>OZ024910.1:9668853-10337965 GCA_964017125.1 Flabesymbios commensalis | reverse complement strand
CGGCTGGACCAGTACCTGCTACCAGTGGATGTATATTTTTAATTTAACTAAGACATGTAAAACAATTTTCCGATGGTGTATAACAACATCGTCGGAGTCAGTCCGTTGAGATAAGATGCTGCACAGAAATTGTTTCCACCAAGGCAAATGAATCAGTGGCTCAAAAACTGGTATTCCACCTTTATTATTGATCCTCTCATGAATCCTCTCTGCCAAACCGGTGGTCAGACTGTTGTCGTCTCTATATAGGACACTTTCTTTCGTTTATTTTTTTATTAACATGCCATGCAGGATTTTGTGACCATCAGTTGAAAAAAATAACATAATAATAACATCACAAATTGTAAATGTCTAGAAATCTTTTGGCGATGCATAAATATGGACCACTAACAAAATTGCTCTGAATAAATAAACTACGGCGGCCATATTGGATTGCGCAAATTTATGTGGTAAACCACGATTGTTTTTTATTAGTGACAATAGGGATGCCATTTTAGGTTTCGTGGTGAAAGATAAATCAAATTATTTCATAAACACCAGAAATGAATTTATCGCACCAAAATTATCTTGAAGCCATAAATTGCACAACAATATGTGGTAAACCAATGGTAATTCGTATTTTTATTATATTTTAGCACCCATGTTGAATTAGCACTTAAACTCAATTTTCAACTTAGTAACAACATGTATTCGTATTCTGCAGACGCATATGTTAAAAAATGTCGTTATACCAGCTTTGTTATATAAAGCCTCAAGCAAAGCACATCACCCATGCTCATCATCAGGCGCCTTGATCCCAGACCAGCTAGACATGTATAAGCACGGTCTAATGCATGTACAAAATAAATAAAAAATACTATTGAAAATGGCTAGCGTCACAAATGCTGGGTCAACGTTAAAATAACGTTAAATAACGTTAAAATAGCGTTGTTTTCATTGATTATGCTGTATGAAAAAATGAGTCCTTTACCTGTCCTTCATAGCAAAGCGTATCATAGCATAGCATAGCATAGCATAGCATAGCATAGCATAGCATAGCATAGCATAGCATAGCATAGCATAGCATAGCATAGCATAGCATAGCATAGCATAGCATAGCATAGCATAGCATAGCATAGCATAGCATAGCAAACATAGCATAGCATAGCAAAGCATAGCATAGCATAGCATAGCATAGCATAGCATAGCATAGCATAGCATAGCATAGCATAGCATAGCATAGCATAGCATAGCATCAACTGAACATGATATACCCGTTGTGACGTAACATGAAGGTAACTTAACGTAACACAATGTAATGCAATAAAAAAAATTAAATATAATGTATTATGTATTTCCTGTCATTTGAATAACAAAAGACATGTACGTTCCGAAATATGGTTAGCTAATCTGTTTTTACCTGTGTCTGCTAATAAATGTAATTCAGCGGAATTCTCGTAAACCTGCAAGAATTTGCATTTCCAATGTAGTTATTTTTTATATTGAAGATCTACCTAGATAGCAGATTTCTGCTGCGCGACGGCTATGTGAGCTGACGTCAGCATATGCATTAATAGTAAAAATAATAATAATAATAATAATAATATTAGTTAGTATTACTTTCATTTCGAAATATATGTATGTACAAACGTTAAAATTAATAGTACCATCCAATATGAGATTTTTTCTTTACACATACAGTAGGTGTATGTCCTTTAAAATAATAAACAACTAAGACGTTCAGAGGTTGTACTTAGGTTTGTAGGTCTATGCTTTCCAGTGTGTCTTTTTTGCTACATGGTGAAGAACAGTCTGTATCTATTTTATATCTGGTTTTAGTGCGGGAAACTTGCGTTCATTTTATTTTATGTGCACATGTCACAAAATATCTAATCTACTATGTACATTTGAAAAATAGCATATACAGAAAAATATTTTATTTAAAACACTGGATGTGACGTTGTCTTGGAGCACTTATAACTAGTAGACAGTTGTTTTTATATAATACTTTCATATATATATATAATACTTTAATAGATAATTTTAATTCACTAATATGGTTCACAGACCTCGTAGAGGTCGTCTCGGCCTGGCAAAATGTTTTTTGCCTTTGTAAATTTGAATTTTTTTAATTCATATTTTTGAAAAATATAAAACTTGTATAACCCTACAATTACAGCTTGTGTTATGATATCTGAGTGAATCAATATTGCACAATATAAATATTGAACACACTATATCTATGACATTAACTGCTCTTGCTATTTATTTGCAGAACCGAATTCATTGTAGAGCATGTCCACAGCATAAACTTGCTAATAACAAAAACGGTGTAATAATTTAAAAAATAATATTTTTTTTGTAACCATACGAATGCGTTTCATGTTCTATAAAACGAATACTACTATAGATTAACACAAGGTCTTTTCTCTGAATACACTTGTGGTATCAATGTATAATATGGGCAAGGTAACGTGTCGGAAAATTATACCATTTTTTAAATTTTTTCCTTTGAACACTACGGGTTTCTTAATATGTGTAATTCTACGAATTTTTATTTAAAAAAATGGCAGCTGTGGAATTCCATGAAAGCACATGGGGTTTTCAATCTTCTCGGACAGAATTACCAAGATACTGTGTACATGACATTCAGATTTAGTGGTTAATATAGGTATATTAAAAAGTTAGCAATGTTTCAATGTTTAATATATCCTAAAAATTATCACAGTGCTACAATTCACTGTGTAGGTTTGGAGTATACATGCGTTTATTGATTATTCATGATGCATTCGCATGTCATGACATGGAAATATGTGGATGATACAGTTTAAAATATTCTTATGTAATAGAAGAGCCACCAGAGACAGATAGAATTGTCATTCGTAGGGTTACACAAATGTTAGGTATTCGTAGGGTTACTATCTGCAAAAGAAAAACGTTGAATGGTTAAAAAGTTATACTGTTCTCATGGCAAAACAGGCCAAAAATAAATATAACATCATAGCGAGCACATATAAGGTGGAAAACTCAACAAACTAATACATATTTATATAAAAACTAAACAAAATACATCTTTTTAAAACATTTGAAAATTATTTTAACTCACCATTGCAAAGTCCAATTTACTGCTAATAACTTTGTTATACATCATAATAAACAATATATCTAACTTGTATTCTTTTGTGTATTACAAATATCGGGAATATTAATTTAGGCATATCTAGCATCTGAAAGAGTTCACCACTGCCTGTATTCGTAGGGTTACCTAGTTCACAAATAGCTTCTATCTTGTAAAATACAATATGATTTTAATTGGTAATGGAGGTCCTTTCTGTAAAAACACAATATTTTTCAAAACAATATATACAAGCAAGCAAAAACAAGTGGTATTCTAAAACGTGTGTGAAACAATAGCGTCATAATCACTATCTGACTTCACCAGTCGGAAATACATACTATTATTTGACAAATTAGATATTTTGTTTCATTATAAATGTGAAGTTAATTATAGCGTGGGTAATGTGTTGGATATTGAGCAGTATCATACGAAAAAACACACATCTGATAGAGTAACTCTACAAATGACAGCGTAACCCTACAAACAAAGCTGTTATAAGCATTTGAATCGACGTAGAACAGCCAGTTTACCTTTTTCCGTTCATTATAGGTCTATCTGCCAGATACCTTTCACAAGTGAATGCATACATGTATATGTAGGTATATTTTTTAGGTTGACTATTAATTTAATGAAAAACAATAAATAAATAGTTCTCGTGATCCTCGTGCACCTTGTTGTTAAAAACACGTTATTTCATCCTTCTTTAATTGTTTGTTAAATTGACTGTCAAAGTAATGTTAGTTATCGATACAAATCATTCATAACACAGCTGTTAATAATAACCTTATATTCAATAAAATATAAATTTCTAACCCTACGAATTCACTATTAAAACCTATGAGAAAAACGTTTAGATGAACAAATGATACGAAATGATGCTTTCGTATAATTACTGACAATTGATTAATTGCAGCAGAGTTAAAGTTGGCTACAAATCATTATGTGCAGTATAAAATGTTCGCAACTGTTATTAAACTGTTTTAAACATTACCACCTAATTGTTACCACTAGAACTGCTGTACTCTTTGCGACCAGAGTTTTAATTATATCATGGCATTTACATGTTACATATATGCATGCGTAGGATTACTCTGGTGTTCAATGATGAACATGAACTCCATTCATGGTGCTACTATAATATATAAGGAGATCTCATATATTTTTTGTCTGCGATATAAACTGATGAATTTACGACTATGCAACAAATTCGTTTTTTTGCCGATATGCATCACTTTCGTCGGAATCGACCATATAAATACAGGGCCGGATCCAGGGGGGCCGTGGGGCCCGGGCCCCGGGCCTCCCACCAAGAGTGCATCACTTTCGTGGGAATCGACCATATAAATATATATGTAAATATATAAATACTCAAATAATAATAAAGATATTGTACCAATTGCACGTTTTTAACTGGAAGTCAAATAAACAGACTATGTTTGAAAATGAACTGTTTATGTTATACATGGTCTGCAATGGTTCTTCTGGGGTTGCATGGTAATAGTACTGAAGGGTTCTTTCCAAAGAACCTATATTGTTAGAGTGTATTACATCCTTAGTTGAAGAAAATAAGTATTAATGTACTGTGTATTATAGTTACACTGTACAATAAATGGTCTTCTAATCAAAGTTGTATCATCATCTGGTGGTTGCTGTATTATGGGGGCGGGGGCCCTGGTGCAGTGGTTAAAGCTGCCTGCTTGGAAAATCGGGGATCGCGGGTTCGAACACACGTTGGCCTTCAACTTTCAAAAAAACACAATGTTTCTTCCTCGCTCACTCGTAAACATTTAATATTGCGGGAACCCCCATGACCGAGAGGTAGCGTGCTCGGCCGCAGGCCGCCAGGGCTCGACTTTCGAATCCTGTGTCTTGAGGGCTTGAGGGGCAGTGTCATTCTCGTCTGGGTGGTTGCTGTATTATGTGTACTTACTTGATCGGCCTCAGTGATGTGTGAGACATGAATCATTCCGCCCGTGCTCACAACATAAGGTGTCATCGTGTCGCCGTGCTGTATCAGACAGCTCTATAACGGTTTACACTAGGCTGAGTCGTAATTCTTATGTGAGCCACCACTCGTTAGTCATTGGTTACATTGGTTACTCCCTGAGCCACACTACGCGGCGTGGCCGAGCTTCATGTAGGCTCCAGTAGGCGCCAGTGGCGAATGTTTGTGACTAGCTGTTATTTTTAGATGAAAACAGGTCGAATTCAATCAATCAATCAATCAATCAATCAATCAATAAAAATTCTATAGCGCCTATATCCTCAGTGGATCGAGCTCAAACGCCATTTTTGAATAGTAACTTCCCCGGATGAAGTGTTGTTTACAGTATTGTATTTCCCCTCTGACGCACTTCCTATGACTTAGCACAGACAATTATTATTCGGCCTGCTTAACACAGGCAGTAGAGTTACGTTAATGCGGACATTGACCTCTTCCCGGCCATGAATGAAATTGGCCGGGCTTGCCAGGTAAGTCATTAGTCTACTGAGCCCGTATATCTATATGTATTTTCAAGCGAGTTTGCAAACATGACCGTCTAATAATAATAATAATAATAATAATAATAAACTTTATTTCAAGAGGGTAACCATTTAGCAAATTTAATTGCTAATTTGCAATGGGCCCTCTAAAACATATATACAAATTCAAAATACAATATGTACATTTCAAATTAAAAAGTAAAGTACA
Organism: Flabesymbios commensalis; assembly: GCA_964017125.1. Taxonomy (NCBI): domain Eukaryota; kingdom Metazoa; phylum Annelida; class Polychaeta; order Terebellida; family Flabelligeridae; genus Flabesymbios; species Flabesymbios commensalis. Next base: position 10,332,176 of record OZ024910.1, on the reverse strand, counting down.
AATTAATAGGTAGGTATAATAAATATATACATATATATATATATATATCATATATATATATATATATACATACACACACACATACATATATATATATATATACATATATATATATATATATATATATATATATATATATATATATATATATATATATATATATATATATACACATACATATATATATACATACATACACATACACACATATACATATATATATATATATATGTAGTATCAACTAATTTAGAGTAAACAATATATTTAGCATATGGGTGATCATTAATTACCGAAATAATGTTGAGTATATGAATTTTTAAAACTTGATAAAGAAGGTGCATTTTTAATGCTATTTGGAATTTTGTTCCAAGAAGTTACACCAGTATAAGTGAAACTTTTCTTGTGACATATCTGTGCGTGTAAATGGTTTGATTTAGATGATCTAGTACTATAGTTATGGATATTTTTAGTGTATTGAAATAATTCATTTAGACCTTGATTGTTGTTGTTATTTAAACATTTATACACCTGTATTGATCTATGATAGTCTATTCTATCTGCTAAAGGCATCCAACGCAGTTCAGAAAAAAGTACATGGCTTCTTGTATTAATATCTTGGTTCAATATTATCCGCGCTGCCCTTTTTTGTATTTTTTCTAAATCTGCCAATACATATTTTGGACAATTACCCCATATTATACTGCAAAAATCGAAATAGGGTAAAATGTAACTATCGTAAAATAATTTTCAAGCACTTAGTGGTAAAAAACATTTAATACTCTTCAACAAAAATAGATTTTTAGATATTTTCTTTCTTACGTGTGTAACATGGTCTTTCCAAGAAAGGGTAGCATCAAAGTGAACACCAAGTATCTTAGTACTATTTACACATGGAAGATCTACATTATTAATATTTACATTTAGTTTGATACCCTGACATTTACTTAATTTTTGTCTTGTGGCGATTAGTATAGATACACATTTGGGGATACTTAACATCATGTCGTTAACTAAACACCATTCGAATGCATAATGAACATCTCTTGATAGTTCTTGCTGAATTATTTCTACATTTGGACCTGATTTGGTCAGTGTAGCGTCATCAGCATAGAGTACTTCGTTGCAGCTTTTAAAGTAGAGGGGGAGATCATTAATATTGATTAGAAATAAAAGGGGTCCTAGTATCGATCCTTGCGAACACTCTGAGATCTATTTGAAAGGTAGGATTCAAACCAGAAAGTAGATGCAGAGCTACAATTATATAGTTTAAGTTTTTGAAGTAACAGAGAGTGATTTACTAGGTCGAATGCTTTACTGAGATCAAGCTGTACTAATCCAAAATAGTTTCCTGCTTCAAGAGCTTTATAAATTTTCTCTGTTAAAGTTATAAGGGCAGTTTGACATCATTGGTTTCTGCGGAATCCAAACTGGCTATCAGTTAAAAGTCTATGGTGTTGAAGATATTTATAAAAGTGTAAAAATACATGTTTTTCTAATATTTTAGACAAAAGAGGTAGGACTGATATAGGACGGTAATTATTGCATTCTTCTTTGTTGCCACTTTTAAATAGTGGGGTGACTTTTGCAATTTTCCACTGACATGGAAACATTGAAGTTTGGATACTTAGGTTGCATATATTAGTTATAGAACTAGATATAGCTATGGCTGATCGTTTCAATATTTCAACGCTAAGGCCATCCAGACCAAAAGCTTTATTATTTGGCATAGATAATATTTGTTTAAAGACGAAGTCTTCACTAACAGGAGGTATAATAAATTTAGTTTCACTATTCATTTTGCTGTCTACAAAATTAGAAATCATTTCTACAGATGTAGGGGGTAAATTTGATTTTCTAACAGGTGTATACTTATCAGCAATAGTGGCAAAGTATTTGTTTAATGTGTCAGCTACTATTTCAGGATCTGAAATTAAATTACTATTTATCTGGAGAGATATTGGATTTTTTAATTTTGTGTTTGGACAAAGTTCTTTAACGTGCTTCCAAAGCTCTTTCGGTGAATTTTTGTTTTGCTCTATGGAATTAATGTAAAATTTCTTTTTCGAATTTCTTACTAGTCTTAAAACTCTATTTCGCCATATCTTATACTCAACATGATTGTTTTGCTTCTTGTATTTGTCCCTTTTATGCATCGCTGCTAAAATGTCAGTTGTAATCCACTTTGGCTGGGCTGGGTGTTTAACACGCTTAGAAATAATAGGCATATGGTGATCTATTACAGAGTTAAATGCTTTATACCAGGATTGCAGAGCTACATCGGGATCTAGACTGGTTTCATAACAACAGTTAAAAGGCGTGTTTAACAGGTCATTTATAAACTGGTCTTCATCTAAGTACTTGGTACGCCTGTATGTTATTTCATTGGATGATTTCTTATTATTTGCAAATGACTTTTTCCAAGTCACACAAACTGGGTAATGATCACTTATAGCATAACAAGGCACTGAGCATTCAGTTATATTACTTAAATTTGAAACATATATATGATCAATAAGAGTTTTAGAAGTACTGGTGACCCTGGATGTCTTTTTTACAATTTGATGAAGGTTTAGATCTGTGAGTATGTTATTTAATTTTACGGCTTTGTGATCAGTTTTTTCGTTAGGCCTACAGTTGTTAGAAGCTTTTTCTGTATGCTCTATGTGATTAAGAAAATCTATGTTTATATCTCCTAGTGCTAACATTTCCTTGTTTTCATTGTAAGCTTTATCCAGCGCTGAGTGAAAATATTCTAACCAATTTATAGGGGCATTTGGTGGTCTATATAACATACAAATTAGAATGTTTGCGGATGATCTAAATACCAATTCTATTCACACAGTTTCAATATTTTTGTCTTCAAGATCGTACCGTCTTTTGTAATTTAAATTATTTTTAATGAAACACACTAGACCTCCCCCTACTTTACCTATTCTATCTCGTTTTTCTAAAAAATAATGATGTACTTGTAATGTACTATCGTCAATGTTAAAATCTAGAAAAGTTTCACCTATACCGAATATATCTATTGATTGTTGGTCGATACAAAGTTTGATTAAATCAAGTTTGCACATTAGTCTATTTACATTGAGATAAGCAACATTTAACCCCTTTGCGTTAAACCATCTGCATTGTTCATGTGGGTCTGTAGACATGGTAGATTTACATAGTTCTGACGTGATCTCCATGTCGTGTAAGGAGGGACTGTTTATATTGTTCAAAACCGGGCTAGTAGGGGGCGGGGGCTCACATTGATCATTTGTTGTAGAAATCTGGCAGAGGGGGTTATGGGGTCTATGTTTTATGTGTTATTTTATTATTATGTGTGTTGTTATCCGTTATTTTTTTATGTGAGTTGTTAATGTTGATGCAGGTTGTCAACAGGCGTTTTGATCGATTGATTGTTGTATTTTATCTATAAGTAGATATATAGGTATTCTATAGACATCAGGACGTCTATGCATATTAACGTTTTCAGCGGGATCGTCTGTAAATGTCAGATTCTGATGTCTCCAGACGGTCCCCACACTGAAAGAATGAAGACAAATATAATGACCGTAGGCCTACTTGTAGACCCATAATATAGATAATCAAATGAAGCGGACAAACTAGCCAAGACCTTTATGATGGCTTCAAATTGAAAACACCATTTGTTCTCCATAGTTTATGTAAAATATTTTTTCGTTGCAAGGTTTAATGGGTCATTAACCATTAAAGCGCTGATTTTGTTATGTAAACCATGGAGACCAAAGGGTGCTTTCTATCTGAAATCATCATAAATGTCTTAATTAGCTCTTTCTGATTCATTTGAATACCTATGTTATGGGTCTACGACCATTATAAATAATATATAAATATATTATTCTAACAGTGCGGGGGTCGACTTTAGACGTCAGAATCTGGCGTCTACAGACGTCAGAGTCTGACGACTAAAGTCGATTCCCGCGCTGTAAGAGTTGAACTGAACATTGTAACACACTCGGTGTACAGTGTATACTATAATACAATTAGATACATATGACAAATATATGGACAAATAATGAATGAAATGAACGAAAATCATTGTGAATAATAGGCATCTCCCAAAATATCTACCACTGTGGTGATATTTTATGTTCTTTGAAACAATCTTAACTAGGAGAAACATGTTTTTTTTAGTTCGATACTACTCGTTTGACGTTGGTCGTGCAATACTGAGGCAAATGAAACCTAAAATGGGTAAAACTACCCTTATGTTAAATGAAACTGATTCATCAACTGATATTTAAACATATGTATTTAATGATTTCAGACAATATTAGGTATATGTAAAATTAGTAACCAGAAAACATGCATCTCATAGGTTTGATAATTACACACACCAATTATCTAGCAAGTGGAGGGATAGATAAGTGAAATATCTGTAAAAAAAAAAAGGCTAACAGTAGTTAAGGGCTATAAACATGGTGAACAATTATTACTATAGGGGGAGCCTATATATATATTTTCAAGTATTGACAATTTTTTTTTTTACCTTTTCAATAGTGAACTATTTCGCAATATAAATTATTTTTTGTTTTCCCTGGACATCAAATAAAAGGTTTTAAGCAGGATATCCTATTCGTTCTGTATTCTGTTTGTATATTAACCAGTATTTATAAATGAAAAAAATAATTAATGATAATTATTACATTATTCATGACTGTGTTGTTTTATTCCTAGAATAATGGCACCTGCATCTCTATTTATTCCCAAGATACATGAAATAACTGCCCAGAACCTACGTGTTTAATCGCAAGCATACAATAAATGGTCTAATGGTATGCGTTTCACTACAAAAAAACATCTATCATTTTCAGACATGCGCCATCGTTTTAAATTGGATGCAAATAAAATAATATTATTTAAAATTTTAAAGTTAAATTATTTTATCTTAATATCTTTTATTTTTAATGTAAAAACATATTTTCTTCCGTTTATCCTTTTTTAGTACTTGTATCCATTCCCTACAGCTTGTGGATGCGACATGGGTGTATGATAAGTGTCTTCGATTGTACGATGTATGTGGTGTTGGGTCTGTTTGTACATTGGGAATATTGTTAATGATTGTTGCACAAAATAGTTTTTATGTTTTTTTTGTAATTATCGATACCTCACTTATCTGACCAATTATAGAGTCAGTTATGTTGATATCCTTAACGAAAACCAATCCGCTTTTTATGCATTTCTGCCGTTATTCGGAACACGCAAGCAAATATTTTTATATAGTGTTGTGATCCATTTCATAACATTCATGCCATAATTGAGCTTTTCAGATATTTCAAGTAGGACTTCGTACCCCACCGTGTCGAAAGTTTTTTTCAAAATCTATAAATAGGATAAATCCGCTTAGTTTATCGTTACTGACATGCTCTCTACACTCTAAGCAATATAGGTTCTTCAAAAAGAACCCTTCAGTACTATTACCATGCAACGCCAGGAGAACCCTGTAAGGGTTCTTCTGGCGTTGCATGGTAATAGTACTGAAGGGTTCTTTCCAAAGAACCTATATTATATGTATATTATATCCTTAGTTGAAGAAAATATGTTTTTACATAAAATTTATCAAGATAAAATAATTTAACTTAGTTTTGACCAATATAACTATTTTTCACATATGCGGTTTGATCCCCATTTATTATAAAGGGGATGACTTGTTGTAATATTTGTGATAGTGTAAAAGCTAAAAGTGTATGTTAGTTAGACTGCTTGGTCTGTAGTTTTTTAGTTGCTTTGAAAAAAAAATAAAGTGAGAAATGACTCGCGTTTAGATGGGGATAAACATCCTGCAGCGAATCATTCTTCATACACTTTAACAGGAAATTGTCGTATTTCTGGCCAGAATAGCTTGTAAAATTCTGCAGTAAGCTCATCTGTTCCAGGTGATTTATTAAGAGAGAAGTTCTTTATTATAGTTTCGCATTTTGATATGTCTATCAAGTCCTCACATATTGTTGCTCATTTCCGTTTAATATTTCAATGGTTTTAGTATTACTAAGTCAGTTATTTTTATTTTATCTTGTTTATTGCTATGATATAATTTGGAGTAGAAAGCTACAGCTTCTTCTATCAGTTCCAATACAGGATTCTGATGAAGAAATGAGAATTTTCATGGTGTAGCTATTTTGTCTGGAGGCCTCTAGCCGTGGAAAATACGATGTACTTCTTTCGCCTTCTTCAGCCCATTGAAGTTGAGAAAGGATGTAAAAAGAAATGAATCGGGCTTTAGGCCACTTCTGTGCACATACAGGCTAAATATTGGCCAGGAGAACCTCCTGAAGATGGTGACATGACACTGTCCTCTAGACACAGAATTCGAAATTCAAACCCTGGAGGTCTGAGGCCGTTACCTCTCGGTCACGGAGGCTCCCCACAATACTGAGTTTTACGAGTAGATGGAGAAGAAACAGTTTTGTTTCTTTCAAACCGCCGAGACCGAGAAGCTAACCCCAAATTCTAGCGTGATAGGCAGCGGTGCTAACCACTACCCTAGGGCCCCCGCCCAGATCGGATGTGACCCCCCCCCCCTTCCCTGATATGTCTAGTATTTTTTTTTTTTTTCTATCGTTATTCAGTGTTACATTATCTTTATCTGATTTCAATTTATTTTCTATCGCAGTGAGAGTTTTAGAAGTTAAACGTAGCTCGTTTTTACGATTGTATGCCGCTTTTATACTAGGCCTATATATTATGGTAAATTCTTTAAATCTTATTTTACACATTTTCTATATAAGTGATTTGTAAACATTTAGTTCGTCATTATACTCATTAGTAGTTTTTTGCAATATATTTGCAATAGCTTGTACGTATATTTTATCTCTTAAAATTGTATTATTTAGTTTCCTTTACCACGTTTATTCTTAGGCTTTATCGATATCATTAAAGTTTTGTGATCTAGCACTGGTGGGTTATCTAATTTGCAAGTGATTTTGTTAATTAAAAGTGTATTTAAAATAAAGATGTCATCAATTCTTTTTCAATAATGTAATAATTGATGTGGATGTGTGTGCATAGCCTGGCTCGTCACGATAGCAATAAGCCCAGATATCTGTTACACCTAAAAAAGTTTTTGGCATATTTATATATTCTGCAGATATATCTATCGTTTTGCCTATGCTTTGTTACAGATTAAATATGTAAAGAAGGTAATCCGATCTTTTGGTAGGAGGATAGATATTTACAAGCGTAATTAACGTTTCTTTAATAATTACGTTTATAAGCATAACTCGACCACCATTAGAAGAGGGGAATGATATTACTTTTGCTTCTAAATTGTCTCTTATAAAATATGACACCCCCACAACTATGATTTGAGGTGAATACCATTTCATTCTATATCAATTTTAGCGTTTAGCTACTTATCCACATACGTATCCTGTAAGAATATTATTTTAGCTTTAAATTCATTATTTCGAAGGCTTTGAATGCGATTTTTTGGTTTATATCATTTTGTAGTCCTGTAACATGTAGAGTAAGTAAATGCATAATTCTGATAGGACATCATTATAAATATTGTGTATTTTTCTATGAGCATTCTACGTCAATGTCCGGTTAGTGGTAAATGAAGTCATTATCTTGGAATCTGTCCTTTTTGTTTTTATATTGATGATTGTGAACTATAAATAAAACATACAAAAATGTTAACGTATGGCCATATCTAGCTTAAAGTCACAGTTCCATATAGAAATATCCAGAAAATAAGCTGCCACCTGTTCAATCAACACTGCTTGAATTAATGTGGGTTTGCTTAATATTTTCACCAAATAGAAATACTACAATGGCAAAACCCTAAATTCTTTATCATCTGAGCATATTCACCCCTCAAGGTCACCAAGATCACCAGATGTCAAATTCAAGATCCCTCCATGTCTGCAAAGGAACCTTATGTCATCTAGTACATGTATGAGTTTGTGCCTGGTTTAATCGTTACATGCACAATACTATCGGGTATCTGTCCTACTATATTATAAAAGGTGATGTCAATTGTGTTTTAATAATAACATCTAAAGACGCCTGATACATTTGTGTTCCATAGTAGTTTTATATTATTGTTATTATTTTTATTGGTAATTCGAAATAAAGTAGACAATTTTAGGCGAAAATAAAAATAATAATGCATTCTAATTTGACAATACTTCTGCTTAGGACCACTATGATAAAAAAATAAGATAAACCTAAATTTAAGACTTTTATTGGGATGGACCCCTGATCACTTTTGATGAGAGATACTTCAAATGTAGATGCTTTTCTCTGAGAATTTTCTCAGCGATCATCACTGCTTGAAATCTGTCTACTTCTCTATCAGCGTATAATTTTCTCGTTCGTTGGAAAATAATTCCCTGTAAAATATATCACATTTAAGTGGATATAATCAGAGAATGGTTTCATGAATTCCCAGATGTTTTTTATTTCTACAAATTTCAAATTGACACAAAAATATTAAATCAGTTATTTTGTGGGTTAATATTGTCAATTCACATTTGTGATTATGTACAGATCGATCTTATTTTTAACCTAAAAAATCAGATTTCAATGACTACCTGGCAAAGAAGAGATTTCGGAGCAATGTCGATTTAATGCTGGCTCGCCGTCTGCGACGTCAGCCCAGCATTAATCCAACAATGAATCAAAATCTTGTATTTGCTGTATATTAACCCTGACAACGCTGACATATTTTTGTATAAAACATACAGAACAAAGGGTTTTTTTTTCATTTGAAATCATCATAAATGTCTTGGAGCTTCATTTTGATACCTTTGTTATGGGTTTACGGTCATTATTAAATATTTCAGTGGTGGGATCAACTTTAGACGTCTGAATCTGACGTCTATAGACATCACATCCTGATGTCGAAAGTCGACTTGATCCAACAATTAATCTCCTGGTTGATCTGTAGAAAATAGGCACAACCGTTTAGGCGGCTGATAAGCTGTTTCTTACATTTTAAATATTTTATTCCTTGAAATAGATCTCTCTGCCTCATCCACTCTCTGTGGTAATGGTTTGATTTTAGTCTCTGATAACAGTAAGACACACATATGCCTTGTATGGCGGAAAAACAGCCAAACAGCAGAGGTGGCAATCTGACAGAGACAGCTGTCTGTACGAGAGAGAAAACCGCTCTTTTGCCCTTATAAGTCCCACAACAAGGTGGAATTTTTCTAATTTGATATAGTGTTATCAAATGGAGTCAACAGACATTAGCATAATCATAATCATAGAAATGTACAGGATACGACAAAATTGCATTCTACGAGATGTGTTAATTGTTTTATTTTAATATTGACTTCCAGCGCTCTTAAGGTGGATTTATGTTTTGTGAAAAGAATTGAAACTCTGATAATTTGTCATGTGATCTTTATTAAAAGAGAAATATGGACGACAGTGATTAAAAAATTGTTTATAGCAATTGTGGTTTAGGTTTTTAATAACCTGGGGTTAACTTTGCTGCCACGATCAACTTTTACACCCACCCTATTAATGTTCCAGGGATATTTTCCTGCCACATGCACATATCAGACCTTTGCCACTTTTTGGTTCAAGCGAACTCAAAAACTAGCAGCTTTTTAAAACTTGGCTCCCAGACTGCAACAGATTTCTAACACAATAATGTTTCAGATTTTACATACTGGCTAACCGTCACTAAGGTCAACAGGCATGTGATGTGTGTATTGTAGACCAGTCTTGAAAGCAGCCTGATTCTGTGAAACGCAGTGACGTCGCTCGGTGAAAATAAGGTTATATAAGAACCCTCTCACATACTTCATTGTATTAGCCAGCTCGATGAAAACAAAGGAGGTCGAGGTCATTGAGTTTCACAGAATTTTAAGCTGTCGTGGATGCATCATGTATATTGCTCTGCAAAGCCAAAATGCAGTATTTGCTTACTTGTAAATTAAAACAGACACTGCCTTTTGGATGTGTACGGCAGGATAATACTGCCCTATCATCAGATCATGTCTGCTTGTAAACATGGATAAGGCGCCCGGGATATGGCGCAGTAATTCGCATGTGCGCCATGACGATGACGATGCACACGAAGATTTCGCTGCTGATTTGGAATCTCCTTCCCGATTCATTTCATTTGTACCATATTTATATATTTATTTTGATGCCAATTCAAAAGTGTAGGGTTCTTAATCATAATTCAAAGAATGTGGACAAGCTAATCTTAAAAATAATGCTGGTAAAAAGGTTAAACCTGGTTAGAAGTCAATGTCCACATATCCTGCTAAGCTTTTATCAGTCATAAAACTTTCTACGATTTGTTTTCAGACAAGACGTTTGCTTAAATTTTTAAAAGTAATATGTACACTATACATGCTAGCTGGTGGTAACAAGCTAACTAGAATGCGAATAAAATTCAAAAAACTTTTCAAAGTATTAAGCAACATCGTTATCTTCTGAAAATCAATGAGTGAAATAAATCAAAACATGCTTTGGGTTCAAGTCAGCTGGCGAATGAGCAGATCAGCTGAAATGTTGTTCCATTTCATGAATTCACGGTCAACAACATAGTGTGATCTTGAGGGGGGCTGCTCTATGTTCCGAAGGTTCTATATTCCGAAGGGTCTATATTTCAAAGATGCTATGTTCCGAAGATTCTATGTTCCGAAAGTTCTCTAACAACAATAGTATTCGAAACCCAGAGATTAGGCCTATACCTACCAACTAGATAAATAGATTAGACTAAAAAAACATGCGTTTTACTGATTGTATTATAGTAACTAGAAGCACCATATCTTTCTCTGGGAAAATATATTTCGAAAATGATCTTTGTTTGAATAATGAAGTTACGTAGTCGTCTGGTTGATAGTCGACAGGTTCAGTTGTTGATATACCCTACTCTGACCAATCGAGAGAAGCAGCGGCACAGTATGTCGCATGACGGCCGAAGCTAATTCCAGCCCGTTGTTAAATGAAGATGTACGATAGTAATTATCTTGCTATGATCTATGCTATCCACCAAATCCAAATCCTAAGAAAAGACCACTGTTTTGCTTCGATTTCAGTAAGCATATATTACGTAAATACTTGACCTGTGGTGTAAATACTTAACAATAATAATAACATAATTTATATATATTGTTTTTTAAATAGGTGTTTGGGACTGAAAACATAAACATTACATCAGTATATGAAGGTACATGAAGCACCACGAATTGAGCATATTCTATTCAACCTACCTTTAATAATTTCTTTAAAACAATATCCGTATTCCTATTAGATCATTTATGTCATTCATCAAAACGGTCAGTGAGCAGTGCCGTTTTCCACCTTTTCAATATGACTACATGTTGCGCATTCATGAGAGAGGAAGTTGGCAAGATCTGCCTTGTTTTTCTGCGATGCCATGCAACTGGACCAACATGAGAGAAGCGGTACATGTCGGCCTTCAACAGATTGTCTGATAGCCTTCTTTGACTTATGTCGTCTCTATACCTATCAAATATGACATCAATTCAGCCAAAGGGGGGGGGGGGGTGGCAACTTGCTGGAGAACTTTTGAATCCCACTCTCCTGAGTTTGGATCCTATCCCTGATATAAAGCTTGCCATGATGTAACCCATTGCAACTGTCGCACTGGTTGTTGAACCTTTCACTGTTCATGCAAAAAAGCAAGAGTGTCTTGCACTAGAGCTTGTGCTTGTAAAGAGGTGATAGATAGTCAATGTGCCAATTGCTAGTACATACATGTGCAATCAAATAAAGGTGAAATTTAAATGTTTTGTAATTGCTGTTATTTTGTATACCATTGGCAAAATGGTAGTCATTTTAAAACATAATCTCTTATGTGCTGCCATCCATTATCACACATTTGCAAATACATGAAAAGATGTATTTTGTTTTAACAGTATTTTAATTTATATTTTAGTTCACATAAAGTCTAGCTAATAATAAAAAAATAAGTGTACTCTCACTGGGATTTTTGGTTGATAGCTTTAAAAGATAAAAAGTTGATTGTTTAAAAGATAACTTTACCTCACTGGGGATGTGTTTTTGATAACTGCATTTAGCATCGAAATGGCGTCAAAATGGAGGCCATTTTGAATGTTAATTTTGCGCCTTTTCTTAATAAAGTGATTCAATGGGCTTTACATATATGTTATATGATGTTTCCCTTTATAAACAGTATATTTAATTTTAAAAATAAGTAAACTTCACTGGGGATGTGTTGTTGATAACCGCATTCAGCGTCGAAATGGCGGCCATTTTGAATGTTGATTTTTGACCGTTAAAATGCAAATTTGAGTTTGTCAGCATTGATATTCGGATCCAGTAGATTCAAATCAGGTAAAATGGCCATGTTGGCAGATTGTACTGAAAAATCAAAATTGGCATATAGCTTTATAACCCTCAGGGATTTGATGTGGCATAGTTGTAAAAAATAGTGACTTTAGGATAAAAACATTCGGTGTTTGCTACAGATTGTCTAGCCATTTGAAAAAAAGTCCAGAAAGCAAAATAGCCGCCAAAATTCCAGATTGCTGATGCATTACATCAGTCCTTGAAACCAAAGCTGAATAATTTAGAAATCAAAACTTACTGGCTATGAGTGGGCCAGTCCATCGAGTTTTCCTATTAATGTCCCTATCTCCTCACCTCTGACAATACAGTACTGGTGTAGATCTCTGTGCTGTGCTCTGCTCTGCTCTGAGTGATTTGTCTCATCAAATACCTCACAGTTATCTTCCGAAACTGTCACGTAGGAGGAAGTATTTGCTTCAGTGTCACACCTACAAGTAAGAAAACTGGACTATAGGGGGCTTGTATTCTATAGGCTGTTCACATAGATCTTGCGCATTTGATTGGTTGAGATGGTAATATCGACCAATCAAACGTTTAACATATAGATAAACCAGATTGAGAATATGCCTAATACGCTTACATAACGCAGCAAGTTGTTCTAGATAGAGGGTGGTGATTTAGCAAAACTGCTTTCACAAGAGCCTTGTGTCCAGCCATTGGGACCACAGGCCTATGCACACTTCTAGTGAGAGAGAGTAGGAAGCACTATTTATAATTTAGTTTAAACAAATAGTACTTATGCATGTGTAATAAACATGAAATAAAACATCAAATAATTTTATTAGTTTATGCCCACATTACCCTAAATCGCAGTTTGTATGGACCATATTTAAAAACCAGATGAATGTAAATTTACGTTGTTTTGCTTAGCGAATGTATGTATTTCTGTTATTTACGATGTATTTAGCTGATCCACCAATTTCTATTGCGGACCTTATCATGTCAAAAGTAAAAAAAATGTTACTCCACCCCCCCCCCCCCGATTGCTTTTCCAACTATTTACATATCATTTCATTGCTCCTAATACATTGTGGCTATATTAATAGTGAACTAGCTAACATATTTGAAGACAAAATCAGACGATGACCAGCAACCTCATAATAAATTAGATATATTTCTGTCAGAAAGGAGTAAACTCACCAGAATTGAGGAGCATCGGCAATAAATATAGGACAGAATGTGGAAGTAGTCACGAACATTTCACTCAAGCTGAGTGCAGACAGGAGAATATGCTGGAACCTGCCAAACTCTCCCGCATGGTGGACTAACACATCATCCACGTTCTTTATGAGTTCCCGGTTTCACCAATTCTCTCAGCTGAGTCACTGTGAACCTAAATCAGTTTTAAGCTCACTGATTGGCTCAGACTTGATCACGTGTTGATATTTAAGATGAAAGTTTGAATTATGTCCGTTAGTGAAACAAAGCCCTAGTATCGTAGTCCGGATATAGACAGGTGTATGACGTAAAATGAGTTCAACGTCACAAAATACCTCTGAAAATGATACTATGTCGTGTGTACTGGGTTTATAGGCCAGCAGCTACAATGTACGTTATGATTATGTCTTTCCACACGAGACACCAAAATTATTATAGGCATATTTTATACTGTTCATTTTAATGAGTTATATTTTTCTACATTAAATTCCCCGTTTGGTCTAGTTGCCGAAATCATGACCCTGCAACAAGTTTACAGGAATGTTTTGCAGAAATGGCTTGTATGTGCCCTTGAGACCAAAATTAGCTTGGTTGCTAAACATGCAACATTGAGCTTTTTCAAGAATCCAAAATGGCGCCGCGGCCATCTTGGATATAGGCTGATTAACAACTTTTGATTTGTGTGACATACATATGTGTGTAATATGTCAAGTAGGGGGGTTTTGAGTGTGCTAAGGTCATATATCACATGTATTTTACAATGCAGATCATATTTGCAGCTTAAATTTGAAGTGGCGGCCATAGATTTAATGGATAGATCACACATTAACCGATTGTCGAAATCATAAAAAAATATTTATATTGATGTGACATATTAACATTTAGGCCCCTGCTTTTAAAACAATGCGTGAAAAATAATAAAGTACAGTTGCTAAACCTGCAACATTGAGCATTTTCAGGCATCCAAGATGGCGGCCGCGGCCATCTTGGAAATAGGGGCATTAGCAACTTTTGACTTGTGTGGCATACATAGTTGTGTAATACGTCAAGTAAGGTGGTTTTGATTGTGCTAAGGTCATTTATCACCACTTTTGTACAATCCTGAAAATATGCGCTGATTAAACACGAAATGATGGCCACAGATTTTATCAATTTAGGTCACGCAATGACCGATTTTAGAAGTGATAAACAAAGATTTATATCGTCAGTAACTACACTAATCTCATCAATATACTCGCCATTGTTATCTAGGACTTTGCAAGTGAAATGATTAAAACAGGCAATATCTTTTTCCCATTATTTTTTCTGCAATACATAGTTTGTTCAAGATAAATCGGGTCTGTGACAGCTATAACGTAACGTACTGCATAATACAACATACATCATCTAACAATGACTGAAGAACAATTTTTGAAGGCTATGTGGCTGGTGTAACAGTAGAGTCGTTTACATACCAGCTAATTTATTATCAATTTTCTTACCTTACATTACCATCTCAAATGAAATTAATGGGATTTTTGTCCATATTTGTGCACATATATAGATAGGTTTATCTGGGCCAGGAGAACCTCCTGAGGATGGTGAGATGAATGAGATGACACTGCCCTCCAGACACAGGATTCGAAATTCGATCCCTGGCGGTCTGAGGACGAGCACGCACTCTATCTCCCGGTCATGGAGGCTCTCCACAATATTAAATCTTTACGAGTACGAATGGGCGGGGAAGAAACTTGTGTTTCCTTGAAATCTGGATGCTACAGTGGTTTTCGAACTCGCGGTCTCTGACTTTCCAGGCAGGCAGCTTTAACCACTGCACCAGGGCCCCGGATGGGTACATAACACATGTAGCTGCAGGTTTGCATCAATTGGTGGCAGATTTTTCAAAGGAGATTATGTCTTGCGGCTGCAGAACATGATTGTGTGCGCTTGCACTGTTCATTGTGCTACATTTTAGCTGTCCATAGCGACTAAAGGAAAAACTGCAGTCTCTTCGAGATCTAATATTGTTGCACTGGATTCTCCTAGAATGTATGAAGACTTTGTATGTCATGATCCAGTGCACAAAGTTTACCTGTGCCTTTTTATCCCTTTGCAGGATAAGACGCGGTATCATGTATCGTGCTAATATTTTCGTTCCTTTCCAGGACCAGTAAAGAGGACGAATATGTCTGAATCATCACCAAGAAAAGAAATTGTTTAAGCATGATCTTCGAGAGCTTATTAACATGTAGTAGCACAGCGTGATGTGTATAACTGTATATCGATTTTTGTTTATCGATGTTCTTTGTAAATTGAGAATGCTGGCTAATAGCTGATTTTTGTTTGAAGCTGTATGTAGGATATCATGTCGGCAGCAAGAAAGTTTGGTGGCATGTCCTCAACATGACTCCTCTAGCTCTTCCTATGCTCTCCTATGATATTTGGCCCAAGGCGTTTCCTCCTATTTGTCAAATTGGTTTTCAGTTAATTTATAATATATCCTAGCTATATAAATATCTTCTGTATCTCCTGCAGCTAGCTTGCTTACATGACATACTATGTGCCCTCAATCAATTACCATTAGGCCCACATCTGGGACAGTTAATTTATTTTCATAATGACATCACAATGACTCTAAGAGACAGCCTTCGCTCTCTTTCCATCTTGCCATCTATATTAGCAAATCTAGAGGAACACGACTCAAACAGCCACATATGTCATATATCAGACATTTCTATATTGTGATGTTGTTCAACAACTGCCAGTGGATCCATAATTGTCCCTGCCGTTCTCTTATTCCTGCATTGTTTACCATTTTATGGCTGTATGACGATATGTTTACCTTCAAGAGAAAATGCTTCACTCTGTTCACTGCCGATGTGAATCACATACCCATCACATATATTGGTCAGTGAGGGGATGGAAATGATCTAATGAGATCCATTGTTATTTGCCTACCATCAGTGTCATCCAGTTGTCTTTCACCATCCCTAATAAAGTAATGTAGGCAACCCGCCCGAAGCTACCAGCCGGTTGCTTTCTTGAAAGATATTCATTTTAAGTACCCAAACAGTCTACACTGCTGAACAAAATCGCGACGTTCTCATTCAGCAACATTGCCTGAAGCCGAAAGGCGATGCGTCTTTACGTTTTTGATGCGGAACATCAGAATTATGCATGCTGCATTAGCTGGCAAATACAAGAAAGGAAATAATTCCAGAAGCAGCCAAGAAATTAAAATTTAAAATTATTTTTGTTAGTTCTTGGGTTCTTATAAGAGTCTGTATAAGTTACTAGGGAATTTTTCCAGTAACGATGCCAATAATGCTCTCAAATGCTGCAGCATGAGAGAATCCATATCATAAGCCTTAGTCAGGGTACATAATAATAGAAACCCAAAATATAATTTCCAGATAAAGCATGAGTTTTTTTCCGATATTCATTGATTATTATTAAACAGGCGACCTGGTACAATTGTAGTTAGTAATGAAGTAGAATGCTGTGCAAATTACATGACCATGTGGCAGGTGGTGGCTTTTGATCTTTACAAGAATAAGTCGTAGTTATGAGCCCAATTTTTGTGTTAGTCAGGCTGACAGCACAAAACAAACTTAGTCACAGACTTTCGATAAACAGAGAACTTTGTCAGTGCATGCCATGTTCACTGAATGTTTTAATTAGCTCATAACTGTTAGACCTGCGATGTAAGTCTGGTTTCTGCTGTTGTCACGAAGATGCTTCTATATGGCTATGCATTAATCTATGTGCTAGTTCCCCTCTGGACACGGCATTGGACAATTTAGCAGGGTGGGGATAGTACTTTCAATGAGTTTGCTCTGTCAACAAGCTTATAGGGTTTTAAGAAACGAGTTAGCACATTAAAATGTAAACAAAACCGAGATATCCCGGTCTTGCATATGCAACATTATTTGCACATTATTTGAATCTTCCAGACCGCTCCGTCGCGACGCCTATGGGTTATACAAATCATTATATATTTTGATAAAGTTCTTTGCTTACTTTTTAAAACAATAACAAAACAATTCTACACTACTAGTATCCCTATCTAAAGGTATTGCACAACACTGTATGAAAAGGAAATCAAAATTGACGAGAAAGTAAAATCGAAGCAGCTATGGCGGCCATTTTGGATTTTACAAAAATGCTCAAGGTTGCAAGTTTAGCAACTAAGCTAATTTAGCTCTCCTACACATGTGTAACATAATTCAATAATAAAAGTTTACAGTAATAGACATTGCAGGGTTAAGTACATGCAACATATAGGCGGCAACTAGACTAGTTGTCAATAAATATATATTTATCTATTGTAAATTATATTTACGTATTACGTATATTACAGTAGCATAGCATAGCATAGCATAGCATAGCATAGCATAGCATAGCATAGCATAGCATAGCTTAGCATAGCATGGCATAGCATAGCATAGCATAGCATAGCTTAGCTTAGCATAGCATAGCATAGCATAGCATAGCATAACATAACATAGTATAGCATAGCATAGCATAGCATAGCATAGCATAGCATAGCATAGCATAGCATAGCATAACATAACATAACATAGCATAGCATAGCATAGCATAGCATAGCATAGCATAGCATATCATAGCATAGCATAGCATAGCATAGCATAGCATAGCATAGCATAGCATAGCATAGCATAGCATAGCATAACATAACATAACATACCGTAGCATAACATAGCAAAACATAAGATAACACAGCATAGCATAGCATAGCATAGCATAGCATAGCATAGCATATCATATCATAGCATAGCATAGCATAGCATAGCATAGCATAGCATAGCATAGCATAGCATAGCATAGCATAGCATAGCATAGCATAGCATAACATAACATAACATAACATACCGTAGCATAACATAGCATAACATAAGATAACACAGCATAGCATAGCATAGCATAGCATAGCATAGCATAGCATAGCATAGCATAGCATAGCATAGCATAGCATCGCATAGCATAGCATAGCATAGCATAGCATAGCATAGCATAGCATAGCATAGCATAGCATTGCATAGCATAGCATAGCATAGCATAGCATAGCATAGCATAGCCACACAGCACAACACAGCACAGCACAGCACAACGCAGCACAGCACAGCACAGCACAGCACAGCACAGAACAGCACAACACAACACAACACAACACAACACAACACAACACAGATGATAAGGGACAAGATGATGATGATGGTACCATACAATTTAGCCCTAGAACGTTAATACTTGTGTTTTTACATCTTAATATATTTTTTAACGTGATTATACCTTTTTTAATGAATGTATTTTAATGATGGACACGCCTGCATAGACTCCATGTCGTTAATGAATAGGCTATATATTTATATATTCATTTATCTACGAGACGTTGACTAAACATTTTATTGCTATGTAATGATTGGTGGTATATTGTTGGTATCTTCACGTGCACGTTTGATCACTTCAGTCAATATTGTGTTCGCGTTAAGGCAGTTAGAAAACGGTAAAAAGAGACGCTACACTTAAAGGTTTAAATACTGCGCTTCATTGATATATCAATATGACATATTAATTACCTTTCAGCTATTACGGAGATTGTAATACCCAGCGCTGTGGTTGATTAGTAAATTATTTAATCAATCAAAGTTTATAGGTCCCCAGCTTTCATTTGATATATTATATATGGTTAATAAGTTTTTTAATCCACCTAAATATAAAAGTCCCCAGCTTTCATTTGATATATTATATATGGTTATTAAATTATTTATTCTACCGAAATAAAAAAAGTCACCAGCTTTCATTTGATATATTATATATGGTTAATAAGTTTTTTAATCCACCTAAAATTAAAAGTCCCCAACTTTCATTTGATATATTATATATGGTTATTAAATTATTTATACAACCGAAATAAAAAAGTAACCAGCTTTCTTTTGATATATTATATGTGGTTAATAAATGATTTAATCCACTGGAATATAAACGTTCCCAGCCCTGATTTGATATATTATATGTGGTTATTAAATGACTTAATCCACCCGAATATAAACGTCTCCAGCTTTCATTTAATATATAATATGTGGCTGTTAAAGATCCCCAGCTTTCATTGTATGTGGTTATTTTACAAAATGTAGACATTTTCATTCATATTGAGATGTGTATTGCGGCAGCTATTCACACCTCAAGCCTCAAAGTATATGAGATTAAATACTCCGGTGCTGAGAGTACCAGTGGCCTATCTAGGGACCTTGTTCTAAATTGCCTCATTCTCGATGAAATTTCACTAACAATAACCTTTTTTTTTCATAAGTAAAAATACTAATTTCTGAAGAAGTGAGAAATGTTTTTATAGTGGTTGACGATTTTGTGTTTTACGATGTACTTGAGTTGTACTGATTGTCATATTATGATATTTCTATTCTTTAAGTGATGCACTATGTGTTTAAATAAAAAAGGCGATGCTCTTTAGCTCTAGTCTGTAGTCCGTCACCAGGGCGCGTATGTCAGGACGTTGCTGACCTCATGCTACTGCACCCACTACCGGGAGATTGTCCGCATTGTCAGCGCTTGTATTTGTAGCTTGATTTAAATAAAAACCTAAGCAAGCAGATACATTTTATTGCTGCTAGTCGTGATTGACGATAAAACAATTCATTACGAAGATTCAAGGTTGTCATAACTGAAGAGTTCCATGCATGGACATGCTCACTATGTTTTAGGCAATATGAGACAAAAACTTATGAAGGTATTATATGCTTAGCTAGTTTAATTTTCACCGTGGATCATCTAAATTTATTTCACAAACTTATTTTTTAATTATTCTCTCATTCAGTAATATCATAAAAGATGATGTCAAAGTTTTGAAGTATGACACGTGAAGTGACCTGATAAATTTGTTCTGATAGTATTTTTTATAATTTTTATTGCTGCATGTGAAACAATACAACATAAAGTAGACCAATACTTCTGCGAGGCACAACAGTGTCTTTAACAAAAATCACTGACAATGAAGCTGACGTAGCCCAAATCCACAGAAGGTGTATAACCATGATGATTCAAATAAAGGTTTCTTATATACATGTCTAATTTGCGAAAATTACACAATATTATAACATGCAAAAGGAGGCTAAGCAGATTTGTCAAGTTAAAGTTTTAAAAACTTTTTTAAATATTCAAGTGTGCGAGGTATCTTTAAATCTCACCAAACATATCCAGCAGATAATAAAGTAAATTTGACAAAAGCAAGTCAAGATAAATTATGAATACCTAGATTATACATTTTATACAATAACAATAGAATAGAATACAATACAATACAATAACAATACATTTTTTCTGATAGTTTTTACACACGGTATGAAATAATACGTGCTCATATAAAATACATATGTCCATTTCATATATGTCCATACATATGTCAAATTCAGGAAAATTACACAATATAATAGCATGCTAAAGGAGGCCAAGCAGATTTGTCAAGTTAAAGTTTAAAGGTCTAGTTTAAAAAAAACATTTTTACATATTCAAGTGTGCGAGATATCTTTAGATCCCACCACACATACCCAGCAGATAATAAAATAAATTTGACCAAAGAAAGTCAAGATGAATTGTAATTATAATTATTTTTTTCTGGCGTTTTTGACACAGGGTCTGAAATAATACGTGCTCATATAAAGTACATATTAATGTGCTTCCAATATTCAATGGATAATGGCCTAGTTCGCTGTATACCATCGAAGTGTAGTAACATTTAATACATATTTTCTATATCAGAAATAAAGCTTTTCAATATAATTTTTTTTCGTAGGCTCATATCTCAGCTCCTTACAAAGAGGTCAAAGAGGTCCAGCTGTATATCAACCGTGAACTAACACTATATTTTAGAAGTCTCGAGAATATTATATTTTTTACTGGTATTGAAATTTAAGTTCCATACGACAATGGCGATAAATTATTGCCTTGTATGGCCCAGATCGCTGAGTTAAATACATTGAGTACAGTCTAAGTTTTATTACATGCAGTATCTCACGATTTATTTTCAAAAATAATATTTTTATCCATAGATTTGCACGAACTTTTTGGCAAGCTTTTATGCAACAGTAATTACATATATGTCACCTTTGTTCTTGTACACAGGTATGATATTGCTACTCATCTGGAATTATACAATTTAAATACCAAGTTAAAAGCTGTGTAAAGAACATTTATCATAGAATCACAGGATGATTTTAAAAATGCATTTAATACTTGATAATTGCCACACGCTTTTTTTATTTTCTAATATTTTTTTAACTGCGTCTGTTTCAAAGGGTTTCTTTAATTCTACAATGAAGTTATCTAAATTTGTGTTATTAGTTACATCTCCGTCGACGCCTTTATTGTCATTAGGAATATGTTATATATATTATTTCGGGGGCTTACATAAAAAATAATTTGCAAACCTTTTATTGTCATTAGTATCCAGTTATATATATTTGGGGGGGGGGGGTGCTAAAATATAAAATAATTCACAAACCAAAGTGAAAAAATGTCATTGGTGGTTTCAACGATATTGCTAGTATAAGTCTACATGCATGATAGTTTCACGAAGACAAGAGCACAATAGTGTCTTTAACACAAATCAGTGACAAAAAATGCAAAGAAGGCTATAACCATAATGACACCTGCAGTCTGATGAAGATGTCTTACATACATGTCAAACTCTTTTCTAACATATACACTGTAATATTTCTTGTTCAAACAAGTGTAACGAGGTGTTTTTTCTTTAGGCCTGATGTATATATATAATTCTAACATAACGATTTAGTTACAGGGGCCCATTTATATAGCAATCGTAACTGTAAGATAATGTAGTTTTTCTTTAATAACTTTCCCTGTGGTCATCACTGCGTGAAATCTGTCTACTTTTCTATCAGCAGACGATTTTCTTCTTCGTTCGAAATAAATTTCCTGTAAACAAATTGACATTTCAGTTGTTTTTGTCAAGGGAAAAGCTGCAAGCATTCTCGGTTTTATTTTTATTTGTACGATTTTTTAGCAATAAATATGGAGACCAAAGGGTGTTTTCAATTTGAATTCATTGTAAATGTCTTAGATAGCTATCACCCTTCATATACTGTTAATGTTACTGTTACAAACATTTGCATATTTATGTTATTTGTCTACGGCCATTATACATTTGTTTATTCTTTCTGTGTTGGAATCAACTTTAGACGTACAAATCCGAGGTCTATAGACGCCAGAATCTGATGTCAAAAGCAAGTCACCGCACATTGAATCAACATTTAATCAACATCTCATGTTTGTTCTGTAGACAATGGAAAAGGATAACACAATGATTTAAGCTGCTGTGTTTTTACCATTTGATTATTTTATTCCTTTGAATATATCTCTCCGCCTCATCCACTGTCTGTGGTAATGGTTTGTCTTTAGTCTCTGGTAACAGTAACAAACAGATGCCTTGCATGACGGCCAAGCATCCAAACAATAGAGGTGGCAATCTGACAGAGACAGCTGTCTGCACGACAGAAAAAAACAAGCAATACAAATGGTTATGTGTAGTGAAGGCAATGACAAAACATGGAATCTAATATGATGAATAAATCTATGCTGGATACAGTAATCTACTGTTGGGAAGTTAAGAAGTAATGCATTCTGCAAGTGGATTTCGGAACTGACTTCTGACCCTAGTCATTGCGTATGTGCCTTGACCTTGATCACGTCATTTCGTGGTGTGACCAAGTGAGAGTTAGATGATCTACAGCAGCAGCACCGACAGCAGTCCTGTTCAAGCTAACAACAGTATTACTATTATGTAATTATGTATTATCTAATTATGTATTATTATTAACCACAGACTACGGCTTGCCAGGTGAGAAGAAGATTATTATACTGAGTCAACGTTTCCTTGTCGTTGCGAAATTTAAAAAAAATGGTCGCCAGTTCACAAAACCGGTCTAGGTCCCCAAGCACGCAACCAAGGTCAAGGTCTCCTGCTGAGTCACGCTGTTTTAATTGTTCCGCAAAAGCTCATTTTAACCGGGATCGCCCAGAAAAAAAGCAGCCCATCAAACTAACAAGGGCTGAGCGTCCTGACCTACGCTCAGTCCCAACGGAAATTGGTCGACTAGCAAGGCCGGTGGAGAAATTGGGGACTTTGGCTTTTGGCAATAAGATTGCAGTGATGCTGACACTTGCTCTGAGCCAGATTCTTTGAAAATAGCTGCCGAGTTTGCCAGGGGTATTATACATGTTGCTGCAAGTGGAAATTGTGTGTTGGAGAAAAAAGTGGCAGTGATTGCTCACACTTGCCCAACACCTGACTTTTGGCATAAGTAAAGGGGTTTCACTAAACATTCTTGTATTATATATTGTATTAGGGTAGTTGATTGTTGGGTACAGTGGACACAGCCGCCTAGGTAACTGTGATTAAAAAAACCTTGCTGACTACCTAAAGGTTTTTACTACTGGCTATCCAGCCAATCTTCGAGGGACAGGTGGGGTGCGGTGCCATATTCGCACAGAGGACAAGGAAGATTCTATTAAAAATTGGGTGACACATTTTTCATTGGGATGTTGTCGTCGCAAAAATATGTGATCATTTCATTTTGAGTTTGGATCTTCTGAAACACATACATACTATAAAAAACTTACACAAAAAACAGGTAGTCTTTGATAATCAAATTGTATCTGTCACATCTCGCACTACACCTGATGGTGGATCCTATCAGGTAGGCTGTGTGCGTTAATAGAAAAAAATTGTTATTCCCCCATGTTCGGGCAGCCTAGTTCAGGTCAGTCTGTCAAACCTCCATAACAATGATTTTTTTTTGAAGATAGTAATTGTGACGAAGTTGAAATGCCACCAGTGATGATTTCCCCCAGTGAGGACAAGAATACATTTTCAGTTGAAATGAAAAATTATAGTCCACATAATCATACCTTTAAGCCAAGGCATGACTTGGGCTGTGCAGTTGAAATTGAACATATGTCGGATCAGGAGCACGAAGATTATATCAATGCGACCCCACAATTGTGTAAATTGACTGAAGCGACAACAACGTCCGATGTCCGAAACCATTTTAAATATTTTTTGATCGTTCTATTCCTGCACTCTCAAAGAATTAGGCCAATCAGCTTCTGATTGAATACAGTGAGGTATTTGCTAAAAACGACACAGACCGGAGTTTCACCGGTATTAACTCTTTAACCACCAAATTATTTAATCTGAATTTTCACCCACTTGAAGTTGTGTCTAGCTGACGCGATCCACAACTTCAAGTGAGTGAAAATTATTCAGATTTGACAAAATGGAGGTCAACTGTTTTCAATTATTGTTGAAAACAGTTGACCTGTGACATTGTATCTTTAACATGTTTAAAAGGTGGTACTTATTGTGCTAATAAAAAATGAATACCCGAATATATGCGACACCGGCGGTTAAAGGGTTAAAGATAAAATTGCTACTGGTGACGCCAAACCTATCCTGCAACCTATGCGTCACACTGGCTTCGAAAAGGAAGAGAAAGAGAATCTTGACAGAATGCTGGAGTCTACAATTATTCAGCCATCAATGACTGGGCTGCACCACTAGTGCTGGTGCGCACTTTGAATAATTTTTCCCTAGAATCAAAGAATCCTTGGATACATTTGCGAAGGCCAGGTAATATGAGCACATTAGATCTCGCATCCGGCTATTGGCGTTCCTCACCCACCCCATGTCTTTTTGAGCACATTCGCACTTGGTTTGGGTTATGCAACAACCCCGCCACATTTGCATGCTGTCTGTACTGCATGGTGACAAGGGGATCACTGCGTCACGAGGGAATCTCTAAGTCAGGAGGGAAACACTGAGTCATGAGGAAATCATTGAGTGACGAGGGAATCGCTGTGTTTTTATCCTGATTTTGTGCTCAACCTCCCATAACATAATCTAAAATATGTGTACAATCCAGATTTACTACATTTTTCGTATATTTCAACAGGTTGAAAGACAATTTTAGCCATTAGGAATTTTTATTAGTATCATTACTTACCAGAAAGCCGATATAAGTAGCAAAGGCGGAGCACAATCTGCCTCCAAATGACGTTAATGTCAGTCCCTGATTGCGTAATACAGTAGGATGGACCTCGCAGGTGTATGTCCACAGCAAAAACGTCACGATGGTGCTTTCCCACATTATCTGTCAACAATTAAGTACTAAGCAGAGTTAGAGCCGTGATTTTCCCAAAAATACTGCACTGCACTGCACTGCACTGCACTGCACTGCACTGCACTGCACTGCACTGCTCTGCACTGCACTGCACTGCACTGCACTGCACTGCACTGCACTGCACTGCACTGCACTGCACTGCACTGCACTGCACTGCACTGCACTGCACAGTACTGTACTGTACTGTACTGTACTGTACTGTACTGTACTGTACTGTACTGTACTGTCCTGTAACGCACACTACTGTACTGTACTGTACTGTACTGTACTGTACTGTACTGTACTGTACTGTACTGTACTGTACTGTACTGTACTGTACTGTACTGTACTGTACTGTACTGTACTGTACTGTACTGTACTGTACTGTACTGTACTGCACTTCACCGCACTGCACTGCACTGCACTGCACTGCACTGCACTGCACTGCACTGCACTGCACTGCACTGCACTGCACTGCACTGCACTGCACTGCACTGCACTGCACTGCACTGTACTGTACTGTACTGTACTGTACTGTACTACACTGAACTACACTGAACTACACTGCACTGCACTGTACTCTATTCTCTCCATATTTAATCTAGAGGGAGTTTGCTCTTACTCACCAATAGGGATGAAAACTATTGGCAGTAGTGCCATTCCAGTGGCCACAGAGCCGACACACAATATCATAACACGTCCCACATATTTAGACATAACAGGAAAGAGCAAATTTGTTGGGATTTCTACAGCTCCAGAAAGAGCAAAGTTCAGGTAAAGATTCCCTTCTAAATATGACGTGTTGAATGTCATACCAAAGAAAACAATACAACTTATCAACCTGCAAAGAATAGAAAGCATCATTAAGCCATTATACTACAATAAATACAGAACATGTATTTTATTTCATTCATACAAAGTAATTATCATCCGAAAAAACAATAGTTACCAGACAAATAAGTTCAGAAATAGTAGAATGACTGTACATGACCAAGTATTGGGACCAAACCAAATAAAAAAGATACCTCTTCGAAGAAAAAACAGATATAGAAATATACTCACCATGTGATAAGCAGAATGATTGTGACAATTCGCAGGTGTTTGGTGCGAATTAGGTCAACTAGTGTATGCTCCTTGGTCTGTAAACATGCATAGTTATATAGAAATCAATTTCACATCATTTAATAAATACACCTATGGTTAAAGTGAATATTTTTATTGTCTTTATTTCACAAGTATTTGTTTCTAAAAAATATTGGGATATTTCTAATATATATGTTTAATGTATGCTGTACTCTGTTTTATTTCACAAAATTATTATTATCATTTCTATCATTATTATCATTATTATCATTATTATCATTATTACCATTATTATCATTATTATCATTATTATCATTATTATCATTATTATTACCGTGTTGGCCAACCCAGCCGGGATTCATTTTTTATTTGTCATCACCAGCACCTGATGGCCCTTGGTATATATTCATCCCCAATCGTTCATAGCTCGGAGACGTCTACCAACGTCGCATCCGTAAGTGAATGAATCTCGGTCGGTGGCTTACATACCCATTGAGCCTGTGTTGGACTCACCCTGGGTTGGGGCTGGTCGCAGAAAAAAATCGCTGTCATGTCCGATGTGGTATTCGAGCCCCGAACTTGCGAGGATTCGAACCCATGACTTCCCGACTGGCTGCCCGCAGCAATAACCACTAAACTACGGCGGTTGGTTGGCATTTTGTTATTAAATATGAAATCATTAATTTAACAAAATGTTGCATGTGGATTTTATCTAGCTAATATAATGCATGAGTAGGTTTTAAATAATTTAAAAGCGACTTCTGCTATCCCTGAATTGTATGTATATGTCTTTTTTCAATTCGGTCATAATTAATTAGTATCTGATGATCGACAGCTAATGGTTGAAAATCTGAAACAAAAATGGAACATATTTTTTAGATATCTACCGATTTGTCTGTAGATTTTTGCTCCTGGTGTAACTTTAGATCTGGGGGCAGATTTTTCTTGTTGACCCTGGATATTTGTTCTAAGACTTTGAGTGCTTCTTCAGGTCGATTTAATAAGCTAAAATTAAAAGTAGAATATTAGCGAAATATACAATAAATAAAATAAAACTAATCAAATTCAAACATGAATATTGGTGACATGTAATAGCAATTAAAACACTAAGCAAATTAAAATCTGAATATTAGTGATATGTAAAATAAATTAAGATATCAATCAAATTAAAACATGAATACCAGTGATATGTAAAATAAATTAAAACAATAAACACTGTTAGTTTTATCGACGATTAGGATCAGCAATCTGATTAAAGCGATAGTCAGCTCGCCCCATACTTAATCTCCCTAGCACTCCGGTATTTTATGTGATTTCCTATCACATTGATACATCGAGATATATAACTGTTGCCGCAATTCACATCTCAGGGTGATAGAAAATGACGTGATTTTGTAAAATACAATATATATATTACCTCGAATAAATCCTAAAACAAATCCTTATTGTCAAGAGTTAGATGATGTTTTCATTCGATGAATCGAATTTGTAAGATTCCATGTGGCTTTTACAACAGAAAATCCAAACAATCTGAACGACTTGCTGTAAATATTAGTCAGTTTGGCAACAGTCAAACATTTTTTAAATCAGAACTTAGGCTGAAGAAACTGAACCAGTTTATTCGAGGTTATACGAGTCATGCCAATCCAGGCTTGTTCTAAACTGACTTAACAAACAGCGAATTGTACCACAATTATATCTGAAAGCACACTCTGTGTTAATAGATTTCCCAAAGTGATATTCTACCATTATATTAAAGGTGACATATCACCTCTTATATAGTATGAATAAATTTGTGACAAATAAATAAAAGTTGCCACAAGATGGGGCACAAGTGTTTCCTTATATGGGATGATTTGCTATCATGTGATATTACATCAGCCTTTAAAAAGGGTAATAAACCATAATCATATGTATCAGCTAAATGCTAAACCTATGTTATCTCTGGCATTATACTTACATATATAAAGCTATATAGACAGCAATCTCTGGTAGAGTTATTGCAATCATCAACATCCTCCATGTTTTAGTCAAGTTGGCAAGTGCTGCTAAGAAGATGTAGCCAAAACACCAAAAGAAGAAACACACATTCCCAGCGAGCATTCTCCACTTAGGACCCACAAATTCGTTCACTGAAAACCCGAAGAATGTCTCATAGGTTGAGATAATCACCGTGAGCTTTTGACATTTGAGGCCTATTTCACTAAAAGTCTTAAATTTGCTTTTATCTTAACATCATCTTATTTCCATTGGAAAAATTAAGATCATTCTTAACTTTCTAATGAAAACAAGAAACAGTTAAGATTTGATCAAAGTTAAGATGTTCAGTGAACTGGGCCCCTGAGCCCATACCACGAAATTATTGATATTATATTAACTGTTTTAATATATATGTAACGTCTATCAGAAAAGTTCATGTAAATCATAGCTTTTCTAATGGAAATAAGACGAAGTTCAGACACGATTAAGCATAAGAAGTGGGATGACCACCATCTCTTTCTGCTTCACCTTGACCTTGATGGTCGAAACCGTATGTCAAACAAGTTTTAAATAGCATGTTGTAAATAACTTTGCTTGCGGGAGTCAGGTCATATATCTCCCCGAAAGCGTGTTTTTTTCTTCAATATTTTGTGATATGGAACTAGACTGCAACAATTTCAACCATTATCTTGCTCGTTGATTTAAAAATCTGAAAATATGTTCCATTTTTGTGTCAGAGTTTCAACCTTTAGCTGTCAATAATATTTATAAACACTATTCTACATATTGAGATAATGTCATTTTATCGGCATGTTGTCTCTTGAAATATGGCACACCATGGAGAAATAAATATCCCGCTTTTCTAATTTAGCATCATTCAATATTCGGTTATAAACCTATAGTACGTACCTTGCACAAAGTTACAGCTCTCTTTCCCGCTGACGAAGTTGCCATGTAAGAACCGTATAACAAGAAAAGATGTGATGTTAGGAGCTGCAGCACAAGCAAGTCCTGAGAGTATATTGGCCATGGCTGATACTAGGTACACTGACCGTGTTCCAAATCTATGAAAATAGAATGTGCAGCTATTGACGCTTGAGGTGCTGCGTTGCTCATTGCCATTGTTCAGCATGTACATAAAATAATGTACCAAAAACCAAAATGCCAAAAGGAATGACATGTCTTAACCTTTTCATTATACCAATTATTCTGGAAATTTAATACTGATACAGTCAATATGATATCATTCACAAATAATAGAAACAAAAGTCGACCAAATATTGATCCTTGTGGAACACCCGTTTTTATTTCCAACAACACATTTTTTAAATAATTCATAGGAATGACCTTTAACGCCATAGAACATAGATATTAGAATGGAATGGTCTATAGTGTTAAAGGACGTTAATAAATCTGTAAAAAATCCTACCATCATAGTCCATAGAAATATTTTATCAATAAATTATAGTGCAGCTAATTGTGTAAAGTGATTTTTACAAAATCCATATTAACTGTTACATAGCAATTTATAACGATCAAAGTGCACTTTTCATATCACCTTTTATATTTCCAGAACATATATATTAGTATAATAATGATTTGTTCACACTTTTGATACTTTGCTTAGGTATTTATTAGAGCTTCGCAACTTAATTTTATAAATATTTATCACTGGATCTAGTGGGGATGTATCTGTTTACATATTTTTTCCTAAATGTTAATGATTTCATAACACATTTGATGATCTAATATTATCCTTATATTTAATATATTTCATTGTTTTTTTATTGTGGAAATTGTTTTTTCTTCACAGTTTGGATAATCTTATCTAATGTGTTTTGATTATCCTGCTGACGTAATTCAATGTGCAGCCAAGCAGACTTGATACAAATACATGTTTTGTCAGGAGCTACATTAGTGACTACTACATCACATATAATTCAGTACATAAGAGATGGCTGACACAATGTATACCATATTAACCCTTGTCCTGCTAGGTGTACATATTACCATAATAACCGTTGCCCCACTAGGTCCATATATCACCATATATTAACCCTTGTCCCGCAAGGCCCAAACAGTAGGGCCTAATAGATAAAATACCAATGAAGTAGTTTGTAGCAGATGGTCTGTTAATCAAACGATTTAACTTTATTATTAACAAAATTCGACTTAAAGCTATAAATGTAGAAATAAACGGTATCATAACCTCAAATGTTTGTTTTTTAAAATGCATTTTTAGAACTAAAGCACAATTAACCAACCTGTCAGCAAAGTATCCGAATATGATATTGCCAGAGGCTTTTCCCAACATGAATACAGCTGATATGGTACCAACAAGCCAAGTCCTGCTACATACAAGATCCCACTGTAAATATAATATAATAGATGAATATATAACACTAACAAGCCAAGTCCTGCTACATACGGAGTCCCACTGTGAATATAAAAAATAAATAGATATCTAACACTGACAAGCCAAGTTCTGCTACATGCGAGATCCCACTGTAAAATTAGTATGGATGAATATATACAGAAATGCAATACAATTATGCATTTCTGATATGGAACACTAGCAAGCCAAGTCCTTCTATATGCGAGGTCCCACTGTGAATGTAGTAATATAGATGAGAATATAACACTAAAAAGCCAAATCATACTATATACGATATCACACTGCATATATATTTAGAAAAATGCATAATACTAAGTTCAGCTACATATGAGATCCCACCGAAAAAAATATAGATGAATACATAATAACGCTGACGAGCTAATTTCTGGAATACTAAGGTATATCTATGAGTTAAGATATGTAACCTAGCTCTCTTGCTCATCCACTTACCTGTGACACCATAGTACTGGGGCAGGCTTATGTATCTTATATCAGCTGTGATATAGGAGATGTGAAATGATGGTCTTTACTTATTCCCTTACTAATCTAATTACATCCAATATCAAAGCTCTTTTTTATTTACCTGTTAAACCTATTTAACACCAAACCACTAGAGTAGAGTTAAGAAATCTACCAATTGACTTATTTATTTTCTCATCCCCTCCTTACCTCTGACACTACAGTACTGGGGTAGATCTCTGTGCTGTAGTTCCATTGTGGACATGGTACAGAGTGATTTGTCTCACCAAGTACCTGACAGTTATCTACTGGAACTGTCACGTGGGAGAAAGTTTTGGTTTCGGTCACGTAGGAGGAAGTACTGTCTTTAGTGGCACACCTACAATTAAGAAAACTAGTCTATAAGGGCTGTATTATAGTCACTGTTGACCTTGATCTTGCGCAGATGATCATCTCGACCAATCAAATGCTTAAGATCCAGGTAAACCGGTGTAGCCGTTTCAGCGCACCCCCTTTCAGCTATCCGGGGGTATTTTAAAACTAGTTTCAGCTTACCGGGGGTATGTTGAAACTAGCTTCAACGTACCCCACGGTACGCTGAAACTAGATAAAGGTCAGTTTCAGGTTACCTACCCTCGTTTCAGATTACCCCCTGGAGTACGTTGAAACTAGTTCCAAAGTAACCCCCCTCTGGTATTTGGAAAATGGAAAAATCTCCTTTCAATTTACCCCCCCCCCCATTTATAGGGCCTACATACACACCAAATGTGATCATATTCTACGTTTTAAGCACCGTTAGACATAAATTAAAGTAGATGAGTCGCCATGATCCGCCGAGTACACATTGTGGACCTACCCGCATACGCAGCATGGTCAACGTCCACAGGAGTTGGGTCTGTCACCATGTAAATATTATTTTTCAGTGAAGCAAAATGATCCAACTGCTTAAAATTGCTCAGTTAAATATTTTGGTTTTAAAATCTGGCTTGCTGTAGCATTATTTATATACTTATTAACTATATTATATAAATTATGTTGTGTATTTTGGGTAGTAGGGCCTATAGTCTAGGCATATAAATTAGGAATTTGTATGATTATGGGTCTGGCTCAGGGTCTGGCGTCACCGTTTTTTCATGTGCGCTCGATTTTTTTTCACTGACATTGGGTATGTTGTGAGCAAAATGGTCAGTATGTCAAGACCCCCGCGCTAACTTTTTTTTCGTTGATTGCCAAAGAGATCAGAGGGTTATAAGGGGATTAAAGTGATTTAAAACATATCTCCTTTAATTGTCCCAGAGATCAAAGGGTTATGTAATGAAGATTAAAAAGTCAATGTGATGAAAATATAATACATAATAATATTGTTCATTGCATTGAAAGATAAACGGTATAATTGAGGGGGTAACTTGAAACTAGCGGGGATATAAGGGGCCATCATTCAATCTCAAGGGGGGGGGGGTTTACGGAGGTCAAATAATTTATTTATGCCAGGCTTGGCAGTGCGCCTAAAATTTCAAATGTTATTACATGTTTACCTCGAACAGTTCTTGAAATAAATTATGTTTTTTCATGCAAAATCTGCTCGAGATAATTTATTTCAAAAAGTTTGTATTGACCATATTTACAAACCAGATTAATGTGATTCTACGTAGTTTTGGTTTGCGAATATACGTATTTCTGTTATTGACGATGTATTTTATTTTAGCTTATTCACCAATAATAAATTAGATATATGTCCGTGAGGAAGGTGTAAACTCACCAGAATTGAGGAGCAGCGGCAATAAATATAGGACAGAATGTGGAAGTGGTCACGAAAATTTCACTCAAGCTGAGTGCAGACAGGAGAATATGCTGGAACCTGCCAAACTCTCCCGCGTGATGAACTAACACATCATCCACAGTCATCA
This sequence comes from Flabesymbios commensalis, assembly GCA_964017125.1. Lineage (NCBI taxonomy): Eukaryota > Metazoa > Annelida > Polychaeta > Terebellida > Flabelligeridae > Flabesymbios > Flabesymbios commensalis. The sequence continues at coordinate 10,298,673 of OZ024910.1, read as the reverse complement.
TCAGGCGCCTTAATCCTAGTCCTGCTAGATCTGTATATATAAGGTCTCAATCATGTATGACTAACACATCATTTACAGTCATCATCAGGTGTCTTAATCATAGTCCGGCTAGAACTGTATATATAAGGTCTCAATCATGTATGACTAACACATCATTTACAGTCATCATCAGGCGCCTTAATCCTAGTCCGGCTAGAACTGTATATATAAAGTCTCAATCATGTATGACTAACACATCATTTACAGTCATCATCAGGCGCCTTAATCATAGTCCGGCTCCATCTGTATGTATAAGGTCTTAATCATGTATGACTAACACATCATTTACAGTCATCATCAGGTGTCTTAATCCTAGGCCGGCTAGATCTGTATATATAAAGTCTCAATCATGTATCACTAACACATCATTTACAGTCATCATCAGGCGCCTTAATCCTAGTCCGGCTAGAACTGTATATATAAAGTCTCAATCATGTATCACTAACACATCATTTACAGTCATCATCAGGCGCCTTAATCATGGTCCGGCTCCATCTGTATATATAAGGTCTTAATCATGTATGACTAACACATCATTTACAGTCATCATCAGGTGTCTTAATCCTAGGCCGGCTAGATCTGTATATATAAGGTCTCAATCATGTATGACTAGCACATCATTTACAGTCATCATCAGGCGCCTTAATCATAGTCCGGCTCCATCTGTATATATAAGGTCTTAATCATGTATGACTAACACATCATTTACAGTCATCATCAGGTGTCTTAATCCTAGGCCGGCCAGATCTGTATATATAAGGTCTCAATCATGTATGACTAGCACATCATTTACAGTCATCATCAGGCGCCTTAATCATAGTCCGGCTCCATCTGTATATATAAGGTCTTAATCATGTATGACTAACACATCATTTACAGTCATCATCAGGCGCCTTAATCCTAGTCCTGCTAGATCTGTATATATAAGGTCTCAATCATGTATCACTAACACATCATCTACGGTCATCATCAGGCCGCGGTTTCACCAACTTTTCAGCTATGTCGCCGTGGACTTAAAGCAGTTATAGGGTCACTGATTGGCTCAGATTTTATCACGTGCTGATATTTGAGACACAGTTTAGCTTAAGCTCGTAAGTGAAATCGACCCCTGGTGCCTTAATTCTAGTCCGGCTGGCCATGTATATATATAAGGTCTAAAGCATGATTCTAACGAGATAAAATACCAATGAAAATGATACAATAAACACGTTTAACAAATAGTTATTTAACGTTGACCCAGCGTCACAGACGCTGGGTCAACGTTAAGACAACATTTATTCAATATGTCGAGTGTACTCAATTGGTTTCTAGTTACATTATAATTATGCTTTGTGAGATCATTTCTTTTACTACATGAGATGCTCGTATTGTTATTACATGCATATTTTTTACTATTTATTTTAATGACGCATTTTAAGTTTACATCAGCCTTCCCGTTGTCAATAAATATCTATCTATCTATATGGTTTAAAAAACTGAAAATTAGTGTAGCTTCTAATGGCGTTATGTATATCATATGGGTCATTGTCAGATTAAGGCACATTTACTGTTTACAGTGCATTTATTTATACCATGTGAAGGAAAAGTATTAATAAAATTACCTAGCATCATGAGCTGACATACTAAAGTATTGGCCAACACTCAATGGAAAAAAATGCGTGTGAAGTCATTGGTTCACCCCTGTATCTAGCCTGTTTGTCTATATAAATTACACTGAAAGTGATATCTACTTGAGATCAAACTATGTCAAAAGAATTTAAAGAATTGAACCCAATTATAGCTGGTACCCTTCCACAAATTGGATTTTAGGGGATTTTTAATATGTTTTCTATTGAGGATTCTGAACTGGGGAGGAATGCAATTTATGGTGGGTATTTTCTTATTTTAATTAGATTATAAATAAAACATACAATCTAAGGGACTCATTATGACTATTTCTAGCATATAGCCACAGTTCCATTTATAAATATCCAGGAAACGAACTGCCACCTGTTCAATCAAAAATACTGAAAAAAGTGGGTTTGCTTAATATCTTGTGGAAATAGTAACACGGTAAAAAAGTAACAAGGTAATTTATTCTGGGTACCGTATGACATGAGAATCCAGGTGTGCGATACAGGGTGACCAAAAATATAACATGCCTGTGACAAGGGGCATGGCAATCATTGCTGATTTAAACCGTTCATTACTTTAATTATAATATTAGTGAATTTTGCCAGGTGATACTATAACTCTCGGTTTTCACTTGACAACAGCCTTGGGAGGATGTTTTACCGTTCATAGTAGACATACAAAAACATTTATTTGTCAAGGACAATAATCTATAATGTGAAAAATATTCTCAGCGAGAATGGAAACTGATAGATTAGTGACACCATCATTTGAAGTTATGATAGCACTTGTTGCCCTTGTCAACGTGGAAAATGATTATAACCCAAAATGTCACAAGAGATTTGATCCAAAGATAATATATTTATTGGCAAATTTGTAGCCATAATTCTGAGAAGAAAAATATATGTTTAAAAGTATAAAACAGTTTGATATGCATCTGATGCATATGTAATAGCTGAAACAATATACATATGTCAGCTAAAATACAGCAGTCGAATCTTCTTATTTTGTAAGTCAAACAAAAGAAGACACCTTCATGATTACACCTAGATACACATCTTTGGAGCCACTCATACATCTATTAACATTTGTCTACGATGCTTCCTCAAACATGTCCTGGTGAGGTAGATGTGGCAAATCCAACTCAGATTTTCGAGAAACCAGATCATGTAAAAACATGTGCTCACACTCTTACGCTTTCCTTCGGTGCAGATCACCATCTTCTCCGTCTCACTACACTTTAGAATGAAGAACGAGAGTTTAAATGAGTAACGATATCTGACTAAAGTGTAAAAGAAGCTCAATGTGATAAGCATTATCAGTTGATTATAAGTATTTTGAATCTAAAGCCCTAGTTGAATTGGTGTGTCATATTGAAGACAGTAGAGAGTCGACTCTGATTCCTGTGTTGGAACTTTCGACTTTGTATGACATGTACCACACACGTGTTCATCAAATAAAGTCAAACTCAATACATGGTGGTGATTTATCAGATAAATGTGATATCCACTATATGAAAACACAACAGTCACGGCATATTAGAAAAGCGACAGATTACAATAGCACAAAATATCGTAAAAGAAACACATCTAATACTTATGTTCCACCTAGAACAAGGAAGAGTTGTTCTTATTTTTAGCAGAGCGCTTAAAAGAAGGATGTCTTTCAAAAGGGGGATGTACACGTCAAGTATATCAACTTAGCTAATCACAAAAAGGCATGGATTCGAATTGTAGATTTTGATTCTGTGTTGGTGATTGATGTGGCGTTATTTCACAAACAATGAATTTGGAACAATAAATAAATTACATAATATTTTCACTGCGCAATATTGCTGAGAAGTTTGACACTGAGCGTGCATTGTCACTTCTATTTTTACGTGCACTTAGTGAATGTACTATGGTTTCAAGCTTCATTAACATTGGCAAGAGAACAATATGGGGAACGTAGGACCTTATGACCAATATGACAGCTATTTTTAGTCAAATTAGCGGCATGGAGAATGTAAAAATTGCCTTCGTGGAGTTAAATGCCAATTCACAACAAGTAAAGCATGCCATCTTGCAAACAATCATCAGTCAGTTTAACAAAAAAGCAGCTATCCTGGAATACCAGGGAATACCAAAGACCCTGTACAATAAGATGATCAACTTACGGATTTCACCATACAAATGCGTGTAATACATTGTGCAGTGCTGTCCCCTTTCAACGGGAGTTGGAACTACGCTTTAGCAAGTGTATCATCATATAAAACAAGTGATAATTTCACCACTTTAGCCTCCAAATAAAAAATGATGTTTTTCTAGATTTGACAGTTATGACATTATCTCTGCAATATTTATTTTTGGAACGAAAATAACTGCTAATATAGCAGAAAAGTCATGTTATATTATCAAACAATTTTAGAAATTAAAATGTCTTCATTTAAATAACAGAAGAGCTGTGTACAGAAAGTACACAAATATGTGGGCACAGAACGGAAGGGGAGTGACGATATGTCGTCAAGCATGGAGACCACAAAGGAGATCGGGGGGAAACATTGGTAACAACCATAACTTGGCTGACATGTATTTTTATTATTTAAAAAAATATATTTAGAACACAAAAGCAATATTATAAAATTATAATATGTGAGCATTCTCTATAGGACCACTGCCATCAATGTCACTGAGGACTGGAGCGTTAGCAGTACCGTATACTGATATCTTTAAAACAGGACACGTTGATTTTTATGACACAATTTATTTATAGTTGAATTTTAATAATTTTCTATTTCTCCTGCCGTTACTGATAATAAGGTGTTCATTGTTTTCCCGCAGTACATGGTGTAGCCGAATGGGGACATAAATATGTAATAATAACGTGAAACATTCACAACTTGCACGTGATTTAGTGTCTTTGATGATGTTAATAATTTGATCTCTGTTGTGACTCCTATGTAGAATGTGTTCAGGTATATTTCCGAAAATTCGTTCATTTGCACCAATTATTTGTATTAAGTTTTTACGTGAAACAAAAGCCCCACACCTTGAATATTCAAGTATTGCTTCTCAGACATAAATGTATGCAATTTATTAGTGGCATCAAAATTATTTACATTGATCACATGCAGATCGCGACACTTTGCGACAAATATATCCACTGATATATAAAATTATACAAAAATATTCTCTTCCTCTATGGTCATATCCGTTTGTGGCGTGAATGATTTCAGCATTGAATGAGCTAATTCTGTGACAAAATCAGCAGTAACCGTAATATGCTTTATATCAACAAAATATTTCTGTTCAGGTATATTCTGAATGGTAAACATGAGAAATGATCCATGTCATTAGACTATAATATATAGTAATATTATATATATAATTTCCATTGCCCTTATCTTGGTTTTCTTTGCCTGTATCTACCCTTGCACCCAATTCACCTGCCAGCAGATACGAGAAGATGAACCAATGATGCGGTAATGCTGGACCAGCATTACAAACCTTGGACCAGCATTACACTATAATTGAGTCGACGTCTTGTGTTAGCTGGGCGTCACCTGTTGTTTGTAAACAATGACTATGCATACTTGTTTATACGGGTGCATCAACCCCTGATGTATCAAAGGGAAGAAGACAATTAAAAAGTATTGATAACTAACCAACAGATTATTGGATAAAAAATAGAAGCCACAAACACCAGCCGATGACAACTCCACCCCTCCCCAGGAGCACACCTGCCACTCTCACACCTCACTGTCCGCACCCGAGGGCCCAGTAGAAGCACTTCTGACAGATATCACTGTCCAGCCAACCTCTCCCACCGCAGATACTCCTGGCCAACCAGAGGTTTTTCTCCTCCACCTTTGCCCAGGACACAAAACACATTATGGATATAATAAACCTAGAGACCCCAGCCACATGGAGAGAAACAGCACTGTCATGGCTAAGAATGGCAGAGAGCCACTTAATGACGCATGTACAGTGGAGAGACCCACCACAAAGGAAATGTGGGGTCATCAATGGAGTTGGAAACGCAATGCAGCTCCTGTTTGGAATACCACAAACTCAGTGAGGCAGAATATCAAGCACATTCTTAAGTAAATGGAGAGTACATGTGACATTGAAATCCATAATAACATTTAAAGGGCCCTGGCACATTTGTGCTGCATCAAATTGTTTATTTTTCATGTTGCATATACAAAAAATACGAAATAAAGTAGACCATTTTAAAGTAAAATACATTGTCGATGTCAAATAATAATGCATTCCAATATAAAGGATATTTCTGCATAGGCTGAACAGTGTCTTCACAAAACGTCACTAATAATTAAGCCAACATAGAATGAAATCGCAGAAGGCGTATAACCATGATAATTCCGATGACATAGATGTCAAACACGAGAAAATTACACAATACAATACAACAATTGTTTTACAGCATAATATCTCGTCCAAGCAAGTAAATGTTGAAGGTGTTATATATTTAGGTACACATATATCTACTTTTAACAGACACATTCCACTAAAATCTTAAATAGTATCTTTCCACCAGAAATGTTACATTTTATAATGGAAATTAGGGAAAGCTAACGTAATCTTATTTTAACACCTGATTAATCTTGGTGAGGGATACTTCAAATGTAGATTTTTTTGTTTCATAACTTTCCCTGAGATCTTCACTGGTTGAAATATGTCTATTCCTTTATCAGCGTACGACTTTCTTCTTTGGTGTAAAATAATTTCCTGTAAAGATATAATATTTCAGTGGTTTTATTCAGGGAATGGTTTCATGCATGCAGAGATTTTTAATTGTTCGAATTAAAAAAAAATATGAATCAAGTTTTTTGTGGCGTAATATTGTTAATTCACATGGCGTTTACTTTTGAAATATTTAGAATATAGTTTTTTTAACTAAAAAGGTTCAAATGAGTTTCTCCTTCGTTGGAACATAATTTCCTGTGAAAGATATAGCATTTCATTTGTGCTAAACAGGGAATGGTTTCATGAATTCTCAGATTTTTTTACTTGTACGTATTTAAGATTGACACAAAAATATGTAATCAGTTTTTTTGCGTGGTAATATTGTCAATTCACATGACGCTCGTTTATAATTATTTACAAAACGATCTAATTTTCAACTCTAATTTTCCACTGAAAAAATCAGATTCAAATGACTACATGGCAAAGAAGATATGTTGGATCAATGACAATTTAATGCTGGCTCGCCGTCTGCGACGTCAGCCCAGCATTAATCCAACAATAAGGGTTTTATCAAATTGATCATAAATGTCTTAGTTAGCAGTTTCTGCTTCACTTACTGTTTATGTTACTGTTACTAGCATTTGAATATCAGTCATTATGCATTTTTAAATTATTTTAGTGATGTAATCGACTTTAGACTTCCGAATCCGACGTCTATAGACGCCAGAATCTGATGTCAAAATTTAATCAACATCTCGTGTTTTCTGTGTAGAAAATAGACAGCAATAACACAATAGTTTAGGCTGCTAGTTTTTACAATTATATTATTTTATTCCTTGGAATAGATATCTCCGCCTCATCCACTGTCTGTGGTAATGGTTTGTCCTTGGTCTCTGGTAACAGCAACACACAAATGCCTTGTATAAGACCAAAACAGCCAAACACCAGAGGTGGCAATCTGACAGAGACAGCTGTCTGTACGGCACAGAAAACAACGAATGAAAAATGGTTATTTAAACAATGACAAAACCTGGAATCTGGTATGATGGATTAAACAATATCGTATATTTTAGCAGGTTGAAGGAACATTTTAGCCATTATAAATATTAGTATCCTTACTTACTAGGAAACCGATGAAAGTAGCGAAGACAGATGATAATCTGGCCCCCACTGACGTTATTGTCAGTCCCTGATTACGTAATGCTGTAGGATAGAACCTCACAGGTGTACGTCCAAATCAAGAACGCTACGATGGTGCAGAAAAACTTTCCCAATAGATTTAATACATTTATTATCCACACATTATCTGTAAACAATGAATTATTAGGAACAGTTAGAGCAATGATATTCCCAAAAATACTGACCATATGTAAAATACTGATCATACATGCAGGACCTACAATCAATATTAACAACTAACTATAACATTTTATCGGTTTTCTTATCAATAGAGATGATTAATATTGATACTGCACTGCACTGCACTGCACTGCACTGCACTGCACTGCACTGCACTGCACTGCACTGCACTGCACTGCACTGCACTGTACCGTACCGTACCGTACCGTACCGTACCGTACCGTACCGTACCGTACCGTACCGTACCGTACCGTACTGTACTGTACTGTACTGTACTGTACTGTACTGTACTGTACTGTACTGTACTGTACTGTACTGTACTGTACTCTGGAGGAAGTTTACTCTTACTCACCAATAGGGATGAATATTATTGGCAATAGAGCCATTCCAGTAGCGATAGAGCTGACACATAATATTACAACACGTCCTACATATTTAGATATAACAGGTAAGAATATATGTGACGGAATTTCGACAGCTCCAGAAAAAGCGAAATTCAGGTAAAGATTCCCTTCTAAATATGACGTGTTGAATGTCATACCGTAGAAAACGACATAATTTATCAACCTGCAGAGAAAAAAGAGCATCATTAAGCCATCAATACAAAACATTTATTGTATTTCATTCATAGCAGAAAAAACAATACTCATCACACAAATAGTCGAGAAATAATAAAATTAGTGTGAAAGACCAGGTACTTGGACTAAACCAAATCAACAGATTACCTCTTTGGAAAAAAAACTATATATATAAATATACTCACCATATGATGAGCAGAATGATTGTGACAATTCACAAGTGTTTGGTGCGAAATAGGTCAACAATTGTATACTTCTTGGTCTGTAAACATGCATAATTATATAGAAATCAACTCCACCTCATTTAAAAAATATATCTCATGTTAAAGGTGTAGTCAACTGTCAAAATTCGCGGGACAAGGGTCCCCCAGAAGGCAATAGTGCCCGTGGGTAGGCCAAGGCCCTATTCTATAATAATACTAGATATGCGTTTCATACCCAAAGCCTCATTAAGAGCAAGTTCTCAAATCACAGCAAGTAAATATATACTTGAGCGACATCTATGAGTTAATAATTCAAAGCCCTTGGTCTTTGCCCCTACTTGGTCGCTGGCTTGCAAACAAACTGACTGTATTACTGCGGGGATTTGGAAACTTCTTGACCTCCAAGCTTGTATTGTCACCCAGTAAACACAAAACATTTGTATGAATTTATGCAATGTTGGACCAACGTCGAAGACTTCGGGCCGACATTGTATAAATGTTATAGAAATGTCTTGTGTTTGCTGGGCAGGAGGACTTTCTCTCAAACATTGTACATTAATCTAATGTTGCTTCAATGTTGGGCCAGCGTCGCAGACGTTGGCCTAACATTAAAACAGCATTGTATCAATTTCTCGTTTGAGTAGTATCGTGTAATCAGTTCAGTGGCTATACTAATGCGGTCAATCTGTACTCAATAGGCTACTGTTGGCCTACACTTGACCGTCCCAGGCATGCGCGTTTTGCAGTTGGATAATTCTTTAAAGTGAACATTTACATTGTTTTTATTTCGCTAGTATATTTTCTAGAAAAATATTGTGATATATATAATATATATATGTATAATGCATGACTTGTCATGACTTGTAATTTTGAAATTCGATATGAAATCATCATTTTAACGAAATGTTGCAAATATAGGCCTAATATAGGTCTAATATATAGACTTTCTTATACAGCTTCATGTGAATTTTATTTAGTTATTATAATTCATGCGTAGGTTTAAGACAATTTTAAAGCGACTTCTGCTATCCCTGAGCTGTAATGTATATGGGTTTTTTTCAATTCGGTCATAATTAATTATTATATTACGATTGACGGCTAAAGGTTGAAAATCTGACACAAAAATAGGGCATATTATGTTCTAGATATCCACCGATTTGACTATAGCCTTTTGATCCTGGTGTAACTTCAGATCTGGGGGTAGATTTTTCTTGTTGACTGGCTATTCGTTCTAAGACCTTGAGTGCTTCTTCAGGTCGATTCATTGTGAGAAGCCATCGCGGAGATTCTGGTAAAAAGCTAAAATTAAAAGTAGAATATTAGCGATATACACGATAAAAAAATATATCAAATTTAAACATGCATATTAGTGACATGTAAAAGAAATTAGACACACTAGACAAATTAAAATCTGAATACTAGTGAAATGTGAAAGAAATTAATACACCAAACAAATTGAAACATGAATACCAGTGATGTATATAAAAAAAATTAAAACAATGAAAATTAATTTTTATGCAGGATTAGAATTACCAATCCGATTTAAATGTTAGTCAGCTCGCCCCATCATACTTAATCTCCCTCGCACTCGAGTATTTCATATGATTTTCTATGACCTTGAGATGTGAATTGCTGCCTCAATTCATATCTCAAGGTCATACAACATGACCTGATGCTGTAAAATACCCTTGTAATATAGTTCAAATAAATCCTAAAACATATCATTATTGTTGAGAGCTCTATGTTTTGTTATTCTATGAATTGTATTTGCTATATTACATGTGGCTTATACAACTGAACATCTGAACAATCTGAATCTTCAAACATAGATATTTTATTATTTTAACTCATAAGTCATGCCAACCCCGGCTTAGTCTAAACTGTCTTAACAAACAGCGAATTTTAGCTAGACCATATCCGGTTTTTTTAAATCTGAGTTTAGAGACAATCACACTCTGTGTTAGGGGGGCGCCAATCAATCTCTATGGGGGAGGGGAGCCGGAGTTTTTGTCGCGGACAAATGATTTATTTCAACCCCGCTCGGCGGCGCGCTGAAAATTATATTACATGTTCATATAGAACAGTTCTTGAAGTGAATTATTCATTTCACGCAGAGTCCACCGAAATTATTTATTTAAAAAATCTTCAACCACCCCCCCCCCCGGAGATTGAATGGTGGCCCCTTTAATAGTTTTCTTAAAGTAATATGTTGGCAGTATTTTACATATGACAGAAAAATATCACACCAGCCCTGAAAAAGGGTGATAATCCATAATGTCAAAGTGATTATCATAACCAATAAGCCATACCTCGGGTAAATTAAGCTATAGTTATAAATTTTACTTAATAGAAACAAACTCGTAAAAGTACATTACAACATTACATAACATAACATAGTGTTTTCATATTTATCATCTAAATGCTAGATCTATTTGATAACTGGCATTGCACTTACATATATAAAGCTATGTAGACACCAATCTCTGGTACAGTTATTGCAATCATCAACATCCTCCATGTTGTAATCAGATAGGCAAGTGCTGCTAGGACGATATACCCAAAACACCAAAAGAAGAAAGACACATTGCCAGCGAACATTCTCCACTTAGGACCTACAAATTCGTTCACTGAAAACAAATTGTTAAAGACTTTAGGTTATATGGGGTGAATGATATCACTGTAATTACAAATATATATTTAAATTATAATACTCGATACTTTTACGCGTTTGCTTCGTTTATCTAAAATTTATAACTATTACTTAATTTTGTTAAAGGGTCTGCTTCAGGCTAAAAGCATAACAAAATCTGTGATTTTATTTTGGCTTATAAATATGACCATATGATGTGAAAGTTGTTTTTATTTTTGTGCTGCGCATTTACCATTTAGGCTAGATATAGAGACAACATTTCCGTATTTCTTATTTTTGACATGGATGTTCAAAATAAGAAATCATATTAATAAGCCAAAACAAAATCACCGATTTTTTAATGATTTTAGCCTGAGCCAGTCCCTTTAAAATTTGGTTAAGATGATCACCGTGAGATTGTGAAATCTGAGGGCTATTTCAATAAAGATCCTAACTTTGATCTTATCTTAACATTCTCCTATTTCCATTAGAAAAATTAAGAGCAATCCTAACTTTTCTAATGAAAACAAGATAAACTTAAGATTATCGATCTTATCCTAACTGTTTTAATATATGTTAAATTCATTAGAAAAGTTAATATACATCATAACTTTTATAATGGAAATAAGACGAAGTTAATATCGATCAAACATAGGAAGTGGGCTGGCCATCAGACATTGCTTCCTGCTTCGCCTTGATCTCAATTGGTTGAAATCGTATCTCAAACAAGTAGTAAATAACATGTTGTAAATTACTTTGCTTGTGGGAGTCAGGACAAATATCTCCCCGAACACGTTTGCGTGATTTTTTTCGTTAATTTTTTTGGATATGGAATTAGGCTGTAACCATTACAATCATTATCTCACTCGTCAATTTCAAAATATTTAAAACACTATTCTGCACATTAACATATTGTTATCGTCATGTAATTTGGTTATTGTTGTCGCTAGAAATGTGTTACACACTGTGGAGAAATAAATCCACCGTTTTTTCTAATTTATTAACATTTAATGTTCAGTTATAAACCTCCATACCTTGCACAAAATTACAGCTCTCTTTTCCGCTGACAAAATTGCCATGTAAGAACCGTATAACGAGAAGATATGTAATATTGGGAGCTGCAGCACAGGCAAGTCCTGAGAGTATATTGGCCATGCCTGATACTAGATATAATGACCGTGTTCCAAATCTGTGAAAATCAAATGTGCCACCATTGACGCTTTACGTATGACGTTGCTCATTTACATTTTTTAAACTCAGACTATTTTATTTGTCATATATGTACATAGCATAATATAGAATATAAATGACAGGAGATTTCCACTAATATTGGTCGCTAGCATGAAGACCACATAAGCATGATTATCCTTGGTACAGTAAAGTTATTTTATATATTAATGATATATTTTTTTATAGATAAATTGATTATGAAATAACTAAAATATTGAAATTTATTAATATATATATGTATATATATACATACACAAATACCAATATATACACATGCATACAATTATATGCCGGTAGGCCCATTATAGTAGGGCCTACCATGTAAAACACCAATGAAATATTATCTAGCAGATGGTTTGTTAATCAAACGATTTTAATTTATTCATTTAAGGTATTTTAAACTCCATTCTACTCAAAGATATAAATGTAAAAATAAACAGTATTATAACCGCAAATATTTGTCTTTAAAATGTTTTTTTCGCGCTAAAGCTCAATTAACCAACCTGTCCGCCAAGTATCCAAATATGATATCACCAGAGGCTCTTCCCAACATGAATACAGCTGATATTGTACCAACAAGCCAAGTCCTGCTACAGACGAGGTCCCACTGTAAAGCGAGTATAGATGAATATATACAGAAATGCATAAGAGAATTATGCATTTCTGATATAACACTAGCAAGCCAAGTCCTGCTATATAAAAGGTCCCACTGTAAATATATCAATATCGATAAATATATATATTATTAACAACACCATGGCCTGTTTATACAATGTCCCACTGTGTAAATCTAGCAACATATATGAATATATAACACTAACAATCCTAATTATGTTGCATACCAGGTCCCACGGTAAACATAGTAATATATGAATACATAACGATAACAAGGTCAAACATGCTATTACGAGATCCCACTGTAGGCCCATATATAGGCTATTTATATATGAATACACAATTCTAAGTTCTGCTACATATGATTTTCCACTGACAAAAATATAGATACATACATAACGCTGAGGAGTTCTGGAATAATAAGCTATATCCATGAGTTAAGATATGAAACCTAGCTCTTTCATTATTCTCTTACTCATCCACTTATCTGTGACTCCACAGTACTGGGGCAGGCTTAGATAGCTTAGAGTTGTGATATAAAAGATGTGAAAGAGTGATACTTATTCCATAACAAATCTAATTGCATAAAATATTAAAGCACTGTAGTTTACTTGAGGTAAATGTATGTCTGTATATCTAGGATAATTATTTAACCCATCTTTGCTTTTAATTGTATTTATACATTGATGCAGGACGTCATTAATTTAATTTAATTGTTATTTCTTGTAACTGTGATATTTTATTCATGATTTTAACTCTGTGATATAACCATTGTACTATAATTAATTGTATACATATAAATATGTACAATGATACAGTAATTGACAATTTGACTATAGTATAATATCAGTATTAAAATGATAAAGAGTAGGTGATATTTTTAATACAGGAATAGGAAAACCTTTTATAATGTTTTGAATAGGCCTATGTGATGCATGCTATTTGATATCGTTGATGTTATTCTTTGTTGGATATTAGTAGGCTACCACAGATCGGTTTAATAGCCTCAGGCTAATGTTTTATGGTGAACTGTAGTCTACCATGCCGATTGAAAATAAAATTTATCTTATCTTATATTATCCCATACATCTGCTTAATGCTAACAACACAGTACTGGAAGATGTATTTGTGATAAAATGTTAAATCTAGCACTTTATTTATTTGGAGATAAAATAAGATAAGATTTATTTGGATAAACATACGATTTATTTATAGTCGAAAGCGTATACAATGTAAAACAATAGCTATTTCAGCGACTTATGATATAAAACATAATAGAGCAATAATATTTAAAACAGGCAACCCCCTTTAACACCCTACTACTAGAGTATATTAATGAGTTAAGAAATCTACCTAGTTACTTACTGATTTTCATATCCCCTCTTACCTCTGACACTACAGTACTAGGGTAGATCTCTGTACTGTAGTTCCATTGTGGACGTGTACAGAGTGATTTGTCTCAACAAATACCTGACAGTTATCTTCTGAAACTGACACGTTGAGGGAAGTATTGGCTTCAGTGTCACACCTACAAGTAATTAGATATAGGCTTATTTTACTCTATATTTTAAAATCAATTTTCTCCAAGCAGATCTTAGGATTGGTAGAGATGATCAAATGCCTGAGATAAAAATGATCCATTTTAGGAATACTCATCACATATTTTAGTTTACATACAGCTAGCGTTTGCCAGAGGTCGGTTTAACTCTCAAAGCAGCAATATTTCGTTGACCTCCAATAATAATAAATTAGATATATTTCCATCAGAAATGAGTAAACTCACCAGATTTGAGGAACAGCGGCAATAAATATAGGACTGAATGTGGACATGGTCACGAACATTTCACTCAAGCTGAGTGCAGACAGGAGAATATGCTGGAACCTGCCAAACTCTCCCGCGTGATGAACTAACACATCATCCACGTTCATAATCAGGCGCCTTAATCTTAGATCTGTATATATACAAACCTCAATCTTGTATCACCAACACATCATCCACAGTCATTATCAGGTGCCCTAATCCTATATAGCATAACAAATATATTATTCCCCAAGCATTTCCATGTATGCCCATAAATAGATATCAAGCAATTCCCCGTATATATAAGCAATCCCCCTATAGTCTACTTGCCAAAATAATGACCCTGCAATGGTCATTAGTGTTAATTTTTTTTGCAGCAATGGCTGCAATGTACATTGATCATTTCAGGAATCCAAGATGGTGGCCGTGTGGCATACATAAGTGTGTAATACGTCAAATAGTGGGAGATTTTGAGTGTGCTAAGGACATGTATCACATTCATTTTACATTCCAGACAATATTTGCCGCTTGAGTATGAAATGACAGCCAAAGATTGTAATGAATTTAGGTCACGCATTTACTGATTTTCGAAGTGATAAACAAAGATATATATTGATTTAGATGCGACATATTGACAATAACTTTGAAAAAAATTCGTGGAAAATAACAACTACAGGTAACGGTGACACGATTTGCAAAATGACATAGAAAATATTTGTAAAAACTAAATGATGCTGGAACGCAAACAAGTGCTGTTTTTGATCTGCAATTGACGTCGCAAAATGTTGAAGTGACAAATCGTTGCCTCGGAGCTAAAGGATCCTATCTGACACTCGTTAGAGTGGCAGATAGGATCCTTTAGCTCCGAGGCAACGAAATATATCTATACATTCAGTCGAGGTACTAATCATCAACTCCATCGTCAGTAAGTACTCTAATGTAATCAATGTGCTCGTTATTGTTATCTATGATTTTGCAAGTGAATAATACAAATTAAAACAGGCAATACCTCTTTCACATTTGCAATAAATAGTTTGTTCAAGATAAACGAGCTCTGTGACAGCTGGGCCTACAGCGTAATGTACTGTAGGCCTATAATTTGCCTTCTGCCGTGCTACTACAACATACAACATCAAACCCTGGCTTAACACCGGCTTGTGAAATCGAAGTAGCTGGTAAAACAATGGAATCATTTACATAGGCCTACCATCCAATTTATTTTCAATTTTCTTAGCTTGTGTGGGTGGTCATGACTGATCTGCTGCCTTTAACAACTACCATCTGAGATCAGCATATAACACATGTAGCTGCAGGTGTGCATTAGTAAGCGTTTTTCAAAGGAGATTACGTCTTGCAGCTGCAGAAAATGTGTGCGAGTGCATTGTTTATTGTGAGCACTACACATCGGCTGTCCATAAAGACTTAAGAAAAACTTCGAGGTTAAATACTGTGGCGCTGGACTTTTCTAGTATTGTATGCAGACTCTCTATGCCATGATCCAGGAGGGGAGACAAGGGCATTATGGACATCGGGGCACCATGGACATCTGTCATTTTGGCCAAGTGTATTGTCCAAGTTTGACAACGGAGCCCTCTAGGGAATGTTTTTGAACAATAAAATTTGTGGTTATACTTCATGACATTTGTAAATTATGGCGAAATATGTGTTTTTGCTGGTTAAAGTGCATTTTTGAGATACACGAATCATGTTTTTACATTAAATACTTTTCGGAACTAAGTTAAAACAAGAATCACATTGTGAATATTGTGTTTTCTCAGGAACCATTGGCGATAATGGAAGATTCTACTTTTTGCTAATAATTAAAGCTTCACTTAGTAATCGTCATGCTGGGGGATCATGGACGGGGCACAATGGACATGCCCTGGGGCACCGAGGACATCTCCATCGCACTCCATTATTGGCATTCATGTCCATGATACCCCATCCTCGAAGAATATGTATGTTTTTTATTTATTACACTATCCCTAAAATAAAGAAAGCTAAAATTAAATGTTACTTTTTTGTTTCTCGTTTCACCATTAAAATTGTGTTTATTAGTACAGAAAGTACCTCCAACATGCCCAGTTAATATGTCCATTATACCCCACCCAGTGCGCATGGTGCCCCAAGCTAGAGGTACCATGGACATTTGTTATATATTTTAAAAAAAAATCAGAAATATCCAACGCAGGTATTGTATTCCAGTCGAACATTAGGATAGCCCAGCTTTACCTATTGGTCGATAATACGTTGATGTGCTAAAAAAATATTTAAAGCTAATCGAAAATAAACAATAGGTGTCTATGGTGCATCAGGCTTGCCTTTACCTTTTTATCTCTTTGTAGGAATACACGATATCATATGTTCTGATTATATAGCTTATAAGATATCCGTACTGTTCAATAATACTTGGAGTAATACTTATATACGAAGATACATTGCGCGCATAAAACAATACTTCTGAGGAGCGTGATTCCCTTATTTCCCTTTTGAACGACACGTAAACAATGAAAACTTCAATTAAAACAATTAATAATAATAAAGTGACATTACAATTAGTAACAAAATATTGCATCTATAACATATGTACAGTTATATCACAAGTCATATCAACTTATCTAGAGAAATACTGACACAAATCAAAAATCATCAAAAGAAAATTTATGATATAGAAGTAATATACATACTAAATAAACTGTTATTCCTGGTGGAAACGACCATTACCAGTTGAACAACAGAGCTAGACGAATTGTGCGTAAACCGGTACCACTCAGTCAACCAATTAGCAATGCTGATACTATCTAATGAATGGGCCTACATTATGTTATGATACGTCTATTATAGTCATGTATTCATACATATTTAATTATAATAGCGACATCAATTATCACCAATTGCACTTGCGTGGCATTGTACATGGCAAACGAAATTTCCAGCATTCATATCGGGCGTTGACAGTGTACGGGTATATTTACTTTTAATAACCATTTTGAAAAAGCCCCTAAAGATAACATAAAAACAGATTTCAAGTATTTTTTAGAATTTTAATTTAAAAAGTACCGTTATTCAACTCTTCTTGTTGTATGTACGTTTCCATATTATATCATTCATTTCAGAGTGCTATTGTTGACGGAACTACAAGCCTCAAATGAATCAAGCACACGTCTTTGAAAAAATACAGATGTTTAATGCTTTACAATTGGTGGTATATTGTGCTGGTATCATCACGTACACGTTTGATGAGTTCGGTCAATAATGTCAATGGCTTAAAGTAGTTAGAAAACGATCAAAAAGCGACGCTACACTTAAATGTTGAAATGCTGTCGTTTTTATTGATATATTAATATGACATTGAAGATATTATTTGCCTTTTAGCCATTGCAGCCAATTGTGACATCCAGCGCCGCCGGGGTGGATTAGAAACATTATATTTCTCATCTACCGCCCTGTTTTTTGTAAGGGCGGGTAGGGGGCCGGGTGCAGTGGTTAAAGCTGCCTGCTTGGAAAGTCGGACATAGCGTGTTTGAAACCCACCCTGGCCTTTAAGTTTCAAAGAAAGAAAAGGTTTCTTCCCCACTCAGCCGTAAAGATTCAATAATATGGACTGTCAGGGCTCGAATTTCGAATTCTGTGTCTGGAGAGCAGTGTCATCTCATTCATCTCACCATCCCCATGATGTTATCTTGGCCCAGTTTAGCCTATATGTGCACAAAGGTTGCTTAAAGCCCGATTCATTTCATTCTGTTATTTGTAAACCCTCTATGTATTGACACATAATTACTTACCACATATTCTGGGAGCCAATTCCTGTAACGTATCACTTCGCTTGACCCAAAAAGTGGGGAAGGTCTGAGTTGTTAATATGACAGGAAAATATCCCAAGGACATGATCAGGTGGGTGTAGAATGTCGATGTGGCAGCAAAATGCCTGAAATTAGGGATGTTCCACGATACCCTCGAGCCCAAATGCTGTATTTAAAAAAAAATCACCAGGTAATTCAAAATTTAAAAATCAACGGTTTTAAACAATCTTTAAAACATTGAGCATCCCATTTCTCTTGTATTACATAGCGAATGACAAATTACTGAAGTTTCGACATATTTCAGAAAAATTAAACTAACCATTTACGCTCGGAAAGTCAATATTCCAAATTAAAGGTAGCTTTGTTCTCCAGGTGTTTTGTACCCTGAGTACGAAGATAAATATATAATTATTATTATTACTGCTCTTTTAATGTATAATTAATAAGTGGAGTTCATGACATCAGTTTCACAATACAAGCAATTCTGTTTTTTAAAAGGCCAATTATTAAAATATCACCGAAAACCAATTAAATTACAATAACATGTTTAAATGCATCATTGTAATTACTACAATTAGCTTTTTTGTAACTTTCAGCAACCCCCATCATTAGTTAAAAAACTATATTTTGTGATACATGATGAGACAGTGGAAAATTATAGTACCACTGGCACAGGCTAGAAATTGTATAGAAATCCTTTGCTTATATGTATTCATTTGTTTGTGCCTTTAAAATTGCACATTGACGACAAATAATGACAAATAGACCGATATCAAATGGAAATCTTGATGTAACAGAAATGCTTAATATAGGATTTTCAATCCATAACGAACCCGTGTTTTGTGTTGACATCATCATAAATGGTATACATGTAGTTAGGTCTTTCCGCTTTATTTGAATGCATATGTTACGGGTCTACCGCCAATTTAAATGTTGAATTCCTTCAACACTTTAGTTTTTAACGTATGTAATGTTAATTTACTTAAACCTTTTTTCACACTTTTTACAAAAATAGTCTATTTGCCACTCATTGACATAATGTATCAAACCCAAAATGTATTTTACAGCAAGATTTTATGGTAATATTATCTATATGATCCAAGGAGTCAGAAAATGCCAGATGCTAAATTTTATATGTTGAGCATTTTGTTTTATTAACATAATTAGGATATTTAATGAGTTAAATTAGGAACCCGCCTTCATCGGAGGCGCCAATCAACACAAACACTCAAATTATGGTTAACTTTGCATGTGTTCAAGCATAATACAAATATCAAACATACTATCACCATTTTTCAAAAAAATAAAATATCTGACATCCGTCATTTTGCATTTGCATATTACATTAGTAAATTTTCCACTCTCATTGACATAATATGTTAAATCAAAATGTCTTTTACTGCAAGCTTTTTTATATGATCAGTCACAAAACGGTGCATGCTAATTTTAAATGTTTAGCAAATTTTTAATTAGCATATAGGAGCTCGCCTATATCAAAAGTGACCATCTTCAATCAGCACTAACTTCGAATTCTGGTTATCTTTGCATTTTGCAAACATAGTCACAATGCAAGCATAATATCCACATTTTTCAATGAAAAGGCTGATGTTCGCCATTTTGAATATATGCATATGTAATTAGGTCATTTCAGGATCGATATCGTAATCTTTGATGAACTTAAGGTTTGACATCCACGTGTCTACATAATTATGATCTTGAATAGGCCTACGCTCAGAATATTGAAATAAAACTTATACAACGCTTTTAATAAAACAAACAAAATGGCCACCAAAAATATCGGATATTGCCATAAATCAACATGGAAATACTTTTTTTGACACAAATCGAATGATCCAAATCTATCTACAATACAAATTGTTTTAACGAGTTCTACCCCAGAGATTATAAGACACGAGTGTTACCAATGTGGTTGAATAGTTCACTCAATGATGAGAGTGGTATTCCCCCCTGTGCCTTGTACACACACCCGGCGTTATCCAGATGACCAAATTTAAGATAGGTGACTATTATAGATAGACAGAATAACTGGCAATTATGTCATGAACAAGCAAGTAATCTGCATAGCTTTTCATTATGGTGGCCGAGTGATTTTCCCCACCTACAAACATTGCAGGCTGGAGTGGGCATGTACACAATACTAGAATCTCCACCTATAATTTTAGGTTGGACCTATTTAGGATTTGTGGATATTGGTGGTTCTATTTTTGAAAATTAAAGCAGCCTTCTCGGCTTCACCTCGAAACACCTATCCTCACAACTCAAACGCTTGTTGTTATATTGTTTGATCACAAAAATGCATCAGCAAAAAACAAAAACAAATTGGAAATTCCATCACAGTCAGCTTATCGGAAATTTCACTCAACTGAGGAGTCAGTTCTGCTGAAAGTCGAAAATAATATTGCCATTTATTTAGACAAAGGCCGAGTCACTGCCTTGATGCTTCTCAACCTGTCTGCGGCTGTTGATACTATTGAAACTAAACTTACACTAAGTAACACGCTGCCGAATTGGTATTGTGTTTCTTACCAATTGGACATGGTTTGAGTCACCATCTTTATGCAGATGACACTCGATCGCTCAGCAATCTTTGGTGGAACTACAGAGGTGTGTCGTGAGTGTATTTCACCGTGCAATTCTTGATAACCAAAGAGATCCAGCATATTTGGCAAAGAGACCTAGCTAGGAAGCCTATTTCAAAAGATCCCCCCCCCCAAGATATATCTCAAGTGTGTATAGTACCTATTGCTATCATACTCGAGATATTCGACGCATCAGTAAAGGTTTATTTCTGTATTCTTGTTGAGCGGATTGCAAAAAAAAATGTCTTGAAAAATTTACAACGTGTCCAAAATTATCCAGCTAGGGTAGGGGACCACGCTTTAATTATTTGGACATTTCTTGAATATATTTCTAGATTGTCGCGCCCCTGAGCTCAGTCCTTCGAGGAGTTAGTCGCTACAAAAATATTTTATTTGAAATCAATATTCATTCACACACCGATTGAGTCGGCCATACCTTAAAAACTCTATGGTCGACACCGAAATCATGAATCGGACTCTATTTTATCAAAAATACATCAATTTATAGTTTGACATCGCAGAGATGGCGGTCATCTTGTAATTCACTTACAACGCAATGTCTAAAGTACGTTCTGATCACATTAGGTGTATCCGAAAACCCTAAGGTAGACACCAAGATCATGAATCTTTTTTATTTCTGTCGAGAAATTATAGCAATGTATTGTTTGGCCTTGCACAAATGGCGGCTATCTTGTATTTTACCAACATTTAGAGAAAAGAAAGCGACAACACACATTTTCCTGAAACCTCATAATCATGAAAACGCATAATTCTCACAATAGTGGGGCAGCTGAACAAAAATAAATGCCAAGGCATTCTCAGAAAAGACATCCTTCACACCCCCTGTGACCATCCGAAAATCTCTTATATCACGCATAAAGAAATCAATGTGTGCTTGCCCATTCTTCACAGATTACAAAATTGCTGCTTTTGTTTTAATTCACCAGAAACGGAAACAACCATGTAAAACAATAATTTGTGTACGGATTTTCCAGTGGATTTAATTCCAGTGGCTCATTTAGGATGGTGAGACCATATGAAAATCAAGGTGGTATGACAATCACTATGTACACGTACCTAACATATAATAGTAACAATATTAATACAAGGAATGGAAACAGATGCAAAGTATATAATAGAAGTCGCGTAACATTTTTGTAATGATTTAAAATCTGAAGGGAATGACGATTACAAAATGCTCCCTGCCATTGTCAGTACGGTATTGGTACAACGCTGAAACTCGAGCCAAGATCGTCTGATGTTCTGAATAATTGGGCATAATAACACACTCTACTTAATAGTGTACGATTTCGAACAATAGTGAGCAATCACTGTGTGTATGTAGATATAAATCCTGTTGTATTTCTATCATTGGGAGACAGTCACTGTGGGTATATGGAGATATAATTCCTTGGCACGGCCACTGAATACACCTGATGTTTCCTTCACCCATAGAGCACTGATGTTGTATTTCTATGTTTTATTTGCACTCATGTAGCCACTCATGTAGAAATGAAAATATCTTTGAATCTTTAACACCAACATGTGGTCTGGCTTAAGTTTTACAATTCCAAGTAGTTTACAGTCACTTGAAGTTGTGGATCACGGTAGCGAGACACAGCTGTCAATGAAAAATTAGAATTGAATTGCTCCGAAATATAGGGATTAAACATACCCCATTAATATCCAATGATATCAGCTTTCATAGCTACAGCTAAAACAAATGTATTAGGTTCAATTCTCCAGTATCGTGCTGACACCTCCATGTCAAACCACCAGGTTGCGATGATACCTTTATACACAGCCTGTACGTCGGTACCTATGTATGACCAGGTGACGTCATCACCGGAAGCAAACACGTGGAATGACGTCACATATTGCTCGCCATATTCCACGTCACATCTTTTCCCGATCTTAACACCCATTGCTACGCGACTCTGTAGTAAGTCAAACTTGACCCATGGTGAGGCATCATTAGTTTTCTTAACCCACGCACAGTATCGACTGTTTTGATAATCTAGTCTAACATTGTGCTTCGGGTGGTTTGTATTATATTCAGAAGACACAGTGCTCTGGCTGTCCAGGGGGGCATAGATCTTCACCAGATACACCAGGTTCGTCCTAAACATTGCACCCAGACACCAGCCAGCTTCTGCATCACACAGTCTACGCTTGATGGCGAATCCTGACTCAGTGATTTCTTCACAGTTTTCATTCCATCCGATGGCTGTGTTTAGATCACCCTTTTCTGCAGCACAGGCACAAAAGTACCTCACAGGCGTCAATGACAAAGGCAGACATGTCATGTTGGTAGGCCCATCTTTACAGCGGATCTTCAGCTGGCCTTGAGGTGCAGGATAACGTGTGTTTGCTGACATCAGCCTCTGGTAGTCATCTTGATTGGTCAGAGTGCATGGTATAAGTTTGTTTGTGTCCACGTCACGACATGGTGGATTAGACTGATGAAGAATAAAACCTCTCATAGCTGCCTTCTGATTATTCAGACTTCCCCGAACCACAACAATGAAATATAAAACTCTCCACATTTGTGAAATGTTTAGATGTTTCATGAATAATTCACACAATTGTCTGTGTATGGTTGCAAGTATTATGGTAGTATGATAATGAAGAATTCCACAAATTAAGTCTGTTTATATTTGCGTCAATGCAGAGACCTGTATGTGATGGACGTATAGATTCAGGTGGGGGGAATACAATAACAAATTCACATAATACAAGTAAATGTCATCAGGACATCAAGCCAAAGTCAGTGATGTATGAATAATTTGTAGTGACCTCTATAAGCCGTTAATCTGCAGTAATTTGACCTATAGCTTAGCTTTCTGATTGGTTGAACCACACGATGTTTACGTGCATAAGTCAAAGCATCGGGAAACACGTGCTGTTTATCAGCTTGTGGTATTTCATTAGACCCTACATTACGGCCGTGACATTTAGTAATGGAGGATTGCATGTCTGTGGAGTTAATAATGTAATGTACCAAAAGGTCATGACGCCGATTATCCACTTCTAAGCCCTTGATTGACTGACTGACTCACTGACTCACTGACTCACTGACTGACTCACTCACTCACTCACTCACTCACTCACTCACTCACTCACTCACTCACTCACTCACTCAGGCATATCCACCAATCTTCTGCTCAAATTTCACTTATTAAGCTTTTGTGTATGCACAAATTTAAAATTATGTGTAACATACATACAAAAAACATAACTTATATGAGTGTCATACATATTGTAATAATGTTATGAAATAAAAATAATATACAATAATATTGTTGTTGAGTAAAACGACTCTGGTTTGGCTGTGTGTAATATATATGGTCTCACCAACCCAAATGCCAGTCCCATTGAAACATATACTGTTAACATTGTAAGGGCCGATGGCACCACTTTAGTCCCAGATACACCCCAATGTGACACACCATTATAAGGCTTTCCTATGATTCCCATTATATGAAAGGAATGTGCTGTCTAGCTCTGGATCACGTATAACAATAATTTGAAATACTGGCCTACAGTCTAGCCTTTATGTTTTATATATGTCTTTTTATAAATAAGCATATCCATACATATAATGAATGTAGTATAGGCCAGTTCAATTAGCCTATCAAGACTGACCTGAGCCAAGCCACAAAACTATGCTACGACTGTCCCTATTATCATCATACCTAACTTTACAGTAATTTTTTTAATGGTCAGTTTTTAATATGTTGGAAACGCAGTTAGTATTTTTCATTCTTATAATATTTTAATTGTGTTCACTAACCCTCAGAATATTTTAACATACGAATGTATGATCACTTTAGTTATTTCATTGCGGCCATTGTGAATTTGCATGATAATGATGTCAAATAAATGTATCGTTTGTTTTATTGCATTCCTTGATAACAAAGATATGATCACTTTAGTAATTTCATGAAATTTGAAAATGATAATTTGAAAATGATTGCAATTATTGGCGGCCATTTTGAATTTACTTCAATTCATCGATCTCTAAACAAAATACTTTCATTGGAATCAGCATTCCCTTGATTTATATCGAAATGATATTAGTCACTTTTGTGGCTAGGTTATGATAATTTTGCTAATTTTAAAATTATACTAGTCCTAATCGGTGATGACATTTGTAAAATTTATTAGCGGCTATTTAAATTCACTTTAGTTCATTGACCACCACACAAAGTTTGCATTAGATTCAGAATTCATCATTGCATTGATCTACAGCGAAATTAAAACAGTCACGCTTATGAGTCATTGGTTATGATGATTTTAATAATTTAAAAATTATAGCAATCGGTGATGGCGGACATTTTGAATTTTTTTATGGAACTTTCAGAACGTTTCATAGTGGTCGTGCAAATAGCTTTCAAGCAAGTTTCAATCTGATTAAAATACCATTGAAATTGATCAAATAGTTTGGGGGAGATGATGTTATTCTATTGACCATAGACCTCTAGATATGGACTAGCAACTGGCGCGAGATCGTCGTGAACTTATGACGCGCATGCAGGGCTAGGAAAAGGGATAACTGATTTCCGGTCTACCCTTCCTGCTGTCAATTTATAGCTCGATAGGCAAGTAATTTGGGCTTTTTTGTCAACATAATTTAAGTTATGTAATTTTTTATGTTTATGCTAAATATATACATTAAAAACAATGACAATTGAGGTTTACAATCTAAATTGGACGCCAAAGTGTAGCTGTTTCAAACTTGACTGTAGTGTACCGAGCAAAACGGGGCATTCACTCGATGCTGTTTCAATGTTAGGCCAGCGTCGAAGACGGTGTGCCAACATTGAAACAGCTTTGGGTGAATAGCACATTTTCACGGAGAAGCATATTTTATATGCTTGGATGTTTTAGTCTTGTTGTAATATTTAATTGTAATATTTAATTTAACACAATGTTAAAATGTTAACATACCCAAAGATAATAATAAAAAAGCACATGGTTGACAGTTTACAGCGGAAGTAAACTATCCCTTCTTTCGCCAATTCTCGCGGACGGAAGCTCTCACGTGAATCAGTTAGTAGTCCATGGCTAGAGGTCTATGTATTGACACAGTAATGTGTAAATGATTGTCCATATATTGTTATTGACACATATATTTCAAACAATTTATTTACATTCCTATTATTTATCAAGACTTTTTTTCAGAAAGAATCAATCAACAGCTAGAGTTCTAAAACCTGGTAATGTAGAGATTGCGAGGTGCACTTTCATTATTTGAAACATCTGGTCAGTAGACCTAGCACTGTAGGCCTAGCAGTATGTATTGTAAAGGGGTCACCATTCTTATTTCAGCCCAGCTCGGGTGCGCTAAAAAATGCAATTTTATTACATGTTTATGAAACAGTTCTTGGATTTTTTTTTTTTTTTCAATGCAGAGTCGGCTCGAAATTATTTATGTCAAAAATAATTCTCCCCCCCCCCTCTGGAGATTGAATAGTGCCCCCCCCCCCCCTAATCGCTAACCCCACGTGGTGAGTATTTGTGAACTAAGCCAAAAATTTATCTCTAGCTTGAACACTGACTTCACAACCATATATTTGAATACTTTTGCACATTTAAAATTATTATTGTAGATATTTGTAAAATCATGTTAAGGGTGTTTACCATTTGTGGTTTGTGAATGTATTATTTGTAAGAACATGTTAAGTAAACTTACCGCTACGATTTCCTACATGTTATGTGTAGGCCTACTTATACATAACTGTTATTTAGTAATATTTCACTACCAGCAATAAACATATACTTGCTTGCACCTGAAATCCGTCGTTATCGACAAGAACCCTAAAAGGTTAATACATGGAGCCCTTCAAATATCAATAATGGAAACTAGAAATGCCGGGAACGTTGATATTTTGGAACATTGAAACTTTTTGGAGACGGTGTTTCTTGCCTATTAATTGCACGTTTCAGATTTGATAAACAAATACAGCATTATGCTTGATATATGTAAATCAAATATTATATCCCCACTAACTATTTACCTGCTAAGTGGTAGAATTTAAATTTACACGCACTTGTGTTTCAATAGGGTATTTTAAAACCCAGCAATTGAAAGTGTTGATGTTGAAACACACTTTTTATTTCGAGTAGGCCTAACAATAATAACATTCGCTAAAAAAATGAATTAAAAGCGATTATATTCGGTCATAGCGCTCAAAGGATTTACATATTTTTTAATCTGACATGTAATTTTATACTCAAAAGTTACCAGTGTTGATGTTGAATTAACAGATAATTTATTCCGAATAACAGTAATTTAATCTGCTAACAAATTAATTAAAAACTATTATATTCGTTTTTAACGCATAAAGGGTTAATACATTTTGAAATCTTTATAATAATATATTATCCTACCACTAGATTTTTAAAATGTTATAATATGCTAACTTGTAACAGTCAAAAGTATCGCTAAAACAGTAATTTGTATAGTACATTGGTGCAAATTGACGCATGTGGCGGCCATTTTGAAAGTTCATCTTGTAGACACCTTCCCCTGGTCAAATTTGTGCAAACTTTTGACATGTACTTCATCAGGGGATATACTGATCAAAAAGAGCAGAAAACGTTTTACTGTAATTTTGTTAGGGTCAGGGGTGCATATTACAAAGAATCCTAACTTAGATCCTATCTTAACTTTCTCTTATTCCCGTTACAAATGTTAGGATCAATCCTAACTTTTGTAATGGAAATAAGAGAAAGTTGACATAAGATCAAAGTTAGGATTCTTTGTAATATGCACCCAGGTTGTATATTGATCTTACTATGTCCTAAAAAGGCCAGAAACGGTTATAATGTGATTGGTCAGTTTTGAAGCTCTTCTCATATTAATGTCCAATTGCGATTCACCTTTACCAGACCTATTTTTCAAAAAATACACACACACGAAGTATTAGATTAGGTCACGTTTCCAATTTCTAGGATCAAAGTTCCCATTTCCTATCGATCAAGGTACCAGTTTTCTCTGGCTAGAAACTCTCATATCAGGCTAGTGGTCAGGCTAAGAATTACCTACTCACCACCAGTAATTGAAATTGTTCATATGCTGTAGAAAACTATTAATTACATAACTACCAGGACATGATTGACGGAAATTGGCAATAATAAAGATAAATAAATGTTAATAATTAAAACTCCACACCTGTGATATGAGCTTTTCAGCTCAAAATCTTATTGGATGCAACCCGGTCATATATAACATATAGAATTGACGTGGATTGCCAGGTATTGTGTCCGGAAAACCACTGGAAACTACGAGTGGGAAAGTAGCGAGTGGGACCGCAGTGTGTAGACATCATGTGCCCCATCTCTTTGTTTTCTTGGTTAATTTCTTGGTTAATTTCTTGTCTGTCTGTCTGTCTGTCTGTCTGTCTGTCTGTCTGTCTGTCTGTCTGTCTGTCTGTCTGTCTGTCTGTCTGTCTGTCTGTCTGTCTGTCTGTCTGTCTGTCTGTCTGTCTGTCTGTCTGTCTGTCTGTCTGTCTGTCTGTCTGTCTGTCTGTCTGTCTGTCTGTCTGTCTGTCTGTCTGTCTGTCTGTCTGTCTGTCTGTCTGTCTGTCTGTCTGTCTGTCTGTCTGTCTGTCTGTCTGTCTGTCTGTCTGTCTGTCTGTCTGTCTGTCTGTCTGTCTGTCTGTCTGTCTGTCTGTCTGTCTGTCTGTCTGTCTGTCTGTCTGTCTGTCTGTCTGTCTGTCTGTCTGTCTGTCTGTCTGTCTGTCTGTCTGTCTGTCTGTCTGTCTGTCTGTCTGTCTGTCTGTCTGTCTGTCTGTCTGTCTGTCTGTCTGTCTGTCTGTCTGTCTGTCTGTCTGTCTGTCTGTCTGTCTGTCTGTCTGTCTGTCTGTCTGTCTGTCTGTCTGTCTGTCTGTCTGTCTGTCTGTCTGTCTGTCTGTCTGTCTGTCTGTCTGTCTGTCTGTCTGTCTGTCTGTCTGTCTGTCTGTCTGTCTGTCTGTCTGTCTGTCTGTCTGTCTGTCTGTCTGTCTGTCTGTCTGTCTGTCTGTCTGTCTGTCTGTCTGTCTGTCTGTCTGTCTGTCTGTCTGTCTGTCTGTCTGTCTGTCTGTCTGTCTGTCTGTCTGTCTGTCTGTCTGTCTGTCTGTCTGTCTGTCTGTCTGTCTGTCTGTCTGTCTGTCTGTCTGTCTGTCTGTCTGTCTGTCTGTCTGTCTGTCTGTCTGTCTGTCTGTCTGTCTGTCTGTCTGTCTGTCTGTCTGTCTGTCTGTCTGTCTGTCTGTCTGTCTGTCTGTCTGTCTGTCTGTCTGTCTGTCTGTCTGTCTGTCTGTCTGTCTGTCTGTCTGTCTGTCTGTCTGTCTGTCTGTCTGTCTGTCTGTCTGTCTGTCTGTCTGTCTGTCTGTCTGTCTGTCTGTCTGTCTGTCTGTCTGTCTGTCTGTCTGTCTGTCTGTCTGTCTGTCTGTCTGTCTGTCTGTCTGTCTGTCTGTCTGTCTGTCTGTCTGTCTGTCTGTCTGTCTGTCTGTTTGTTTGTTTGTTTGTTTGTTTGTTTGTTTGTTTGTTTGTTTGTTTGTTTGTTTGTTTGTTTGTTTGTTTGTTTGTTTGTTTGTTTGTTTGTTTGTTTGTTTGTTTGTTTGTTTGTTTGTTTGTTTGTTTGCTCCATTGCTTCATTGATTGCTTCATTCCTTGCTTCATTGCTTGTTCTGAAAATATATTATGTCTACATGATTTCAGCAGTATGTGATTCCAAAGAAAACACAACCGTGACGTCACTGAATGTATATGGTAATTATCACCAAAGGGCCTGCTGTTTCAAGCTTTTAACTCTTAAGACGATGAATTAATTTTGTACAAATCAATAAGACCAAAGGGTTTATTTCAATTTGAAAGCATCATAAAGGTCATAGTTAGATCTTTCTGCTTCATTTGAATACCTACATGTATGTTATGGGTCTACGGTCATTATCGGTGTTTTAATTTTTCAGCGCGGGGACCGTTTTCATACGTCACAATCTGACGTCTGCAGACGTCAGATTCTGACGTATAAAGACGGTCCCCGCACTGAGAGGGTTATTGCAAATGAAATAACACTGACATTGATTAAATATTTGATGGTAGATGTTAACTTCATCAAATAATCTAATGTGGGTGGCGTTAATTTTCAAGAAAAAGAAATAACATTCGTCAATTGAACCTGGAAATTGTGTTATAGTTCCTGCTTCAATTACCCATCAGCCCTTAACCCTTATAGAGCGGGGTCGACTTTAGACGTCAAAATCTGACGTCTATCCCCGCACTGTAAGAATTAAAAAAATTCTAACGGCCGTAGACCCGTAACATAGGTATTCAAATCAAGCGCAAAGAGCCATCTAAGACATCTAATATGGTTTCAAATTGTAAAAACCCTTTGGTCTCCATGGTGTTTGTATAAAAGAATTTCAGCGCCAAAGCACAGAAATGTGTTTATATTATAAACCATGGAGACCAAAGGGTTTTTGTCTGATCTGTGAGCAGCGCTCGACTTTATCACTAGAATAACTTGAGTCGTGACTGGAGTCGTGTTTAGAGTCGAGAGTGGAGTCGTGTTTAGAGTCGTGACTGGAGTCGTGTTTAGAGTCGTGAGTGGAGTCGTGACTGTCCAGGTTCTCTAACATTATATAGCAACATCAATTACTTTAATCACTTGAATCGTGACTGACCTCGTTTTACAATAATACAAATATAATTCACTTGAATCATCGTGACTGAATATCTTCCACAATAATCGGGACATATACAAGATAATCTAGAACAGTCAGTCCGGAAGTTACGAGGTCTCGTTCCCAGTGGACACGTGACGCCGACACCATGTCGACTCAGTATTGTGGGGAGCCTCCGTGACCGAGAGGTAGTGTGCTCGGCCTCAGACCACCAGGGTTTTAATTTTGAATCCTGTGTCTGGATGGCAGTGTCATCTGACCATCATCAGGAGGTTCTCCTGACGTGATTTAACCAGTATGTGCACAAAAGTAGTCTAAAGCACGATTCATTTCTTTTTTACCATGCCGACCCAATGCAGGGCCAGCGCTGTAGACAATGTGACAACAGCTTCGGACTTTTTTAAGAATGTTTCAAAAATAGGGGCTGTGCGACGCCCCCCCCCCCCTCACCTCCGCGCATGTAATATTTAAATACAAGAGTATATTGATACTAAAGTAGATCTCTGTTAATATACGTGAGGTTTTAATTTTTGCGTAGAGGACAATTTCGCGAATTCAAGAATTTCGCGAAAATTACTATTATAATCTGATAATAGCGCTACTAAGGAAAAATGAAAATTTGCAAATTCTAAATTTCGTAAAAAGTCTCGAAATCAGAAATTCGCCAAAATTTAAATACGCGAAAGCTACCTGATCTACCTGATCTACAGTATTACAAATACTATCTATATTAATAGTATTATTATACGAACACTTTCTTGACAAATCCAGCGATTTTAAAAGGGATGTTGCAAAGTTTAAAAAAATCCAAACATGCAAGAAAAGTTTGGAAGTGCGTGCATGGGTCCAGGGCCATTTGGGATAGAAAATAAAAAAAGTGAAAACCAATAAAATCCATATAAATTGTGTCGAAGATTGGTTTCCAAAAAAAAAATGGGTAAGGGGGTGGGTGGGTGCAATGGGCTCTATCCAATTTGTTGGGGGATGTATGAAATTTTTTACCTTTGCAAGGACCCTCAGCCCTTTATATTATATAATTAGGCCTGCATTCTAATGTAGATTGAGCTAGTATTGCTAATGCTCTACAAATTATATAGTATAATAACTATTAATTTGTTTAAGTTGATGTCACTTCCATTTGTCGGGAATATGGTTATGCAACCATGAATACTTCATTTGACTCCATTGAACGTCTTGCACATATTGAACATAATTATTGGAATGTTATTATTTGTATTTAGTATAACGTTTGTGTAGCAAATAAATATTAAAAACGGCAGTAAGTGTTTGCTATTGTGTCCGAATTATAGGCATATATCAGACCCGAGACTAAATATAATAGAACAGGACAAAACACATATACAGTGTCCAATTATATTAAGGATGAGTTCTAGAATTGCTTTACCTACATCCACTTGATGATCGGATTTGATGGGTCTTCTGTGATATGCTGGACGTTGCCTCATTTACTTTCCTATTTTTTGCTGTGACCGTGTCGTCACCTTGGCGCTCAAAGGGTGTAATTGTCACTTTGTAAAGTGACAGTTAAACCCCTTCATCGCTAAGGGTGCAATATAGGCGCACGTTTTCATGCAATGTTCAAGCCATATCATATATCACCAAAATAGTTGGCAGTAAATAAACAGTTAATCAAACAATCTCATTTTGAGATATTCAGGACAAAACATGAAGCCACCTTTAGAGCGGTTAAAGTCAATATTTACAAAAAAATCACAAAGCCCGTAGAATGTAACTTTCCTGTTTGCTGTAGGCCTACATGTGTATGATTATGAGCATGCTAATGTTTGTTGATTTCATTTGGTATATCAGTTATCTGGTTCAACCATATCAAGTTAGAAAAACCCTACCTTGTTACTATTATAATCTGATAATAGCGCTACTATAGAAAAATGAAAACTCGCAAATTCTAAATTTCGTAAAAAGTCTCGAAATAAAAAATTCGCCAAAATTTAAATACGCGAAAGCTACCTGATCTACCTGATCTACAGTATTACAAATACTATCTATATTAATAGTATTATTATACGAACACTCTCTTGACAAATCCAGCGATGTTAAAAGGGATGTTGCAAAGTTTAAAAAATTCCAAACATCCAAGAAAAGTTTGGAATCGCGTGCATGGGTCCAGGGCCATTTGGGATAGAAAATAAAAAAATTGAAAACCAATAAAATCCATAGAAATTGTGTCGCAGATTGGTTTCCAAAAAAAATGGGTAAGGGGGTGGGTGGGTGCAATGGGCTCTATCCAATTTTTTGGGGGATGTATGGAATTTTTTAACTTTGCAAGGACCCTAAGCCCTTTATATTATATTATTAGGCCTGCATTCTAATGTAGATTGAGCTAGTATTGCTAATGCTCTACAAATTATATAGTATAATAACTATTAATTTGTTTAAGTTGATGTCACTTCCATTTGTCGAGAATATGGTTATGCAACCATGAATACTTCATTTGACTCCATTGAACGTCTTGCACATATTGAACATAATTATTGGAATGTTATTATTTGTATTTAGTATAACGTTTGTGTAGCAAATAAATATTAAAAACGGCAGTAAGTGTTTGCTATTGTGTCCGAATTATAGGCATATATCAGACCCGAGACTAAATATAATAGAACAGGACAAAACACATATACAGTGTCCAATTATATTAAGGATGAGTTCTAGAATTGCTTTACCTACATCCACTTGATGATCGGATTTGATGGGTCTTCTGTGATATGTTGGACGTTGCCTCATTTACTTTCCTATTTTTTGCTGTGACCGTGTCGTCACCTTGGCGCTCAAAGGGTGTAATTGTCACTTTGTAAAGTGACAGTTAAACCCCTTCATCGCTAAGGGTGCAATATAGGCGCACGTTTTTATGCAATGTTGAAGCTATATCATATATCACCAAAATAGTTTGCGGTAAATAAACAGTTAAAGCGACTGGCCCACGCTAAAATCATCAAAAAATCGGTGATTTTATTTTGGCTTCTTAATACGACCATATGATGTAAACATGTCTATAGACTAGAACTGCAAAAGTTTTTAAATTTTTCTGTTGCGCATTCACCTGTTAGACTAGATATAGAGACGAAATTCCCGTATTTCTAATTTTTGACATGGTTGTCACTAATTAGAAATCAGGAATTTCGTCTCTATATCTAGTCTAACAGGTGAATGCGCAACAGAAAAAATAAAAAAAATTGCAGTTCTAGTCTATCGACATGTTTACATCATATGGTCATATTCAAAAGCAAAAATGAAATCACTGATTTTTTGATGATTTTAGCGTGGGCCAGTCCCTTTAATGAAACAATTTCATTTTGAGATATTCGTTTTTCAAAACCAGAGTTAGGCCCTATTTCTCGTCATTGGGAGAAGCTGTGAAAAGCGTTTAAACTTCCAGCTTCAAACAAATAAACAATAAAAACAAAAAAAATCATAAGTTAATTCATTCATTCATTTTTATTAGCCTTCAAAAGAAAACATACAAAAGTACAGCGAATACAACATTACATTTGGAAATATTAAAAAGCACGTAGCATTAAGTTTAGAAGTATTCCATATAAAAGTTGTGCCTCGCTACCGCGGACCACAATGTCACGTGGGTATTTTTTATACTTGTACATTTCTAATCAAAATGTATGCCAATTTTGAAAATTTAATTCACATTTATGTTACTATTTTCTTTTAAAGACAAACAGAAAACACGGCTATAAGAAGCCCGGATTTGAATCTGTTTTACTAGCATAATAAATCACAATTATTGGAAATGAAATGTGTGCTTAAACAATGTTATTACACCATACAAAAGCTATATTTTATTACGGCAACAATTCACTAGCTCAGACAACTGATTGAATAGTGATTTGTATGCCTTTCTATATTTAGTCGAGCTGGCCGAGTATATGACAATGTTCAAGCATGAATTAGACAGCACTAAAATGATCAGAAATGGCATTACATTGCTGATGAAATATTTATATTTGGATAAATACATATAAACAAACATCGCCATGCTGTGGGGTCCATATGTGAATATATAAGCCAACAGTAACAACGATATCCTCTTGGTGGCTTTAATATTTCCGGTTATCGTACCACCTGGTCTATTTTGCCCCGGCACGGTACGGGTTTTTTCTCGTACTACAATTATTGTTTTAAATCCCATCACCAATAGTGACAGCATAATGATCAGGTATATAGAGTTGGTGGATACTGTCGCATACAATGCATATGGATATGAACCTTCTGAACCTTCAGTGTTGATCATCCTCCGAGTTGGAATAAATGCGAGAGACAAACAGAGACCAAAGCTCCAAACTATAATTATAGCAATCTTCATAAACTTCGCTCCAACGATCGTTATGTGTCGCAGTGGCATAAATATAGCTATGGATCTCTCTACACTTAATGCCACTAGATGTAATATAGAAGCCATCAGGGGGAAATCAGAGATGGTTGGCACTATAAAGTCAAATATAATCTTCTCGGCCTCATTATATTTGTGCAGAAACACCACCTCTGTCAGCATAAACCCAATTAATCCATTCACACCCACAAGCATGTCAGCAACTGCCAAACTTATTATCAAGGCATTTGTAAATTTGCGCAAACGAGGACTTCGAAGTATTGCAACAAGGGTCACTGCATTCCCCAGAAAAGCAAGTGTATATACTGTTGGTTTTAGTATGCGATTGAGTTTATAGAGTACAGGATGCATATCTGATGAGAAGGTAACATTCTCCATCATCGCTTAGCAATCATAGAATGATCAAAGACGTCCATGTAAACCAAGCAGCCACATTGTAATATTGATCAGGAACTTAGGAGCAGAAGTAAAAAATAAAACCTGTGCGAATATCTAATGTATCGTTCGCACTTTGAATCATTGGTCATCAATAGCAAATCGTGGGGTGATCAGATATGACCATGCAGATCAAACAGCAATAGTATTCAGGACCAATGGAAGAGTGGCTCCGCATGTCACATGACGATATCAGCCAATCACCGCCGTCGTTCGGTTGTTATATAAATTAGGGAGTATATTAGCATACTTGACCGTATCAGTTAATACATCATAGGTGAAAGTAAACCTGTGCTAAGCTATGCCACAAAATCCCACAAACTCTATCTGATTGTGAAGACAAAGAAAACACAATATTACATGGCCATCGGCAGATCTCTCTGGTGTCCAATATTGAAAGAAAAGTGAATTTCTGAAAGAGAAAAGGAATATTATTACACGATAACGACGTGTTGTCAATTACTGTTTACGATATTGAAAAAAATATATTATCTAAATATATTATTCAACATTACCATATAATCATATTTCTTTCCATTCTGTCCTTGAAACAGGGATCAACAATTCTGGTTCAAATTATAAGACAGCAATTAGTAAAAATATATAATCGGTTTGATGATTAAAAATCAATTTTGCCAATCCATGTTATTAAGAACAATTTATTTAACTAATTTATACTGACCGTTTTCCTGCTAAGCTAATTTATTTAAATTTTCACCCACTTAAAGTTGTGTCTCGCTATCGCCACCTCCAACGTGAAGTGGCTGAAAATTAAACAGATTAAAAACGACAATAGTTGTGATCAGCAGGATAAGGTTTTTACACCATTTTTAAGGTAAACAAATAAGGATCCCATATTTTCTGATTTTGCGAGCAGCGTACATAACATCCATCAACAAGCTATTGATGAAAATTTTTACTGTGAATCTGGTAATTTTCGCGGGTATAATTTCACGAATTTCTGATTTTGGGACTTTGATTATTATTGAATTGGCGAATTTGCCCTCCTCGCGAAAATTAAAATTTTATTTTATTTTATTATATACATATATCCTGTAATTAATTTCAAACAGGTCAGATACAACGAAAGAAATATATAACCATTATAGTCAGGGACCATATTCACCGGTATAATGTACTGTGTGAATTTTTGTATGATGCTAAACCACCCAGCCAAATGTGTCAAGGACATCCTAAATACAACAAAAAATGTTTGCAGTCTGAAATATGTGGGGGGGGGGGAGTGGTGAGGTATCCACGAAAATTATGAAATTTTATTTTGGGATAGAGCAATAAAATATATCCAGATAATATTTTTACACATTTTTCCTACAGCAATGTCATTGAATATATTTAGGACGAAACATGAAGGTACCTTTAGAGCGCTGAAAGTCAATATTTCCAAAAAAAATCACAAAGCCCGTAGAATGTAACTTTCCCGTTTGCTCTAGGCCTACATGTGTATGATTATGAGCATGCAAATGTTTGTTGATTTCATTTGGTATATCAGTTATCTGGTTCAACCATATCAAGCTAGAAAAACCATACCTTGTTGCTTGAAGGACTTTTGACGTCAAAATAACGGTTGGTGTACTCTCATAAGTAACATGTTTTTGACCATATGTAATAACAGAATCACCATTTTTATAGTTATAAACAATGGTATTAGATGCAGATCTGTCCAACTCATAGATTTGAACAAGGAATCTAGATTTCGTGGTTTGAAAGGGCTGCCTCGTTGAGGTTAATAAAATATGATGACTTGCTGGCAATGGACAAACAACATATAGTTGGGTAATATACCTGCAAAGTGTTGTGTAATTTGAAGTATGTCCAATATTTCAGATAATTTGTTGCTACTTCAAAAACTATATATTCATACTAAAATAGCACATGATGACATTTGATCATACTAGCAAATTAGATTTTATGGGTATTTATATTGTTTGTATAGTTATACGTATATGTACTTGCTAGCATTTACAAAATATATGATACTGTGAGCACATAATGGAGACATCTAGCGAGCTATCAGCTTAGAAAGTCTTTAAGAAGTCCTTCCCCACCAGCAGCAAATAGCTAGGGATAACAATCACTGGCTTTTCCATGTCTAGACGTTGCGCGTTATGAACTTTCCAAGGCAGAATTTATTGGCATATAGTGGTTCTGTAAAGCAACTATTACTCTCAGACATCATATTTACAAGAGATTAAAGCCACATACTGATAAAAAAGTTATAAGATGATAAGGTCTTATGACATCATAATGGTTATAAGGCATACAACAGTAAACCATATTTAAATCAGAGGAGGTATGATGCATCTAAACATGGAGAAAACGGTGCTCCATTTCCTTTTATGGTTACACCGCTGATCTCTTGAAGTCTAACTCCTATACTATACTGCTGCATATTTAACGTAGTTAGGAAAGTACACCATCCTGACTTTTGACTTCCTACATCCTCAAGGTGACAGGTCATGGTTTCCCATAAGACAAAAAGGTATATCAAATGTATGCTGCGGCAAATCCAACAAACACAAGATACAAGCACATATCCGTAGAAATACATATGGAACGAAAATATTACGTCTTGGTGAAAGGGGAAAATATTATAAAACCCCAGCAGCTGATGACCTTTAAGGTTAGATTTATATTGTCAAAAATATCCTAACGTCAGATATGTTTCGTCCCGAGTGTATTCAATAACAAAATGTGACAACATTGGTATTATAGTTATTTATTATTATAAAAGATAGGATCTGTGATTACAAAGGGTCGAAAAAATGTAGCTAATGCGATTACCCCATCCGGACTATTGACACCGGGTATTGACCTCATAAGTCCTTCATGCAATAACGTAGGTTTTTTGTATAATTTGATATTGTGGTACCAGATGACAGATATATCAAATGATGTTAGCAGAGATTGCAATTCTCATAATCATACAAATGTACAGGAAACAAAAAGTTTACATACTACGAACTGTGTTTCTAAGAGTGGGTTTAGGTTTCACCAAAAAAAGAAAAACTTCACATATGTTTCATCCTGGAAAAAAAACGTGGCCAGGGTGGTATTAAAATTGTTTATAACTATAACAATGAGGATTATGTTATGACATGGGTCGAAAAATTGTAACTAGTGAGAGTACCCCATTCACTCTTTTAACCTCATAATTCGTTCATGCAACGATGTGGGATTATTCTAATTTGATAGAATGGTACCAGATGACCGCTGTACCAAATTAAGTCAACAGGCATTAACATTATCATAATCATGCAAATGTACAGGCAACGGCAAAGTATATCCCCCGAGCTGTGTTCAGTTTTTTTTAATATTGTCTTTCAGCGCTCTAAGGGTTGACTTAGATTTGTGAAAAAGAATGAAAATCTAATAATTTTCATTCTGTCCTGATGAAATATAAAAAGATCGACAGTGATTTAAATGTTTTTATAACAATTGTGGTTTGGATTTTTTATTAATCTGGGGTTGAGAAAATATAGTCTTTAGGGCTCGAGGGTACCCTTGATCATCCCTCATTTTAAGTACTTTGCTGCCTTTGGAAACGTCTACACCCACCCTAACAATGTTCTGGAGATATTTCTCTAGCACATATTTTTTTCATACAACTTCATGCTATGCCACTTGTTGTGTCAAGCAAACTAAAACACTTTTAAAACTTGCCTCCCAGACTAAATATGCTTTACAAGTTTGTCAAGCCCAATATTTCATTGATCACTGGTGTCCATAAAGCAACTAGGTAATAACAACTGCAGTTGTTGTATTTTATGGTTAGTATCATATGTATCATTGTATATAGCATTACTGTTGCAAAAATGTGTAATTATGGTAATGCTCAAGGAGGTTATATGATACAAGCTCCTTGGTAATGCTCATTCCCAAAGGCAACCAAGCAAAATGTTATAGTTTTCTTATATACCCCCCCCCCATATATTTCAGTCTACTACCATGTTTTTTATTGCTACTTGGTAAGCCATTGAGACATCTGGATGGTTGGCTTAGTATCATACAACAATTCCCATGGGACTTATTAAGCTCCTTGACTATTAGTTTCTGATCCAGTCCATAGACATATTGTTTGTATCACACTACTTTATTGTAATTTTGTCAATTATTAAACAACAATTTATATGAATATTACGCAAAAATTGTACTCACATTACGGCGATTTGCAAAATAAGGCCTAAACACAATGTCGTCTTTCGCTCGTGTCGCGTATAAGTCACGACGTGAATCACTGTGCTGTATTGGCTAATAAAAGCCCCACCCAGGATTGGCGGGACGCTTGCATGACTGACGAGGCAGACAGTTGCTCTGTCAATCCGTCACGCCACCTTCTCCATTGTCCTGTTTGAAATGCTCACCTGCGCTTTGTCATCGACAGCCTCTTATTACCTGCGCGATTACCTGCGCGTGCGTGTGCTTCCCGCCTAATCACTGCTAATGGACAATGCCCACATTTGGTAAATGATAATGGTTCCATGGATAATAACGACCTATATATTAACATACCCACCAATTTAATGTGTCATAGCTTATTAACGTAAAAGCGTAATCAGTAACATAAATGTCACACTAATATAGACAACACATGGCATCTATGATAATGACAGGCAAATCCAATACAAGGCGGTTTCACAGATATTAATTGCCCCAAAAAAGTTAAATATTATTAAATCGATCAGTGAAACGGAACGACTCAACTGCTTCCAGTTGTTCCCAGGGCCCGTATCTTCGTACAAGTTACGATATATCGCAAGCTCCGGATAGGTCGAGATGGCCATCTCGACCAATCCGAAACCTGCGATATATCGTAACTTGTACGAGAATACAGGTTTCGGTGCACATTTATCTAAACATCCCGATTTCGATCTTACCTTAACTTTCTTTCTTTCCAATAGGAAAAGTTAGGATTCATCCTAACTTTTCCCAATGAGAAAAAAGAAAGTTTGGATAACATTTAAGTTTTCGCCACAGCTAGCTGCTGGTATCTGGGGTGCATATTACAAAGAATCCTAACTTTGATCCTATCTCAACTTTCTCTTATTTCCATTACAAAAAGTAAGGTGATCCTAACTTTTTGTAATGGAAATAAGAGAAAGTTTGGATAGGATCAAAGTTAGGATTCTTTGTAATATGCACCCCTGGGGCCCATTCCACTGATAATCTTAAAATTAAGATTATCTTAACTTTCTCGAATTTCCATTAGAAAAGTTAAGATAAATCTTAACTTTTCTAATGGAAATGAGAGAAAGTTAAGAGGGCCCCTGGTAATATTATCATAACCTGGTAACAACATGATCATCATCTTGCCCAGCGAATGGACGTCGAATCTGTGTTGGTGATTGATTCGGCATCTATCATGTGGATGATAACGCCTCAGCAACGACAGATGATTAAATATTAATCCACTGACAAACTGACTGGCATACGTTAATGGTGTCATAGCGTGTTAATTACACCAGTCCAACAAATTCGACAGGCATATTAGTAGCAATGGCGGATCCATACGGGGGCGCAGGGAGGAGGGGGGTTGCCATGTTTACTTTGGTATACGGTACAGTCGGAAACAACGCGACATTCTTATTGGTTATTATTTTAAAGATATTTTTAAGCTTTATTTAATTATTTTTACAGTGAAACGACAGAAATTATTTTAAAAATCCCCCAAATTGGCCTAAAAATGCAAAAAAATTGTGTAATTTTGATATGTCAGATAGTTCTACAAGAAATTAAATTAAATAATTTTTTGGCTTAAGTCCGTGAAAATTAGGCTCTACTCATATTTGTTTAATTTGAGACCAAATATTTGCAAATTTTGCTGTTTAAACACAAATGTTTGCTGATAAATATAAGCCTACAGAGAGCCCTCTGGTGAATGAAAGAAGGAATGCAAGCACAATTGCTGAACGGTTGCTACATACATTTACCATGTTCACTTTGGTATGCAGTCAGAAACAATGCGTCATTCTTATTTGTTACTAGTTAAAGATATTTCTAAGCTTTATTTTATTCTTTTTACAGTAAAATGACATAATTTAATAGGCCCTACCTACAACCAAGATTACATGTTTTTGTCGAGCTCAGTCATTGCATTGAAACATGTACTCATATATCAGTGTATATTGTTTTGTAATGTGATTAGATAAGTGGCAGCTCATGAGCTAACATCGATGTTTTTCATTCATTGATTAACATTTTGTGTCATTTTTACCACTATGCTCCTCTACTGATTGTTTAACTAAATTATTTGGGAAATAAGCTACGGACAAATGTGACGAGTAGCCTAACACAGAAAGGTACACCCAAGCGTCTTTATTAGAATGTGTGATGACAGAGAGAGGGTCAAAACTTATGATGCGATATGTTCAGATGGCGTTCATCTTAGATTTCTGCGGAAGAGGACTGCAAAATGTTAAAATAATTTCAGAAATGTAATTTTTATGTCAAAATTAGTGGGAAAAGATACCTTACACAATATTGTGTGGCAAATGGTTCAAAAGTTCTTGGGTGTGCCAGAATTTTCTCTAATAAAATATTTTCCCCAGTCCCTATCTCACCTTACTTTTTTATAATTGATCATACCTGTATCCACCCAAATTAGTTGAAATTAGCTTGCTTCAAATTTTGTCACAGAATGGCTAAATATGGGCTAATTTCGGGTTACTATACATCCACATTTTCATTTTAAACATCACATAACTA
The DNA here is from genome assembly GCA_964017125.1 of Flabesymbios commensalis. Classification (NCBI taxonomy): domain Eukaryota; kingdom Metazoa; phylum Annelida; class Polychaeta; order Terebellida; family Flabelligeridae; genus Flabesymbios; species Flabesymbios commensalis. Next base: position 10,256,313 of record OZ024910.1, on the reverse strand, counting down.
AACTAAAGTTTAAAATGACATAAAATAGTGAAATAGAATTATTAAAAAAATATTAAAAGAAAAATAGAACATAGAATTGTGAAAAAATCTATCAGTTTATGAAACAGGAAGTGCACGGCTATCAAAGCTATACTAAAAAAACGATTTTATAAATTTGAGCCTAACTGCCATTGGTGTTGTCTGGTCGTTAATATTAAATCTGGTTTGAAAAAGTTGATACAATTTATAGAAGAAATGTGACTTTAGGGACAAACAGATACCAAGTACAGTTATTAATGAGCTGCGAAAGAATAGAGAGAATATGATGGGCGATATTTGACTAGGATCGAACGCTGCGAGAACGTCCTGGCAATGTTGAAACAATGCCATGGTTTATGTAGTATAAAGATGGGCTATTCCAGCCGTTTTGGAAACAATTTGTTACGGTATGCAATATCACTCGAATAAGGTGTACCACTGGAAGTATATTTATAACTTATTTTTTAAAGTGATATACTCCCGATGCGCTTAAATGCAGTCATACCGTTGCAAAATATATATTTATTCACATAATTTAAAAAAAAACTTTTGCACAGGGCATCTTGTTTGTGGAACGCAATGGCACCAGAAAAGCTCATTGGGACCATGGTAGACTCAGAACCCGGAGCGCCGAGATTGAGATGTAGCTGTGGCCAATACTCTCGGGTGGAAAAATATGTTGTGATATAAACTGGTAAATTGCACGGAATACTAAAAACACAGACAAAACAAATAATGACACCAGATAGCAAATAAAAGACCAAATATCAAAATATTCAACTGTTTAAATTACAAATAAAACATGTTATCATGCTTATAATTATGTTGATTAATAAGTAATGGCAAATAAGATAAATGCTTGAATGTTTGCCCTTTGCTTGATGATTCATGCTCATTCAGCTGTGATAATAAGGATATACATGATTCTATATCATTAAATCACTAAGTATATTGATCTGTGCATGCAAAACATTCACATAGTTATTCTCAATTTAACATAAATTTGGAATTTATTTGGAAATTATAAATCAGTTTGAACGTCGCATATTTTATATTACATGTATATCCATAAATAATGAGATGGGCATCAACGCAATGAAGGTCAACATGGCCAGCCCACCTACATGTAATTTGCAACGAAAAGAAAAATGAGATGAAGAATTAATATAACATTAAAATTACTAGTAATACCTATCTAAATATATACAGAAGCATTCTTTATGGCTACTACCTGTTTTCAGTGCGTACAGTTTGATTATTATATATAACCTAGTAACATCCCATGGGATACAAACACCTTAACTATTCTTTACACTTTATAATATGAACACATACAGCATATGTAAGCTTATCCCATAATGCTGTTTGTCTAAATAGGATGATATATTTATACAAGAATAGACTTACGTCGTTATATGCTGTTAATCATGTGTGCTACATTTCTCAACAAGCCTATATGTAATACTATAATAAAACACGCCCAGCTTAATGTAGTATGAAAATACAGGTAATGTCAAAACAAGACGATTAAAATAATGAGTTAAATTGGATTAACGCCTAATTTTTCGGCTCACTCTTGCAAGTAAAATAACAAATATTAATAATATAAAGTTTAAAGGATCTTCTATCCAGATGTTTATGAACGTGAACAAAAAAATGAATTTAAAACTTCCACTAAACCACGTCTATATATTCCACGTACAACAGGTTAAGCAAACTGTATGATTACACTAATGGGAGAACGTTAAGACAGGATGAAATCCAGGCAACTTGCTTGGTTGCAGGAACCCCTCCTTGCACAATAACTGCTTCCAAATTGTAGATTACTAATACAGTGAAAAAAGTATAAAACTTCACTTGCAGCTGGCACCCGAACCCTAATATTACTCAACTCGTAAAACATTTTAGGGCACACCCCTGACAGTTTTGTTCATTTATCTCCGAGATTTAGATAACATGAGATATCCAATAAAAAGATGAACTAATCTCACTTCAATTTAAATAATGCAAGCTTTATTTTAATTACAGATATATTCTGGTTTTCTATTTTATTTTTGGAAGGCTCACTTTTAGAGTTAAGCTACCGACAGATGATTGAGGTGTATATGACATCTCCATCACCCTCATTTTCCCATCCTCCCCTGCATAAGCCACCCACAGACGGCGGCCAGCAGGATCCAGACAGACACGTGTAGGATCTATGTCAGTGATCAGGTGACCGTCATGTCTGCCCTCCATCGTCACTATATGTACACGGTGCTTGATAACATCAGACGCCAGTAAATTTGCTCCGTAACCTACTATGTGATCGGCACATAGATTTACAGCTGGATTGTCTCTATAACTCCAGGTGACTTGACCAGCACTGTTCACCAATGATAAATTACCAGACATATTATGAATGACTACATAGCCACCACACTGGTCAGTCAGCGCTTGCATTGGCTTCACGTGACGTGGCAGCTGTAGACATGTGACGTGCTCGCCAGGCTGACTGTAAACATAAACACAGCTGTTATACTAGCTAGCGACCACAGCTCGCCCTGATCTGTCAGTACTTATCCCAAAAGGCTTGTATCCCAGCTTGTGATATTGTGGCCTGCCAAGTATTATGGCATCTGCTTGTTTCTCAATAGTCAGCCACCACAAACATCGCCCAACACAATCACTAATAACCAGATTGCGTGTGTCTCCCTCACCCTGAACAAGACACATACCTAGAGGATGCCTCAACTGCCAGAATATCCAGTTATGAATCCAAACTGACCTTTCTAACATTCCCTCATTATCATAAACATACAGCTTGGCATGTCCATAGTGAACTACAAATACATGATTATGATATGCCACCATACCTCTAACCTCTTCATTACAATGAGTGGTAAATGTGTTGAGCTGTCTGACACCATGATTACAACGTGCAACAGATTGACCAGTCGCTGTGGACATTTGCTGCCACTTCTGGCCATTCTTTACATTACCCTCACCTTCCCTCACCAGCCTCACTCTGTCTACCTCACCTTTCACCTCCCAGTCAGACCAGGTGAGGTCTACCTTCAACCTCAGTTCTGGTATTGATTTACTCAACTCTTCTTCTGATCTCTTTACAAGAGATCTTACGTTTGTAGTCAAGTCATATGCTGACCCCTTAGACAAGTATTGACCATACAGCTGTATGTTGTGTATTGTAGCTTCTAGAGTTTTCTGTGTGTCCAGGGTTTCGGCAAGCGCCATCTGTGCTTGTTGATAATACTCATCTATACTCGCCAGATGACGCTGTTCTTGTTCCTCTAAATGTTGCTGGATGGCGCGGTAAGCAGCTGATGTTTGCTGCTTTAATTTGGTGACGTCGGCCTTGACCTTGACGGTCTGTTCCTTGGTCATCTTGATGGCCTTGTGGATGTGTGGATGTCCTTGAGACACTGGTCAGTCTGAGCTAACACATGATCTAACTGTCCACTAAAATCCTCCATCTTCTCTTCCAATCCACAGCATTCATGGTCCTTATGTTCAGACAAACAGTTAGAGTATATAATTGTGTTACAATCATCACAAAATATATCTAACAACTTAGACTTATGTTTAGGGCAATATGGTTGTTTTTGTCCTGTAATCTGCCGATTTACAACAATTGTCTGATGTTTTCTGTAACGTCTGATGTTGTAATGATATATTTCACATTGTTCACACATATAAACATCACATACATCACAGTAAACAGTGGCCGGTCGTGACCATTCATCAGTGTCTAGACTACACATATGTATATTTCCTGTATTGCTGGCGCCTAACCGTGTTTGTCCTTGAAGATCACCTTCATTAAAAATATCAATTAAATTAGACGCAAATATGTTTTTAGGTAAGTCATCTATGTCAGCTGTTGAAAGATGATATGTAGCACGGCAGACAGGGCACGGGATGCTCTCTGTCGTGCTCTGATGCTCTCTTATCTTCTCCAGACAGTGCAGGCAAAACGTGTGTTGACAAGGGAGCACGCGTGGCTCTGAGAAGTGTTCCTGGCAGATAGGACACTCTAACATCAGGCTGATTGCGGCCTCTGCCATGGCTGATGTCTGTAAACACACAAATGTGAATGGTATTAATTACAGTTTATGATAACATGTCTGTAGACATACATTATGTATATACACCAGATGCTTCAACAGGCAATACATTATAACTCTGATAATATTATAGTAATACAATTAAACAACTGTTCAAGCACAATGCAAGAGTAGACTTTTTATTTCAAGTATATATAAGGCCCATGTCACTAAAATCTCCAACTGGCTCTTATCTTAACTTAACTTATCTTAACATTTCTAGACCGGTCTTAGATTTAGCTAAGATAATTTACTCTATTCTTGCTACGAAGGTAAATTCCCACCTGAAGAGGCCCTATGGTATCTGTCAGTGGTGTTATATTCCTTTTTCTGTTCATCCGCGTAATCAGTCAGTGCTGTGAGCGCTCAGAAAGCTCCCTCATACATGTGAACCACGTAATATAATGTCAAAACTTTATCACATAGATCACTGTATTCCACCCAGTTCAAAGTTCACACATTAGCTCTTAGGTGAGAGTGTTATCCCGGTTATTCGATGCCGACCAGACCGTATGTGTTATCAGGTTATCTGGCTGAATCATGTGATCGTAGAGTGCACGATCAATATTCATGACATTTAGAGCTCTGAAGTTTCTCTAATATTTGAGCGATTAAGCCTGTTTATCAAGGTGGGGTAAACGAGTGTGTGCGCGGAAACACCCACAATTTGTTTGCTCACTTCTTTGAGTGGGATCTACTTACAGAAGCTCATTTTTATTAGGACCTACCTTGAGAAGTACTAACCATACTAAGGGATTTTGTCAAGTTAAAAAAATTCAAAAAATCCAAGAAAAACTCGGAAGTGGGTGGGTGGGTCAAGCCCCAACTCGGATTATTATTTGTTGGGGTGGAATTTTTTTTTTGTTTGTTTTTCGTGTTGTTTTCATGTTTCCAAAAAATAAATACCAATTGGATAGGGGGGGGGGGGGGGCGTTTGGGGTGTGGCCAATCCGAGTTTTTCTCGGATTTAGAATTGTTTTTAAATTGACAAGACCTCTAAACAACGTTATGCAATAATGGCGGAACATTTATTTGATCAGATATTAGAACATAGGACTGATTATAATTTTGATAACAGAGAACTAGCACTCCACTACTCACAGACACTGTCCATTGTTATCCAGCTTAATAGACGGCCGGCCACATTCAAATAGTTTGACTTCACATGGTATTTCATGTTACAAGCTGACACCCACTACCAATCACTGCACAATAAGATCACTTTCATCCTCAGGGTGGATGTCAGTCTCACTTTTCACTTTTTCGAGATGGCGTCCAAGATGGCCGCCGCTTAACAGTAGGCCTGTAGAACCAGGCGTATAATGTAACCGGCTACATTATATGGCGCCGTAAGGACAACAGTCAGGAGAGAAGATTGTGTTTTGTTCACGGTGACTACACTTCAGCTTATGATTCTTTTCTTTAAAAATCCCAAATCCAAGTTTGAAATTGGGAAGGGAAAGAAACATTTAAGACATACAAAATCAAAATAAATCTGAAAAAAACTAATAACACCAACACCAAATTCAAAATTTCACCTGTTATCATTTAAATCAACAAGGCATGGTCTAAATTAATTTGCTTACAAGGCCCCTAGGACATGGGACACTGTATCTGAATGCACACGCAATCCTACCTATCTGCAAAATGTCAAGGTACATGTAAATAAATAGAAGCCACCATAAATGTGAAAATTGCTAGTAGTCCAGGAGCATTAGACTTATACCAAGACAAAATTCACAACAAGCTGATATCTTTAGTAAGGATCCCCAGAGGTACCTATATTAGCATAATAAAAATCCCCGTAAATTCACCTAAAGCCTTTCGAAAAATTCAAGATGGCTTCCAAGATGGCCGCCGCTGTATTGACATACTTGAGAAATGATGTAAATTAGTGTAAATTGTTCAATTTTAGCATACTTTTATGCTGTAATATATCATTTTAACTAGTATGGTCGTCAGTATATCCATCTGGACTACTCACAATTAATTTAGTCAAACTTTTAACTCTTCAAAATCCAAAATGACGTCCAAGATGGCCGCCAGCGTATTGTCATACATGGGACAATTTTGTAAATTTGTCAATTCTAGCTCGATTTTATTGTGTAATATGCCGTTTTAACTCGTTTGGTGGTCATTAAATCTATATAGAATAGTCTCAGACAATTTTGATGAATATTCAACCCTTTGTTATTCAAGATGGCGGTCATCTTGTCATACTTTGGGAATTGTGTAAATTTCTTTTGTTATTTACCATTTCACCTAGTTTGGGCGTTATGTAAATTCATCTAGATTACTCCTCGATTAGTTTAAATTTTAAATGAATAGTTAAACCTTTTATTTCAAAATGGCGTCCAAGATGACCGCCGACATGCATTTTTGCTCGTAAAGTAATAACATCACATAATAGAATCACATGTTATATATCGATTGGTGGGATTTTTGTTGTAATAAACACAACTAAGTAACTACAATTCGTTTATCACTACGAGCTGATATACTGATATGTGCAGTTGTAGCAGATATGATTCAGTTATTTTGATTCATGTTGTGCTGATCCATTTTTAACCTGCATTTGAATTTCATTTCCTCCAGCTCAAGCTAACACGTAATATAACAGCAAAAAACACACATAATACACACAGAAATTAACAGAATACGCCCCAATTTACGGCACCCACAAAGCCTATTGCAATCAGTTTGCTGTGTGGTGGTAACTTCTTAAATATTTCTCAATATGGCAGCTTGATATGTAACGAGTGATTGCCACCACCATGATGTAAATATACTGTTACAGTTAGTGAACTTGACTGATTTTGATCAATATGCGCACCCAGTTTTCGTGACCAAGCCAAAGCCGAATTCACCACCCTTCACTGTCATCACTTTTTCACTGGAAGGTAATTTAAATGTTTTTGAAATACTTTAAAATTAGTGCAGTATATTAGGCTAATTAAAAATAAGTGATGTAAAAATGATGAAATGAGGATGGAATGAATGGATATAGAGAGTTATTGGAGTTATTGAGTGAATTTCTTGGATGGTTGTTGTGTGGATTAGAATAGCCCTGTACCTTAATTGCATGCTATGAAGCACACAGCAGATAAAACATCTCTCTCATGGGTTGCCTTGAAATGTCAATTCAGGGGAGGGGGGTACAATGCTCACAAACTACATTTTCGTTCTTCCTCACATCTGCACCAGTATAATATGATAATCATAATATTATATTGGCGGTTTGTACCACCACTCATTTGTTAGTTATCCACTTATCGAAAAACCTGGACGCCAGGGGAGCCAATGTATTGCTTTTTTTCTCAAATACCTAATTCTGATATCAATACCATGTATTGGATCAAAAATGCATTTTTCCCTGCCAGTCACCCAGAAATGACATATCACATGTAACTATGGGGCCATTAATAAAACAGTTGTATGATTGCTGGTGATAATTTTGTTCCGTCATCTGATGTTTTAAAATCATAGAAAATGGTATTTTTAAGGGTTATCTCATGTTAGAAATCCCGAACACGGGGAATGGTCCTGGGGGAACCGTCATAAATCCCGACTGGTCCCCAACGGGTTAGCTCATGTGCTCATTATTATAACCATGTCAATCAAAATAACGGGTCAGAATCTGTCTATGCCACAAGTATTCTTTCCCTGCTTACTTGCTGTAGGCACTATAATTACTCACTGAACACTATGCACTCTATGGGGTGTAAGTTGTGCTTAGTTGGCCTATATTATGCGATGCATTAGAATGGCATTGTTGAAATCAGAAATGGATTCTGCACATTAAATTAGTCGGGTACTGGGGCGGTTCTTAGTAGTAGTACTTTTTGCCACCCCTCCCCCCCCCCAACTGGTGCAGGTCATTAAGGATCTGTTCAGTCTGTTGCACGCTGTACAGCATTATGCGGAAGCAGTAGTCTACATCGATCATCCAAAATGATGCAGCCTCCACGTGTCTGGCTATAATATGCGGCAGATTGCCAGAGGCGTACCCTCAGTCCTGGCTCCTCCTCTGAACAATGGTGTTAAGGAAAATGAAATGAAATGAAATGAATCGGGCTTTAGGCCACCTTTGTGCACATATAGGCTAAACTGGGCCAAGAGAACCTCCTGAGGATGGTGAGATGATTGAGATGACACTGTCCTCCAGACACAGGATTCGAAATTCGAGCCCTGGCGGTCTGAGGCCGAGCACGCTACCTCTCGGTCACGGAGGCTCCCCACAATACTGACTTTCACACGTGGATGGGGAAGAAACATTTTTTGTTTCTTTCAAACCGTCTAGACCGGGAACCGAGCCCCGAACTCTGGCGTGAAAGGCAGCGGTGCTAACCACTACCCTAGGGCCCCCGCCAATGGTGCTGAGGCTGCTCTCCAATGGGTGGAAGCACTGGTGTGGCCATGATATGGCCTGAAACTACAGACCATAGAGTGTTTGACATTAGGTATCTCACGTGGGATGAATGTAGTTACTCTCAACTATTGTTACACTGGGGACTATCCGATCCGAGGATAGTAGAGCTGCGCGAAACACCACAATTTTCAGCAATTAATTGCACAGTGAAACCACAGTCTCTGGCCCCACACATGCCAAGAACCTCATCATCTGTACATAATTCATCCCATCGATGGACAGCACTGCTACAATGTCACTCAGATGAACATTATGGTCGAAAAGTAACACAAATTCATGACACCCCGGAAGCAAAATTTAGATTTCTAAGAATAATAACTCGATGTATTCAGCTAACAACTAGATTTATTGAGTTCAGAACTCGATATATCAAGTTCATAACTCGATATATTGAGTTCACAACTCGATATATTGAGTTTACAACTGGATAGATTGAGTCCTTCTAAGCTTGATAGTGTCTAACCCCTAAAACCTTCTAAGCCTGATAGTGTCTAGCCCCTGAAACATTCTGAGCATGATAGTGTGTAACCTTGAAACTTTCAAAGCCTGATATTGTCTAACCCCTGAAACATAATCATTGTTTACGAACTGCAGGTGACACCCAGCTAACACGAGACGTTGACCCAATCAGACTCAGACTCAGATTAATTTATATGATCAAATAAAAATAAAAACATTTACATATTTTGATTAATAGTATAGCAATGATCAGGAGACCTCTACTAAAACCGTAGGTCGCTATCGTGGAGGCCACCTTAGAAAAAAAAACAATAATTGAATATGTATGAATAATAATAATAATAAGATGGATAATAATAATAATAAAAGCAATAGAGAATTATACATTTATACACATACCCAGCGAATACGAGGCGCCGACACAACGTTGGATAAATGTTAGGCCGACATCGTAGACGGCGGGCCAACACTGAACCAACATCGGGCCAACGCCCCGTGCACACAGGATAAAAAACTATATAGCATTATACGTCTTGTACACATACATAACAATCAGGGATATTACATTCTAAATTATAAAAAGTTAATAAAAAGTTTTTGGCGTACACTGACATACCTTCGATACTATGGGTGGTCAATTTTTCTTTGATATTTAATGCACAGTTGTTTATGGTTTCTGGTATAGAAAAAAGTAATGACTGTTTTGCAAACTCGTGTTTAATGCGACATTTGTATAGATCTTGATTCCTGGTGTTATGTGTGTGATTATTTGTTTTAATAGAAAGATTTTGAAAGTACAGAGGTAGGTTATTTTTTAGATATTTGTAATAGAATTTCAGCTGTTTTATTTTGAATATGTCTTCAGTTTTTAAGAGGCGTAAGTTTTTAAAAATTGGATCACAGTGTGCAAATATTTTGCTAAACGTTATGATTCGCAGACATTTTGTTTGGAGTTTTGTGATTCGAAATGGATTATGTCCCCAAACTAGCAAAGAATAATTTATATGTGGCAATACAAGGGAGTTGTAGAGTAAAAGTAGAAAATCTATTGGTATAGTGTGTCTTAGTCTTGTCAATATCTCAATTACTCTTGATATTTTTAATGATATGTGATCTATATGGTTGTTCCAATTTAAATGTTTATTGATTATTAATCCGAGAAAATTGAAATTATTGACACAATCGATTTTGTTTCCATCTATTATTATTTCTGGTTCTATAATTTTTTTCTGTGGCTGATGAAATAATATGCATTTTGATTTAGGTACATTTAGAGATAATTTGTTAACTTTGAACCAGATAGATATTTTGCATACTTCTCTTTCACATAATTCAATTATAGAGTAATGCTGGTCCAATGCATTACCCCAGTATTACCCCATCATTGGTTCATCATCTCGTATTTGCTGGTGTGTGACGATGTGTGCAAGGGTAGATACGGACCAAAACCAAGATAAGGGCAAAGGAAAACATCATATTACTATATATAGTTTAATGACACGGTTCATTTGTCATCTTTATTATTCGGAATATACCTGAACAGAAATCTTGTGCTAATATAAAGCATGTTACTGTTACTGCTGATTCACCTGATCTGAGCAATTCTGTCACATAATTAGCTTATTCAATGCGGAAATCATTCACACCACAAATATGTATTTCCATTGTGGAGAAGAATGTTCTTGTATATATCAGTGGATATATTTGTCGCAAAGTGTCGCGATCTATATGTGATGAATGTAAAATAACGTTGATGCCAATAATAAATTGAATACATTTCTGTCTAAGAAGCAATATTTGAATATTCAGGGTGTGGGGATTTTGTTCCACGTCAAAACTAAATACAATTGATTGTTTCAATAGAAATATACCTGAGCATGTAGATTTTACAAAGGAGTCATAAAATACTTCAAATTATTACGTTAATCCAAGAAAAATAACTAAATCACATGCAAGTTGTTAATGTTTCAGGTTAATATTACATATTTATATCACCATTTGGCTAAGCCATGTACTTCCGGAAAACAATTAACACATTTTTACCAGTAATAGAGGGAGAAATATAAAATTAATAAAATTTAACCATCAATAAATTGTGTCATAAAAAATGAACGTGTCTTGTTTTCAAGATATCAGTAAACTGTTCACGCTCCAGTCCTCAATAATAATAAAAGTTTGAATCAAAAGACACGTCTTTTAAGTTATGGCTGTTACCTATATTCTGCCCCGATCTCCCTTGTGGTCGCTATGCTTGACAACATACCATCCCTCCCCCTCCCGTTCTGTACCCACATATATGTGTACTTTCTGTAGACAGCTCTTCTGTTATTTAAATAAAGACATTTTAATCACTAAAATTGTATCCTAATATAAGATGACGTATCTGCCATATTATCATTTATTTTCGTTCCAAAAATAAATATTGCAGAGATATTGTCATGACTGTCAAACCCAGAAAAAGATTATGTTTTATTTGGAGGATAAAGTGGTGAAATTATCACTTGTTTTATATGATGATACACTCACCAAAGCGTGGTTCTAACTCTGGTTAAAATGTGACACCACTGCATAATGTATTACACGCATTTGGATGGTGAAATCCGCAAGTTGATTATCTTATTGTACATGGTCTTTGCTAAAAGCCAGTTTTAGCGCAGCACGACCAATGTTGTATATATATGTGAGGATAGCGTCTCATTCACCTTCATTGTTGAGACCTTTCAGGTTTCTGAAACTTCAGCCCTGATCCACGCAGCCACCGTGTCGTGGCCCAGGGCCGTCGTGCCTCGTCTGAATCTGTGCACAGCGTTAGTCAATAAGATGGATCATAATTAATAAAGAGAATTAAGAACATCATGGAGTCAAGTTATTTGGGTTACCGTTGCCCAGACGGGGATCGAATGAAATAGTGAATCTGCAGCAGGGTGAAGTGAACTGCTAACCAGGCCATCGCCTACCGCCCCGCAACCCGATAATTGGTAACCCTCGACGCTAGAGACTTAAACGCAACCTTCTGACAGCATTTTGTGATCACCACCCGATAATTGGTAACCCTCGACGCTAGAGACCTACACACAACCTTCTACCAGCATTTTGTGGTCATCAACCAATAATTGGTGACGACCCGACGTTGATTCGAACACGCAACTTTCTGCCAGGAATTTTGGGTCACCAACCCGATAATTGGTAACGTTCAACGCTTTTCCCACAAAATTAGTTCAAAATCATACATTGTCACTTAATGCGGGGGTAATGTGGGGATAGCATCTCATTCACATTCGTCGTCGAGACTTTTTGGGTGTCCAGAACTTTCCAAGCGGTCTCGTCCACGCTGTTTTCTGCGGCCAAATTGCGGGCCCGCCTCACTCTCAACTTGGGTGTCGTGAGGGACAGTCGCATAGTCTGCTCCACGCAGCCACCGCTTCGTGGCTCAGGCCCGTCGTGTCTTGTCTGAATCTGTGCACAGCCTTAGTCAATAAGATGGATCATAATTAATAAAGAGAACATCATGGAGTCAAGTTATTTGTGTTATTTGTGTTACCGTCGCCCAAAAGAGGATCAAATGAAATAGTGAATTGGAAGCAGGGTGAATCGATCCGCTAACCAGGCCATCGCCTACCGCCCCGTAACCCGATATATACATGTAATATTATAATGATATAATGTGTATCTTTTTGTATCTGTTGTAAATATATGCATTGGTCGAAAGCTAAATAAAAAAGAATGAATGGGACACGGGACCATAAAATAACAATGGGTGAATGAACCTTCTGGTTTAATGTCGTACCATTGCATGCGATGCTGGCCCAAAAATAAACCAACGTTGGGTCAAGATCTCATGGTTACTGGGGATAAACTACATGATCATTTGTGTGTTACTGACAAATTGTTCTGAATGACAGATAAATATATTATTTTCTTTATTTTCTTAGTGTTATTTTAACTTAATTAAACCTTTTTAAGCTGTTAAATGGTTAATTAATTACATCTGTCAAATTTGAATTTAAAACATATGGTGATCTAGCGAGTTTAACCACCGTTTCTTCATCAGATTATATTGTTTGAAAACAAATAAAGAGGCTAAAACGGTTGTATGTGTCGGCTATACGAGTATAGAATTGAACTATTGACATGCTGACATATTATCGACATATCAAGGAGTCAAAATAAAAATGAAGATTTTGGCCTGATTGTGTTGCTTTAATGTTGAGGACTACATGGGTTGTTCATAAAAAATATTGAACATTGTTTGTACCGGGTATACACATATTTCATGGAGACTAATTAATAACATGAACAAATTATTTTTTTTGTCAGTTCACCCTTAAAGATGGACTGTTTTTCTAGCTGACTGAATTGAGAATGATGGATTATTTTTGTGTGTGTAATTTCATGGATTTCCAGGGCTATAACCACCCTGATAACTGATGACTGATTCATCCACCATCAGCACATTTACAAAATTGATCAACACATTATGAAATGTGGAGCCACCACTTTTTTCAGTCTATAGCTACTGTTGTATTGCCATGTATTATTTTTTATAGATCATGTATATTTGCATATGAGATTTCTGACACAGCCGCTAGCTTCATATTAATGATAAGAGTCTCAATGATAAGAGTCTCAATCATCATTGCTCACAATGTTGTAAAAGTACAATGTACAGTTTTATACATATCGGATATCATATACAATAATAAAGTACCGCATGGACCCCTTGAATTAAAATGAGATGACTATATATCCATGTTATCAGCTGAAGTAAACCATGCAAACCATATATCGAGACTTTTAAACTTTTTCCATTGTGTCTAATTACAGTTTGAAACATGTTAAAAGTCCGGGGATAAATTAATGTCAATAAAATAAGTCCCATTATTGATCACATTGTTATCTTAGAAAACATGAAACGTTCACCTGGAGTTTATTTAATGCTGGTGGACGGTTGGCCAACAATTTAAAGCCTCATGTTTGCAGGGATGACGACATTGCTATTAGTTTAATATTTTGTGATTTTTGTGTTCCAACCCAATGTAATCAATGTTTAAATCTAAGGAATGTTAAACTAATAAACAACTTTGTCATTACTTCAATTAAAGTGAATTACTTTGATTATAAAATATTTTTGGAAGTTTTACTTTGAGAGTTAGGCAACAGACAGATGATGTCAGAGCTGAGGTCACTGGTGACGTCACGGCTGATGATTGAGGTGTATATGACATCTCCATCACATGTCTCTTGTTATCCTTCCCTTTATAAGCCACCCACAGACGGCGGCCAGCAGGATCCAGACAGACACATGTAGGATCTATGTCAGTGATCAGGTGACCGTCATGTCTGCCCTCTCTTGTCACTATGTGTACACAGTGATTGTCAAGGTCAGACACTAGTAAATCGGTGCCGTTATCTACAATGTGTTTAGGACGCACATTTTGCGGGTCAGTGTAACCATGAGTCTCCTGACCAGCACTATTTACCCACGCTAACTGATCAGGATAATTACTGACCACATATCCACCAGACTGATCAGCAAGTGCCTGCCACACATTCAGGCCACCTGACAGCTTTAAACCCATGACATGTTGTCCTGTGTGATTGTAAACGTGAACATGTCTGTTATAATAATCAGCCACAACAGCTCGCCCTGACCTGTCCATACTTACTCCACATGGATTGTACTGTAACTTGTGTTCATGTGGCTGACCAAGTTTAACATCAACTGCCTGTTTCTCTACCGTAAGCCACCACAAACACTTACCATTGTAATCACTAATGACTAAACTGTGTGTGTCTCTCTCGCCCTTAACCAGACACATACCTTGCGGTGACCACATAAAACATTTGTTATCCTGAATTCGGATTGACTTATTTAACCTTCCACTTTCATCATAAATATACAATGTGTCATGACTATCGTGAACTATAAACAGGTGATTAATATATGACGCCATACCACTAACCATAATATTACACTGAGTAGTGAATTTGTTAAGCTGTCTTACACCAAAACCACAATGCGTAACAGACGGACCACTTAGTGTGGTCAGCTGCTGGTCACGCTTTTCAATAATTTCAGCTTCCCTCACCAGCCTCACTCTGTCTACATCACCTATCACCTTCCAGTCGGACCAGGTGAGGTCTACAGTCCACCTCAGCTCTGGTACTGACTTACTCATCTCCTTCTCTGATCTCTTCACAAGTGATCTTAAGTTCGTGGTCAAGTCATATGCTGTCCCCTTAGACAAATGCTGACCATACAGCTGTATGCTGTGTAATGCAGCCTGTAGAGCTTCCTGTTTGTCCAGGGTTTCAGCAATCACCTTCTCTGCTTGTTGATAATACTCATCAATACTCGCTAGATGACACTCTTCTTGTTCCTCTACATGTCGCTGAATGGCGCGGTAAGCAGCTGATGTTTGCTGCTTCAAATTGATGACGTCTGCTTTGCCCTTAATAGCCTGTTTCTGGGTCACCTTGATGGCCTTGTGGATAGCCTTAAGAGACTGGTCAGTCTGAGCTAACACGTGATCCAACTGACCACTAAACTCCATCTTCTTTTCAAATCCACAACATGTATGATCTTTATGTGCACACAAGCAGCTAGAGCAATTCATCAAGTTGCAATCCTTGCAAAATATATCCAACTGTTTAGACGTGTGCTCTAGGCAATATGGTTGTTTTTGTCTTGTAGTTATCGCTATTGTTTTGTGTTTCCTGGCAAACTTGCTATTTTTGTGAGAAAGTTCACATTGTTCACACATGTAAACATCACATACATCACAGTAAACAGTAGCTGGCTGTGAACATGCATCATTATCTAATGTACAGAACTGTGTGCTTTTTGTAGTACTGGCTCTTGATCTTGGGTGTCCTTGAAAATCATCTTGGCGAGTTATATCAATTAATTCAGCAGCGAATATGTTTTTAGGTAAGTCATCTATGCCAACTGTTGAGAGATGATAAGTAGCACGGCATACAGGGCACGGGATGCTCTCTGTCGAGCTCTGATGATCTCTTATCTTCTCCAGACAGTGAAGACAAAATGTGTGTTGACAAGGCAGAACACGTGGCTCTGAGAATTGTTCCTGACAGATAGGACACTCTAACATCAAGCTGATGGCGGCCTCTGCCATGACTGATGTCTGTAAACACAGAAACGTGAATATAGTATTAATCACAATTAATGATAACAGCAGATGGTGGCAGCCTCTGCCATGACTGATGTCGTCTGTAAACACAGAAGCGTGAATGGTATTAATTACAATTGATGATAACATCAGGCTGATGACGGCCTCTGCCATGACTGATGTCTCTAAACACACACACCTGAATTGTATTAATTAGGCTACATCTTAATATGGATACATATTAGTAGGTCTATTGTGGGAGTGCAGGAAGGCGCTGTATGCAATTTTGTTGGGCAATTAGTTGTCCAACAGTAAGCAGGTCGGTTACAAGTCTGAGCTATAGGCCTACGCCGAATATCTGTATTTTCTACAGTTAAAAGGCCTCTTTGTAAGTTAGGCTACATAATAACCTATAGCCACGCTTAAACAATTTATGCGTTATTTGGGACAAAATAGCCTAGAGCCTACCACATAAACCTGCTCCGACATTTGATTTGAATTAGCATTGCTTCTGAACGACAGTAGAAGGTCACAGCATGTAGGCCTACTGCCTATAATTTCAGGTCTGTTGACTCTTTGTATTTTTCTTTGGGAAAAACAGCTTCGCCCAAATCATATAGGCCTAAGCTGCACCTAGATAGAAAAAGACGCCATAAGAACCACGCACTGACCCAGTTTACGCAAACAAATATAATGCAGAACCTACAAATCCAGAAAAATAAACAGATTAAAACCTGGAATTCAATTAATATAGCCTAAGACCTCACCTGAGCGTTTCCTGAGATGAGAATCACGTCAGCTGTTTATTGTAATCATAGCAGTTTTCAATTTATAACTACCTATTGATCTTCATTAATGGTGAAATGCACTCACCGAACATGTAGCCTAATGTATATTGTGTCTGAGTGTGCCTACACAATGTGGCCATGTATTAAACAGATCCTGTGTAGGCCCCTATTAAGTGTTCACACCCGGGTGTTCACAGTGGACGTTGTGTCATTCTCAGGGACCATTCTGCTGTGCTGTAGTATAGAAGACCCAATGCAATGTAAACACTATATCACAGTGTCAAATCAGTGCACACGTAGGCTACAGTATCTAGTTGTATTGTATAGGCCTATAGTGACTACCATATATAGGCCTCATATGATCCAGTGTCCTTGTGGAGATCAAGAAAATCAATACAGCTGTAGTCTCTTGAACAAATATAACAGTAGCCCATGTAGGCGTACACAGGACGCAAAATTTGCTATTGGAATGGAGGGGGGTAGAAATGTGCATTTATATTTACAAAATAATACATAGCAGCATGTAGCCTATATTGGGATATCTGAGGGGGGGGGGGGGGTAACTAAAACCTTTAAAAACTATATGTTATACTGCTATTATGGTGGTGGAGCTCTCTTCAAGGCAACACGTGTGGCATAATTAGTTGTGAGGCGAGACCTTAAGCTTGTTTAGTGTACGAAATGCTAACAGCGGCAGCAGCAGCAGGAACAGCATGCTGTAGTCAGTCAGAGAGTCCATAGCGGCCTACTGTACGCATGGAACGCCTGCTAGCAAATAAAGCAGTAAAAGGTAAAATCATTCTCATATACTACATATAGTAGTTAGTAGGCCTACTGAATTTGACTTGAAATTTATCAACCGAATCTCAGAGCTTGGGATATCAAATAATATTGTTTGCTGTTTGGGACAGCTACTGAGCTAGCCTTGAAAGCAGGCCGCCCGGGCCTTCAGATAAATTATCAATCGCTTGTACCTTGCCACTAGACCACTGAGACCAGACGACTGTTTCTCAGACTGGTGAATCACACAGCTAACCAGTGCGCCACTGTCTTGTAGATCCAAAAATCAACTTGGAATGATTAGCTTACGTATATAAATGTCCGTAACAGTGACAGTATTGAGTATACACTAGGCCTATATACTAGTATCAAGAACTCGTCAAGAATAAGAAAAGAAGATATATTCGTCGTTAAGCCTATGTGACTGACATAGACCGGTAAATGTCTATGTACAGGAGATAATATTGAGTGCATAGTTAAATTGACACTGGATGTATTATAACATGGGCTTTTAAATCGTGCGTTGTGTCAACAAGTCTGTAGCTAATATTAGCCCACAAATGACTATCCAACACCAAGGTTATATTTTCCTTGTCAACACTAACATTAGATTCAACGAGTTTCAATTTATGCAGGTTCTATTCCTATGGCAATCGCATAGTTATTATGCAATGACAGTCAACAACTGTCAAATAAATCCCGTCAGTCCGCAATCGAAGTTGCCTACATAGGCTTATAAGAATCACATAAGTTAACAGCCTTTAACATTGAATAAAAAAGTGGTATATTTTGAAACGTGTGGCCGATGTCTCGGTGACGACTCTTAGTGTACAAGGGCATATCCATGGTCTGGGGTAGACAAGATTAAAATAATAATCAATAGATAGCCCTAAGGAGGCAATTTTTTCAAACCTACTCAAGAGAACGTGTGTTAGGTCAATGTTTTTATAAGCTAGTTCAATATAGATTTGTCTGACTTTTTACAAATGATTTTGGATTCACCTGGAATGTATCGATTTGACATTGTGTTTTATACATGTTTATAGTTTACAATTCAATAATAATTTGTCTCCATATCCTACAGTTGACTTGGAATTAATCCACGATAACCACTCGATTGTTGATAAAATGAAAATATTCCAAAAACAATAAATTATTACAATCATTCATATGATTGTGTAGGCCTAGGTCACGTGTCAGATTATCCTCATCTGCTAAGATCAAAATAAACTAGTACTTTTATAGATGTGGAATCGGCTACAGTGTTTTCCCCGAAGCGTCTTAGCGCATCGGTACCGAGACGTTCCCGTTTCGTTTGAGACGCTAAAAACCCCTTTAATTTCTAATTTCTTTTGAATTGGCCATGAAATCAGCCACAAAACAGCAAAACTTCCAGAAAGCTGATACTCTTTTGCCAAATCCTGGGGAAAACACTGCGCTAATGATCTTAATTGGACTGTTAGAATGGGGATCCGAAAGTGTATTCTAGTAATATTTGTGATAACAGTAGTAGTAGTTGGCCTACACCGTGTATATACATTGAAATATTTCAATCAAACTGAGCAAAACAGGTATACCTATTGTATTTGTTCACAGATTGCATTTGTTTACAGATTTATACATACAAGTTTCACATCACATTTGAAAAACGAATATGTTGCTGATAATCGAGTCGAAGAAGCTGCCACGTCTCCACTGCATTAGAAGATGAGATTTAAGCAATATGCTTGCATCAGAAGACGAAGAAAAACATAATGCATAGGGCCTATGTTGCTGATAATCGAGTCGAAGGAGCTGCCACGTCTTCACTGCACCATAAGATGAGGAGAAGCACATTCAAAGATTTTTAGACAACGCGGTAATAAACGATATTACCAAATATAAATTTTAGTATTTCATACAAGTTTACTTTAGTAATTCCAGTCATTTCCAGGGCCAGAGATTTGGAAACGTATGAAATTGGGTAACTTTAAACTCATTTCATATTTAAAAAATAAAGGCTAGTTGACAATATGGCTGAGAGCGAAATAACATCCGATATAGAGCCATGTCATTCATTCTTATTGGCCGCCAAGTATGATTTGATGTCACATAATATTAAGACTGGCAGCCTTGTTTATCTGAATGCCTCGTGTAATCAGTATGATTTATGGAGTATGAAAACGGGAATTTCAAGAAATGTTGAATCTGAAGTTTGCACAACCTCGCAGAATGTACACTATGCACATGAAGATGAATCTGTTATTAAGCCTTATATGTGCCTTTGGTGTCCAGAAAGCTTCTCTAGAAATCATGAGCTGAAGCGACATACTCTTTTTCACACTTGTGATAAACGTTATGAATGTGGAACATGTCATAAGCTGTTCACGAGGTCAGGACATCTGAGGAGGCATGAACTGAACCACACTGGTGTGAAACAATACGAATGTGGAGCTTGTCATAAACAGTTCATACAACAAGGACACCTTAAGGAGCATGAACGGATCCACACTGGTGTTAAGCTGTACGAGTGCGAAATATGCCATAAAAAATTCACTCAGTCAGGAAGTCTAAAACAACACGAACTGATACACACTGGTGTAAATCCTTTTGAATGTGGGATATGTCACAAACAGTTCAAACAGTCCGGAAGTCTGAAAAGACACGATCGAGTTCACACTGGTGTGAAACCCTATGAATGTGAAAAGTGTCATAAACAGTTCTCATTGGCTGGAAATTTAAAGGAACACGAAAAGATTCATACTGGTGGTGGTGTTAAACCTTTTGAGTGTGACGTATGTCATAAAACATTCACACGAGCATGTGCTCTAAAAGAGCATGAGCACATTCATATTGGGGTTAAACCTTTTAAGTGTGAGACTTGTCACCGGCAATTCACACGATCAGGGGATTTGCGAGCGCACGAACGTATACACTCTGGTGTTAAACCATATGAATGTGAAACATGCCATAGACAGTTCACACAGTCAGGAAATCTAAAGAAACATATCAAACGGATTCACACTAGTATTGAGCCTAGATTCTCTGCCACATGATGTTTGTGTCGGCTGTAAGCATGGTAAGGGGGCCACCATTCAATTTCCACGAGGGGTGCTGGAGGTTTTTTGAAATGAAGAATTTCGGGTGGAATAAATAATGCGTGGAATAAATAATTTACTTCGAGAACTGTTTTATATAAACATGTAATACAATTTGAAATTTTCAGCTCTGGGTTGAAATAAATAAATTGCCCGTACCAAAAAACACAACCCCCCTGGATATTGAATGGTGGCCTCCTTACCAAGGAGATCGGGTGTTTAAAACTGTTACTCTGGGGACTATCCAACACAAGGATAGCGGAGCCTCTTTTGAACCAAACAACATAGTCTCTGGAAGTCTGGGTATGCATGGTGGTAAGTCCCCTGGACATGCCCAGAACCCCTTATCGGGCGAGCGAAGGAATATGCTCTCAATAACTCACCATGCCCTATCACCCCCACCCTCACGTCATCATCTGTAGGCCTACATCATTCATCTCATCAATGGACTTCACTGTTTTTATCGTATTACAATGTCACTTAAATAATTAAAAAGTTTATAACTGCTCATCAAACATGTATCACAAAATATGGTTAGATTCATGTAATAAAAACAATTCATCAGAATATTTATAAGTCACTGATATATTTAGTGTATACTCTTTGTTAACAACTGGAGGATATCGTTTTGAAACGCCCAACTAGTCATGCTATTGTTGGTATGATCTTTTCACAAGATTAGAATAACAACCATGCTGCATATTATTGTAAACTTACTTGATCTAACTAAATTTGTATTTATAACTGATAATTATTTATATATAATTATACATACTGGCAATTATTCTAATAACAAAAACGTTATATATCCCGAGTTCAATTGTTATACACATCTGAATTAAATTTATTCCATTACCACATAGGATATATATTATTAATTTTTTCCACATAGAATAAAATTATATAGTTCATTATATAGTTCATATTTTTATATTGTATTTAAATGAACAGTATGAAAATGTAGGCTACAACATCATATGAAACATCATACATAAACAATAAATACAATTATTATATAATTATATTCAATTACAGCATAAAATATATTTATATAATTACATAGTTTATAAATGTGTATATTTGTTTAAATGAAGAGTGTAAAAATGTAGGCTACAGCATCATATGCAACATCATACATATTATAAGAAATAAAATTATGTGAGTATTTTTCTGTTTGTTTTGAATTCAGGAAAGAACAGGGTTCGATTTGTTTTCAAAATATTGTGTAGCGATTTACAAGAACGCTCCACATTTCTTTTTTTTCCATTACACATGAACAATTGATAAGCAATTGGCCAAAATTGTATAGCTTTTCGCTACTCGATACTGAGAAAATTGAAACCCTTAGTAATAATCACTCTTGAAGATTTTGATGATGCGACTGGACCAACAACGAGACCAATTCATTTTGATAACAGTGTTCAGCGAATCGAGACCACTCGCTCATTTCACTTTCCTAGACACCTCATCTGACTAACTGACCAATCCAGGCCCTCAATATCGTGGGACTACTTTGAGAAATAAAGAAATGAGAAATAAAGCAATTAAATAAGACATCAAGCGCAAAAATATCAAAACACTATTTTAAAGTTTCAAACTGGTGCAAAGTTTCAAAAAGTTTAGCATGGGAAATCCTGGGAAATAAAGGTTCCAGTTTTGTTTATTCTCGCGTGCTTTCGTCGTGTCTTCTCTCGTGCTGTTGTCGCCTGCACGTTTGCGCTCGTGTTGATGTGTTTTTTGCTTGTCACACCTAAGTATGCTTTGACATTTATTTCACAACTTGAAAATGCTATATACCAACAATAATATACTTATTTTGAAAAATCAAAGGTAAATATGGGTTCCGCCAAGGACATTCCACTGAAATTGCATCTCTAGAACTTGTGGACAGACATTTATCCCTTATGGATAATGGTGATACCCTTTTCGGCATATTTTTTGACTAATGGCAAAAGCTGTTGACACTTTAAACCATAACATTTTATTTCGCAAATTAAAACATCATGGATTATCTGAAAACTCGACTAACATGAGGCGTTAACTCGATGGTCTTGTGATATTTAAGTTAATCAGAAGATAAATCTAGCTAGTTCAATCAAACTGGCCAGATATCATTTACATAGAGTTATGCAATACTATATATATTAACAAAGTGATTATTGAGCCAAATGGTCAGTTTAATTGCTGGTCACACTAATTATTATGTCTGGGCTATGCAAACATATTGAGTTTGCTTTGGTTCTAGCTTGCTCAGGATTTTCTGGATCACTATTTAGATAGATGTCGGGTCAATGATGTACATGTCAGACTGAGATGCAGGCAGTGTATCCAGGCTGGGTCGCCCTATTAACCTTTTAAATGCTAGATTTGATAATTAAATGGCATTTGCTCAGTAATGTTTTAATGCCTGGCCAGTGTCGCAGACAGTGGCCCATTATTGAGCCAATATTGCGTGTTTTATATGGACAGTACAATTTTTTTTAATGCTACATTTGACTGTCAATTCAAATAACAGTTGCGAATCCATTCAAACACGAAACGTCCACTCACTGTTGTTTAATGTTGAGCCATTGTCGCAGACAGTGATACAGCAATAATTCAGCAAAAAGACAAGTCAATATGTTTACTGGGCCTACTGATACTGATTGTCTTCCATTTGACAAACAAATATATATCTATTAAATAATTTAAAAGTACAAAAGATCAGTAGAGACTTCTGAAATTTGAAGTCTAAATTTTTAGGTCTAAAGTTCAGAATTTCAATAAAAAATGGCTGCCCAGAAAAACATAAGCAAAATTCCAAATAATCTGTCATAATAAATAGAACCCAACAAAATTCAAAATGGCCACACAAAAACTCGTCCAAACAATATTGTTACTTGAAAAGTCACGATTTCCTCTAGTTTCAATCGCTATCAGATAACTGCTAATAAGTTATATTATATTTATCACTCACTCACTCACTCACTCACTCACTCACTCACTCACTCACTCACTCACTCACTCACTCACTCACTCACTCACTCACTCACTCACTCACTCACTCACTCACTCACTCACGCACATCACTCGCACAGTCACTAAATCTACTCACACACCCAAAAATGAAACCTAAACTTTATATTCCTATTAATCAGAAGTTAAACATATCTGATTTAAATTAGACCAGTTGGGTATCAATTATTACATATCTACAGATCTGTAAAACTTGAAATATACATATTTCAAGAAAGCAGGCAGCGATGCAATATGTATTAATAATTTTATCTCATTTAAAACCACATCACATAAATGAATTTCATTATCCAGTGATTGCTAGAGCAATTACATGTTAGTTGGATGGACAATGGAATTTCTGGTGACATGAATTATTTATATCGCTAAAAGATAAGCGTCTCATAGTAAGTTAAGTATTTTATCCTGTTTCAATATCTGACTTATAACTTGTTTAATATATATAAAAAATGTTCCTTTTTAAAGAATGTATTGTTTAGATGTTTCTTGGTCAACTTATCAGTTGTTATTTCGCTCACTTTAAAGTCGTATCTCACTACAGCGACTCAATTGCAGTGGGTAGCAAATAGTCTGATCTTTGGGCCAACTATGTTTGTTTATTTAACAGATATTTCACTAATGACCAACGTTATAATGTTATTGCCGTTTTGTTATATTTACATAGAATATGCACTTTATCAATGTCCTTAAATAAATTATTTATTTGTGTGCAAGAAATTGCATTTTGTGTGCTTGTTAGTGTTTTTCTGCTGCATACTTTCCAGCATCGGATCACCCGTGGATTGTTATGAGTCATTTTGGAACATTCACGATGCAGCCTGGAAGAATTATGTGTTATATTATTACCATTACTGCAGTCATTCACAACATTATTATAATGTTCTATGGCTGACGGCGTATATTCACTTTATATGGGCATACGACAAAGTTTGCTGCGAACATGATGGTAGACAAGATGTTAGTTGACAATAGCAAAATAAACTGGGAGATAAATATCAAACCGTGAAATCCAAGTAGCCACAAAAATATTTATTTCATACGTGAACAAATGCAAGTACACAATAATGTTCTCATAATATGAAAACAACATATAAATAAGTATTTATCCAAACAACGTACCAAATAAAGAAGATTTGTAGATCCTAAGGATTATCTAGATTGTTCTTTATTAAACTCTCTTGGTCATATCTTCCTTCAATTCTCCCTAGCAAAATAATATTTCAATATGAAATTGTGATTCGACTGGTAAGACAGGTTGTGGGAAAGTTATTATCAGTTGATAGTGCAATTCATATCAAGTGGTTGAGCTTGCAATTCACATATTATCAAGTGGTTGTGAAATGTCAATTGTTTGAGCCTCTTCAGAAACTCTAAGTCTTATCTATCATGACAATAATAGCAGTACCATCGGGAATATATACCCTACTCATATCGAATGACTTCAAAGGTTCTCTATAGTTCACAGCATCGTAGACAGCACTGCACACACCAGGCCTTTGAACAGTTTGAAGCACTATATATGCATAACCTCGATGACAAACAGCCGACTCATAAAAAATAATACAATCAATAAATGGAGCCATGTTCTGTGATGATCTTAATAGTTAAGTTATGAGCTAAGACGTTAGATCAAAACATGAATGAAAACATGGTCTTAGCCCTCAAAGCGCTGACAATATTTGTATAATGGAGACCTATGTTATGGGTTCACGACCATTGTAAATATTTTTACTCTTATAGTGCCGTATTCGACTTTAGTCCTTCAGAAAACAGACTTTAGATTCTGACGACTAAAGTCAATCCCCGCGCTGAAAGGGTTTAACTACCAACTTAAATTCTAATGTCGTCGTAAGCTACGCCCCCTCATATCGATATGTCGTTTTAAATAGTGGTTTTACAGCTTTTTAATAAGGAAATTCGTTTACTTTTTGCAAGAAAGAAACACCAACTCCAGCCATTCCGTGCTTAATACACACCTATTGTTGACATATAATACAAATTGAAGCAACATATTTTAAATGTAAAAAAATAAAAACCAGCTATTATTCTTCACAATAATCATGATAATGTAACTTTGCCCCTTTTAATTACCATAAACCGGAAATATTGGCTCATGCTTTACATTACGTTGTTTTCATTCTCCAAACCGCCGAAGCATTAACCCAGCAAACACAAACATTTGTACAATGTTGGACCAACGTCGAAGACGTTGGGCCGTCGTTGAACAAATGTTTTGTGTTTGCTGGAAAGCCGCCAATATTATAAGGTTTACAGTACATCACAAATCAATCCCCATGTAAATACCAGCATGAAATTAATCTTCCAGGAAGCAAAGGGTGGACATCCTTATTACTTAAATTGCCCTTTATTGACCCATTAAGCCCCAATCGCCGCAAGAGTCGTTTTTCATAATAGCGTAATTATCATATATATTTTCATGATAGCGTAATTATATTATACGGGTTTAAATACTTGGGAGAGGGGAGGGTAAAATTAGCACTTACTCAGCAAGAATTGCCAATATCTATTTATATTAAATGCAAAACTGTATTTTTACCCGCTTCAAGACACAACTTGAAGCAATTCTTTATTATTTAGGTTGGCGCTGAAAATATTAAAACAGGAGAAATGACTCAAGTGTGTATGTGTTTGAGTATAACACAGAAACTTTGAGATTCCATCGCGAAATCATCAGGCTTTGAAAAGAGACACTGTCGAGAAAAAAATTATATGAGAAATCCCCATTACGGAATTATTTTCATCAACTGAGCGTCTACCACAAACTATCGGTTTCTGTGACATTATATTTGGTTAGAAACCTTCTTAAAAACGTAGCTATAGCAGGGTAAGGGCTAACCCTTAAAGCGCTGAAATATTTTTGTATGAACCATAAAGACCGAAGGCTTTTTTCAATTTATATCATCATAAACGTCTTAGTTGGTTATTTCCGCTCTATTTGAATACCTATGTTATGGGTCCACAACATTTATAAATATTTTACTCTTTTAGTGCGGGGACCGTCTTTAGACGTCAAAATCTCACGTATAAAGACGTCAGATTCAGACGTCTATCGCCGCGCTGTAAAGGTTAAAATAAATAAGATTCCAACAAAGGATTCATTCGCTTGTCTGAAAAAAACACATAGGGCCTACATTTATGGCGACTCTTTCCCAATGAGGTGAATTGCAATCCAATCATACACAGGTATCACTCACGTGGGTTATTCAAGCAATATTTTAAGTGATTCACTAGAGCGTGAAGCCTGTCCAGGACATGTTTTACCAACTGTACCAAAACCGCTTATATCAGTCTTAAGCTTACTCATATCACGTGTTGACGTTTAAGATTTGGACTTAAGCTCGTGAAACAGGAGCCAGCTCATTTTCCCAATTTCTTGAAACGCAGTGACGTCACAGAAACCCATTTGAATGGCACTCGGTGAAAAAAATGTTTTATAAGTCCCCATCCCCCATACTTCAGTGTATTAGATTGCTGGATGAAAACATTGCAGGTCAAGGCCAAGATTGAGTCTCACAGAATATTACATTATCCTTGATCCCTAATGTCTGGGCCACATTGAGTGCCGTGGCCCAGTATGTGTCTGTATCAACGCGAATGATTTGTATTATTGGCTCTAGTGTGAGCAAAGCAATCCAGCAAACACGAGACGTCGAACTAATGTTGTTGTAATGATGGTGCAACGTCTGCGACGCTGGCCCAGCACTACAACGACATTGGTCCAACGTTTCGTGTTTGATGCGATAATTTTAGGCCTCAGAGCACTGAAATTTAATTTTTAGTCACTTGAAGTTGTGTCTTGCTACCGCGATCCACATTTTCAAGTGACTAATAATTTGTGAGCCTTGCGAAATTTAGGTCCCAACATATATCAGTGTTTCAAGAAAGAAGCATAGATTACTTTAAACAACTTGTTATATGGCTGCTTATCAAAAGACAGAATGTCTACTGTAGTCGACATCAATGCTGTAATGAGTAATGGAGATGCAGGTGACGATAGCTCAGCTGGAGATCATAATAGCGGGGCAGCCGCCGCCTCAGTAACGTCATGACTGTGCCTGTTTATTTATAATAGCAATCAGGATAGTGGGGTGGCTGTGGCCTCTTTCTGTTCCGTCAATGCGCGGGAGTCATGTACAAACACAGCGTAATTAACACCCTGTAAAAACAAAATACATTAGTAATAATTAACAGTGTCAAATACAAACAGTCAATCATGATATCTATCTGTATACCAGAATAAATCTATACCATCTGCACCGTTAACATGTCTCATATCGTTAACATGTCCCAAATTGATTTGTAGTGGTATTTTATCTATTTAAATTAAATTTTATTTTGTTTTAAAATTGAAAAAAATATATATTAATATTTTTGTTTTGATATTAAAACGTAAATCTGCAGATGTAGCATACCATAGATTAGTTATATGTTGTAGTGAAGATCCATGGTGTTAAAACATGGTTTTACTAATTATATGTCTCGAAAAGCCAAAGACTTGTAAGTGACACTTATGGCACAATAGCTACTCGGGAACGCTGTATACATATTTAAAGCGACACAAGCAGGCTAAAATCATTAAAAAATCGGGATTTTTATGCATGTCCGAAATGAGAAATCGTGAATTTCGTCTCTATATCTCACTTAACTGGTCAATGCGCTGCACAAAAGTTCAACAACTTTTGCAGTTTTAGTCTATGGACATGCTCACATCAAATGATCATATTGAGAAGCCGAAATAAAAATACTGATTTTTTTTATGATTTTAGCCTGATTGTGTCGCTTTAAAATACATATACATATCTATCACTAAATAGCTTAACCATGATATTATAATACGGTGTTTTTATGGGTGGAGATCTATGCTGTTCAAAATAGTTTTTAAACTAAATTACTGTCGTCCTCTAGCAACCATGGCACATAGCTGCTGAGGACAATGTATAACATTGTTTACCTGGTTGGCAGCTGCTCTGACAAACGCTGAATTAGCAGTCACTGTGATGGCCTTAATACTCTGACCTGTGCCGAAGATCACCTAGAAAATAGGAATCCAAAGTGTTAATTAAGTGACACTGTTGTCGACACGAAAACATCAAAGCAATAATTAAAGAAAAACTTACTCAAAAATGATCGCCACCATGTTGATTTTTCTTAAGATGGCTACCAGCAGCCATTTTGTTTTTGAATGTTTATTCCAAAAAGATAATCAGATCATCAGAATACGATAGAGATATCTTGCTCACAAGCTTTTTGTGCATCAATCTTGGCAAATACACCTTAATGGCTCCAGAAAAAATAGGTGAAGAATTTCCCAGACACATCTTTGAAAAATAATAAAAAATCATCAGCTTTTGGGGGGAGCCTTTTTGATTTGTGGATACACGGCGACAAAATGCTGAAGAGTATAAGCTTCCCACATGTACTACCTTTGCCCGGGTCTTGATTTTTCCAGAGGTGCCCATTGTTTCTGTTTGAGGATCTGTTGAATCCGGCACCACAGTAACTCTGCTCAGTAGCTCCTCGGCCCGCTTTCTCTCCTCGGGACCCCCCACGACGTTGAGTATTCCCTGGAAGTCCTCTAGTGCTGACTGACACGTGTATAGCTCCTTACCTGATAACAAACACACACAGAACTACATGTAGGTAAGAGACCATGACATAACTTTACATGGTTGCTATACATTAGATATTTAAAAAATAAACCACTAAGACTCAATGTCCCTTTCAAAAACAGGTCCGTTAAAAAGTATGGATAGTAAAGTTGTTAACGATATATGGACGAGTACAGCAATTAGCATGTGACCACATATATTTTTATTTTCCAATTGACACACAGAAAAAAGGTATTGTCATGGATCGAAGACTAAATAACTGAATGCCATCTCCTGCACTGCTTAACTAACGTTTAAGATCGTGGGTGGGCACCCACGATCTTAAACGTTAAGCAGATAGTTAGGTACATGCATCTCAATCAGTACATTGATGTAGTGAATTAAAAGCTAAGCTTATAACTTAACTATTCAATCCTGATGAAACTGGTAGTTGTGATAGCAGTAAGTTCCAATGAACTCTATCCTAAAGTTGTAATGGCAGTGAACTGTAGTAGTTTTGGAATGACTTTCCATGTACTCTCCTAGTTGTGGTACTAACCTGCCATGAACAGCACAGCAGTTGTGATTAGTGACTTTCCACTAGTAGTTGTGGTAGCACTGACTGGACATTTCATGAAGTCTAGTAATTGTTGTAGCATTGACTTCCATGAACTCTAGTAATTGTGGCAGCATTAACCTTCCATGAACTAAGTTGTGGTGGCACTAACCTTCCGTGAACACTATGGTTGTGGTAGGACTGACCTCCCATGAATTTTAGTACTTAAATGAAATGTGGTAGTATTGACCTTCCATGAATTCCAGTACTTGTGGTGGTACTAACCATCCATGAATTCTAGTGCTTAAGGGTAGTACTAACCTTCCATGAATGCTAGTACTTGTGGTAGTACTAACCTTCCATAAATTCTAGCACTTGTGGTAGTACCAACTTTCCATTAATTCTAGTTTTTGGATCTCCCATAAATTCTAGTATTTGTGGTAGTACAAACCTTCCATGAATTTTGGTATTTGTGGTGGTACTTATAAATTCTAGTATTTGTGGTGGTACCAACCTTCCTTGAACTCTGGTACTTGCAGTAGTACCAACCTTCCATGAGTTTTGATAGTTGTGGTGGTACTAACCTTTCATGAATTCTAGTACTTGTGGTAGTACTAACCTTTCATAAATTCTAGTATTTGTGGTGGTACCAACCTTCCTTGAATTCTAGTAGTTGTAGTAGTACCAACCTTTCATGAATTCTAGTACTTGTGGTGGTAATAACCATCCATGAATTCTAGTGATTAAGGGTAGTACTAACCTTCCATGAATTGGTAGTACTAACCTGCTACGAATTTTAGTAATTTTGGTAGTACTAACCTTCTACGAATTTTATTAGTTGTGATAATAACCTTCCATGAATTATAGTAATTATGGTAGTACTAACCTTTCATAAATTCTAGTAGTTGTGGTAGTACAGGTTGTTTTCTCTCGGCCTCTGCTTGTTCAGTCAGGATAGGTTCGCTGAACACTAGGTGAGATCTGCCGTGACAGAGGTTTGACACCAGACACAGGAGAGTGCTGATGTCAAGGTTCAGCTTCTTGACCTCTGGCACTCTCTGCTGCACCAGCATTGTAATGCTGTCACCAGCCTCGTGACATGCGGCTTCCTGTACAGAAAGACAAATATAAGATGGTACCGGCATTGTAATGCTGTCACCAGCCTCGTGACACGCGGCTTCCTATTGTACAGAAAGACAAATATAAGATGGTATCAGCATTGGAATGCTGTCACCAGCCTCGTGACACGCGGCTTCCTATTGAACAGAAAGACAAATATAAGAAGGTACCAGCATTGTAATGCTGTCACCAGCCTCATGACACGCGGCTTCCTATTGTACAGAAAGACAAATATAAGAAGGTACCAGCATTGTAATGCTGTCACCAGCCTCATGACACGCGGCTTCCTATTGTACAGAAAGACAAATATAAGATGGTATCAGCATTGGAATGCTGTCACCAGCCTCGTGACACGCGGCTTCCTATTGTACAGAAAGACAAATATAAGAAGGTACCAGCATTGTAATGCTGTCACCAGCCTCATGACACGCGGCTTCCTGTTGTACAAAAAGACAAATATAAGAAGGTACCAGCATTGTAATGCGTCACCAGCCTCGTGACACGCGGCTTCCTATTGTACAAAAAGACAAATATAAGAAGGTACCAGCATTGTAATGCTGTCACCAGCCTCATGACACATACTGTCACCAGCCTCATGACACGCAGCTTCCTATTGTACAGAAACACAAATATAAGAAGGTACCAGCATTGTAATGCTGTCACCTGCCTCGTGGCACGCGGCGTCCTGCTGTACAAAAGACAAATATAAGAAGGTACTATCAGCATTGTAATGCTGTCACCAGCCTCATGACACGCGGCTTCCTATTGTACAGGAAGACAAATATAAGAAGGTACCAGCATTGTAATGCGTCACCAGCCTCATGACACGCGGCTTCATGTTGTACAGGAAGACAAATATAAGAAGGTACCAGCATTGTAATGCGTCACCAGCCTCATGACACGCGGCTTCCTATTGTACAGGAAGACAAATATAAGAAGGTACCAGCATTGTAATGCGTCACCAGCCTCATGACACGCGGCTTCATGTTGTACAAAAAGACAAATATAAGAAGGTACTAGCATTGTAATGCGTCACCAGCCTCATGACAAGCGGCTTCCTGTTGTACAAAACAACAAATATAAGAAGGTACTAGCATTGTAATGCGTCACCAGCCTCATGCCACGCGGCTTTCTGTTGCACAAAAAGACAAATATAAGAAGGTACCAGCATTGTAATGCGTCACCAGCCTCATGACACGCGGCTTCCTGTTGTACAAAACAACAAATATAAGAAGGTACTACCAGCATTGTAATGCTGTCACCAGCCTCATGACACGCGGCTTCCTATTGTACAGGAAGACAAATATAAGAAGGTACCATTATTGTAATGCGTCACCAGCCTCATGACACGCGGCTTCCAGTTGTACAAAACGACAAATATAAGAAGGTAACATCATTGTAATGCGTCACCAGCCTCATGACACATACTGTCACCAGCCTCGTGACACGCAGCTTCCTATTGTACAGAAACACAAATATAAGAAGGTACCAGCATTGTAATGTTGTCACCTGCCTCGTGGCACGCGGCTTCCTGTTGTACAAAAAGACAAATATAAGAAGGTGCCATTAATGTAATGCGTCACCAGCCTCATGACACGCGGCTTCCTGTTGTACAAAAAGACAAATATAAGAAGGTAACAGCATTGACATTTGTAATGCTGTCGCAGCTTTGTAGCACGCGGCCTCCTGCCGTACAAAAATACTAATAAAAGAAGGTACCAGCATTGTATTGCTGTCACCAGCCTCGTGGTTGGCTTCCTGTTGTACAAAAAGACGAATATAAAAAAATGAGATGCATTTGTTATTTATTTAAATTGACAACCACTTGAGTTTGTGTCTCGCTTCCTTGATACATAACCTCAAGTTGTTGAACATTACTCATATTTGTTTAATTTGAGACCAAACATTTCCAAATGTTGATGTTTAAACAGTCATTTCATTCCCAATAACAGTGATTTAATAGGCTCATAAAACGGATTAAAAGCTGTGTACTTGAGGTGTATATTTTTCATAAATGGATATATTTTTCGTCATTTGAATTTAGAAATGCGTCAGCGATTCCACTTTCATTTGAATGAAAAACAGAAATATACAGCTCAGCAGCAATAGTTAATATACATGGACAGTGTACTTAGATCAGCAGCTACAAAATGACGACATTTTAGACCATACAAGTAAAAATAACACCGACAACCCCCAAAAGCTTCCTGGGGAAAATTGTCAAACATTTATTTTATGGCAAATGCATCATATAAAAATACATAATGCATCACTAAATTAGTATCAATACTTATATCTTTACATTAATTGTACGATTACAATTACCAGATATTTTTTAAATAGAAAATAATGACAAATATATGGCGATAAATTAATGAATAGCAATATTTAGCTACCTAAGGTTTATTGCAAAGATATTTTAAATATTTCTAAAACTATATCAAAAACTTTTCGTGATATTTTAAAACCGTAAATTTGATGGTAGGAATATAGAATAATAATGTATTATTCATTTATTTATTTATGCAAACATACTTATACAAGGTGCCTTATTTTATGACATGCATGTACATAATATATGGATACACATATTTAAACAATTATCATATGTACAATAGTTATACTAACTAACATAGAAGGTACATTTGATAATATTAGTTCGTAAGCCGATGATATGTGCATGATATGCACAAATGTATATAAATGTACAATAATAGAAAAGTGTAAAGAAAATGTGTCGTTATCTAAGCCAGCTGATTGTGCTACCCACCTTATCAGATCTAAGTAGCGATGCTATGCTGCTCTCCGGATAATGTGGAACGTCATCAGAAGCCTTCAAAACAAACGGTTCGGCCAAGGCACCACCAGAGTCACCTGGTGAGAAAGGAGCACTTGACCTCCTTAGAGGCACTGAGCTGCCACCTTGTGAGTAGTAGTTAAGGCGCGGCACTGCGTATTTATAACTGTCGGGGTAGCTCCTGGTGACGCCGGTGCTGGAATAGACTGGGATGCTGCCACCGGGCGCTTTAAAATGAGTGGCACTCTTATTTTTGGATATGATAGTAAGGTGATCTTGAGAGTAAAACTGTAATAGAAAAGACAATACTGAGGGTTAACCTTAAAGCGCTGGATTATTTCTGTATAAACCATGGAGACCAACGTTTTTTTCAATTTGAAATCATCATAAATGGCTTAGTTAGCTCTTCCTGAATCATTTTAATACCTATGTCATGGGTCTACGACCATTATAAATATTTTAATTCTTTCAGCGCGGGTACCGTCTTTCTACGTAACAATCTGCCGTCTACAGAAGGCAGATTCTGACGTATAAAGACGGTCCGTGCAATGAAAGGGTTTAACATGCAATGTAATGCTTTTCAAGGGCGGCCACATAACATAGGCCTATAAGGTTATTAAAGCAAATTAAGAGCTAGGTAAACAATTATTATACGCAGTAGCTTAACCCTTTCATTGCGGGGATCGACCTCAGACGTCAAAATCTGACGTCTATGGATGTCAAATTAAGACATCTTAGATCGATCCCCGCACTGAGCAAAAATTAAAAATCGTACATCCATGACATAGATATTCAAAGGAAGCGAAAAGAGTTAATTTAGATATTATTGCTAATTTCAAATTGTAAACACCGTTTGGTCTCCATAGTTTATTGAAAAGAAATTCAGAGTTGTAAGGGTTATGTTTCGTTCACTAACATTCTTACATCTTACAATAATTAGAAGTGAAACAGAATCTAAGTGATTAAGTGAATTGAGCTGATTTAATAAACACAAGTAAAATATATTAAATCCCACTGGGCACACAAGGTTGTTGCGACGTCGTGTGCCCAGTGGGATAAAACCTTATAATGTTCCTATTTTTATGTGCGCCATTTTCTGTCACATAAAATGTAGGCCTAATGAAAGTTTGTTTATTGAAACCTTCTTACAATTTTACAATAATCAGAGGTGAATAAAAGTGATTAAGTAAATTTAATAAATACACAAGTAAATTATATCAAATTAAACCTTTTATTGATAATATTATTATAATGTCATACATATGGAGTACTTGTTCGAGGGTTACTACCTGGTGGGTCGTGGTTTGTGGTTCACTGTGCGTTATTAGTACACCACCAGCATCAGGAGGGTGAAAGGTTCGATCCGGTAATGATTGCGGTTTATTATCGCTGAGGTCCTCGCGGGAGCTACATATACCCCTTGCCGACCTCTGTGACTCCTCCTTACGCTTTAATGAGGCCAGGTCAAATGCCGATATGCTGCAGCCCGTCTCCGTGTGGTCATCTACACAACGCGGGATCTGAAACTTTATGAAGAGACATATATTGTATTAACCCTTTAGCCGCCAAATTATTCAATTGGAATTTTCACCCATTTGAAGTTGTGTCTCGCAGGCGCGATCCACAACTACAAGTGAGTGAAAATTATTCAGGTTTGACAAAATGGAGGTCAAATCTTGCTGAGTAATGTCATTTTTATCTTTAACAGGTTTACGGCTGACATGCAATGTGATAATATAAAATGTAAAAAACGAATATGGACGACTCCGGTGGTTAATGGGTTAACCCTTCTTCTGCTGATCACGACTCTTGTTGTTTTTAATCTGTTTTATTAGTCGACCAAATAACTGTTATTGTGAATGAAATGTGACTAAACATCAACATTTGCAAATATTTATGATAAAAATAAACAAATATGAGTAATTTTCATCCACTTGAAGTTGTAGGTCGCGGTAATGAGACACAACTGCAAGTGAATGAAAATTTAAATAAATTAACTTAGCAGGATGAGGGTTAAAGTACACCAATACACACGAGACGTTAAGCCAATGTTAGCTAAATCGTGGCCTCGGAGCTAAAGAATCCTATCTGACACTCGTCAGAGTGGCAGATAGGATCCTTTAGCTCCGAGGCGACGAAGTGTTGTCCCAGCGTCTCAGACGGTAGAACAAAATTAACACAGCATCAGTTCTCATGCTAAGCAATTTTAGGCGTTGATAGATGCCATGGGGTCGATTAGGCCTTACATTATATTCCTTGCCCCGTTTGATGATAGTGTTTTCAATGGTTATGGTATAATTATTTATTTCATTTGGAATATTTCGATATTGAGATATTATTCGCCAAAATCTACATAATTTGGGCCAATTACTTATTTCAGATGCCTCATAATTTATGGTCAAGTTACAATTTTGATCTAAATGGACAATGTCTGTCGTGCAGTGGCAATTGAATAATCACAATAAGTATAGCCTTTAATATCGCTTGCGTTACAAATATTTGTCATATAAATGATAAATAACAGGGGGCCCAAAATTGACCCTTGTGGAACACCAATTGCAATGTGTTTGATATTTGCATGCCTGGCTTTCTTTACCTGATAAGGCATGTATCTCCAGCCGTCTCTATTCCCTGACTCGGACTTCTTCACGGATTTGTGTTGATGATCATGTATGATGTCAGAGGACGCAGTGGCCAGGGTCAGGGGGTTGGCTAGCTCCAGGTCGAGGGGATTCCAGCACGCCTCGTCAACAGGCATTGTGTCCACCTCGCTCTCAGCTTCTGATAGATACACCCCCCGTAGCTGATCTGACACATTCTGCTCCACGTCTTCTGTTTGACCTTGGACCAGCACGCCCACCTTCATCAGCTCGTCCTTGAGAGGGAAGGTCACACCTTGACAGAAGAGAAACACCACCTGAGGGGTCATGTAGTTCTTGGGATGTTGTTTGGCACATTCCACGTACTGTATGGCCTGGTCTACAATGCTCCGGGATCCAAACTGACCTTCACCTGTATAGCATAACAGACAAATAATAAATAATAGTCTCACTGTACAAAATAACCTGTATATCATAGCCAGACGTAGAGTCGTTATGGTCTCACATCACAATATTAGATGATAGATGGAAACAAATCTATCCTGGGCCTTATATAACATAGCATAAACAACTCAGCAAGCATGAAACATCGACTCAATGTTGGATCAATGTTGGGCCAGCGTTGTAGACGGTGAACCAAAATTAAACCAACATTGGGTTGATGTTTCGCGTTTGCTGAAAAAGTACAAAATAGGCCTTATGGAAGAACCAAGCTATGTGTATCTTTGTAATATAAAACATCTAATCATTATAGTATCGTTCTGTTGATGGAACTAAAATAATTCTTCTGATAAAATCTAGTATAGATATATAATCATGTTGGTCTCACAACACAGAATACTGCATGTAAACAGAGCAGTGTATGGTAACTTGTATGCTAGCTCTGGTAATCGGGTAAGATAGCTTGATGCAATACGTTTGGAAATCTTCGAAAGTATTGTTTGTTAGTTCGTTTCACCGGCCAAAGAAAAAATCTATTACCCAGTACTTTTTCAAACATTTCAACATTGACCCATCATTCCAACAAAAACGAGATGTTATCCCAATGCTGGTTTGATGTTAGTCCACCGTCTATGATGTCGACCCGACATTAAAACATCATTGTGCGCACGTCCTGTGTTGGTGGTGATTGGACAAGCGTATGACATGATGTTATTTGAGGCACTTGCCAACAGAAACGAGATGCTGACCAAATGTTTCATAAATGTTGGACCAGATGGTGGCCCAACATTTACCTTGTTTAAAGGGCGAGAGCTAACCCT
The DNA here is from genome assembly GCA_964017125.1 of Flabesymbios commensalis. Taxonomy (NCBI): domain Eukaryota; kingdom Metazoa; phylum Annelida; class Polychaeta; order Terebellida; family Flabelligeridae; genus Flabesymbios; species Flabesymbios commensalis. The sequence continues at coordinate 10,218,571 of OZ024910.1, read as the reverse complement.
TCAAATATAAACATCTCCAATATCGATTAACTAAGCATCTACCGTACAACAAACTGTTTTATCAAATATAGTGATTTTCCATTGATTTAAAATATGCTTGAAAACAGATATACGATTCCAACAGCACCAGATTAACCGCCAAATTATTCAATTTGAAGTTCCACCCACTTGAAGTTGTGTCTCGCTGACGCGATCCACAACTTCAAGTGACTGAAAATTATTCAGATTTGACAAAATGGAGGTCATCTCTTTTCTAATCTTGCTGATTGATGTCACACTTTATCTTTAACATGTTTAAAAGGTGGTACTTAATGTGCTGATAAAAAGTGAAAACCCGAATATATGCGGCACCGGCGGTTAAAGGGTTAATGAAACACCTGGATAACGTCTGTGGCCTTTCAGATAGTTTTATTTCTTCAGACTTGACATGGCGTGGTCATCAATCTGGATTACATTGGGTTAGACGCCAAGCGGGTCTACATTCATAGCCCACACGGCCTGCCCATCTCATATTATATTATAATACACACATTCGCTGTCTAGCGACGGCATTAAAAATAACTAAACAAGAGCGCTGACGATATCTATCCCCCGCCATTAATGGCCTCAAAGTCAAAGGTTAAACAATAGGACAAAGGTCACAACCCCCCCCCCCCCCCAAAGGCACATATACACCCCCTAAGGGATGTGTGTAGCAATATACAAACAATCCGGCAAATTCTTTCCGAACTTATCGTCTGCCATCAATTAAAGTCTATATTTTCCTCAAAATCTCAGGTAAAAAATAGGTCAAAGGTCATAACCCCAAAAGGCACATCTACACCCCCTGAGGGATATGTGTGTGCAGTATGAAAACAATCCACCAAAAGCTTTGCCAGATATCGTTTGGAAACTAAAGTTAACACCCAAAATCAATTGAATTCAATAATCGCCTCAAAATCAAAATTTAAAATTAGGTCAAAGATCATAACCCCCAAAAGGCACATCTACACCTCCTGAGGGATGTGTGTGTGCAGTATGAGAACAATCCGGCTAACGGTTTCAGAGATATCGCCCGGAAACGAAACATGAACGCACAGACGCACGGCCGCACGGCCAGACATGGTGATGACAATATCCCCTCCGTCCCTACTTCGTGGGCAGGTGATAAAAACGTAATAGAAAGGAAACGTGGGCAAATGATGTGAAATTTGAATTAAATGCTCTTCCAAATAAGAGAAGTGCGCCGGTATGCAGAAAATTAATACGTGCATGCGCGCTTAGCGACCATAGAACGAGACAGACGTGAAACAACGTCACTCTAGTCTATATCGCGGATAAGTTAACACAGATCAACCAATCATTGGTGGACAAAAGAGCAAACTGGTTTGGACCAAATGAATACAGTCTGCGTCTCGTGATAACAGAAAGTCATGTTTTCGCTTCGCTAATTTTGAATTTGCTCGAGTTGAAATTTTCCAGTGCATATCTCTCTCTGGAACCGTACATGTTGTATTATAGTGATGGTACTAGTTATCCAACACGGTTTGCCAGATATGGGCAATATTAAAGTAATTACAAATATTTTGGCCCAGAGATGTAGGTTAAAAAGTAAGTCAAAGCATAACCCCAAAAATGGAAGTATACACACCGGGATGTGTTTGTGCAATATGCCAGAAATCCCCGTAGTCACCTTTTACACTTCACACAGTCTCATGACAACAGATTGTGATGTTTTCACTTCACACAATCTGCGACTCATGACTGACAACAGACTTTCATGTTTTCACTTCACACAGCCTGCGTCTCATGACTGACAACAGACAGTCATGTTTTCTCTTCACACAGCCTGCATCTCATGATTGGCAACAGACAGTCATGTTTTCACTTCACGCAGCCTGCGTCTCATGACTGACAACAGACTGTCATGTTTTCACTACACACAGCCTGCGTCTCATGACTGAAAACAGATTGGCACGTTTTCACTTCACACAGTCTGCGTCTCATGACAACAGATTGTCATGTTTTCACTTCACATAGCCTGCGTCTCATGACTGACAACAGACTGTCATGTTTTCACTTCACCCAGTCTGCGTCTCATAACTGACAACACAGAACTGAGACAGTCATGTTTTCACTTTGCATAGCTTGTGTCTCATGACTGACAACAGGCAGTCATGTTTTCACTTCAAACAGCCTGCCTGCGTCTCATGACTGACAACAGACTGCCATGTTTTCATTTCACACGGCCTGCGTTTCATGACAGACAACAGACAGTCATGTTTTCACTTCAAACAGCCTGCATCTCATGACTGACAACAGACAGTCATGTTTTCTCTTCAAACAGCCAGTCTGCTGCTGAGGACAGCACTGCTCTCCCTGTGCCTTCCAGGTTTGCTCTGTCCACGCTGTTCAAATAGAGTTTAAACAAGGCACAATGCCGGCACAACGTCCGTAAACGTTGTGCCCTTATTGTGCCGCTACTGACCCGGTGTCTGGCGGGTGTGGATCGTTGTCATGGAGACAGTCGGGGATGCTGAGGCGGTGATTTGTTAGGGGATGTATGGTCCTCGCAGGCCGGGATCATTTGTCAGCCGGGTGTATTATGTGGGCATTCTGTTACCGGCCTAGTTTATGCTTCAATGCTTCACTGCCACAGAATGCCTGTAAAAGGCAAGGCAGTGAGTTTCCATGGACTTGGGATAGGATTGGCTTTCCCACATAGTTCTAAAATTCTCCATTGTAAAAATGAATCAATGAGGCTATGGACCACGTTTGCGCACAGTTATACAAGGTAAACTAACCAAGAGAGCCTCCCCAGGAAGTGAGGTGAATTAGATAATGCCCTTCAGACAGACTCGAAACTCATACGCTGGCTATCTGAGGCCGGAACGCTAATTTTCGGTCACGAGACTCGGAATCCTCACAACAATCAATTCTTACTTCTTCGTAGTAGAGCTCATAACTCTGTAATATAGTATTTTGAGCCGCGTTGTTTGAAAAATAAGAGTTTTGTTGACTAAAATACACTTAATCCGTGAAGATTCTGTTAGCTCGCTTTTGTTATTTTAAAATGCCGCCTGATAATTGCTGAGCGACCACGATACCACAGTATAAAATAATAAAGCGTAGGTTTAAAGCGCAAAACACACCATGCAAAACCGGCGCGAACGCGAGAAAAATCAAGCCAGTTTGCGCGGGCGGATCCTCAGGTTGTGAGTCGCGTCAGCGAGCGTCGCTGTATTAACCTGGAATTGACTCAACATCGCGTTTTTGCCAGACAAAAATAGTCAATAATAAGATTTGAAAAGAGTTGACTTCCATTTTGTCAAATCTGAATAATTTTCACTCAATGGAAGTTGTGGATCGCGTCAGCGAGACACAACTTCAAGTGGGTGAAAATTCCAATTAAATAATTTGGTTAACCAGATATTAGATTAACGTCATCTGATTGCTAGGCTGTCAAACAATATAGTTCTCGGCCACCTTCGTTCAGAAGATCTGCTTGAGATTATCCAGAACCCTGATTGGCCTAATAAGAAAGACCTACTTTTAAAAAGCCAACGCACTCTCTTTAAACCACACTCCAACCTAATAATTAGATTTAAATAACTGATAAAAACTGCTGGGTTCTCTTAGACGGATAAGCCACTTATGGTTCAGCGAGTTTTCTCCTGAATTCTATACGTAGAACAAAAAATGTAATGGGAGCGTGCCAGCAAACAAAAAAATTACACTAGCTACAACCCATGCCTGTACATTGGCTAAATCTAGGCTCAGCATGTTGATTCGCTAATAAATGTACGATACGTAAAGATATAAAATGAGATGAATGGGATTTTAGGCCACCTTTCTGCACATATATGCTACACTGGACCAGGTCAACCTCCCGAGGATGGTGAGATGTCACTGCCTTCCAGACACAGATTTGAAATTCGGGCCCTGGCGGTATGAGGCTGAGCACGCTACCTCTCGCTCCCCACGATATTGAATTTTTTCGAGTGAGCGGGGAAAAAAGATTTCGTTTCTTTGAAACTTAAAGGCTCACTTAAAGTGGGGTTCGAACCCGCGATCACCGACTTTCCAAGCAGGCAGCTTTAACCACTGCACCAGGGCAACGGTCAAAATACTTGATGAAAGGACACTTGTATGATTGAGCGGCCCTGTATCTCTCAGACACCATGTGAGGATTGAGATGCTGTTTAGTCTGGGATCAGCTTACTACGCGATTTAATATTTTGTGTGTGGGAGGCATATATTGGGTGGCCAGAAATAGCAATTTTCGCGCAGGGTGAGCGTTCAGCGATTTTTGAAAATAAAATTGCCGTGTTTGCTGGGTGTTTGCTGGTTGGCAGATTAGGTGGAGCCGCCTCGTAGTAGTAGTAGTAGTAAATCAATGCTTTACGTCACTTTTCGGCACAAAAAGGTATTTTAAGTGACATTGTATTACGATAAAAACGTTGTAGTCAATTGATGAGATGAAATAATGTACAGATGATAATGTGAGGGTGGGGGTGATCGGGCATGGTGGGTTATTGAGAGCGTTTTCCTTCGCTCGCCCGATAAGGGGTTTTGGGCATGTCTAGGGGATCTACCTCCAGACATGCCCAGACGGCCGGAGACTAGGGTTTCGCTGTGCAATTTAATGCTGAAACTCCGTGGCATTTCGCACAGCTCCGCTATCCTCAGGTCGGATAGTCCCCAGAGTAACAATATGAAGGATCACTCCCTCTGGGTAACTCCATTCATCCCACGTGCGAGACCTAATGTCAAACACGCTATTGCCGGTTATTTAAGGCTACCACAGCCTACACCAGCGCCAGCACTGGTGCGATAGCTGCATTAGCACCGCAGTTGAGCGGAGGAACCAGGGTACGGCACTGGCAATCCGCCCGAAGATTATGGCCAGATACGAGGAGGCTGCAGCTTCCCTTGGATGATTGCTTCCGTACCATGCCATACAGCATGCAACTGACGTAACAGATCCCTAATTACCCTCCCCGGATGGGGGCAAAAAGTACTACTACTAGCAATCATCCCAGTACCCCGAGCCGTATCGTTTCAAGCTTGATCGGTTGATTGATTAATTGATCGAATGATTGATTGATAGATTGATTGATTGATTGATTGATTTATTTATTTATTGATTGATTGATTGATTGATTGATTGATTGATTGATTGATTGATTGATTGATTGATTGATTGATTGATTGATTGATTGATTGATTGATTGATTAAGTGAGGTCGCCAGTCAAGGGCACAGTATACACATGGAGATTGTAAAGCCTTTACAATCTCATCAGTGGCGTGCCCAGGGGGATTTCCAAGCAGCCCGGACCCCCACACCTTCCCCATAAAACAATTACATGGTACCTTCACTACTGGTTAGCAGCTCTTTCAGTGTGGAAACCCCCTTCTAGCAAAATCCTGGGCACGCCACCGCTCATGGTATAGGCCTACATATATATGATATGCACCGCATGTTCATTATGATGTGCAAGATATTAGCTCATTTTACTTTCCATCTGAGTAGATGGCAAATACAGGACACTCGGACTATGCTAGTTTAATGCTGGGCCAGCGTCGTAGACCAAAAAATAAAGCCGTCATTGGCTGACTGCTCCGTGTCTAAACGCTGGCCAAGAATTGCTGATGCCCAATCATTAGCCTCGTTTTGAAATGACAAGCGTCTCGCACTCAGCTCTGGTGAATAATTCGGCTGCACATGCGCATGCGATGTCGTGCTGTTTTGGATCTATTGGCACTTCATAGGGAGAAAGAATGTGACAGAGTGAGTGAGTGAGTGAGTGAGTGAGTGAGTGAGTGAGTGAGTGAGTGAGTGAGTGAGTGAGTGAGTGAGTGAGTGAGTGAGTGAGTGAGTGGCTAAAAATAAATCTCCTAAATTAAACTATTGTGTGTATGCAATATGAAAACAAGCCAGCAAACGCTTTCCAAGATATCATCCGGAAACTTAACTTATCATCCACCATCAATTAAAGTCAATAAGGGCCTGAAAATCGAAATTTAGGTCAAAGAACATAACCCCCAAACGGCACATCTACACATCCCTTAGGGTGTGTATGCAATATGAAAGCAATCCGGCTAAGAGTTTCCTAGATGTCGTCCGGAAATGAAAGACGGACGCACCGATGTACAGCTGCAAAGCCAGACACGGTGATGACCATATCCGCAGCCCTTACTTCGTGGGCGGGGGATAAAAAGGATGATCAAAATGTGGCAACTACTCAGGCTTGACAGTCAGTAAATCCACACATAGTTTTACTACCTTCCAGCAAACTATTATGCAGAGATCTTAGGCCACCTTGTGCACATATAGGCTAAACTGGGCCAGGAAAATCTCCTGAGGATGCTGAGATGACGACACTGACCCTCCAGACACAGGATTCGAAATTCGGGCCCTGGTGGTCTGAGGCCGAGCATGCTACCTCTCGGTCACGAGGGCTCCCCACACTATTTAATCTTTACGAGTGAGCGAGAAGAAATTGTTGTTACTTTAAAACTAAACTGCTCACCCTAGACACTGCTCCTTCGCATGTTAAAATGTGCAGATGGTTGACGTCATATGTCCCCAGCTCTCAATTTCAAGTATTGTAGCAAGCTTGTGATTGGCCGGCTGTCTTGCTAAAAGTACCCTGATCGGCTGGCGAGAATATTATGTTGGTGGAGGGGTGGGTGTAGACAGACACCTGTTTGGAGCCCAGCAAACGCGAGCATTTGACCCAATGCTGTTTCAATATTGGCCCACCGCCAACGGCGCTGGACCAACATTGAAACAACATTGGGTCGAGTCTTCGTGTTTGCTGGGAGAGCTGTCCGCATTTTGATACACGCGTGCCGTCTGTGTCTGGTCGGAACAGGCAGCACAGTGCTCTGTGTACTTTGAAACTTGAATGACACGCTTTATTCACGATCCCCGACTTGCCAAGCCGACAGCTTTAACCCTTTAACCGCCGGTGTCGCATAATTTTATATTCATGTTTTCATTTTTTATTAGCACATTAAGTACCACCTTTTGAATATGTGATATCAATCAGCAATATTTGAAAACAGTTGACATCTATTTTGTCAAATCTGAATAATTTTCACTCACTTGAAGTTGTGGATCGCGTCAGCGGGACACAACTTCAGATGGGTAAAAATTCAGATTGAATAATTTAGAGGGGTAAAGGGTTAACCACTGCACCCGCCCTGTATATTATGTGAGATACTGAAATTTAAGCTAAGATAACCATTTTTAGTGGGATGGTCCCCAGATACCAAACCAGCCACACCCATCTATACCCAGCAAACACAATACGTTGGACCCACGTTGGTCTAACCCTTTAAGCCCTCACGATGCATTAAAGCATCATCTTACATCCCTGACAACAGACTTAATTTTCCTACGACCAACGGTTTTAGAATGAAAATTTCCATAAAACTGGTTTACCATAAGATAGCAATTTTCTTTAATTTTCCACTCACATCAAGTCATCTTCATCCACTACAAGTCGGAATTGCGACAGCAATTCGCGGCTTGTAGTGGATGAAGATGACGATGGTAAACTCAGGCTTGAAAAGGTTAAAGTTTGGGACGCTGGCCCAGCATTAAACCATCACGGGCATATAGTGTTTGATGGGTTCCATGCACTCGGATCACTGATACTCAACGACTTTATAATCAGAGGTAAATTACAAAATGGGGGTGGTATTAAACCTACGAGAAAACTCTCACGTATCAGTCTCTGGTTTGATCTTTGATGTTCCTCTCTACCCCACCGTGATTTGTAGTTTGATCTCAGCCGTTTCTCCCTACCCCACCCTGATTTGTAGTTTGATCTCAGCAGTTTCTCCCTACCCGTCCTGATTGCGTGTAATTGATCGCTCTATTCTCTTAAGGCTGACCTTTCAGTGAATAGGTCTGGCTTTTTCCAGGCTTCTCTTCTTCTTCAGCCCATTTATCTGTATTATCTATGTTACCTTTCCAGTCACCAGGGGTCGTACATTGTAGGGGACAGTGCAGTATGGAGGCTAAGCGACATCTTGAAATACCCAGATGCGGCACTATTGGATAAGAAAAGGTGTATCTGCCACTTTGTGAAGTGGCAGATACACCCTTTCATATCCATCCAAGAAGGTTATATTTCAAGTAGACTTGATATAGAGACTTGATATCGGACTTAAATAAGGAATACGGCGTTAGCTCATCGGTGTCGGCTCGATCACTGAAGTTAAGCAACGCCGGGCCCGGTCCATAATTGGATGGGTGACCGCCTGGGACTACCAGGTGATGTATGTACTAGGCCATGCGTGCAGCGATGTTGTGTCGTGGGGCTCAGAGAACCACGTGAATCAGATGGCTCGTCTGACTGACCTAGAGTTGGACGTAAAAAAAACTCAATGGACGTAGGCGCAGTTTAACGTTCAATCCGGCGAGACCACAGAAAATCCACAATGTGCGCAATAGCACAATACTGCTACGTAACATTCAGATACAGATACTATACTGCGTTTCACAGAATATGGCTAGGACGGGGGGGGGGATATTCCCTTATAGACCGATCTACTGATGAAACCCGCTTCAGTAACCACTGGTAACACACAAATAAAACTGTAGAAACAGCGATATAGTCAAATTTGTTCGACCTGGCCGAAAGGGGTGCACAATAATGATTAATTCTGGATATTCAAATGTATATACCAAGACCTTATTTTGAAAAGAAGAAATGCCACCAAATCAGGATGGTTGGCTATAGATGGTGAACAGTGTTGCCAGGACAACGAGCTGTTTCCAGGCAGTCGGTCCTCCTGACCACAGTCATTAATCACCAGCCGTCTCAGGGTATGTCGTTTCTCGTTAACACTAAACAGAGTATGATGGCGAGCTGATGTGACGTACGTATTGTCTTAGGCCTGATGTGACGTACGTATTGTCTTAGGTCTGATGTGACGTACGTATTGTCTTAGGTCTGATGTGACGTACGTATTGTCTTAGGTCTGATGTGACGTACGTATTGTCTTAGGTCTGATGTGACGTACGTATTTCTTAGGTCTGATGTGACGTACGTATTGTCTTAGGTCTGATGTGACGTACGTATTGTCTTAGGTCTGATGTGACGTACGTATTGTCTTAGGTCTGATGTGACGTACGTATTGTCATAGGTCTGATGTGACGTACGTATTGTCTTAGGTCTGATGTGACGTACGTATTGTCTAAGGTTTGATTTGACGTATAGTCTTCAGGTTAACACAGTATGATGCGATGTACGCTAACACAGTGAGACGGCTAATGTTACTCAAGTGTAAGTTATAGAATAAGATATTCCAGCCTTCTTATATCACTGCCTACGTAATCGAAAATGACCTGATTCTATAATACACCCAAGCATGAGATAAAACAAGAGCACAGTTTTTCTCAGTAACTGTTAACGCCTACACCGATGGCATAGCCTAATTAAAAAATAAATGCGGACTAACGTAAAAATGAAAGCTTTACTTTTTAGTACTCTTTTTTGCCACTTTCTCTTGATTGAATTTTGTACACATTGTGCCGCGTGGTGTGCGGCGTAACCCCCATAGCACTGACGTCGACTACTTCAGTATTTTGAATGGCACGTGTGTACCTAGTTTTTAAAAGTGAAATATCTCTCAAATCCTAGGCACCGTATAGATATAAAGGGTATTCCCACTGGCCCAGGCCAGGGGGAATACCCTTCCTATCTATACTTGTGAACCTAGTTTTCAAAAGTGAAATGTCCCTCAAATATGTGGCACATATAATTGTCCTAACTTAAATTTTAAAATGCCAAGTGATTTTTCAGTCATTGGAAGTTGTGGATCGCGGTAGCGAGACACAACTTCAACTTCAAATTGTATTTGTGTATCTGAGAATTCTATGGGTTAAGGGGTTGACTTGTCCAGTCAAAGTATTATTTTGCAGAATACAAAAATCCTGATCTATCACCAGGGGTCGCCATACAACCACAGCATGTGATACTGATGGCGCCACATTGTCTGGTCACGTGACCTGTGTCTGGTCACATGATTAATGTCTGATCACATGATGAATGTCAGGTTTGATTAATATCACGTCTGTCCACATGATTAATGTCTCGGTCTGGGATTACGTACTTTTGACGTGACGGAATTCCTCAAATCCTACCGCACAGTGAATCAATGTTAACCTGGTTATATCAAATACGAATTTAAATAAGGGAGGAGGCGTAAGAAGAAACTAAATATAATTTTTAGAAATTCCATGACTTTTCAATGACTTTCCATGACCACTTCTTAACAATTTCATGAATTCGTAAACGAATATAAAAATGTACATTTAACATGTTTAAAACTGTACAGCCTCCACCACTACAGCGTCGCAGGTTTCTTACTCAACCGTTTCTTGCATGTAAAATATTGTACAGCTATAGGTGGACTGCCGGTGTCATTATGTGTCAAAAGAGTAGGTAATTAACACATCTTTCTCGAAAGAAGTGTGATAAGACACAGAAGCTCATCCTTAGTTAGGACGAATTGATTACGAATTAAAATTTCTGAAACCCATGAGGCAGTTCTATGCACATGCACGAGCTCTATCAAATAAACTAAACAAATTTGAAATCGGATAAAAAATGAGGGAGGAGAGGCATTTCTTGTGAATTGTGGACGGAGTGCCCTAATTGAGTCTTAATTAGGTCATAAGTTAATTAATAATTAACATTTCTGAAAACAGTGAGGAAGATCTATGTACAGGCCCGAGCTCTTTCAAACAAACCAAACATGATTGATATCGGATAAGAATTGAGGGAGGAGAAGCATTTCTTGTGAATTGTGGACAGAGTGACATAATTTGATCTTAATTAGGTCATAAGTTCTTTAATAATTAAAATTTCATAAATCAGTGAGGATGTTTCATGCACAGGTCCGAGCTCTTTGAAACAAAACAAACATAATTAAAATCGGATGAGAATTGAGGGAGGAGAAGCATTTCTTGTGAATTGTGGACAGAGTGCCCTAATTGAGTCTTGATTAGGTCATAAGTTAATTAATAATTAAAATTTCTGAAAACCGTGAGGAAATTCTATGCACAGGCCCGAGCTCTTTCAAATAAACCAAACAGAATTGAAATCGGAGAAGAATTGAGGGAGGAGAAGCATTTTTGTGAATAGTGGACATACGACAGACAACAGACGACAGACGACAGCCGCAACACGATGGCATAAGCTCATCTTAGGCCTGAAGGCCGGATGAGCTAAAAGTTCCATGATTTTTGCCAAATTTTCATTTTCCATGATTTTTCCAGACCTGGATTTTATTTTTTATTTTTCCCTGGTTTTTCATGATTTTCCATGAGATGTATTTCTTTCCGAATGAAAACTGGTTCACATTGAGTAAAATCACCTCCATTTCTTGGATCAGATGCTAATCAAGACTGACGTTTTGTATGCGTATATAACGCGAATGCGCATGTTATATCCCCCCCCCCCCCCCCCTAGCAGCCAAAATATCGTAATTGACAATAATTTAGCTGTGGAAGCTGTCGAGCTAAAGTAGATTCCTCCCACCACAAAAGATTTAATAAAAAAATGCAAGAATTATAATCGAGATTTGACTAATTAATATGATTCTAATCTTCCCGATATAAGCGGATTTATTCTTGAAATAGAACAAGCAGGCGGCAGATCTATCCTCTGTTGTAAGACAAAATGATGGCGGGAGATTATGCAGACCGGAAAGGGTTTATTGTTCAATCGGCTTGAATCCTTTAATTATTCCTGTTAAGACGGGGTCGGTGTACTTACATTTCAACATTCCACCCTCTATCGAATCATGGAGAATGGATTGCCGTTAATATTTAAACTACACATTGCTGCATAAATGCTAAATTTCACTTTTTTTGGGGGGGGGGAGGGTATTTAGAAAATTAAGATAATCTTCCATCGCCGTTGTAATGTCTTTGATTACCTTTATATTTCCATTATTAATCTCAGTGGTCGCCCGTGACAAGTGCTTCGTTATAAGATGTGGTCTTTAAGTAGAAGTGGTCGTTCTATATTAAGTCTACAATGACCACTGAGCGCTCTGCTCATGTCTAGTGGTCGTGAGTGAATATTGCTTTACGTCGCTTTCTGTACATTGATGCAATATCGCGACAGAAGGAAGCCCGACGCCGGGATTATGCCCAACTCTTATTTCGAATGAATTCAAGGGTTTATTTTGTACAGTGCATAGTACCATAGACAGCACTATACACTCCATTCCTTTGAACAGTTTGGAGCACTGTATATGCACAACCACGATGACAGATATCTGGCCCGACCATTATTTTAACCTGGTGCTTCCAGGTTACAAGCCCCAGTCGATACGAATGAGCCATCGGGGTCGGCCTCTAGTGGTCGTACATGCGATGTTGTCGTGAAATATGGTCGTTTATGGTAGGCTGTCGTTCCAGAGAAGTGTTCGGCGATCGTACGCACATGGTGGGTGATGATTTATGCTATTTAATCGATTTTCCCAAAAATTATGATACAAATACTTAGATCAGTATCTTTACAATGTGTGTATAACGAGAGACCAGCAATGCCCTCTTATATACACTGAGAATGACTAAATGAACAAGACTACATAAGTCCAGGAGCTCCCGCGACGAATTAGAATTTGATTTAAGCAATTTTGTGTAGGGTTTTTAATGTAGTCCTAGGCAAGGTCAAAAATCAAGACGCAAGACAACTAGGTCTAAGAAGCTCAGTCTAAGAGTAAGATAAGAACTAGACAGTCTGTCAGAGATTGCAAACCTCCATTGAAATTAATGATCCTAATCAGTATCCCAGTAATGGTCTACCTATCTGGCACGGTTTACCCGATATCAGGCCAATCGAGGTAACTAATAGCTGATTTACAGTCATTTTGAATTCGATATAAACTAGTTAAAAACTTAGGGTGCATCCTCCCCGAAACATCAAATTTTGTTTTATAGTAATGGACTAACATCTAACACAGTTTGCAAAATATTGGGCATGTGAAAATAAATAATGGCCGATAGGGGGCCATTTTGAATTTGATCGAGTCAGAATTTTTCAAGATGCATCCTCAGCTGAAATCTCACATTTCATTCTATAGTAATCGTCTAGCTATCTAGCACGGTTTACCAAATATCGGCCATGTGAAAGTGAATAATGGCCTAAAGGCGGCCATTTTGAATTTGATCAAGTCAAAATTTTCCAAGATGCATCCTCAGCTGAAATCTCACATTTCATTCTATAGTAATGGTCTAGCCATCTAGCACGGTTTACCAAATATCGCCCATGTGAAAGTGAATAATGGCCGATAGGAGGCCATTTTGAATTTGATCAAGTCAAAATTTTTCAAGATGCATCCTCTCCTGAAATCTCACATTTTGCTTTATAGTAATGGTCTAGCCATCTAGTACGGTTACTAAAAAACGGCTATGTGAAAGTGAATAATGGCCGATAGGCGTCCATTTTGAATTTGATCGAGTCAATTTTTTTCAAGATGCATCCTCTCTTGTAATCTCACATTTTGTTTTATAGTAATGGTCCAGCTATCTAACACGGTTTACCAAATATCAGCAATGTGCAAGTAAATAGTGGCCGATAGGCGGCCATTTTGAATTCGATTGAGTCGAAAGTTTTTAAAAGGCATCCTCTCTCGAAACGTCACATTTTGTTTTATAGTAATGGTCTAGCTATCTAGCACGGTTTACCTGATATCAGGCCTATCGAGGTAAATAATGCTGATTGTCGGCCATTTTGAATTCGTAAGTTAAAAATTTTCAGGGTGCATCCTCCCCCGAAAACTCACACTTTGTTTTATAGTAATCAGGTAATGGTCTAGCCATCTAGCACGGTTTACCAAATATCAGCCATGTGAGAATGAATAATGGCCGAAAAAGGCGGCCATTTTAAATTTGATCAAGTCAATTTTTTTCAAGATGCATCCTCATCTGAAATCTCACATTTCGTTTTACAGTAATGGTCTAGCCATCTAGCACGGTTGACCAAATAACGGCCATGTGAAAGTGAATAATGGCCGATAAGCGGCCATTTTGAATTTTATCGAGTCAAATTTTTTCAAGATGCATCCTCTCCTGAAATCACACATTTTGCTTTATAGTAATGGTCTAGCCATCTAGCACGGTTTACCAAATAACGGCCATGTGAAAGTGAATAATGGCTGATTGGCGGCCATTTTGAACTTTGACAAAATGATTTTTTTCAAAATACATCCTCTCCTGAAGCCTTACAATTTGTTTCATAGTAATGGTGTAGATATCTTGAGCGGTTTTCATGATATTCCACAATATCAGGCCTGTCGAGGTGAATAATGGCTGATAGGCGGCCATTTTGAATTTTATCAACTTCAAATTTTTCAGGATGCATCCTCTCCTGAAACCTTACAATTTATTTGATATTAATGGTGTAGCTATCTTGAGCGGTTTTCATGATATTCCGCAATATCAGGCCTGTCGAGGTGAATAATGGCCGATAGGCGGCCATTTTTAATTTTATTGACTTGAAATTTTTCAAGATGCATCCTCTCCTGAAACCTCACAATTTGTTTTATAGTAATGGTGTAGCTATCTTGAGCGGTTTTCATGATATTCCGCAAAATCTTTCAGTCGGATTTACCGATGTTATAAATTAGGTCAAAGTGCTGGGTCAACTTCTAGGTCAAGGTCCAAAAACCTGAAAAGGCACAACTAGGGACCTTAGAGAACATGTATGTGCAATATGACTGTCATCGGCCCAGTACTTTTCGAGATCTGCTCCGGAAACGAAGTGCGCGTCAAAACGTCTAAATAGGTCATAGTTCTGAACCAGAAGTAGGTCAAAGTTCAAATACCCCAAAAGGCACAACTAGACCCCCTAGGGGTGTTGTGTGTAAAATTTGAAGACAATCGGACAAGTACTTTCAGAGATATGCTCCGGAAACGAATTGTTTACGGACGGCCCAACGGCCCAACGGCCCAACGGCCCAACGGCCCAACGCCGTCACATCATCATTTTCTCCTCTGCAACCTTGCGTATTGAATTCAGATTAAAAATATTTTAACCCGTCCATTAGCCACCTGGAAGTAACCCACATACCAAAAATTGTTATCCTAGCTTATTTTCTCACAAAGTTATAGGCAAAAGAAGAGGCCAAAAAAAAACGGAGGTAGAATCCATAGCTCCCTTCGCTCACCTACGGTGACGGCGGGAGCTAATTAGGACCTCACTCCCAACACGTGACACTTTGAGATCTAGCACGCCGCAATATCGAATCAATGTATAATGAATACAGAGAGTGGGACAAAAACTTCAGAGCTTTGGCATAACCGAACAGAGTGGCAGTGCTGAAGACTACACCAGCTACCCGGCCCACAGAAAAAATGTCAAATATCACATCCCAGCACACACAGGGCGTTGATCCAATATTAGTTTAATAATGGGTCAGCTCCCATCATTAACCATTATAAAGCAGGACTATTTTTGAATAAACCATGGAAACCAAAGGGTTTTTTTCAATTTGAAATCATCATAAATGTCTTAGTTAGCTCTTTCTGCTTCATTTGAATACCTATGGTAATGGGTCTACAGTCATTATACATATTTGTATTCTTACAGTGCGGAGATCGACTTGAAACGTCAGATTCTGACGACTGAAGTCGAACCCCGTAAGGCTTAAACCAACATAATTTTAACGTGTAGTGTCCACTAGGATCTTAACCCTTTCAGTCCCTGAATTTACCATTGTCATCTTCATTCACTACAAGCCGCGAATTGCTGTCGCAATTCTCGACTTGTAGTGAATGAAGATGACTTGAAGATAGTGGTAAATGAAAAAAAAAATTGTTTTTAATAAACAGTTCCATGAAAATTTTCGTTCTTAAACACCTAAATTTTAGGAAATGAAGTCATTCTTTAGAAATTCAAAACGATGCATTGATGCATCGTGAGGGTTTAAAGGGTTAAACGGACGGACTAGACCACTGGTGGACGGACACACAGACGGATGACTAGTCACTATTTAGATGTTCACGTGGGCGGGGGATAATAAATGATCAGCTTATTTCCCATAAATAGACCATAAAGCCGTTTTATTTTCCCAATTAATAATCTCCAGATGAAGAGAGCATATTTCATTAAAGATTAAACCGCGTACCAGGATTAGTGTAGCACTTTGCGTGCAGGGGACGCGTTGGAGAAGCTTTTTGTCAAAAAAAAACTTTGAAGGTATAAAAATAAGGTGCCAATATGAAGAACTGGATAAAAAAAAACATTGAAACTAGAGATCGTGCTCGCGAATCCATTATAACTAAAATGCCCAGAAACAGCGTGTTCGGGAATAACGAAAAACTGGTTTAATTAGGAATTCTGCCAGGTAGTGTGCAATGAAAAAGGTCCGATTAAACATTAAAACTCTTCTTAAATTTCTTCAAATTAATTAACAGAATACAGGTATTTACCGACTGCGACATAATTATTTCGTTGCTCTTTCTGATAGTGGTAGAATAGATAAATTGGAAGGTTGTCATTTACTATATGTCAGGTTAGGCGTAACTGAGTAGCAAGAGCGTACTCGACAATAGCCCGCCACCATTATTGAAATTTGAGTTATCGCTCCCACAAGGACAAACTATTAACGTAAAATTCGAAAAATGATAATAAATCGTCCAATTTGATTTTTTTTAAGTCATTATTGAACTTTTTTAGAGAGCTGATCAGTAGCAACATGCATGCATAACACATTTCAGTGAGATACATGAACTTTTTTTTGGTCAAATGTAAAAAATTGTCATAAATCGGTCATTTTGATTTTTTTTCAGCTAATATTGAAAATGTCCGAGAACTGTTTATTAGTAACATGCATAACAAATTTGAGGAAGATACATGCAACACTTTTCAAGTTATGGTGCCTACAATGTCAAATTATCGACGTAAAAGGCAAAAAATCGCAATAAATCGGCCATTTTTCAGCCATTATTGAGCTTGTCCATGCATAACAGATTTAGGAAGGATACATTAAAACATTTTCAAGTTATAGTGCCCACAAGTAAATGTTAACGCCGACGCCAACGCCGACAGCGACGACGCCGAGCTTTAACTGCAATAGTACACATTTTTTAATTAAAAATTGAAAGGGGGCTAAAAATAATGTTTTGACGTTTTCGGGTCGAACGTTAATTGGTGGCTTTGTAATACCTTAAAGGTGACCTATCACCCCGTATATGGTATGAATAATTTTGTGACAAATAAATCGAAGTTGCTACTAGATCATAATTGTTCCCTTATATGGGGTGATTGGCTATCATGTATGATAGCCAATCATTCCATCTTGCGGCAACTTTGATTTATTTGTCACAAAATAATTCATACCATATACGGGGTGATAGGTCACCTTTAAATGCAGTGAAATATGTGAATGAAAAACAAGTGAGGTACAAGTGACGAGATGAAGCTGTGATAACACGATAATTGAGCACATTTAGCCAACGCCTCGTGTTTGCTGGGGTTGATCTGGTGGTGACTTACAGGGCGAGGGCCCTGGTGCAGTGGTTAAAGCAGTTAGCTGCCTTGGAAAGTCGGAGATCGTGGGTTCGAACAATACTCTGGCCTTCAAGTTTCAAAGAATCAAAATGTTAATTTCCCGCTCACTCGTAAAGATTCAATATTGTAGGGAACCTCCGTGACCGAGAAGTAGCGTGCTCGGCCTCAGACCGCCACTGCTCGAATTCGAATCTTGTTTCTGGAGGGCAGTGTCATCTCATTCATCCCACAAACCTCAGGAGGTTCTCCTGGCCCAGTTTACCTGTATGTGCACAAAGGTGGCCTAAAGCCCGATTCATTTCATATCATTTTCTGGTGACTTACCCGCCCAGATGAGGTGGAGCGCCTGTGCTTTACGTGCTACCACCTTGATCCAGCTGTGACCATCATTACAGACAACGTCCACCACGAGGGCCGAGGAGGAGGTGGACGAGGAAAAGGGCTGTACAACGTGTGTGACGCCAGGGAGGGTGCTGGCCGACCAAACTATACCTAGAAAGACAAACAGAGCAAAATAAACAACATTAAAAACCAGAAGAGAAGGGTTGTACAACGTGAGTGACTCCGGGAAGGGTTCTGTCCGACCAGACTATACCTGGAAAGACAAACAAATAAAAAAATAACAGCAGATCAGTGACTTAATGTGCTAATATTGCAGGTAAATAGAACAGGAGAAGAATTGCACCACAGAAGGTATTTGCTGACACACTATACCTGGAAAGAGAAACACAGCAAATAAATGGTTATACGTTTCATCATTTGAAGATGGAAATTGCGTTAGAAATTCCAGCTACAAATTTAAGAAAAATATTAGCGGAGAATTAAAGCAAAGACTGTCGACCATACTAAAGGATAAATAAGTCAAATAAATAACATCAAATAAAATATATGTTTCACAATTGGAAGCTGGAAATACAAAATATTCAATTAGCACATTTGCAATTGCCTTTTGTGGAATCATTGGTCCCCAAAATATATATTAAGATACATTATTGTGACCTCACCATAATATTGGTGAGGTCACGGCAGCTGGCCTCGAGGGTCAAGATCTAGAATGCTTGATCTTGGCTCTCGAGACCAGAGAGGCATACACAACTGAACCCTATTATATTTAAATTATGTAATAACAATATTTTACAAGCATAATATTCAGCGTTACAATAATAAATAATATACTGGTGGCACGGCATACACAAGACTCGAGCCATTTGTTGGGTCGGTGTTTGGCCAGCGCTGCAAACGCTGGCCCAGCACTGACCCCGCCTCCTTTTTTGGCGTGTTGTGTATGCTGGGCAAAACGCACGACGGTTGACCATGTCCTGATTTGGTGGCTGGACATCTTTCCGGCAGTGGCCAGACATTATACCAACAGCAGGCGCGGGGTGTTGAATAGGTGCTACTTTAGCGTTGGTTCAGCGTCGTCGATTGTCGACCAACGCTGAACCAACTGCAAAATTATCTTCTTTCCCCAGCAGGCGCAGGGTGTTGAATCGCTTTGGCGTTGGTTCGGTGTCGTCGATAGTGGACCGGCGTTGAACCGGCGTTGCTTTCACCGCCTTGTGTCTGGTGGGTCATGTATTGTCAACTGTGATACCATACCACATAGCCAGAAAACGGGAGACGCTGGCATGGTGTTAGTTCAGTGCCGGGCCAGCGTTTATGGCCCGACATTGATCTGGTATTGTGACAGTGTCTCGCGTTCACTGAGTACTATTTTTTTTTTGT
This sequence comes from Flabesymbios commensalis, assembly GCA_964017125.1. NCBI lineage: Eukaryota > Metazoa > Annelida > Polychaeta > Terebellida > Flabelligeridae > Flabesymbios > Flabesymbios commensalis. Next base: position 10,199,320 of record OZ024910.1, on the reverse strand, counting down.
TTTGTTTTATCTGTGAACATGACTATGTCAGTAACTCGCAGTGGGCCGATGTCGATTCTTTGTTCTTTTACAATGAGTCGGCAACGGCTTCAATGAATGTGCTTTTAAATGAACAATTTATTTACTGATAATACATAATTTGTATTTGTATTGTACATTTTAATCAATAAAAAAAAAAATATATATTTAGATACCAAGATTGTTTTCTAAATCAATCAGAAACGGAGATATTAAAGCATGTATATTCTGTCGGTCATTTTGGAAAAAAATGACTGCCATGATGTTCAAATATTAAATTTGCGTATATTTATAATTGTATTTTTTTTAGTCCTTGGTCCACAACATGTATGTTTAGACACAAAGATTGTTTTCTACGTGAATTAGAAACAGAGATATTCCGGCGGCCACTATTACGGTCAAATTTGCGTATTTGTGATTGTTTTTTTTGTAATACTTGGTCCTGAAAATATATATTTAGACACCAAGATCATTTTTCTAAGCGAATTAGAAACTGGGACATTGAGACATGTAAATTCTGGCGGCCATTTTAGAAAATGGCCGTCATTAAAGTCAAGGATCAAATTTGGTATGTCCCTAGAGCCAAAATTTACCGTTATGGTATGTTCTTATAGCATGCAAAATTTCCTGCTTTTATCATTATAAGAACGATTTTTTTACCAGTCAACACAACTAATTCATTTCATTTCATTTTCACCATGGGCGCATTTTTCTATATTATATCTTTTAATTAAAAGTTATTTGATATAATGCCGGAAGCAATTTGTAGACATGTAGGTAGAGTTTCTAAATAATAGTCTTCCCTGTCCAATTTGAGGCTGGTTATTACATTAGGTATTCCAGTTTCACTTTACCCGTCATAATAGGTTATCTTACCGTCCTCAGAAATACAATTTAGCCGTTATTATTTAGCCGTCCCCTTAATTACGTCAAAAATAATTATTATTCACATCTACTCTGTGAAACGCAGTTACGTCACCGTTTGAATGGCAGCTCGGTAAAAATAAAGTTATGTAACACCCCCTCCCCCATACTCCATTGTAATTATATTAGCCAGCTTGGTGAAAATATTGGAGGTCAAGGCTATTGAGTTTCACGGAATAGATACTAACATTCAGTGGGTTAAAATTGCTCATGTGTTAAATTTGAGACCATACATTTGTAAATCTTGATGTTTAACCTTCACAGTGCGGTGATCGACTTTAGAATCTGACGTCTGCAGACGTCAGATTCTGACGACTAAAGTCGATCACCGCACTGTAAGAGTAAACATATTTATAATGGCCGTAGACCCATAACACAGGTATTCAAATGAATCGGAAAGAGCTGACCAAGACATTTATGATAATTTCAAATTGAGAAAAACCCTTTGGTCTCCATGTTTTTTTTTTAATATTCAGCGCTTTAGGGGTCAGATAGATACTCAACTCGTTCCCAATAACAGAGATTTAATCGGTTAAAACAATGAAATGAAAACGACTACACGAGGAGTTGGTCCACTGTTGTTTTAATGTTGGGGGAACGTCTCCGACGCTGGCCCAACATAAAAACGACAGTGGGCAGATATCTCCTGTTTGCATATAGTCGTAAATAGCGGTGAAAGGGATAACATAAATTATTGGCACACACAGCTTTTCCTGGTATTCCTGTTTTGACAGTCCACTTACCGCTGAGGTGTAGTAGATTTGTGGAGCTCAGATGACTTTCCTTCGCGCTCGCTTCCTGTGTGTTTGTCTTCTCGACTGTAAGAGATTTCGCCTCGTCGATCTGTAAACACAACAATCAATACAAAAATATTGGGAATGCTAACTTTACAACAAAATAACACTAATAATGTTGATACAAGTATGCCTACATATATATGAAAAGGAGGTTATATGAAAGGTGAGGAAACTGCTTGATACGAACAACACTCACTCACTCACTCACTCACTCACTCACTCACTCACTCACTCACTCACTCACTCACTCACTCACTCACTCACTCACTCACTCACTCACTCACTCACTCACTCACTCACTCCCTCACTCCCTCACTCACTCACTCACTCACTCACTCACTCACTCACTCGCTCGCTCGCTCGCTCGCTCGCTCGCTCGCTCGCTCACTCATTGTGAGATAAGAGACTTAGCTCTGTAATCTCCTGCTGTCTGAGGCCACATGGTCACAGACCCTGGCAATCCTATTATCCGGTTGTCTCTGCTTTATCAAGAAGCTACAGTCGATACATCTCCTGAATGACTGACGATATGTCATCATTACTCAAGACGTGTCTCTCATTTCGACAATGCATCGCAGTCGGCAGGGAGCGTGGACTAATGTTGTTTAAATGCTGGGACAGCGTCGGGGACGCTGGCCCAGCATTTGAACAGCATTGAGCAAACGTTCCGTGGTACAAATCCATGGCTTACGGGCCACGAATCGTCTCCGCATCCAAAAGGCTACATTTTCTCCCCAGCAAATCAAGAAACGATAATGAGAGATGGTTTCCTAGGCAGGATGTGGCCTGTGTGACACTAATATTACCTCAATGTCTCAATATTGTATCTCTGCTGCAGCAATTTTAGGCTTCAAATTATTATGGAACACATTTATTTAAAAAAAAAGTAGACATTGTAAAATCATTATATATGTTTCACGCCACAACTTGTTTAACATTTTTACAAATCGCTGATGCAGAGTCAAAACCGTGTATGCCTCACAGGGGACATACACGGTTTGATATACACTTGCAAGCAAAATGTATGTGTACACAATATTATCATAATTTAATAAGCTAAATAGAAATAACGTATTATACTCCATAATAGTGGTAGTGGTAAATCATTGCTTCACGTCCTTTTCGGCACAACTGGTCTTTTAAGTGACATTGTAATATGGTAAAAACGTTGTAGTCAATTGATGAGATGAATGATGTGAGGGTGTGAGGGTGATGATGATGTGAGGGTGGGGGTGATAGGGCATAGTGAGTTATCGAGAGCGTTTTCCTTCGCTCGCCCAATAAGACGGCAGGAGAGTTGGGTTTTGCTGTGCAATTTAATGCTACAACTATGTGGCATTTCGCGCAGTTACGCTATCCTCGGGTCGGATAGTCCCCAGATTAACAATAGAAAGGGTAACTCCATTCATTCCCCGTGAGGGACCTAATGCCAAAACACGCTATTGCCGGTTATTTAAGGCTACCACGGCCTACACCAGCGCATGCACTGATGCGGGTGCTGCATTGGCTACGCTGTTGAGCAGAGGAACCAGGGTACGCCACTGGCAATCCGCCCGCAGATTATGGCCAAATACGAGGAGGCTGCAGCTGCTCTTGGATGATTGCTGTAGACTAGTGCTTCCGTACAATGCCTTACACAGCATTCAACAGACGGGACAGATCCTTAATGACCCTGTTGGGTGCGATAACTACTACTAATAGCAATCATCCCAGTACCCCATTTACTCCAAAAACATTTATAAATAGTATTCTTACTAACCTCAGAATTGCATATACAGCATTTTATCTATGTTAGCCTGGTTGGTGACTTACAGAACCTTGGTATTAAATTATTGTATCAGCTATTGGCCCTCAGCGAGTGATAGATACACCCTTAATATCACGGGGAAAAAACAAAAATGTTTTTTTAAATGAATCAGGCTGCATAAACTACAATACCAGAACAAAACCGGTATTATCAGATTATATCCTATATTATTGATTTAGTTGCATGACAGATGAAGCCCCCACACGCAGTAGAGTAGCCACAAGCACACGTCTGCTAAAAAACTGAATATATGTGTCAGTACAGGTTTTGATATTAATCAATGTATGTGTTAAAAATGCGGTATACAATTTTTTGAGATGACGCTTGTATACCGCTAAATTTAGAAAAGTGAAAGCATTTGTGCGTGATTTGACTTAATCAGGGTGTAACAGCTGGGGGTGCACTATGGAACAAAAAAGTCAGGTAATGAAAAATGATATCTAAAAGAGGAATATGACCTTTAATTCACATTCTGGTCACGCAAACACAGCAAACACGAGACGTTGACCCAATGCTGGTTTAATGCTGGCCCACAGTCTCCTTTGAAACAATGGTGGTTTAATGTTGTGCCAGCGGCTCAGACGCTGAGCCAACATTAAGCCAACCTTTGATAAATGTCTCATGTTTTCTGGTAATGCGTATGTGCTTTCCTCCCACGCTGCCCCCCACCGCGATTTGACATCAGCATGAAAACTCTGGACTTGAAGTAGGCAACCCCAGAGATCATAATCATGTATGCATCATGTGGAATATTCTAATTACTACAAATCATTCGCAAATGGTGTACTTCACCACCAAAAAATCGCGGAACGTTTACTTTACATATAATGTATATCTATGTATCACATCACGGCTAGGTTTCACAAATTGCTTTAGCTAACTCACCCTGACTTAAGTCAGTCTAAAGCTCAGTGATTGGTTGAGACGTGATCACGTGTTGACAGTTAGTTAAGACAAACATTTGACTTTAGTCTCATGGCGAGATCTTTTACACAAAGTACCGCGATGATAATAAATATTTGAAAGAGAAAATCGACCTTTCTTTCACAATCCCCCCCCCCTGCACTAGCTTGTGTTGACTGTAAGCTGAACGTGTTTAGTCGGAGATTGTGGTGCTACATGTATATAAGCTCTACTTGTCCTATTATGAACCACGGGGATTATTTAAAATGCAGTCATTCAATACAAAATTTAAAATCCGCAAGATTAAGAATGTTATTGGCGTTCACTGGACAATTTATCTTTCTTCTATCAACACAGGAAATTGTAATTGACTCAACATGAACGGAAATGAATATAAAGTGAGTAATAACCATTAAGGTGCTAATCACGTCTAAAGCGATTTTCAGCAATTTAATTTGTCAATAAAAAAATATATATTCAAAGAGTAATTAGCATTACATTTGCGATATTAATTAGTGCTAGCTGGGATTGAAATTGTGCATACTTATGTCAATATTTCGTACCTACTTAAAGTTGTGGATCGCGGTAGCGAGATACAATTTCAAGTAGGCAAAAAATTAAATAATATAACTTAGCGCGTTAACCCTTTAACCGCCGGTGCCGCATATATTCGGGTTTTCATTTTTATTAGCACATTATGTACCACATTTTAAGCATGTTAAAGATAAAAAGTGACATCAATCAGCAATATTTGAAAACAGTTGACCTCCATTCTGTCAAATCTGAATAATTTTCACTCACTTGAAGTTGTGGATCGCGTCAGCGAGACACAACTTCAAGTGGGTGAAAATCCAGATTGAATAATTTGGCGGTTAAAGGGTTAAGGGCTAATTTACATATTGGAACTACAAGGTAATCAACAGCTAAGCGGACGAAATTCTGGGATTTGAAAACAATTCAAATGCTTATTGTTGTCCTTGCTTTCAAGGACAACAAGAACATATTTCAAGGACAAATCCAAACAGCAAAAGCAACATTAACCCTTTAACCGCCAAATTATTCAATCTGAATTTTCACCCACTTGAAGTTGTGTCTCGCTGACGCGATCCACAACTTCAAGTGAGTGAAAATTATTCAGATTTGACAAAATGGAGGTCAACTTTTTTCTAATATTGCTGATTGGTGTCAAATTTTATCTTTAACATGTTCTAAATGTGGTACTTAAAGTGCTGATAAAAAATAATGCGGCACCGGCGGTTAAAGGGTTAATAGGGATACAGAATATTTGTATAATGTCAAAGCAAAGCCGCCTTCAGGCAGCTTTGCCTTGACATAATACAATTATAGGCCTACACATGTATGGTATCATGCACAAGTGGGCTAACCCACATTAAAAAAACAATGAAAATATATGTCATTGATAGCAACGACTTGATCAATATACGAGTTTCACATTCCGGGTTAGACCATTTGGTCACTGATTTTGTTACCCTTTTGTGTTAATTTGTATTTATTCGTTTTATCCTGTAGGCCTACTCCATGATGCTGCGCGATTTTTTCTCAAAATCGTAAAAATGTGGGTTAGCCCACTTGTGCATGATGCCATCCATATATAAATACATTTCACTGTGGTATTTTCCAATGTGGATCCTCGGTCAAATGTAAGGACTTTCAAGTACTTGGGTTATTATTAAATATCCCATTTTTCAAGCACTTTCAAGGCCTTCAATACTTTTTCATCAAATTCAGGCACTTTCAAGGTTGTCAAGCACCTGTACGAACCTTCATATAACCTGAATACAGCAATACTAAACGGAAAAAGTGGAAACAAAAAGAAAAAGGAGCCTGCCTTTTTGGCTGCTTCTAAAAGACAAATGATCGTGTTGATTTCAATTATATTCTTCTCTGCCTGGGAAACAAGAAACGTTGACCAGATGTTGTTTTATTACATTAAACCAGCATCTTGTTAAAGTTTCGTGTATCGTGTTGTTTTCCGTTCCATTCTACTCTGGTTTCCCCTGAGAATGTGGCGTCATCACCTCGGCGGTCACGTGATGAAGTGCGGGGCATGACGGGAAGGTGAGTTATGTGTGGCTAGCACGCGGGCGTACATCTATCACCGAGTAAATGCTGGCTTAATGTTGGGCCAGTGTCGCAGACGGTGGGTCAACAATAAACCAGCATTGAATTAACGTCTAGTGTCTGGCAGGCTCACGTCGACCACGGAGTGAAATCAGACAACAAGGTGTCACATTCAGCCCAACATGGCCGCCATGGGGGGCGATAAAGGAGGAATACACGCCACAGAGGTCACGGTAATGTCACAGCCCTGAGCGTGTTATCCGCCGAGCTCAAATTCTTCACAAAATTTCCACCAAATGCTAAGTCAAAACTTAAGTCCTTCTTCAGATTATAATTGGCTAAGACTTCGACCAATTACCAAGCTTAAGTGAGATAGAGTTCTGACAAGAATGTGGTGGTCATACATAACTAAACTCATTCTCTCTTTTTTCACGATGTAAACCTATTGGCTCAGTTTAGCCTACATAGTAGAGAAACGTAGCATAAAACAACATTATTTCATCCATTCACCATGCATTCATCTATTAATTCAATAATCCATTATTCCACCAGGGGCGGATTCAGGGAGGGGGGGGGGCACAGGGGTCACGTGACCCCCCATTTAATTTTTAAATTCCCCTTTTGAAATCTAGAAAATCATGTTTTCTGTATATAATAGTTAGATTAGATGATGATGCGAGTTATTTTCACATTTGGTATTCCTTAGATACATAGAAATGGTGTGTATTTGGAATGTTATTAGCAAAAAAATTAATCGCCCCTTCGGCGCTCGTCTTTATTTAATATGTTCATGCCCTTTTTATCTTTTGGTGACCCTACCCTTTTTCTACCCTGGATCCGCCCCTGTCCACTCCCTCACCCACTCACTCTTTGTGGGAGCAAGGAGGTTATATATAACCTCCTTAGTGGGAGCGAGGAGATTATATAGATATAACCCCCTTGTTGGGAGCAAGTGTGGACACACAGGGTCCAAACTAAAGGAATTTAAAAATAGCAAATAATGTATATGGAGCATCATCACGAGCCACTCGCAAGTTACCCAGCAAACACGGACGCTCAATGTTGGGACAGCATCGTAGACGTTAGACCAACATTGCACCTCCATCAATAATAATAATTATGTCAAGGTATTGTGTTTAAAGAGAATAATTGAATCTTGTTGGTTGGGCCAATGTTGTTAATTAGGGCCTCTCAGCAAGCACGGCGGCTCAATACTATTTAGACGATGTGCAGGGTTCGCCAGGCCAATGGCTACATATAGACCCAATGCTTGTTTAAATAATGGGCCATGATGGCTCAACACTGTGAATTGTGAATATTAATTTATGTTGCTAACTGCACAATCATGGCAATATCGCGACAGAAGGAAGCCCGAAGCCGGGACTATGCACTACTCTTATCGAAAGACTTCAAGGGTTTTTTATAGTACACAGAACTATAGACAACACTATACACTCCAGGCCTTTGAACAATTTGGAGCACTGTAAATTCAAACCCCCGACAACAAATAACCGACCCGGCTGGGATTCGAAGCAGTATCTCTAGGTTTCGAGCCACAGCGGGACTGTATGAGCCATCGGAGCCGGTCAACACTATTTAGACAAAGTACATGTTTCGCCAGACTAGTGACTACACCTTGAATCAATGCAGACGCGACGGTGGTCCAGCATTGAGTCAGGTGGGGCTTACTTGGCCAGCACTTATCCTCAGTACTGCCAAAGTGTGGGATGAGATGGGATGAATTTCCCTGAGTAAATTTGCCAAGGAGCACGGAAATACGACAAAGAAAGGCTGGTCATGTTCATTTAACCAGAAATCGAAGGGCACCTTTGAAGTGACAGATCGCAAACAAGACTACTGTTTATCCGGAAAGGTCGTCTGTCGTGGCTGAGGAGGTAAACTAATCCTCGGAGGTCAGATGAGGTAAACTAAACCTCAGAGATCTCATGAGGTGAACTAATCCTCAGAGGTCTCATGAGGTAAACTAATCCTCAGAGGTCTCATGAAGTAAACTAATCCTCAGAGGTCACATGAGGTAAACTAATCACCAGAGGTCACATGAGGTAAACTGATCCTCAGAGGTTTCACGAGGTAAACTAATCCTCAGAGGTCACATGAGGTAAACTAATCCTCAGAGGTCTCACGAGGTAAACTAATCCTCAGAGGTCTCACGAGGTGAACTAATCCTCAGATGTTTCATGAGATGAACTAATCCTTAGAAGTCACATAAGGTGAACTAATTCATAGACGTCTCATGAGGTAAACTAATCCTCAGGGGTCTCATGAAGTAAACTAATCCTCAGAGGTCTCATGAGGTAAACTAATCATCAGAGGTCTCATGAGGTAAACTGATCTTCAGAGGTCTCACGAGGTAAACTAATCCTCAGATGTTTCATGAGATGAACTAATCCTTAGAAGTCACATAAGGTGAACTAATTCATAGACGTCTCATGAGGTAAACTAATCCTCAGGGGTCTCATGAAGTAAACTAATCCCCAGAGGTCTCATGAGGTAAACTAATCCTCGGAGGTCTCATGAGGTAAACCAATCCTCAGAGATCTCATAAAGTAAACTAATCCTTAGAGGTCTCATGAGGTAAACTGACAGAGGTGTCATGAGGTTTACTAATCCTCAGAGATCTCATGAATGAAACTAATCCTTAGAGGTCGCATGAGGTGAACTAACAGAGGCTTCATGAGGTAAACTAATCATCAGAGGTCTAATTATGTAAACTAATCCTCAGATGTCGCATGAGGTGAATTAATCCTCAGGCGTCTATTGAAGTGAACCACGCCACACTGTCCAATGTGACGTTAAATAAGCCTCATTGAGGTTTAAATAAATCCTGACCGACGTTTGAGGTAAACATAGCCTGTCTGGGGAGGTAAACCAAGTCACACTGAGGTTTGAGGGGGCTAATTAACTAAGCCTGACTGACGTCTGCTGGGGACTGACTAAGACTGACTGACGTATGAGGTAAACAAACGTCCACTGATGGATGATGAGGTGAAGTAAGCATGACTGAGGTTGGATGAGGTTAACTAAGTAAGTAGCCCCCTTTATGAAGTAAGTAAGTAAGTAAAAATTTATAAAGTAAGTAAAATTTAAAAATTATTAAAAAAGAAAAATTAACGTCACTTTTAAAGATATCTGTAGGATGCCGCGCCGTTCAGAGGAATAGAATAATTCTATCATACCTGAATAATCTAAGGAAGATATTTTCGTTTACCTATAAGAGGTGAATTGCTGGTGCTAAGCTCATAATCATGCATTCACCCTATGTGTATGAATTCCAGTGGGCAGTGAACTTCCAGTACGATCACATTATTTTTTAGACATAAGCTAGATAAATAGTTAATTAGAAAACCCATCTCCCAGTTTGTCTACATGCTAGAGGACCGCTACGTACACCCCCGGTGATTCAAGGAGCTTGTCCTCTTTTTGTTTTCATGCCCAGGGACCATCACTTACACCCCATGTGAGCACATGTCCTACATGCTAGGGGACCATCACTTACACCCCTGGTAATTCCTGCCTTGTCTACAAGCTAAGGGACCGTCACATACACTCCTAGTAATTGGGCTGGACACTCTCGTCCATGGATCATCCTTTTGATCTTTTCTACAAAGGAGATAATGAGGTGAACGCTGCTTAAGTTACGGCTAGAAGCAGCAGAGGATGTACCTCCTGCAACCCAGGGAGGGCAACCAATTAACCCTTATACCGCGGATCACGACTAGTGTCGTTTTTAATCTGTTTAATTAATCAACCAAATCACTGTTATTGGGAATGAAATGTGGGTCTTAACATCAAGATTTGCAAATATTTGTGCTCAAATTAAACAAATAGGGGTAATTTTCAACGAATTGAGGTTGTGGATCGCTGTAGCCTTGAAATGTTTACGACTTGAAGTAAAAAATACTTAAATAAGAAAGAATCCGAATTAGAGCATTTGCCAATTTGGCAGACTTAATGTTAACCCTTGTCCTGCTGAATTGCTTCAATTGTATTTTTTGTCATTTGAAGTTGGAATTGCTAACGCAATTTCCAGCTTCAAATGACGAAAAATATTACTATTTATGAAAAATAGACATGTCTAAAATTAAATTATTGGATCAACAAAGCGTCTATAAAAAACTATTTTATCAAAATTAAGTGCTATTTTTATTGATCTAAAACATCCTCAACCCCGTTTACATCCGGGCATAGCAGGACAAGGGATAATTTCTGATTCGAATTGAATATGTTTAAAGACAAACATGAACGCCACAAGCGGCTATAGCAGTGATCAACAGATTTAGTGTTCATCCTTTTGCGCTAAGCACGACTGCTTTACCCTTAAAGCGCTGAATTAATTTGTAAAAATACATCGCAACTTAAGGGTTTTTTCAATTTGAAATCATTATAAATGTCTTTGTTAGCTCTTTCTGATTCATTTGAATACCTATGTTATGGGTCTACGGCCATTAGAAATATTTTTACTCTTACAGTGCGGGGATCGACTTTAGTCGTCAGAATCTGACGTCTACAGATGTCAGATTCTGACGACTAAAGTCTATCCCCGCGCTGTAAGGGATAAATCCATTTTAATAGCAGATTAAATCAGTTATTGGGAATGGAACGAGTGTTAGAACCTCAATATTTTCAAATTGTGATCTGTAATTAAACAAATATGAGTAATTTTCACTCACCTGAAGTTGTGGGTCGCGCTAGCGAGACACAACTTCAGGTGAGTGAAAATTTCAATATGATAACGGGTAAACGTTTCACCGTTATACATCACTTATATAATATGACACTGATCACTTGGGTTTGCTGTAACCAAGGAAAATAGAATCAGATTCTATTGTCCTTGCTGTAAAATACGACACAGTTAACGTGGGTTTACTCTATGTTTACGTGCGTTTTTTTCATCCACATCTGATACACCAGCAAACAGACATGCTGGCTCAATGCCGGTAGAGCATCGCAAACGATGGCCCAGCATTGGGCCAGCATAGAAGCAATGTCCCGTGTTTACTGACACATCAGGAGTGGTTGATGGGGAGAGGGCGCCCCCTGGGGAAATCATCAAGTATCATCACTACATACAACACCTGCCAACAAACCTCATTAATACTGCATGAGGCTGAGCTTACAAATATCAGCATGAATTAGGCAGCGCATAGAGAGATGAAATTATTAAAAAAATACAACGTATACGTTTATCTGAATTGTCTTTATTTACAAGTACGTGACAGCTCCAAGATGAAGTATTTTAATATATCCTTTGCCATTGCATTTGTTAATCCATTGTCACATTTTATTCATATTTTATTATTTCTCTTGTTTTATTATGTACGAATTAAATCAGGGAATAATTTTCTCAATAAAAGTAGCGTAGCGGTTGTGTAGCCGTACTACATCAGCCAAGGTCCCATAAATGATTGTCTATGTGAAAAACTGCTACACAAAAAATATATTGTGTGATATGTTCCCCCAGTTGTATAGCAGACTGAGCAGCTGTGTGCATGAGTGACCTAGATTTGAGTCATATGATTGGTCGAGATGCTCATTTTGACCAGCCACATGCCTTAGATCTAGGTCAGAGGCTTTGGGAATAACGGCCCTGGATACTAGTATGGGCTGTGTTCATAATTTAGCATACAAAACATAATACGCTATAGAGTGTTCCCACTGAGTTTTCCATAATGTTTTTCCTGGTGGATTTTCAAAATTCCAAGTTAACTATTTCGACCCATTTCCACCTATTGCAACCTATTTTGATGCATCGCGGCAATGAATGTGGTGAAACTATAACATTAGTTCTTGTGCTCATCGAATTCTCTGACCTTTCCCTGACTGGAAAAGATAAAAATCATTTTCCAGTTTTCCCCTGATTTCTACGTAGAAATCAGGGGAAAACTGGAAAATGATTTTCACTTTATAGTCTTTCAGTACGATGATCGCATTTATACGTCAGATTATGAAGTCTACAGACGGGAGATAACGACGTCTAAACTGACGTTTGAAGTCCCCGAACTCAATGGGCTAACAAAAAAATCGCACAATCTGTGATATAATTCATGCAATCATCGGTATCGTGGGAGTAAAACAGCAAATCGCCGACTACAAAATATGAGATGGCAAACATAGCAATACGAGATTTATACAACGTGCACAATGATTGTAATGTCAACAGGGGGTCAATCGGCTAATGTCATACACGTCAATAATGTCATCACTTTTCCTTCATTCATGTGCTAATCCGCCTGATGCACTATATTAACCCTAGAAACACCGATATCACATACATTATATAAACCATGTGGAATTTCAATATTTCTAAATCAATAGTTTGAGCAGAAATACTAGAATTCTTCAAAATAAAGATTTGACTTGTATTTTTTTACAGCACGGGGATCGTCATAATCTGTCGTCTGTAGACGTCAGATTTTGACGTCTAAAGTGTGGACGTTTCCCATCAACACGGCCCAACGCCGTCTCAATGTTGGCCCAGCTTTGAGGCAGCATCCCAAAGAACACTGGACATTAAACAATTCTGTTTTAATGTTGGGCCACCGTCTACGACGTTCGCCCAACATACAACAGAATTGGAGTGGGGCCAATGTCTGGTATTATCGCCCATGGTATTGATGCGCTATGTAGGTTTCATTATCTGGATCGATGACATTTACATAAGAAGGACTGGATCAATTATCCCGGGAAACACATTGATTCACATGGAGAGTGACACCAGGCTGGTGTTAACCTATACAACACTAAAATACGTGTATACAGACCATGAAAATGGGTTTTTTCCAATTTGAAATCATCATAATTGTTAGCTCTTCCACCTATGTTATGGGTCTGCGGCAATTATAAATATTTTAATTATTACAGTGCACGGATCGACTTTAGGCGTCCCAGCAAGCATAAGATAATAAATTTCTATGTTGGACTAATGCTATAGGCCGGCGTCGTAAACGCGGACCTAACTTTAACCCAACACTGGTTCAATGTCCCGTTTTTGTTGGTTATACAAAGTGGGTCATTCAGTTCCATTGTGTAAGCTACTCGTGCGGAATTCGAATCCGTTTGGTGTAGAATGATTGTCACGGCAGTTGCGCAGGATTATCATAAGTGAGAAGGGACTTAAAGTAGCAGTTATAACTATAATGGATTATCATAAGCGAAAATAGGTATTAAAGCGTCAATGATAATTAGAATAGATTATCATAATTGCAGGTCTAAACGACCTGTTCTTGATTATAATCGATCATCATTAAGTACCATGAATCACATTAACGCGTAGATCTCTCATCTCTAAAATAAAAAAATACCCTCCTAAACATAACTTTCCTGGCTAAAAATATTGAAGCTTTTTAGTGAATGGAATTTATGATGCAATTTCTGAGTAATTAAAAGGTTACCACCTAACAAGTGAACAATTGAAACAAAGAACGTTGGAAAAGCCTATTGGTCTTAGAGTGTAGCCTGCAGTACAGACAATAACGTTAAACGCTTCTTTATACAGCGCCTGTGTCTCAGGCGTGCGGGCACAAAGTGCTCAATGTAATGAAATAAAGGTCTTATTTCCACATAGTCCCTGCTAAAAGAGGGGTAGGGGAGGGGGTGCTGCCACGGATCAAGTGCATCCTTTTAGCGGATTTATCTAAACCAAGATGGGATAATTGGGTAATTGAGTTTGTTTCCTGTAGGGCTAAAGAGGTCGATTTCTGCCCTGGTATAAGCGGATTCCATAACCCAAAAGGCCCTGAAGACACAGTCACAGCGGACACCCATGAAACACTGAAGACACAGTCATAACCCTTTGAATAAAACTACAACACTTCCGTATTACATTGGGTATTTCTGTCACAAATATCATACTCATTATTCACCTCTTCAATCAATTGAGCTGCATAATGTTAATTTTATTATATAATTAACCCTTCCACTACTAAATTAAATAATTTATTTTTTCTCACACTTGAATTTGTGTCTCGCTACCGCGACCCATAAATTCAAGACGGGGAAAATTACTAGTATTTGTTTAATTTGAGACCTAACATTTGCAAATCTTGATGTTTAAACACACACAAAATTGCACTTGGTTGGTGAGCCTGATGTCATTACAAGATGATACCCGATCTCTATCACCCATTTGCATGTGTAAAGTCTTAATTTTAACCCTTTAACCGCCAAATTATTCAATCTAAATTTTCACCCAACTAAAGTTGTGTCTCGCTGACGCGATCCACAACTTCAGATTTGACAAAATGGAGGTCAACTGTTTTCAAATATTGCTGATTTATGTCACATTTTATATTTAACATGTTTAAAAGGTGGTACTTAATGTGCTAATAAAAATGAAAATCCGAATATATGCAGCACCGGCGGTTAAAGGGTTAAGGACACGAGTCTCATTGTGCTGTGTTTCAAAATATCCCAAGCTGATTATGAATGTGAATTCAGCAGATATATGACAGAAGGCATCTAAAAACCACTGGAGCATTTATCTGAACCAGTGGCATTTTTTAAACACTACACAACATATTTTGAAAGTAAGAATTTTTCTAATTTGAGCATGCGGGTCGCGGTTGCGCGATACAATTTCAAATAGATACAATTACATTTAATGAGAGGGATGTGGCGAATGGTTAGAGAGTGGCGCTTCGCCAATGTAGCTGCCTGCGTGCGGTTTTGAACCCGCGCTTGGTGCAGGATTTTCAGAGAAATATCGAAGATGTGTCCTTGGGCAAAGCACTTTACTAACACATGCTCCACTTGACTCATATCAGGTGTAAATGAGTACCTGGTAGGACAGAGATGGCAAAGTGTGCGATAAGCTCAATGCGCCGAAATGGCTGCAGGGCTTCATTCTCTCCGCGTAGTTGAAATGGTACACGAGCATATACAATGATCATGACCATGGGGGTAAAATATAAACTCGGCTGATGAGTCTTATAAATATCAATGCATATCAATAAATCTGCACCTCCACCTGTATATTTTCAATAAATCCATTCAGCGATATAATTATGTTTGTATGTGATGAGTTATATAGAGATTGAGAATAATTAAGATTTTGTCTTTTATTATGATGGTTTTTATTCAGAAAATGCTCCTGCGTGATGTGAGTTACACCCACTACGTATCAGCTTACTGTAATGGCTTGAAAATCGATCAAGTTAAGTGGCTGAGGATTCCAGTGGCCCTGTATAACATTCCACCAGTTATTAGCTAACTAGGACACCGGCCAACATGATTAGTCTCAGCTCACGAACTGGCAGCGTCCCAATTAAAGTCGGCCACGCACAGCTAGTCTCCGCACAGTGTAACTGGCCGCAAGATGATCCTGGGTCGTGTGTGGCGGCTGTTGAATCCTAGTACCGAATCCCAGTCGGCCAGATGTTTGTCATCTTGGTTGTGCACATAGTGTCACAGACTCTCCAAAGGCACGCACTGCTAGCTAGAGACCAGAACACCCGTCTTTTGGACGGGTAAAATGACGGGCAAAAATGTATAAATTGGATAATAAAGGAGGAAATGCACGGGCAGTTATGCAAACATTGGAAACAAAGGCAGGCGGTTGTCTTAGACAGTGAAGGCACGAAGTGTACTTGTTTCATTTGCAACACATCTGCAACTATTGAAGCTTAAATACATTTTGGAATACATTATATTATTACATTAATCATTCCCAAGTCCCTGTTGGCAGGATTTCCTTCTCCCCCCCCCCCCTCCCCGTCTGAGCCAGACACTGCTCCCGGCTGGTCGATGGGGAAAGCAAATATAACCTGTGGTGTTGACAGAGTCTACGCCAGGTCACTCCGGTCTTAACCCTTTAACCGCCGGTGCCGAATATATTGGGGTTTTCACTGAATTATTACCACATTCAGTACCGTCTTTTGAGCATGTTAAAGCCATAATGTGAAATCAATCAGCAAGATTTGAAAAGAGTTGACCTCCATTTTGTCAAATCTGAATAATTTTCACTCACTTGAATTTGTGGATCGCGTCAGCGAGACACAACTTCAAGTGGGTGAAAATTCAGATTGAATAATTTGGCGGTTAAAGGGTTAAATGGTGGTATCTGCCACTTTGTAAAGTGTCAATAACGACCTTTTAAGACCAAGGTGACGAGATATAGATCAGACTGACACTGGGGTATCTGTGTCTAGAACCAGAGCTAAAACGAAACAATAACCCAATGCTGGCTCAACCCTTGAAGCGCTAATTTTTTAAATAAAAACCTTGGAGATTAAAGGGTCAAGTTCAATTTAATATCATCATAAATGTCTTATTCAGCTCTTTCTGATTCATTTGAATACCTATGTTGTTGGTCTACGGCCATTAGAATTTTTTTTTCCCTTACAGTGCGGGGATCGACTTTAGACGTCAGAATCTGACGTCTCTGGACGTCAGATTCTGACGACTGAAGTCGATCCCCGCGCTGTATGGGTTAATGTTGGTTGGATCAGCATATGGTGCCACAATGAGCCATTGTTGGGTTTGTACATAATATTATTGTCTGCTGAGTAGCCAGGTAGGAAATCTCCAGAACAAAAACAGGAAATTACGAATCACATTTTATCATAAAAAAACTTGGTTAAGGCATCGAGTATTAGGCAGTTTCCTTGAAGTGTCAGTCATGTGACTGGTATGGTATGGGTGATGCATCCCTAGTCCGAGCTTGACGTGAACAGCATGGCTCAACGTCAGAGAATGACAGCATAGCAAAAGCTGTGGTTTTCTATGCTGGTGGTCAGTGTACGCTGAGACCAAAAATTTCTTGAAAAATGTGAGGGTAGCCATATTTAGATGATAAATTCCACTATAAAGACAGGGCTTTAAGTCCGCACGCTAAGGCATTATTCTTATGAGATGTACATCTGTCATTACAAAAATGATATAAAAATATTTCATCAAACAATGACGCAGTAATTCATTGCGCAATCGATCGGATGCGCACCGTATTTTGGGGGCACAACTTTACGGATGGCATGATTACAATGTATCGCACACAGAGTCTGTTATTACGGACTATGCATCCCTGACTATTATGACCCTGCAATGCTTCTGTACTGACCTTGTACTGACCTTGTATTGACCCTGTCTGACACTTCACTAATCCTGCACTGACCTTGTGCTGTAGAGCCTGCTATGTAAATTATTGTTTTACGTCACTTTTCGGTGATAATGGTCATTTAAGAGACATTTTATTACGATAAAACAGTGCAGTTTAATTCATTGATATGATGAGATGAATGGTGTACAGATAATGACGTGAGGATGGGGTGATAGAGAATTGTGGGTTGTTGAGTGTTTTCCTTCACCTTGTGCTAATTCAGTACTGACCCTGTACTGACTTTGTACTAACCTTGAACTGACCCTGTACTGACTCTGTACTGACCCTGTACTGACTCTATGCTGACCCTGCACTGGCCCTGTACTGGCCCTGTACTGACCTTGTACTGACTCTGTACTGACATTGTACTGACCCTGTACTGGCCCTGTACTGACCCTGTACTGACCCTGTACTGACTTTGTATTGACCTTGTACTGACCCTGTGCTGACCCTGTACAGACCCTGTACAGACCTTGTACTGACCCTGTACTGACCCTGTACTGACTTTGTACTGATCCTGTACTGATCCTGTACTGACCCTGTACTGACCCTGTACTGACCTTGTACTGACTTTGTACTGACCTTGTACTGACCCTGTACTGACCCTGTACTGACCCTGTACTGATTTTGTACTGAGCCTGTACTGACCCTGTACTGACCTTGTATTGACCCTGTACTGACTTTGTAGGCCTACTGACCCTGTACTGACCCTGTACTGACCTTGTACTGACCCTGTACTGACCTTGTACTGACCCTGTACTGACTTTGTACCGACCTTGTACTGACCCTGACCTGACCTTTTACTGACTTTGTACTGACCTCGTACTGACCCTGTACTGACTTTGTACTGATCCTGTACTGATCCTGTACTGACCTTGTACTGACCCTGTACTGACATTGTGCTGATCTTGTACTGACCCTGTGATGACCCTGTATCATTGTATGCCCGACATGATAATAAAAAGAACAGACAGTTTATAGTGACCAGACACTGCCACCAGGTGTCCCTCGAGTCAGCATGTATCAGCCTCAGACCGGACATCAAGAAGCAGATCTACCGCGAGGGCTCAGATCACCATTAAATATGCAGAGCACAATCTGAAAGTGAGAGTCAAATGTCTGCCGTGACGTCATCAGACAGGATTCCCCTGAGCTACGGATCCCTCCTCTATCCTCAGGATGGAATCACAGACAGCCGAGCAAACACAAAACATTTGTATAACATTTGTACAACGCCGGCCTAACGTCTTCGACGTTGGCCCAACATTGTACGATGTTATGCAAATGTTTTGTGTTCACTGGGAGACTCTCAGATTGCTGGATTTGTCGTGGACTATGAATGGTTATCAGGTTTCGACATCTACACCCAAAGTCACATTAAAAAGTGATCAACTAGGACCGCATGTTTTTGGCTGATTCCTCAGTCAATTCTCAACACATATTCATGAAATTTTGCAAACACTATTTTTCAAAAGAAGCCCAATAGCCCTGGAAATTTCGTAAAATTATATAGCGTATTTCGAAAATTAGATTATTTGACATGTAATAAAGTGAAACTACAACGTCCCTCTATAAAGCATTAAACTAATTTCAGAATTTCACAAATTTCAGTGGTCAAACTTTTGAAATATTCAATATAATTCAGCGAATAGATTTGAATATAAAATGGCATTTGCAAAATTTCAAGGAAATCGGTTCAGAATTGACGGAGAAATCGACGAAAATCATGCGATCCTGGTTTAATGTGACGGCAAGTATATATCATCTGGTTTTCATCTGGTTATCAAGTCCAGATCGAGTCCCAAATGTCACAGCTCACATCAAATAAACACTCCAGCCGGCTCCAATAGCCATATTGCATTCAATGTAAGTAAATGGGAATTTGTTTGAATTTTTTGATCAGCTATTTTCTCCTACAAGTTGTAACTCGTTAGACATCCTTACCATTGATGCGTGAATATTTCGCTGATAAATTTTATTAGCAAATTGGCAGAATTCCATAGCGTTTCGCTATGTGATACTGAACATTTTTTTCCAAAATATTTTTAAACGATGATACCTCATATAACAACCAGCTATTTGATTCAGCCCGAGATGGGAGTTGCTAACCTAATGAAAATATCCGGATTCTATCAAATATAATATATCAAAATTAAGAACGTATATTTTCATCGATTAGACAATATATTTTATATTAT
Source organism: Flabesymbios commensalis (assembly GCA_964017125.1). Lineage (NCBI taxonomy): Eukaryota > Metazoa > Annelida > Polychaeta > Terebellida > Flabelligeridae > Flabesymbios > Flabesymbios commensalis. The sequence goes on along the minus strand of OZ024910.1, from coordinate 10,179,478 downwards.
TAATTTTAATCAGAACATCCGATGTGGTTGGTATATGTTATTATTGAGATATTAGTATTACGTCACGGAAATTCAATTAGAAAAACGTGCTCGTTTATTTTCAAAAAGAACCTAATTCATTCGGATTTAGGATTTTATTATGAAGATTTAACGTCATGGTAAAGTGTTAAATTAAAAATATCAAATTTTACAAATTAGCAGTTGGTTTTCAAGAAAAAACTTAATTTAATGGGGTATTACAGAAAACTAACGAGTGAAATTTAATCCTATAAAACAGGACTTGAATTTTCAAGAAAAGCCTGAAAAGCCTGATTGGCTTATATTACAGGTGAAAGGGGGAGGGGGTGACAAGGGGAGGGGGGCACTGAGAGAATTCCCCCGCTGTGAGTTATATGCAGGGCGTCATTTGCATGGATTCCACCGAGATGAATGACTACATAGGAAATATGAGATATTGAACCATACCTGGGTTAAAGTTAATGTTGGCCCAGCGTCCGCGATGCTGGGCCAACGTTAAACAAACCCTGATATGGACATGGGCTCTGACCCAATGTTTTTTTAATGTTGGCCCACTGTCTACGACGCTGGCCCAGCATTAAAACAACATCTAGTTATTGTATCATGTTTGCTTTTTACTGAACACCAGAAACCTTTCACATCACGCTGCACAATATTCAAATCGACAATAAAGGACTTTCATAATCGTGATTATCGTGTTGCAAAATACTTTGGCATTACCACGGAGTCTATAGCTACCTTGGTATTACAACACAAATTGTTTGCTTATTTTCTTTTTCGAAAAAGCAACCCGTTTCAACAATATCTTTTCAGCTAAATTTCGCGGTTTCTGATTAACTAATAAAGAAATAAGCCTAGTTATTTTTAAAACTGAATATATTTATGCAGCTGTCCTATTAATAGTAAACTATTCAATTGATATTTTTTGTATACATATTTTGGAGGACGGGGGATCTGGTGGTTAGCACCACTAATTTAAACTACATCGCCACCTCGACCAATCAGAGGTCTAAAATCTCGGTCAAAGATGCATGAAAAGCTTTTGTAGAAGAACCTGAGCGTTATCAGTTGCCTGAATGGTGAGAAAGATGGATTGCTGTGGCTTCTCCTTTATCTCAGCCAGCCAGCCTGAGACAAGGCCAGGATCAACCAATCAAAACAGCGCATGATTTGAAATAGCCAATCACCTGACACGGTGCACCAGCAAGCTCCCCGGCAAACACTAGTCATTCAACCAATACGGTGGGCCAACATTAAAACAGCATTGCTTCAGTGTTTCGTGTTTGAAGAGATCCCCACGCTGTCTGAGAGAGCTTCTCGCCTCCTCTGGCAATGATGAATCAGCGATATAGTCCAATTATCGCTCGGATAAACTCTGGAAGGCTCTTACGGCCACCAATCAGTCCTTATCTCTGGATTTCGGAGGAAGGATTTTCTCAGAAATCCGTCATAATCACCTTATGTCTGCTACAGTATCTATATTAATTTAAAAAGTACTTGTATCGCATATTTTAAAGTCACCCTAAATAATTATTTTCACCCACTTGAATTTGTGCATCGCTACCGCGATCCACAAGTTCAAGTGGGTGGAAATTACTCATATTTGTATAATTTCAGACCTAACTGTAGACTGCAAATTCTGACATCTAAAGACAATCCCCGCATTAAAAGAATAAAATATCCCTGATTGAACTGTTTTACAAACAGCTTGGAAAAATTGGTCTAACCAAATGTACTCCGAATATGTTACAGCATCTCAAACTGATCAAGCGTCTGACCAAGACAAAAAGGATAGCAACATACTGAAGGCGAGGGGGGAGGGGGTCTCAAACATAACCACCAATAAACGCAACAAAACCTGTATCACAATATGAAATGCTAAGATACATGCTAAACAAAATTATTGTTTGCAATCCTACAAGAAGACCTAAGACTCAATCACAAATAACAGCCGCCAGCATCATTACAGTTATTTTATCAGTGCTTTACAAAAGCGATCGTTGGGGCAGTAACCCAGGACTTCGCTCATGTTGCTCTGTAGTTGTCTGTATGTACAGTGCTGTCTTTGTACCTTGTATTTAGTGTGTATCATCAAATATACAAGATTATAAATAATGCATATTTTAATTTAAAAAAACGTATTTATATTGTTTCTGATACTTGCCCGTGGACCGGGCCCACTGCCATAGGAAGTAGCCCTGGGCCATTACTATGTTTCATCAAGTGGGGATATGTTGTTTCAGCACGTGTGTGACAAAAACGTTTTTTAATAATTTATTTGTAAAAATGAATTAGCTAATGGGTAATGTGCGTGGTTCTCTGCACCTGAAGCATCAAAGCCAGTCACGATAACGAGGCCGGCTAAATCTCCTGAATTCGCCCGCTTTTATTTACATTTATGTGCATCTCTCAACAATAAATATATTGTTAGGTGATTCGTAAAAGAATATATTGTGAAACCATACTAATAAGAAACAAAAAAGCGAACGAACGAATATAAGATAAAACTAATAAATGAGCAAATAAATTAACGAAAAAATAAATGAACAGTTGAATGAATAAATGAATGAACGAATGAATGAATAAAATAAATGAACGAATGGATAAATGAATGAATGAATACAAGAATGAATGAATGCATGAATGATTGAATAAACGAACAAACGAATGTTTATTTATAAAACTGCATGGCTAATGTTTCGTGGTTTACCATGCTGACAATGTAACTGCGTTTTCACTATATCAAATAGTGCAACACACGGACCTATCTTGTGTATTTTAAGTCGAATATAGATTCGTAGATCTTAATATAGTATCGCGCTTCCCGCCTCGTACATTCGTTTTTACGAATCTATCGAATTTTGTTCTTCCCCCTTGACTTCAAGGTTGTGATAGATATTTTTAACATTTAAAGCTTAGTGTTTGTGTTGTGAGAGAATCACATGACACAATACAGTATAAACAGAGATAATGCAGAATGAGCACGTGAGGTGATCCCCTCCATCCTGTACAAACAGCCACATATGGATTCACAACTAACAAGTGTTGTTTATTGTTTTAGTATCTCCCCTAGCCGGGAAACCTGCACAGAAAAACACTCTGATCAAGTGCGTGTGTGGGTGGATGGCTTACCAGCTGGGTGGACGGCTGGCTGGTTGAGTGACTGGTTGATAGTTTGGTTGGCTGGTTAAAGTGGCTTGACTCACTAGTTGGGCGGCTGGCTGACTGGTTGGGTGGTTGGCTGACTGACTGGATGAATGGCTTGGTGATTGGTTGGCTGACTGGTTGGTTGGCAGGCTGAATAGTTGAGTGGCTGGCTGACTGGTTGGGTGGCAGGCTGAATAGTTGAGTGGCTGGCTGACTGGTTGGGTGGCAGGCTGAAAAGTTGAGTGGCTGGCTGCCTGGTTGGGTGGTTGGCTGAATAGTTGAGTGGCTGGCGGACTGGTTGGGTGGTTGGCTGAATAGTTGAGTGGCTGGCGGACTGGTTGGGTGGCAGGCTGAATAGTTGAGTGGCTGGCGGACTGGTCGGGTGGCAGGCTGAATAGTTGAGTGGCTTGCGGACTGGGTGGTTAGCTGAGTGGTTGGGTGGATGGCTGACTGGATAGTAGGGTGGATGGCTGACTATAGTTGAGTGGCTGGCTGCCTAGCTCGATGGCTGGCTGAATGGTTGGTTGTTTGGTTGGTTGGTTGGTAGGTAGGTTGGTTTGTTGGCTGGCTGACTGGCGGGCTCGATTGTAAATTCCTAATCCAAGCAGACCACAAATCTACAGCTAAACAGCCGAAATTATCACGAATGCACATAAAGCATGACACAAATCACGTGGTGGCCATCAACCTATCAGAGCAAGCGATCCAGTGACATTGTATGGACATGCATCAGAGTGATAAAACCTGGTAGAGTAGACAGCTGCTACATAAACCCTGGAGAGATCCCAGGTGTTCTGTCACACGCACCCAACACTTGTTAACCAGGAAGGCAGAGGCAAGGCTAATACTGTAAAGTCCCTACAGGATGACAGAAGCAAGGCCAATACTGTACAGTCCTTACAGGAACACAGATGCAAGGCTAATACTGTACAGTCCTTACAGGGAGACAGAAGCAAGGCTAATACTGTACAGTCCTTACAGAAAGACAGAGGCAAGGCTAATACTGTACAGTCCCTAAAGGAAGACAGAGGCAAGGCCAATACTGTACAGTCCTTACACGAAGGCAGAGGCAAGGCTATTACTGTACAGTCCCTACAGGAAGGCAGAGACAAGGCCAATACTGTACAGGCCTTACAGAAAGACAGAGGCAAGGCTAATACTGTACAGTCCTCACAGGAAGACAGAGGCAAGGCTAATACTGTACAGTCCTTACAGGAAGGCAGAGGCAAGGCCAATACTGTACAGTCCTTACAGGAAGGCAGAGGCAAGGCCAATACTGTACAGTCCTTACAGAAAGACAGAAGCAAGGCCAATACTGTACACTCCTTACAGGAAGACAGAGGCAAGGCAAATACTGTACACTCCTTACAGGAAGGCAGAGGCAAGGCCGATACTGTACACTCCTTACAGGAAGACAGAAGCAAGGTTAATACTGTACAGTCCTTACAGGAAGACAGAAGCAAGGCCAATACTGTACAGTCCTTACAGGAAGACAGAGGAAAGGCCAATACTGTACAGTCCTTACAGGAAGACAGAGGCTAGGCCAATACTGTACAGTCCTTACAGGAAGGCAGAGGCAAGGCTGATACTGTACACTCCTTACAGGAAGACAGAGGCAAGGCCAATACTGTACAGTCCTTACAGGAAGGCAGAAGCAAGGCCAATACTGTACAGTCCTTACAGGAAGGCAGAAGCAAGGCCAATACTGTACAGTCCTTACAGGAAGACAGAGGCAAGGCCAATACTGTACAGTCCTTACAGGAAGGCAGAGGCAAGGCCAATACTGTACAGTCCTTACAGGAAGACAGAAGCAAGGCTAATACTGTACAGTCCTTACAGAAAGACAGAGGCAAGGCCAATACTGTACAACCCTTACAGGAAGGCAGAAGCAAGGCCAATACTGTACAGTCCTTACAGGAAGGCAGAAGCAAGGCCAATACTGTACAGTCCTTACAGGAAGACAGAGGCAAGGCCAATACTGTACACTCCTCACAGGAAGACAGAGGCAAGGCTAATACTGTACACTCCTTACAGGAAGACAGAGGCAAGGCCAATGCTGTACAGTCCCTACAGGAAGACAGATGCAAGGCCAATACTGTACAGTCCTTACAGGAAAACAGAGGCAAGGCCAATACTGTACAGTCCTTACAGGAAGGCAGAGGCAAGGCCAATACTGTACAGTTCTTACAGGAAGGCAGAGGCAAGGCCAATACTGTACAGGCCTTACAGGAAGACAGAGGCAAGGCTAATACTGTACAGTCCTTACAGGAAGACAGAGGCTAGGCCAATACTGTACAGTCCTTACAGGAAGGCAGAGGCAAGGCCAATACTGTACAGTCCTTACAGGAAGGCAGAGGCAAGGCCAATACTGTACAGTCCTTACAGAAAGACAGAAGCAAGGCCAATACTGTACACTCCCTAAAGGACGACAGAGGCAAGGCCAATACTGTACAGTCCCTACAGGAAGACAGAGGCAAGGCAAATACTGTACAGTCCTTACAGGAAGGCAGATGCAAGGCTAATACTGTACAGTCCCTACAGGAAGACAGATGCAAGGCCAATACTGTACAGTCCTTACAGGAAGGCAGAGGCAAGGCCAATACTGTACACTCCTTACAGGAAGACAGAGGCAAGGCCAATACTGTACAGTCCCTACAGGAAGGCAGAGGCAAGGCTAATACTGTACAGTCCTTACAGGAAGACAGAGGCAAGGCCAATACTGTACAGTCCTTACAGGAAGACAGAGGCAAGGCTAATACTGTACAGTCCTTACAGGAAGGCAGATGCAAGGCCAATACTGTACAGTCCTTACAGGAAGGCAGAGGCAAGGCCAATACTGTACAGTCCCTACAGGAAGACAGAGGCAAGGCTAATACTGTACAGTCCTTACAGGAAGACAGAAGCAAGGCCAATACTGTACAGTCCTTACAGGAAGACAGAGGCAAGGCCAATACTGTACAGTCCTTACAGGAGGGCAGAGGCAAGGCCAATACTGTACACTCCTTACAGGAAGACAGAGGCAAGGCTAATACTGTACAGTCCTTACAGGAAGACAGAAGCAAGGCCAATACTGTACAGTCCTTACAGGAAGACAGAGGCAAGGCCAATACTGTACAGTCCCTACAGGAAGGCAGAAGCAAGGCCAATACTGTACAGTCCTTACAGGAAGGCAGAGGCAAGGCTAATACTGTACAGTCCTTACAGAAAGACAGAGGCAAGGCCAATACTGTACACTCCTTACAGGAAGGCAGAGGCAAGGCTAATACTGTACAGTCCTTACAGAAAGACAGAGGCAAGGCCAATACTGTACAGTCCTTACAGGAAGGCAGAGGCAAGGCCAATACTGTACAGTCCTTACAGGAAGGCAGAGGCAAGGCCAATACTGTACAGTCCTTACAGAAAGACAGAAGCAAGGCCAATACTGTACACTCCTTACAGGAAGACAGAGGCAAGGCAAATACTGTACACTCCTTACAGGAAGGCAGAGGCAAGGCCAATACTGTACACTCCTTACAGGAAGACAGAAGCAAGGTTAATACTGTACAGTCCTTACAGGAAGACAGAAGCAAGGCCAATACTGTACAGTCCTTACAGGAAGACAGAGGAAAGGCCAATACTGTACAGTCCTTACAGGAAGACAGAGGCTAGGCCAATACTGTACAGTCCTTACAGGAAGGCAGAGGCAAGGCTGATACTGTACACTCCTTACAGGAAGACAGAGGCAAGGCCAATACTGTACAGTCCTTACAGGAAGGCAGAAGCAAGGCCAATACTGTACAGTCCTTACAGGAAGGCAGAAGCAAGGCCAATACTGTACAGTCCTTACAGGAAGACAGAGGCAAGGCCAATACTGTACAGTCCTTACAGGAAGGCAGAGGCAAGGCCAATACTGTACAGTCCTTACAGGAAGACAGAAGCAAGGCTAATACTGTACAGTCCTTACAGAAAGACAGAGGCAAGGCCAATACTGTACAACCCTTACAGGAAGGCAGAAGCAAGGCCAATACTGTACAGTCCTTACAGGAAGGCAGAAGCAAGGCCAATACTGTACAGTCCTTACAGGAAGACAGAGGCAAGGCCAATACTGTACACTCCTCACAGGAAGACAGAGGCAAGGCTAATACTGTACACTCCTTACAGGAAGACAGAGGCAAGGCCAATGCTGTACAGTCCCTACAGGAAGACAGATGCAAGGCTAATACTGTACAGTCCTTACAGGAAAACAGAGGCAAGGCCAATACTGTACAGTCCTTACAGGAAGGCAGAGGCAAGGCCAATACTGTACAGTTCTTACAGGAAGGCAGAGGCAAGGCCAATACTGTACAGGCCTTACAGGAAGACAGAGGCAAGGCTAATACTGTACAGTCCTTACAGGAAGACAGAGGCTAGGCCAATACTGTACAGTCCTTACAGGAAGGCAGAGGCAAGGCCAATACTGTACAGTCCTTACAGGAAGGCAGAGGCAAGGCCAATACTGTACAGTCCTTACAGAAAGACAGAAGCAAGGCCAATACTGTACACTCCCTAAAGGACGACAGAGGCAAGGCCAATACTGTACAGTCCCTACAGGAAGACAGAGGCAAGGCAAATACTGTACAGTCCTTACAGGAAGGCAGATGCAAGGCTAATACTGTACAGTCCCTACAGGAAGACAGATGCAAGGCCAATACTGTACAGTCCTTACAGGAAGGCAGAGGCAAGGCCAATACTGTACACTCCTTACAGGAAGACAGAGGCAAGGCCAATACTGTACAGTCCCTACAGGAAGGCAGAGGCAAGGCTAATACTGTACAGTCCTTACAGGAAGACAGAGGCAAGGCCAATACTGTACAGTCCTTACAGGAAGACAGAGGCAAGGCTAATACTGTACAGTCCTTACAGGAAGGCAGATGCAAGGCCAATACTGTACAGTCCTTACAGGAAGGCAGAGGCAAGGCCAATACTGTACAGTCCCTACAGGAAGACAGAGGCAAGGCTAATACTGTACAGTCCTTACAGGAAGACAGAAGCAAGGCCAATACTGTACAGTCCTTACAGGAAGACAGAGGCAAGGCCAATACTGTACAGTCCTTACAGGAGGGCAGAGGCAAGGCCAATACTGTACACTCCTTACAGGAAGACAGAGGCAAGGCTAATACTGTACAGTCCTTACAGGAAGACAGAAGCAAGGCCAATACTGTACAGTCCTTACAGGAAGACAGAGGCAAGGCCAATACTGTACAGTCCCTACAGGAAGGCAGAAGCAAGGCCAATACTGTACAGTCCTTACAGGAAGGCAGAGGCAAGGCTAATACTGTACAGTCCTTACAGGAAGGCAGAGGCAAGGCCAATACTGTACAGTCCTTACAGGAAGACAGAAGCAAGGCTAATACTGTACAGTCCTTACAGAAAGACAGAGGCAAGGCCAATACTGTACAACCCTTACAGGAAGGCAGAAGCAAGGCCAATACTGTACAGTCCTTACAGGAAGGCAGAAGCAAGGCCAATACTGTACAGTCCTTACAGGAAGACAGAGGCAAGGCCAATACTGTACACTCCTCACAGGAAGACAGAGGCAAGGCTAATACTGTACACTCCTTACAGGAAGACAGAGGCAAGGCCAATGCTGTACAGTCCCTACAGGAAGACAGATGCAAGGCCAATACTGTACAGTCCTTACAGGAAAACAGAGGCAAGGCCAATACTGTACAGTCCTTACAGGAAGGCAGAGGCAAGGCCAATACTGTACAGTTCTTACAGGAAGGCAGAGGCAAGGCCAATACTGTACAGGCCTTACAGGAAGACAGAGGCAAGGCTAATACTGTACAGTCCTTACAGGAAGACAGAGGCTAGGCCAATACTGTACAGTCCTTACAGGAAGGCAGAGGCAAGGCCAATACTGTACAGTCCTTACAGGAAGGCAGAGGCAAGGCCAATACTGTACAGTCCTTACAGAAAGACAGAAGCAAGGCCAATACTGTACACTCCCTAAAGGACGACAGAGGCAAGGCCAATACTGTACAGTCCCTACAGGAAGACAGAGGCAAGGCAAATACTGTACAGTCCTTACAGGAAGGCAGATGCAAGGCTAATACTGTACAGTCCCTACAGGAAGACAGATGCAAGGCCAATACTGTACAGTCCTTACAGGAAGGCAGAGGCAAGGCCAATACTGTACACTCCTTACAGGAAGACAGAGGCAAGGCCAATACTGTACAGTCCCTACAGGAAGGCAGAGGCAAGGCTAATACTGTACAGTCCTTACAGGAAGACAGAGGCAAGGCCAATACTGTACAGTCCTTACAGGAAGACAGAGGCAAGGCTAATACTGTACAGTCCTTACAGGAAGGCAGATGCAAGGCCAATACTGTACAGTCCTTACAGGAAGGCAGAGGCAAGGCCAATACTGTACAGTCCCTACAGGAAGACAGAGGCAAGGCTAATACTGTACAGTCCTTACAGGAAGACAGAAGCAAGGCCAATACTGTACAGTCCTTACAGGAAGACAGAGGCAAGGCCAATACTGTACAGTCCTTACAGGAGGGCAGAGGCAAGGCCAATACTGTACACTCCTTACAGGAAGACAGAGGCAAGGCTAATACTGTACAGTCCTTACAGGAAGACAGAAGCAAGGCCAATACTGTACAGTCCTTACAGGAAGACAGAGGCAAGGCCAATACTGTACAGTCCCTACAGGAAGGCAGAAGCAAGGCCAATACTGTACAGTCCTTACAGGAAGGCAGAGGCAAGGCTAATACTGTACAGTCCTTACAGAAAGACAGAGGCAAGGCCAATACTGTACACTCCTTACAGGAAGGCAGAGGCAAGGCTAATACTGTACAGTCCTTACAGAAAGACAGAGGCAAGGCCAATACTGTACAGTCCTTACAGGAAGGCAGAGGCAAGGCCAATACTGTACAGTCCTTACAGGAAGGCAGAAGCAAGGCCAATATTGTACAGTCCTTACAGGAAGACAGAGGCAAGGCTAATGCTGTACAGTCCTTACAGGAAGGCAGAGGCAAGGCCAATACTGTACAGTCCTTACAGGAAGGCAGAGGCAAGGCCAATACTGTACACTCCTTACAGGAAGACAGAGGCAAGGCCAATACTGTACAGTCCTTACAGGAAGGCAGAGGCAAGGCTAGTAGTAGTAGTAAATCATTGCTTTACGTCACTTTTCGGCACAAAAGGTCTTTTAAGTAGTAGTAGTAGTAAATCATTGCTTTACGTCACTTTTCGGCACAAAAGGTCTTTTAAGTGACATTATAATACGATAAAAACGTTGTAGTCAATTGATGAGATGAATGATGTACAGATGATAATGTGAGGGTGGGGGTGATAGGGCATGGTGGGTTATTGAGAGCGTTTTCCTTCGCTCGCCCGATAAGGGGTTCTGGGCATGTCTAGGGGATATACCCCCGGACATGCCCAGACGGCCGGAGACTTGAGTTTCGCTTTACAATTTAATGATGAAACTCTGTGGCATTTCGCACAGCTCCGCTATCCTCGGGTCGGATAGTCCCCAGAGTAACAATAGGAAGGATCACTCCCTCTGGGTAACTCCATTCGTCCCACGTGAAAGACCCAATGTCAAACACGCTATTGCCGGTTATTTAAGGCTACCACGGCCTACATCAGCGCCAGCACTGATGCGGGTGCTGCATTGGCTCCGCTGTTGAGCGGAGGAACCAGGGTAAGCCACTGGCAATCCGCCCGAAGATTATAGCCAGATACGAGGAGGCTGCAGCTGCCCTTGGATGATTGCTGTAGACTAGTGCTTCCGTACAATGCCGTACACAGCATCCAACAGACGGGACAGATCCCTAATGACCCTCCCCAGATGGGGGCAAAAAGTACTACTATTAGCAATCATCCCAGTACCCCGAGGCAAGGCTAATACTGTACAGTCCCTACAGGAAGACAGATGCAAGGCCAATACTGTACAGTCCTTACAGGAAGGCAGAGGCAAGGCTAATACTGTACACTCCTTACAGGAAGACAGAAGCAAGGCCAATACTGTACAGTCCTTACAGAAAGACAGAAGCAAGGCTAATACTGTACAGTCCTTACAGAAAGACAGAGGCAAGGCCAATACTGTACACTCCTTACAGGAAGGCAGAGGCAAGGCTAATACTGTACAGTCCTTACAGAAAGACAGAGGCAAGGCCAATACTGTACAGTCCTTACAGGAAGGCAGAGGCAAGGCCAACACTGTACAGTCCCTACAGGAAGACAGAGGCAAGGCCAATACTGTACAGGCCTTACAGAAAGACAGAGGCAAGGCTAATACTGTACAGTCCCTACAGGAAGACAGATGCAAGGCCAATACTGTACAGTCCTTACAGGAAGACAGATGCAAGGCCAATACTGTACAGTCCTTACAGGAAGGCAGAGGCAAGGCCAATACTGTACACTCCCTAAAGGACGACAGAGGCAAGGCCAATACTGTACAGTCCCTACAGGAAGACAGAGGCAAGGCAAATACTGTACAGTTCTTACAGGAAGGCAGATGCAAGGCTAATACTGTACAGTCCCTACAGGAAGACAGATGCAAGGCCAATACTGTACAGTCCTTACAGGAAGGCAGAAGCAAGGCCAATACTGTACACTCCTTACAGGAAGGCAGAGGCAAGGCCAATACTGTACAGTCCTTACAGGAAGACAGAAGCAAGGCTAATACTGTACAGTCCTTACAGAAAGACAGAGGCAAGGCCAATACTGTACAACCCTTACAGGAAGGCAGAAGCAAGGCCAATACTGTACAGTCCTTACAGGAAGGCAGAAGCAAGGCCAATACTGTACAGTCCTTACAGGAAGACAGAGGCAAGGCCAATACTGTACAGTCCTTACAGGAAGACAGAGGCAAGGCCAATACTGTACAGTCCTTACAGGAAGGCAGAGGCAAGGCCAATACTGTACAGTCCTTACAGGAAGACAGAAGCAAGGCTAATACTGTACAGTCCTTACAGAAAGACAGAGGCAAGGCCAATACTGTACAACCCTTACAGGAAGGCAGAAGCAAGGCCAATACTGTACAGTCCTTACAGGAAGGCAGAAGCAAGGCCAATACTGTACAGTCCTTACAGGAAGACAGAGGCAAGGCCAATACTGTACACTCCTCACAGGAAGACAGAGGCAAGGCTAATACTGTACACTCCTTACAGGAAGACAGAGGCGAGGCCAATGCTGTACAGTCCCTACAGGAAGACAGATGCAAGGCCAATACTGTACAGTCCTTACAGGAAAACAGAGGCAAGGCCAATACTATACAGTCCTTACAGGAAGGCAGAGGCAAGGCCAATACTGTACAGTTCTTACAGGAAGGCAGAGGCAAGGCCAATACTGTACAGGCCTTACAGGAAGACAGAGGCAAGGCTAATACTGTACAGTCCTTACAGGAAGACAGAGGCTAGGCCAATACTGTACAGTCCTTACAGGAAGGCAGAGGCAAGGCCAATACTGTACAGTCCTTACAGGAAGGCAGAGGCAAGGCCAATACTGTACAGTCCTTACAGAGAGACAGAAGCAAGGCCAATACTGTACACCCCCTAAAGGACGACAGAGGCAAGGCCAATACTGTACAGTCACTACAGGAAGACAGAGGCAAGGCAAATACTGTACAGTCCTTACAGGAAGGCAGATGCAAGGCTAATACTGTACAGTCCCTACAGGAAGACAGATGCAAGGCCAATACTGTACAGTCCTTACAGGAAGGCAGAGGCAAGGCCAATACTGTACACTCCTTACAGGAAGACAGAGGCAAGGCCAATACTGTACAGTCCCTACAGGAAGGCAGAGGCAAGGCTAATACTGTACAGTCCTTACAGGAAGACAGAGGCAAGGCCAATACTGTACAGTCCTTACAGGGAGACAGAGGCAAGGCTAATACTGTACAGTCCTTACAGGAAGGCAGATGCAAGGCCAATACTGTACAGTCCTTACAGGAAGGCAGAGGCAAGGCCAATACTGTACAGTCCCTACAGGAAGACAGAGGCAAGGCTAATACTGTACAGTCCTTACAGGAAGACAGAAGCAAGGCCAATACTGTACAGTCCTTACAGGAAGACAGAGGCAAGGCCAATACTGTACAGTCCTTACAGGAGGGCAGAGGCAAGGCCAATACTGTACAGTCCTTACAGGAAGACAGAAGCAAGGCCAATACTGTACAGTCCTTACAGGAAGACGGAGGCAAGGCCAATACTGTACAGTCCCTACAGGAAGGCAGATGCAAGGCCAATACTGTACAGTCCTTACAGGAAGGCAGAGGCAAGGCTAATACTGTACAGTCCTTACAGAAAGACAGAGGCAAGGCCAATACTGTACACTCCTTACAGGAAGGCAGAGGAAAGGCTAATACTGTACAGTCCTTACAGAAAGACAGAGGCAAGGCCAATACTGTACAGTCCTTACAGGAAGGCAGAGGCAAGGCCAATACTGTACAGTCCTTACAGGAAGACAGAGGCAAGGCCAATACTGTACAGTCCCTACAGGAAGGCAGAAGCAAGGCCAATACTGTACAGTCCTTACAGGAAGGCAGAGGCAAGGCTAATACTGTACAGTCCTTACAGAAAGACAGAGGCAAGGCCAATACTGTACAATCCTTACGGGAAGGCAGAGGCAAGGCTAATACTGTACAGTCCTTACAGAAAGACAGAGGCAAGGCCAATACTGTACAGTCCTTACAGGAAGGCAGAGGCAAGGCCAATACTGTACAGTCCTTACAGGAAGGCAGAAGCAAGGCCAATACTGTACAGTCCTTACAGGAAGACAGAGGCAAGGCTAATACTGTACAGTCCTTACAGGAAGGCAGAAGCAAGGCCAATATTGTACAGTCCTTACAGGAAGACAGAGGCAAGGCTAATGCTGTACAGTCCTTACAGGAAGGCAGAGGCAAGGCCAATACTGTACAGTCCTTACAGGAAGGCAGAGGCAAGGCCAATACTGTACACTCCTTACAGGAAGACAGAGGCAAGGCCAATACTGTACAGTCCTTACAGGAAGGCAGAGGCAAGGCTAGTAGTAGTAGTAAATCATTGCTTTACGTCACTTTTCGGCACAAAAGGTCTTTTAAGTGACATTATAATACGATAAAAACGTTGTAGTCTGTTGATGAGATGAATGATGTACATATGATGATGTGAGGGTGGGGGTGATAGGGCATGGTGGGTTATTGAGAGCGTTTTCCTTCGCTCGCCCGATAAGGGGTTCTGGGCATGTCTAGGGGATATACCCCCAGACATGCCCAGACGGCCGGAGACTTGAGTTTCGCTGTACAATTTAATGAGGAAACTCTGTGGCATTTCGCGCAGCTCCGCTATCCTCGGGTCGGATAGTCCCCAAAGTAACAATAGGAAGGATCACTCCCTCTGGGTAACTCCATTCGTCCCACGTGAAAGACCCAATGTCAAACACGCTATTGCCGGTTATTTAAGGCTACCACGGCCTACATCAGCGCCAGCACTGATGCGGGTGCTGCATTGGCTCCGCTGTTGAGCGGAGGAACCAGGGTAAGCCACTGGCAATCCGCCCGAAGATTATAGCCAGATACGAGGAGGCTGCAGCTGCCCTTGGATGATTGCTGTAGACTAGTGCTTCCGTACAATGCCGTACACAGCATCCAACAGACGGGACAGATCCCTAATGACCCTCCCCAGATGGGGGCAAAAAGTACTACTACTAGCAATCATCCCAGTACCCGAAGGCAAGGCTAATACTGTACAGTCCCTACAGGAAGACAGATGCAAGGTCAATACTGTACAGTCCTTACAGGAAGGCAGAGGCAAGGCTAATACTGTACACTCCTTACAGGAAGACAGAAGCAAGGCCAATACTGTACAGTCCTTACAGAAAGACAGAAGCAAGGCTAATACTGTACAGTCCTTACAGAAAGACAGAGGCAAGGCCAATACTGTACACTCCTTACAGGAAGGCAGAGGCAAGGCTAATACTGTACAGTCCTTACAGAAAGACAGAGGCAAGGCCAATACTGTACAGTCCTTACAGGAAGGCAGAGGCAAGGCCAACACTGTACAGTCCCTACAGGAAGACAGAGGCAAGGCCAATACTGTACAGGCCTTACAGAAAGACAGAGGCAAGGCTAATACTGTACAGTCCCTACAGGAAGACAGATGCAAGGCCAATACTGTACAGTCCTTACAGGAAGACAGATGCAAGGCCAATACTGTACAGTCCTTACAGGAAGGCAGAGGCAAGGCCAATACTGTACACTCCCTAAAGGACGACAGAGGCAAGGCCAATACTGTACAGTCCCTACAGGAAGACAGAGGCAAGGCAAATACTGTACAGTCCTTACAGGAAGGCAGATGCAAGGCTAATACTGTACAGTCCCTACAGGAAGACAGATGCAAGGCCAATACTGTACAGTCCTTACAGGAAGGCAGAGGCAAGGCCAATACTGTACACTCCTTACAGGAAGGCAGAGGCAAGGCCAATAATGTACAGTCCTTACAGGAAGACAGAAGCAAGGCTAATACTGTACAGTCCTTACAGAAAGACAGAGGCAAGGCCAATACTGTACAACCCTTACAGGAAGGCAGAAACAAGGCCAATACTGTACAGTCCTTACAGGAAGGCAGAAGCAAGGCCAATACTGTACAGTCCTTACAGGAAGACAGAGGCAAGGCCAATACTGTACAGTCCTTACAGGAAGACAGAGGCAAGGCCAATACTGTACAGTCCTTACAGGAAGGCAGAGGCAAGGCCAATACTGTACAGTCCTTACAGGAAGACAGAAGCAAGGCTAATACTGTACAGTCCTTACAGAAAGACAGAGGCAAGGCCAATACTGTACAACCCTTACAGGAAGGCAGAAGCAAGGCCAATACTGTACAGTCCTTACAGGAAGGCAGAAGCAAGGCCAATACTGTACAGTCCTTACAGGAAGACAGAGGCAAGGCCAATACTGTACACTCCTCACAGGAAGACAGAGGCAAGGCTAATACTGTACACTCCTTACAGGAAGACAGAGGCGAGGCCAATGCTGTACAGTCCCTACAGGAAGACAGATGCAAGGCCAATACTGTACAGTCCTTACAGGAAAACAGAGGCAAGGCCAATACTGTACAGTCCTTACAGGAAGGCAGAGGCAAGGCCAATACTGTACAGTTCTTACAGGAAGGCAGAGGCAAGGCCAATACTGTACAGGCCTTACAGGAAGACAGAGGCAAGGCTATTACTGTACAGTCCTTACAGGAAGACAGAGGCTAGGCCAATACTGTACAGTCCTTACAGGAAGGCAGAGGCAAGGCCAATACTGTACAGTCCTTACAGGAAGGCAGAGGCAAGGCCAATACTGTACAGTCCTTACAGAGAGACAGAAGCAAGGCCAATACTGTACACTCCCTAAAGGACGACAGAGGCAAGGCCAATACTGTACAGTCCCTACAGGAAGACAGAGGCAAGGCAAATACTGTACAGTCCTTACAGAAAGACAGAGGCAAGGCCAATACTGTACAACCCTTACAGGAAGGCAGAAGCAAGGCCAATACTGTACAGTCCTTACAGGAAGGCAGAAGCAAGGCCAATACTGTACAGTCCTTACAGGAAGACAGAGGCAAGGCCAATACTGTACAGTCCTTACAGGAAGACAGAGGCAAGGCCAATACTGTACAGTCCTTACAGGAAGGCAGAGGCAAGGCCAATACTGTACAGTCCTTACAGGAAGACAGAAGCAAGGCTAATACTGTACAGTCCTTACAGAAAGACAGAGGCAAGGCCAATACTGTACAACCCTTACAGGAAGGCAGAAGCAAGGCCAATACTGTACAGTCCTTACAGGAAGGCAGAAGCAAGGCCAATACTGTACAGTCCTTACAGGAAGACAGAGGCAAGGCCAATACTGTACACTCCTCACAGGAAGACAGAGGCAAGGCTAATACTGTACACTCCTTACAGGAAGACAGAGGCGAGGCCAATGCTGTACAGTCCCTACAGGAAGACAGATGCAAGTCCAATACTGTACAGTCCTTACAGGAAAACAGAGGCAAGGCCAATACTGTACAGTCCTTACAGGAAGGCAGAGGCAAGGCCAATACTGTACAGTTCTTACAGGAAGGCAGAGGCAAGGCCAATACTGTACAGGCCTTACAGGAAGACAGAGGCAAGGCTAATACTGTACAGTCCTTACAGGAAGACAGAGGCTAGGCCAATACTGTACAGTCCTTACAGGAAGGCAGAGGCAAGGCCAATACTGTACAGTCCTTACAGGAAGGCAGAGGCAAGGCCAATACTGTACAGTCCTTACAGAGAGACAGAAGCAAGGCCAATACTGTACACTCCCTAAAGGACGACAGAGGCAAGGCCAATACTGTACAGTCCCTACAGGAAGACAGAGGCAAGGCAAATACTGTACAGTCCTTACAGGAAGGCAGATGCAAGGCTAATACTGTACAGTCCCTACAGGAAGACAGATGCAAGGCCAATACTGTACAGTCCTTACAGGAAGGCAGAGGCAAGGCCAATACTGTACACTCCTTACAGGAAGACAGAGGCAAGGCCAATACTGTACAGTCCCTACAGGAAGGCAGAGGCAAGGCTAATACTGTACAGTCCTTACAGGAAGACAGAGGCAAGGCTAATACTGTACAGTCCTTACAGGAAGGCAGATGCAAGGCCAATACTGTACAGTCCATACAGGAAGGCAGAGGCAAGGCCAATACTGTCCAGTCCCTACAGGAAGACAGAGGCAAGGCTAATACTGTACAGTCCTTACAGGAAGACAGAAGCAAGGCCAATACTGTACAGTCCTTACAGGAAGACAGAGGCAAGGCCAATACTGTACAGTCCTTACAGGAAGGCAGAAGCAAGGCCAATACTGTACAGTCCTTACAGGAAGACAGAGGCAAGGCCAATACTGTACAGTCCTTACAGGAAGACAGAGGCAAGGCCAATACTGTACAGTCCTTACAGGAAGGCAGAGGCAAGGCCAATACTGTACAGTCCTTACAGGAAGACAGAAGCAAGGCTAATACTGTACAGTCCTTACAGAAAGACAGAGGCAAGGCCAATACTGTACAACCCTTACAGGAAGGCAGAAGCAAGGCCAATACTGTACAGTCCTTACAGGAAGGCAGAAGCAAGGCCAATACTGTACAGTCCTTACAGGAAGACAGAGGCAAGGCCAATACTGTACACTCCTCACAGGAAGACAGAGGCAAGGCTAATACTGTACACTCCTTACAGGAAGACAGAGGCGAGGCCAATGCTGTACAGTCCCTACAGGAAGACAGATGCAAGTCCAATACTGTACAGTCCTTACAGGAAAACAGAGGCAAGGCCAATACTGTACAGTCCTTACAGGAAGGCAGAGGCAAGGCCAATACTGTACAGTTCTTACAGGAAGGCAGAGGCAAGGCCAATACTGTACAGGCCTTACAGGAAGACAGAGGCAAGGCTAATACTGTACAGTCCTTACAGGAAGACAGAGGCTAGGCCAATACTGTACAGTCCTTACAGGAAGGCAGAGGCAAGGCCAATACTGTACAGTCCTTACAGGAAGGCAGAGGCAAGGCCAATACTGTACAGTCCTTACAGAGAGACAGAAGCAAGGCCAATACTGTACACTCCCTAAAGGACGACAGAGGCAAGGCCAATACTGTACAGTCCCTACAGGAAGACAGAGGCAAGGCAAATACTGTACAGTCCTTACAGGAAGGCAGATGCAAGGCTAATACTGTACAGTCCCTACAGGAAGACAGATGCAAGGCCAATACTGTACAGTCCTTACAGGAAGGCAGAGGCAAGGCCAATACTGTACACTCCTTACAGGAAGACAGAGGCAAGGCCAATACTGTACAGTCCCTACAGGAAGGCAGAGGCAAGGCTAATACTGTACAGTCCTTACAGGAAGACAGAGGCAAGGCTAATACTGTACAGTCCTTACAGGAAGGCAGATGCAAGGCCAATACTGTACAGTCCATACAGGAAGGCAGAGGCAAGGCCAATACTGTCCAGTCCCTACAGGAAGACAGAGGCAAGGCTAATACTGTACAGTCCTTACAGGAAGACAGAAGCAAGGCCAATACTGTACAGTCCTTACAGGAAGACAGAGGCAAGGCCAATACTGTACAGTCCTTACAGGAGGGCAGAGGCAAGGCCAATACTGTACACTCCTTACAGGAAGACAGAGGCAAGGCTAATACTGTACAGTCCTTACAGGAAGACAGAAGCAAGGCCAATACTGTACAGTCCTTACAGGAAGACAGAGGCAAGGCCAATACTGTACAGTCCCTACAGGAAGGCAGAAGCAAGGCCAATACTGTACAGTCCTTACAGGAAGGCAGAGGCAAGGCTAATACTGTACAGTCCTTACAGAAAGACAGAGGTAAGGCCAATACTGTACACTCCTTACAGGAAGGCAGAGGCAAGGCTAATACTGTACAGTCCTTACAGAAAGACAGAGGCAAGGCCAATACTGTACAGTCCTTACAGGAAGGCAGAGGCAAGGCCAATACTGTACAGTCCTTACAGGAAGGCAGAAGCAAGGCCAATACTGTACAGTCCTTACAGGAAGACAGAGGCAAGGCTAATGCTGTACAGTCCTTACAGGAAGGCAGAGGCAAGGCCAATACTGTACAGTCCTTACAGGAAGGCAGAGGCAAGGCCAATACTGTACAGTCCTTACAGGAAGGCAGAGGCAAGGCCAATACTGTACACTCCTTACAGGAAGACAGAGGCAAGGCCAATACTGTACAGTCCTTACAGGAAGGCAGAGGCAAGGCTAATACTGTACAGTCCCTACAGGAAGACAGATGCAAGGCCAATACTGTACAGTCCTTACAGGAAGGCAGAGGCAAGGCTAATACTGTACACTCCTTACAGGAAGACAGAAGTAAGGCCAATACTGTACAGTCCTTACAGAAAGACAGAAGCAAGGCTAATACTGTACAGTCCTTACAGAAAGACAGAGGCAAGGCCAATACTGTACACTCCTTACAGGAAGGCAGAGGCAAGGCTAATACTGTACATTCCTTACAGAAAGACAGAGGCAAGGCCAATACTGTACAGTCCTTACAGGAAGGCAGAGGCAAGGCCAACACTGTACAGTCCCTACAGGAAGACAGAGGCAATGCCAATACTGTACAGGCCTTACAGAAAGACAGAGGCAAGGCTAATACTGTACAGTCCCTACAGGAAGACAGATGCAAGGCCAATACTGTACAGTCCTTACAGGAAGACAGATGCAAGGCCAATACTGTACAGTCCTTACAGGAAGGCAGAGGCAAGGCCAATACTGTACAGTCCTTACAGGAAGGCAGAGGCAAGGCCAATACTGTACACTCCTTACAGGAAGGCAGAGGCAAGGCTAATACTGTACAGTCCTTACAGAAAGACAGAGGCAAGGCCAATACTGTACAGTCCCTACAGGAAGACAGAGGCAAGGCTAATACTGTACAGGCCTTACAGAAAGACAGAGGCAAGGCTAATACTGTACAGTCCTTTCAGGAAGACAGAAGCAAGGCCAATACTGTACAGTCCTTACAGAAAGACAGAGGCAAGGCCAATACTGTACAGTCCCTACAGGAAGGCAGAGGCAAGGCCAATACTGTACAGTCTTTACAGGAAGGCAGAAGCAAGGCTAATACTGTACAGTCCTTACAGGAAGGCAGAGGCAAGGCCAATACTGTACAGTCCTTACTGGGAGGCAGAGGCTAGGCTAATACTGTACAGTCCTTACAGGAAGGCAGAGGCAAGGCCAATACTGTACACTCCTTAGAGAAAGACAGAGGCAAGGCCAATACTGTACAGTCCTTACAGGAAGACAGAGGCAAGGCCAATACTGTACAGTCCTTACAGAAAGGCAGAGGCAAGGCTAATACTGTACAGTCCTTACTGGGAGGCAGAGGCTAGGCTAATACTGTACAGTCCTTACAGGAAGGCAGAGGCAAGGCCAATACTGTACAGTCCTCACAGGAAGACAGAGGCAAGGCCAATACTGTACAGTCCTTACAGGAAGACAGAGGCAAGGCCAATACTGTACAGTCCTTACAGGAAGACAAAAGCAAGGCTAATACTGTACAGTCCTTACAGGAAGGCAGAAGCAAGGCTAATACTGTACAGTCCTTACAGGAAGACAGAGGCAAGGCCAATACTGTACACTCATTACAGGAAGACAGAGGCAAGGCCAATACTGTACAGTCCTTACAGGAAGACAAAAGCAAGGCTAATACTGTACAGTCCTTACAGGAAGGCAGAAGCAAGGCTAATACTGTACAGTCCTTACAGGAAGACAGAGGCAAGGCCAATACTGTACACTCCTTACAGGAAGACAGAGGCAAGGCCAATACTGTACACTCCTTACAGGAAGGCAGAGGCAAGGCTAATACTGTACAGTCCTTACAGGAAGACAGAGGCAAGGCCAATACTGTACACTCCTTACAGGAAGACAGAGGCAAGGCCAATACTGTACAGTCCTTACAGGAAGGCAGAGGCAAGGCCAATACTGTACAGTCCTTACAGGAAGACAGAGGCAAGGCTAATACTGTACAGTCCTTACAGGAAGACAGAGGCAAGGCCAATACTGTACACTCCTTACAGGAAGACAGAGGCAAGGCCAATACTGTACACTCCTTACAGGAAGGCAGAAGCAAGGCTAATACTGTACAGTCCTTACAGGAAGACAGAGGCAAGGCCAATACTGTACAGTCCTTACAGGAAGGCAGAGGCAAGGCCAATACTGTACAGTCCTTACAGGAAGGCAGAGGCAAGGCTAATACTGTACACTCCTTACAGGAAGACAGAGGCAAGGCCAATACTGTACAGTCCTTACAGGAAGACAGAGGCAACGCTAATACTGTACACTCCTTACAGAAAGACAGAGGCAAGGCCAATACTGTACAGTCCCTACAGGAAGACAGAGGCAAGGCTAATACTGTACAGGCCTTACAGAAAGACAGAGGCAAGGCTAATACTGTACAGTCCTTTCAGGAAGACAGAAGCAAGGCCAATACTGTACAGTCCTTACAGAAAGACAGAGGCAAGGCCAATACTGTACAGTCCCTACAGGAAGGCAGAGGCAAGGCCAATACTGTACAGTCTTTACAGGAAGGCAGAAGCAAGGCTAATACTGTACAGTCCTTACAGGAAGGCAGAGGCAAGGCCAATACTGTACAGTCCTTACTGGGAGGCAGAGGCTAGGCTAATACTGTACAGTCCTTACAGGAAGGCAGAGGCAAGGCCAATACTGTACACTCCTTAGAGAAAGACAGAGGCAAGGCCAATACTGTACAGTCCTTACAGGAAGACAGAGGCAAGGCCAATACTGTACAGTCCTTACAGAAAAGCAGAGGCAAGGCTAATACTGTACAGTCCTTACTGGGAGGCAGAGGCTAGGCTAATACTGTACAGTCCTTACAGGAAGGCAGAGGCAAGGCCAATACTGTACAGTCCTCACAGGAAGACAGAGGCAAGGCCAATACTGTACAGTCCTTACAGGAAGACAGAGGCAAGGCCAATACTGTACAGTCCTTACAGGAAGACAAAAGCAAGGCTAATACTGTACAGTCCTTACAGGAAGGCAGAAGCAAGGCTAATACTGTACAGTCCTTACAGGAAGACAGAGGCAAGGCCAATACTGTACACTCATTACAGGAAGACAGAGGCAAGGCCAATACTGTACAGTCCTTACAGGAAGACAAAAGCAAGGCTAATACTGTACAGTCCTTACAGGAAGGCAGAAGCAAGGCTAATACTGTACAGTCCTTACAGGAAGACAAGAGGCAAGGCCAATACTGTACACTCCTTACAGGAAGACAGAGGCAAGGCCAATACTGTACACTCCTTACAGGAAGGCAGAAGCAAGGCTAATACTGTACAGTCCTTACAGGAAGACAGAGGCAAGGCCAATACTGTACACTCCTTACAGGAAGACAGAGGCAAGGCCAATACTGTACAGTCCTTACAGGAAGGCAGAGGCAAGGCCAATACTGTACAGTCCTTACAGGAAGACAGAGGCAAGGCTAATACTGTACAGTCCTTACAGGAAGACAGAGGCAAGGCCAATACTGTACACTCCTTACAGGAAGACAGAGGCAAGGCCAATACTGTACACTCCTTACAGGAAGGCAGAGGCAAGGCTAATACTGTACAGTCCTTACAGGAAGACAGAGGCAAGGCCAATACTGTACAGTCCTTACAGGAAGGCAGAGGCAAGGCCAATACTGTACAGTCCTTACAGGAAGGCAGAGGCAAGGCTAATACTGTACACTCCTTACAGGAAGACAGAGGCAAGGCCAATACTGTACAGTCCTTACAGGAAGACAGAGGCAACGCTAATACTGTACACTCCTTAGAGAAAGACAGAGGCAAGGCCAATACTGTACAGTCCTCACAGGAAGGCAGAGGCAAGGCCAATACTGTACAGTCCTTACAGGAAGACAGAGGCAAGGCCAATACTGTACAGTCCTTACAGAAAGGCAGAGGCAAGGCTAATACTGTACAGTCCTTACTGGGAGGCAGAGGCTAGGCTAATACTGTACAGTCCTTACAGGAAGGCAGAGGCAAGGCCAATACTGTACAGTCCTTACAGGAAAGCAGAGGCAAGGCTAATACTGTACACTCCTTACAGGAAGACAGAGGCAAGGCTAATACTGTACAGTCCTTACAGGAAGGCAGAGACAAGGCCAATACTGTACAGTTCTTACAGGAAGACAGAAGCAAGGCCAATACTGTACAGTCCCTACAGGAAGGCAGAGGCAAGGCTAATACTGTACAGTCCTTACAGGAAGACAGAGGCAAGGCCAATACTGTACAGTCCTTACAGGAAGACAGAGGCAAGGCCAATACTGTACAGTCCTCACAGGAAGACAGAGGCAAGGCCAATACTGTACAGTCCTTACAGGAAGACAGAGGCAAGGCCAATACTGTACAGTCCTTACAGGAAGACAAAAGCAAGGCTAATACTGTACAGTCCTTACAGGAAGGCAGAAGCAAGGCTAATACTGTACAGTCCTTACAGGAAGACAGAGGCAAGGCCAATACTGTACACTCCTTACAGGAAGACAGAGGCAAGGCCAATACTGTACACTCCTTACAGGAAGACAGAGGCAAGGCCAATACTGTACAGTCCTTACAGGAAGACAAAAGCAAGGCTAATACTGTACAGTCCTTACAGGAAGACAGAGGCAAGGCCAATACTGTACACTCCTTACAGGAAGACAGAGGCAAGGCAATACTGTACACTCCTTACAGGAAGGCAGAGGCAAGGCTAATACTGTACAGTCCTTACAGGAAGACAGAGGCAAGGCCAATACTGTACACTCCTTACAGGAAGACAGATGCAAGGCCAATACTGTACAGTCCTTACAGGAAGGCAGAGGCAAGGCCAATACTGTACAGTTCTTACAGGAAGGCAGAGGCAAGGCTAATACTGTACAGTCCTTACAGGAAGACAGAGGCAAGGCCAATACTGTACACTCCTTACAGGAAGACAGAGGCAAGGCCAATACTGTACACTCCTTACAGGAAGGCAGAGGCAAGGCTAATACTGTACAGTCCTTACAGGAAGACAGAGGCAAGGCCAATACTGTACAGTCCTTACAGGAAGGCAGAGGCAAGGCCAATACTGTACAGTCCTTACAGGAAGGCAGAGGCAAGGCCAATACTGTACACTCCTTACAGGAAGACAGAGGCAAGGCCAATACTGTACAGTCCTTACAGGAAGACAGAGGCAAGGCTAATACTGTACAGTCCTTACAGGAAGACAGAGGCAAGGCCAATACTGTACAGTCCTTACAGGAGGGAAGAGGCAAGGCCAATACTGTACACTCCTTACAGGAAGACAGATGCAAGGCCAATACTGTACAGTCCTTACAGGAAAACAGAGGCAAGGCCAATACTGTACAGTCCCTACAGGAAGACAGAAGCAAGGCCAATACTGTACAGTCCCTACAGGAAGACAGATGCAAGGCCAATACTGTACAGTCCTTACAGGAAGGCAGAGGCAAGGCTTATACTGTACAGTCCTTACAGGGAGACAGAGGCAAGGCCAATACTGTACAGTCCCTACAGGAAGACAGAGGCAAGGCTAATACTGTACAGGCCTTACAGAAAGACAGAGGCAAGGCTAATACTGTACAGTCCTTACAGGAAGACAGAGGCAAGGCCAATACTGTACAGTCCTTACGGGAAGGCAGAGGCAAGGCCAATACTGTACAGTCCTTACAGAAAGACAGAGGCAAGGCCAATACTGTACACTCCTTACAGGAAGGCAGAGGCAAGGCAAATACTGTACAGTCCTTACAGGAAAACAGAGGCAAGGCCAATACTGTACAGTCCTTACAGGAAGACAGAAGCAAGGCCAATACTGTACAGTCCTTACAGGAAGACAGAGGCAAGGCCAATACTGTACAGTCCCTACAGGAAGGCAGAGGCAAGGCCAATACTGTACAGTCCTTACAAGAAAACAGAGGCAAGGCCAATACTGTACAGTCCTTACAGGAAGACAGAGGCAAGGCCAATACTGTACACTCCTTACAGGAAGACAGAGGCAAGGCCAATACTGTACAGTCCTTACAGGAAGACAGAGGCAAGGCCAATACTGTACAGTCCTTACAGGAAGACAGAAGCAAGGCCAATACTGTACACTCCTTACAGGAAGACAGATGCAAGGCCAATACTGTACAGTCCTTACAGGAAGGCAGAGGCAAGGCCAATACTGTACAGTTCTTACAGGAAGGCAGAGGCAAGGCTAATACTGTACAGTCCTTACAGGAAGACAGAGGCAAGGCCAATACTGTACACTCCTTACAGGAAGACAGAGGCAAGGCCAATACTGTACACTCCTTACAGGAAGGCAGAGGCAAGGCTAATACTGTACAGTCCTTACAGGAAGACAGAGGCAAGGCCAATACTGTACAGTCCTTACAGGAAGGCAGAGGCAAGGCCAATACTGTACAGTCCTTACAGGAAGGCAGAGGCAAGGCCAATACTGTACACTCCTTACAGGAAGACAGAGGCAAGGCCAATACTGTACAGTCCTTACAGGAAGACAGAGGCAAGGCTAATACTGTACAGTCCTTACAGGAAGACAGAGGCAAGGCCAATACTGTACAGTCCTTACAGGAGGGAAGAGGCAAGGCCAATACTGTACACTCCTTACAGGAAGACAGATGCAAGGCCAATACTGTACAGTCCTTACAGGAAAACAGAGGCAAGGCCAATACTGTACAGTCCCTACAGGAAGACAGAAGCAAGGCCAATACTGTACAGTCCCTACAGGAAGACAGATGCAAGGCCAATACTGTACAGTCCTTACAGGAAGGCAGAGGCAAGGCTTATACTGTACAGTCCTTACAGGGAGACAGAGGCAAGGCCAATACTGTACAGTCCCTACAGGAAGACAGAGGCAAGGCTAATACTGTACAGGCCTTACAGAAAGACAGAGGCAAGGCTAATACTGTACAGTCCTTACAGGAAGACAGAGGCAAGGCCAATACTGTACAGTCCTTACGGGAAGGCAGAGGCAAGGCCAATACTGTACAGTCCTTACAGAAAGACAGAGGCAAGGCCAATACTGTACACTCCTTACAGGAAGGCAGAGGCAAGGCAAATACTGTACAGTCCTTACAGGAAAACAGAGGCAAGGCCAATACTGTACAGTCCTTACAGGAAGACAGAAGCAAGGCCAATACTGTACAGTCCTTACAGGAAGACAGAGGCAAGGCCAATACTGTACAGTCCCTACAGGAAGGCAGAGGCAAGGCCAATACTGTACAGTCCTTACAAGAAAACAGAGGCAAGGCCAATACTGTACAGTCCTTACAGGAAGACAGAGGCAAGGCCAATACTGTACACTCCTTACAGGAAGACAGAGGCAAGGCCAATACTGTACAGTCCTTACAGGAAGACAGAGGCAAGGCCAATACTGTACAGTCCTTACAGGAAGACAGAAGCAAGGCCAATACTGTACAGTCCTTACAGAAAGACAGAGGCAAGGCCAATACTGTACAGTCCTTACAGAAAGACAGAGGCAAGGCTAATACTGTACAGTCCCTACAGGAAGGCAGAGGCAAGGTCAATTCTGTACAGTCCTTACAGGAAGACAGAAGCAAGGCCAATACTGTACAGTCCTTACAGAAAGACAGAGGCAAGGCTAATACTGTACAGTCCTTACAGGAAGACAGAAGCAAGGCTAATGCTGTACAGTCCCTACAGGAAGGCAGAGGCAAGGCTAATACTGTACAGTCCCTACAGGAAGGCAGAGGCAAGGCTAATACTGTACAGTCCCTACAGGAAGGCAGAGGCAAGGCCAATACTGTACAGTCCTTACAGGAAGACAGAGGCAAGGCCAATACTGTACAGTCCCTACAGGAAGGCAGAGGCAAGGCTAATACTGTACAGTCCTTACAGGAAGACAGAGGCAAGGCCAATACTGTACAGTCCTTACAGGAGGGCAGAGGCAAGGCCAATACTGTACACTCCTTACAGGAAGACAGATGCAAGGCCAATACTGTACAGTCCTTACAGGAAGACAGAGGCAAGGCTAATACTGTACGGTCCTTACAGGAAGACAGAGGCAAGGCCAATACTGTACAGTCCTTACAGGAGGGCAGAGGCAAGGCCAATACTGTACACTCCTTACAGGAAGACAGATGCAAGGCCAATACTATACAGTCCTTACAGGAAGACAGAGGCAAGGCTAATACTGTACAGTCCTTACAGGAAGACAGAGGCAAGGCCAATACTGTACAGTCCTTACAGGAAGGCAGAGGCAAGGCTAATACTGTACAGTCCTTACAGGAAGACAGAAGCAAGGCCAATACTGTACAGTCCCTACAGGAAGACAGAAGCAAGGCCAATACTGTACAGTCCCTACAGGAAGACAGATGCAAGGCCAATACTGTACAGTCCTTACAGGGAGACAGAGGCAAGGCCAATACTGTACAGTCCCTACAGGAAGACAGAGGCAAGGCTAATACTGTACAGGCCTTACAGAAAGACAGAGGCAAGGCTAATACTGTACAGTCCTTACAGGAAGACAGAGGCAAGGCCAATACTGTACAGTCCTTACAGGAAGGCAGAGGCAAGGCCAATACTGTACAGTCCTTACAGAAAGACAGAGGCAAGGCCAATACTGTACAGTCCTTACAGAAAGACAGAGGCAAGGCTAATACTGTACAGTCCCTACAGGAAGGCAGAGGCAAGGTCAATTCTGTACAGTCCTTACAGGAAGACAGAAGCAAGGCCAATACTGTACAGTCCTTACAGAAAGACAGAGGCAAGGCTAATACTGTACAGTCCTTACAGGAAGACAGAAGCAAGGCTAATGCTGTACAGTCCCTACAGGAAGGCAGAGGCAAGGCTAATACTGTACAGTCCCTACAGGAAGGCAGAGGCAAGGCTAATACTGTACAGTCCCTACAGGAAGGCAGAGGCAAGGCCAATACTGTACAGTCCTTACAGGAAGACAGAGGCAAGGCCAATACTGTACAGTCCTTACAGGAAAGCAGAGGCAAGGCTAATACTGTACAGTCCTTACAGGAAAACAGAGGCTAGGCTAATACTGTACAGTCCTTACAGGAAGGCAGAGGCAAGGCCAATACTGTACAGTCCTTACAGGAAAGCAGAGGCAAGGCTAATACTGTACACTCCTTACAGGAAGACAGAGGCAAGGCTAATACTGTACAGTCCTTACAGGAAGGCAGAGACAAGGCCAATACTGTACAGTTCTTACAGGAAGACAGAAGCAAGGCCAATACTGTACAGTCCCTACAGGAAGGCAGAGGCAAGGCTAATACTGTACAGTCCTTACAGGAAGACAGAGGCAAGGCCAATACTGTACAGTCCTTACAGGAAGACAGAGGCAAGGCCAATACTGTACAGTCCTCACAGGAAGACAGAGGCAAGGCCAATACTGTACAGTCCTTACAGGAAGACAGAGGCAAGGCCAATACTGTACAGTCCTTACAGGAAGACAAAAGCAAGGCTAATACTGTACAGTCCTTACAGGAAGGCAGAAGCAAGGCTAATACTGTACAGTCCTTACAGGAAGACAGAGGCAAGGCCAATACTGTACACTCCTTACAGGAAGACAGAGGCAAGGCCAATACTGTACACTCCTTACAGGAAGACAGAGGCAAGGCCAATACTGTACAGTCCTTACAGGAAGACAAAAGCAAGGCTAATACTGTACAGTCCTTACAGGAAGACAGAGGCAAGGCCAATACTGTACACTCCTTACAGGAAGACAGAGGCAAGGCCAATACTGTACACTCCTTACAGGAAGGCAGAGGCAAGGCTAATACTGTACAGTCCTTACAGGAAGACAGAGGCAAGGCCAATACTGTACACTCCTTACAGGAAGACAGATGCAAGGCCAATACTGTACAGTCCTTACAGGAAGGCAGAGGCAAGGCCAATACTGTACAGTTCTTACAGGAAGGCAGAGGCAAGGCTAATACTGTACAGTCCTTACAGGAAGACAGAGGCAAGGCCAATACTGTACACTCCTTACAGGAAGACAGAGGCAAGGCCAATACTGTACACTCCTTACAGGAAGGCAGAGGCAAGGCTAATACTGTACAGTCCTTACAGGAAGACAGAGGCAAGGCCAATACTGTACAGTCCTTACAGGAAGGCAGAGGCAAGGCCAATACTGTACAGTCCTTACAGGAAGGCAGAGGCAAGGCCAATACTGTACACTCCTTACAGGAAGACAGAGGCAAGGCCAATACTGTACAGTCCTTACAGGAAGACAGAGGCAAGGCTAATACTGTACAGTCCTTACAGGAAGACAGAGGCAAGGCCAATACTGTACAGTCCTTACAGGAGGGAAGAGGCAAGGCCAATACTGTACACTCCTTACAGGAAGACAGATGCAAGGCCAATACTGTACAGTCCTTACAGGAAAACAGAGGCAAGGCCAATACTGTACAGTCCCTACAGGAAGACAGAAGCAAGGCCAATACTGTACAGTCCCTACAGGAAGACAGATGCAAGGCCAATACTGTACAGTCCTTACAGGAAGGCAGAGGCAAGGCTTATACTGTACAGTCCTTACAGGGAGACAGAGGCAAGGCCAATACTGTACAGTCCCTACAGGAAGACAGAGGCAAGGCTAATACTGTACAGGCCTTACAGAAAGACAGAGGCAAGGCTAATACTGTACAGTCCTTACAGGAAGACAGAGGCAAGGCCAATACTGTACAGTCCTTACGGGAAGGCAGAGGCAAGGCCAATACTGTACAGTCCTTACAGAAAGACAGAGGCAAGGCCAATACTGTACACTCCTTACAGGAAGGCAGAGGCAAGGCAAATACTGTACAGTCCTTACAGGAAAACAGAGGCAAGGCCAATACTGTACAGTCCTTACAGGAAGACAGAAGCAAGGCCAATACTGTACAGTCCTTACAGGAAGACAGAGGCAAGGCCAATACTGTACAGTCCCTACAGGAAGGCAGAGGCAAGGCCAATACTGTACAGTCCTTACAAGAAAACAGAGGCAAGGCCAATACTGTACAGTCCTTACAGGAAGACAGAGGCAAGGCCAATACTGTACACTCCTTACAGGAAGACAGAGGCAAGGCCAATACTGTACAGTCCTTACAGGAAGACAGAGGCAAGGCCAATACTGTACAGTCCTTACAGGAAGACAGAAGCAAGGCCAATACTGTACACTCCTTACAGGAAGACAGATGCAAGGCCAATACTGTACAGTCCTTACAGGAAGGCAGAGGCAAGGCCAATACTGTACAGTTCTTACAGGAAGGCAGAGGCAAGGCTAATACTGTACAGTCCTTACAGGAAGACAGAGGCAAGGCCAATACTGTACACTCCTTACAGGAAGACAGAGGCAAGGCCAATACTGTACACTCCTTACAGGAAGGCAGAGGCAAGGCTAATACTGTACAGTCCTTACAGGAAGACAGAGGCAAGGCCAATACTGTACAGTCCTTACAGGAAGGCAGAGGCAAGGCCAATACTGTACAGTCCTTACAGGAAGGCAGAGGCAAGGCCAATACTGTACACTCCTTACAGGAAGACAGAGGCAAGGCCAATACTGTACAGTCCTTACAGGAAGACAGAGGCAAGGCTAATACTGTACAGTCCTTACAGGAAGACAGAGGCAAGGCCAATACTGTACAGTCCTTACAGGAGGGAAGAGGCAAGGCCAATACTGTACACTCCTTACAGGAAGACAGATGCAAGGCCAATACTGTACAGTCCTTACAGGAAAACAGAGGCAAGGCCAATACTGTACAGTCCCTACAGGAAGACAGAAGCAAGGCCAATACTGTACAGTCCCTACAGGAAGACAGATGCAAGGCCAATACTGTACAGTCCTTACAGGAAGGCAGAGGCAAGGCTTATACTGTACAGTCCTTACAGGGAGACAGAGGCAAGGCCAATACTGTACAGACCCTACAGGAAGACAGAGGCAAGGCTAATACTGTACAGGCCTTACAGAAAGACAGAGGCAAGGCTAATACTGTACAGTCCTTACAGGAAGACAGAGGCAAGGCCAATACTGTACAGTCCTTACGGGAAGGCAGAGGCAAGGCCAATACTGTACAGTCCTTACAGAAAGACAGAGGCAAGGCCAATACTGTACACTCCTTACAGGAAGGCAGAGGCAAGGCAAATACTGTACAGTCCTTACAGGAAAACAGAGGCAAGGCCAATACTGTACAGTCCTTACAGGAAGACAGAAGCAAGGCCAATACTGTACAGTCCTTACAGGAAGACAGAGGCAAGGCCAATACTGTACAGTCCCTACAGGAAGGCAGAGGCAAGGCCAATACTGTACAGTCCTTACAAGAAAACAGAGGCAAGGCCAATACTGTACAGTCCTTACAGGAAGACAGAGGCAAGGCCAATACTGTACACTCCTTACAGGAAGACAGAGGCAAGGCCAATACTGTACAGTCCTTACAGGAAGACAGAGGCAAGGCCAATACTGTACAGTCCTTACAGGAAGACAGAAGCAAGGCCAATACTGTACAGTCCTTACAGAAAGACAGAGGCAAGGCCAATACTGTACAGTCCTTACAGAAAGACAGAGGCAAGGCTAATACTGTACAGTCCCTACAGGAAGGCAGAGGCAAGGTCAATTCTGTACAGTCCTTACAGGAAGACAGAAGCAAGGCCAATACTGTACAGTCCTTACAGAAAGACAGAGGCAAGGCTAATACTGTACAGTCCTTACAGGAAGACAGAAGCAAGGCTAATGCTGTACAGTCCCTACAGGAAGGCAGAGGCAAGGCTAATACTGTACAGTCCCTACAGGAAGGCAGAGGCAAGGCTAATACTGTACAGTCCCTACAGGAAGGCAGAGGCAAGGCCAATACTGTACAGTCCTTACAGGAAGACAGAGGCAAGGCCAATACTGTACAGTCCCTACAGGAAGGCAGAGGCAAGGCTAATACTGTACAGTCCTTACAGGAAGACAGAGGCAAGGCCAATACTGTACAGTCCTTACAGGAGGGCAGAGGCAAGGCCAATACTGTACACTCCTTACAGGAAGACAGATGCAAGGCCAATACTGTACAGTCCTTACAGGAAGACAGAGGCAAGGCTAATACTGTACGGTCCTTACAGGAAGACAGAGGCAAGGCCAATACTGTACAGTCCTTACAGGAGGGCAGAGGCAAGGCCAATACTGTACACTCCTTACAGGAAGACAGATGCAAGGCCAATACTATACAGTCCTTACAGGAAGACAGAGGCAAGGCTAATACTGTACAGTCCTTACAGGAAGACAGAGGCAAGGCCAATACTGTACAGTCCTTACAGGAAGGCAGAGGCAAGGCTAATACTGTACAGTCCTTACAGGAAGACAGAAGCAAGGCCAATACTGTACAGTCCCTACAGGAAGACAGAAGCAAGGCCAATACTGTACAGTCCCTACAGGAAGACAGATGCAAGGCCAATACTGTACAGTCCTTACAGGGAGACAGAGGCAAGGCCAATACTGTACAGTCCCTACAGGAAGACAGAGGCAAGGCTAATACTGTACAGGCCTTACAGAAAGACAGAGGCAAGGCTAATACTGTACAGTCCTTACAGGAAGACAGAGGCAAGGCCAATACTGTACAGTCCTTACAGGAAGGCAGAGGCAAGGCCAATACTGTACAGTCCTTACAGAAAGACAGAGGCAAGGCCAATACTGTACAGTCCTTACAGAAAGACAGAGGCAAGGCTAATACTGTACAGTCCCTACAGGAAGGCAGAGGCAAGGTCAATTCTGTACAGTCCTTACAGGAAGACAGAAGCAAGGCCAATACTGTACAGTCCTTACAGAAAGACAGAGGCAAGGCTAATACTGTACAGTCCTTACAGGAAGACAGAAGCAAGGCTAATGCTGTACAGTCCCTACAGGAAGGCAGAGGCAAGGCTAATACTGTACAGTCCCTACAGGAAGGCAGAGGCAAGGCTAATACTGTACAGTCCCTACAGGAAGGCAGAGGCAAGGCCAATACTGTACAGTCCTTACAGGAAGACAGAGGCAAGGCCAATACTGTACAGTCCCTACAGGAAGGCAGAGGCAAGGCTAATACTGTACAGTCCTTACAGGAAGACAGAGGCAAGGCCAATACTGTACAGTCCTTACAGGAGGGCAGAGGCAAGGCCAATACTGTACACTCCTTACAGGAAGACAGATGCAAGGCCAATACTGTACACTCCTTACAGGAAGACAGAGGCAAGGCTAATACTGTACGGTCCTTACAGGAAGACAGAGGCAAGGCCAATACTGTACAGTCCTTACAGGAGGGCAGAGGCAAGGCCAATACTGTACACTCCTTACAGGAAGACAGATGCAAGGCCAATACTATACAGTCCTTACAGGAAGACAGAGGCAAGGCTAATACTGTACAGTCCTTACAGGAAGACAGAGGCAAGGCCAATACTGTACAGTCCTTACAGGAAGGCAGAGGCAAGGCTAATACTGTACAGTCCTTACAGGAAGACAGAAGCAAGGCCAATACTGTACAGTCCCTACAGGAAGACAGAAGCAAGGCCAATACTGTACAGTCCCTACAGGAAGACAGATGCAAGGCCAATACTGTACAGTCCTTACAGGGAGACAGAGGCAAGGCCAATACTGTACAGTCCCTACAGGAAGACAGAGGCAAGGCTAATACTGTACAGGCCTTACAGAAAGACAGAGGCAAGGCTAATACTGTACAGTCCTTACAGGAAGACAGAGGCAAGGCCAATACTGTACAGTCCTTACAGGAAGGCAGAGGCAAGGCCAATACTGTACAGTCCTTACAGAAAGACAGAGGCAAGGCCAATACTGTACACTCCTTACAGGAAGGCAGAGGCAAGGCAAATACTGTACAGTCCTTACAGGAAAACAGAGGCAAGGCCAATACTGTACAGTCCTTACAGGAAGACAGAAGCAAGGCCAATACTGTACAGTCCTTACAGGAAGACAGAGGCAAGGGCAATACTGTACAGTCCCTACAGGAAGGCAGAGGCAAGGCCAATACTGTACAGTCCTTACAAGAAAACAGAGGCAAGGCCAATACTGTACAGTCCTTACAGGAAGACAGAGGCAAGGCCAATACTGTACACTCCTTACAGGAAGACAGAGGCAAGGCCAATACTGTACAGTCCTTACAGGAAGACAGAGGCAAGACCAATACTGTACAGTCCTTACAGGAAGACAGAAGCAAGGCCAATACTGTACAGTCCTTACAGAAAGACAGAGGCAAGGCCAATACTGTACAGTCCTTACAGAAAGACAGAGGCAAGGCTAATACTGTACAGTCCCTACAGGAAGGCAGAGGCAAGGCCAATTCTGTACAGTCCTTACAGGAAGACAGAAGCAAGGCCAATACTGTACAGTCCTTACAGAAAGACAGAGGCAAGGCTAATACTGTACAGTCCTTACAGGAAGACAGAAGCAAGGCTAATACTGTACAGTCCCTACAGGAAGGCAGAGGCAAGGCTAATACTGTACAGTCCCTACAGGAAGGCAGAAGCAAGGCTAATACTGTACAGTCCCTACAGGAAGGCAGAGGCAAGGCCAATACTGTACAGTCCTTACAGGA
The DNA here is from genome assembly GCA_964017125.1 of Flabesymbios commensalis. Lineage (NCBI taxonomy): Eukaryota > Metazoa > Annelida > Polychaeta > Terebellida > Flabelligeridae > Flabesymbios > Flabesymbios commensalis. The sequence goes on along the minus strand of OZ024910.1, from coordinate 10,144,322 downwards.
AGACAGAGGCAAGGCCAATACTGTACAGTCCTTACAGGAAGGCAGAGGCAAGGCCAATACTGTACAGTCCTTACAGAAAGACAGAGGCAAGGCCAATACTGTACACTCCTTACAGGAAGGCAGAGGCAAGGCAAATACTGTACAGTCCTTACAGGAAAACAGAGGCAAGGCCAATACTGTACAGTCCTTACAGGAAGACAGAAGCAAGGCCAATACTGTACAGTCCTTACAGGAAGACAGAGGCAAGGGCAATACTGTACAGTCCCTACAGGAAGGCAGAGGCAAGGCCAATACTGTACAGTCCTTACAAGAAAACAGAGGCAAGGCCAATACTGTACAGTCCTTACAGGAAGACAGAGGCAAGGCCAATACTGTACACTCCTTACAGGAAGACAGAGGCAAGGCCAATACTGTACAGTCCTTACAGGAAGACAGAGGCAAGACCAAAACTGTACAGTCCTTACAGGAAGACAGAAGCAAGGCCAATACTGTACAGTCCTTACAGAAAGACAGAGGCAAGGCCAATACTGTACAGTCCTTACAGGAAGGCAGAGGCAAGGCCAATACTGTACAGTCCCTACAGGAAGACAGAGGCAAGGCTAATACTGTACAGTCCTTACAGGAAGACAGAAGCAAGGCAATACTGTACAGTCCCTACAGGAAGGCAGAGGCAAGGCTAATACTGTACAGTCCTTACAGGAAGACAGAGGCAAGGCCAATACTGTACAGTCCTTACAGGAGGGCAGAGGCAAGGCCAATACTGTACACTCCTTACAGGAAGACAGATGCAAGGCCAATACTGTACAGTCCTTACAGGAAGACAGAGGCAAGGCTAATACTGTACGGTCCTTACAGGAAGACAGAGGCAAGGCCAATACTGTACAGTCCTTACAGGAGGGCAGAGGCAAGGCCAATACTGTACACTCCTTACAGGAAGACAGATGCAAGGCCAATACTATACAGTCCTTACAGGAAGACAGAGGCAAGGCTAATACTGTACAGTCCTTACAGGAAGACAGAGGCAAGGCCAATACTGTACAGTCCTTACAGGAAGGCAGAGGCAAGGCTAATACTGTACAGTCCTTACAGGAAGACAGAAGCAAGGCCAATACTGTACAGTCCCTACAGGAAGACAGAAGCAAGGCCAATACTGTACAGTCCCTACAGGAAGACAGATGCAAGGCCAATACTGTACAGTCCTTACAGGGAGACAGAGGCAAGGCCAATACTGTACAGTCCCTACAGGAAGACAGAGGCAAGGCTAATACTGTACAGGCCTTACAGAAAGACAGAGGCAAGGCTAATACTGTACAGTCCTTACAGGAAGACAGAGGCAAGGCCAATACTGTACAGTCCTTACAGGAAGGCAGAGGCAAGGCCAATACTGTACAGTCCTTACAGAAAGACAGAGGCAAGGCCAATACTGTACACTCCTTACAGGAAGGCAGAGGCAAGGCAAATACTGTACAGTCCTTACAGGAAAACAGAGGCAAGGCCAATACTGTACAGTCCTTACAGGAAGACAGAAGCAAGGCCAATACTGTACAGTCCTTACAGGAAGACAGAGGCAAGGGCAATACTGTACAGTCCCTACAGGAAGGCAGAGGCAAGGCCAATACTGTACAGTCCTTACAAGAAAACAGAGGCAAGGCCAATACTGTACAGTCCTTACAGGAAGACAGAGGCAAGGCCAATACTGTACACTCCTTACAGGAAGACAGAGGCAAGGCCAATACTGTACAGTCCTTACAGGAAGACAGAGGCAAGACCAATACTGTACAGTCCTTACAGGAAGACAGAAGCAAGGCCAATACTGTACAGTCCTTACAGAAAGACAGAGGCAAGGCCAATACTGTACAGTCCTTACAGAAAGACAGAGGCAAGGCTAATACTGTACAGTCCCTACAGGAAGGCAGAGGCAAGGCCAATTCTGTACAGTCCTTACAGGAAGACAGAAGCAAGGCCAATACTGTACAGTCCTTACAGAAAGACAGAGGCAAGGCTAATACTGTACAGTCCTTACAGGAAGACAGAAGCAAGGCTAATACTGTACAGTCCCTACAGGAAGGCAGAGGCAAGGCTAATACTGTACAGTCCCTACAGGAAGGCAGAAGCAAGGCTAATACTGTACAGTCCCTACAGGAAGGCAGAGGCAAGGCCAATACTGTACAGTCCTTACAGGAAGACAGAGGCAAGGCCAATACTGTACAGTCCTTACAGGAAGGCAGAGGCAAGGCCAATACTGTACAGTCCTTACAGAAAGACAGAGGCAAGGCCAATACTGTACACTCCTTACAGGAAGGCAGAGGCAAGGCAAATACTGTACAGTCCTTACAGGAAAACAGAGGCAAGGCCAATACTGTACAGTCCTTACAGGAAGACAGAAGCAAGGCCAATACTGTACAGTCCTTACAGGAAGACAGAGGCAAGGGCAATACTGTACAGTCCCTACAGGAAGGCAGAGGCAAGGCCAATACTGTACAGTCCTTACAAGAAAACAGAGGCAAGGCCAATACTGTACAGTCCTTACAGGAAGACAGAGGCAAGGCCAATACTGTACACTCCTTACAGGAAGACAGAGGCAAGGCCAATACTGTACAGTCCTTACAGGAAGACAGAGGCAAGACCAATACTGTACAGTCCTTACAGGAAGACAGAAGCAAGGCCAATACTGTACAGTCCTTACAGAAAGACAGAGGCAAGGCCAATACTGTACAGTCCTTACAGAAAGACAGAGGCAAGGGTAATACTGTACAGTCCCTACAGGAAGGCAGAGGCAAGGCCAATTCTGTACAGTCCTTACAGGAAGACAGAAGCAAGGCCAATACTGTACAGTCCTTACAGAAAGACAGAGGCAAGGCTAATACTGTACAGTCCTTACAGGAAGACAGAAGCAAGGCTAATACTGTACAGTCCCTACAGGAAGGCAGAGGCAAGGCTAATACTGTACAGTCCCTACAGGAAGGCAGAGGCAAGGCTAATACTGTACAGTCCCTACAGGAAGGCAGAGGCAAGGCCAATACTGTACAGTCCTTACAGGAAGACAGAGGCAAGGCCAATACTGTACAGTCCCTACAGGAAGGCAGAGGCAAGGCCAATACTGTACAGTCCCTACTGGAAGACAGAAGCAAGGCCAATACTGTACAGTCCCTACAGGAAGGCAGAGGCAAGGCCAATACTGTACAGTCCTTACAGGAAGACAGAGGCAAGGCTAATACTGTACAGTCCTTACAGGAAGACAGAGGCAAGGCCAATACTGTACAGTCCTTACAGGAGGGCAGAGGCAAGGCCAATACTGTACACTCCTTACAGGAAGACAGATGCAAGGCCAATACTGTACAGTCCTTACAGGAAGACAGAGGCAAGGCCAATACTGTACAGTCCTTACAGGAAGGCAGAGGCAAGGCTAATACTGTACAGTCCTTACAGGAAGACAGAAGCAAGGCCAATACTGTACAGTCCTTACAGGAAGACAGAAGCAAGGCTAATACTGTACAGTCCTTACAGGAAGACAGAAGCAAGGCCAATACTGTACAGTCCTTACGGGAAGGCAGAGGCAAGGCCAATACTGTACAGTCCTTACAGGAAGGCAGAGGCAAGGCCAATACTGTACAGTCCTTACTGGAAGACAGAGGCAAGGCCAATACTGTACAGTCCTTACAGAAAGACAGAGGCAAGGCCAATATTGTACAGTCCTTACAGAAAGACAGAGGCAAGGCTAATACTGTACAGTCCCTACAGGAAGGCAGAGGCAAGGCCAATTCTGTACAGTCCTTACAGGAAGACAGAAGCAAGGCCAATACTGTACAGTCCTTACAGAAAGACAGAGGCAAGGCTAATACTGTACAGTCCTTACAGGAAGACAGAAGCAAGGCTAATACTGTACAGTCCCTACAGGAAGGCAGAGGCAAGGCTAATACTGTACAGTCCCTACAGGAAGGCAGAGGCAAGGCTAATACTGTACAGTCCCTACAGGAAGGCAGAGGCAAGGCCAATACGGTACAGTCCTTACAGGAAGACAGAGGCAAGGCCAATACTGTACAGTCCCTACAGGAAGGCAGAGGCAAGGCCAATACTGTACAGTCCCTACTGGAAGAAAGAAGCAAGGCCAATACTGTACAGTCCCTACAGGAAGACAGAGGCAAGGCCAATACTGTACAGTCCTTACAGGAAGACAGAAGCAAGGCTAATACTGTACAGTCCTTACAGGAAGACAGAAGCAAGGCCAATACTGTACAGTCCTTACAGGAAGGCAGAGGCAAGGCCAATACTGTACAGTCCTTACAGGAAGGCAGAGGCAAGGCCAATACTGTACAGTCCTTACTGGAAGACAGAGGCAAGGCCAATACTGTACAGTCCTTACAGGAAGACAGAGGCAAGGCCAATACTGTACAGTCCTTACAGGAAGACAGAAGCAAGGCCAATACTGTACAGTCCTTACAGAAAGACAGAGGCAAGGCCAATACTGTACAGTCCTTACAGAAAGACAGAGGCAAGGCCAATACTGTACAGTCCTTACAGGAAGGCAGAAGCAAGGCCAATACTGTACAGTCCTTACAGAAAGGCAGAGGCAAGGCTAATACTGTACAGTCCTTACTGGGAGGCAGAGGCTAGGCTAATACTGTACAGTCCTTACAGGAGGGCAGAGGCAAGGCCAATACTGTACAGTTCTTACAGGAAGACAGAAGCAAGGCCAATACTGTACAGTCCCTACAGGAAGACAGAGGCAAGGCCAATACTGTACAGTCCTTACAGGAAGGCAGAGGCAAGGCTAATACTGTACAGTCCTTACAGGAAGACAGGGACAAGGCCAATACTGTACAGTCCTTACAGGAGGGCAGAGGCAAGGCCAATACTGTACAGTCCTTACAGGAAGGCAGAGGCAAGGCCAATACTGTACAGTCCTTACAGGAAGGCAGAGGCAAGGCCAATACTGTACAGTCCTTACTGGAAGACAGAGGCAAGGCCAATACTGTACAGTCCCTACAGGAAGGCAGAGGCAAGGCCAATACTGTACAGTCCCTACTGGAAGAAAGAAGCAAGGCCAATACTGTACAGTCCCTACAGGAAGACAGAGGCAAGGCCAATACTGTACAGTCCTTACAGGAAGACAGAAGCAAGGCTAATACTGTACAGTCCTTACAGGAAGACAGAAGCAAGGCCAATACTGTACAGTCCTTACAGGAAGGCAGAGGCAAGGCCAATACTGTACAGTCCTTACAGGAAGGCAGAGGCAAGGCCAATACTGTACAGTCCTTACTGGAAGACAGAGGCAAGGCCAATACTGTACAGTCCTTACAGGAAGACAGAGGCAAGGCCAATACTGTACAGTCCTTACAGGAAGACAGAAGCAAGGCCAATACTGTACAGTCCTTACAGAAAGACAGAGGCAAGGCCAATACTGTACAGTCCTTACAGAAAGACAGAGGCAAGGCCAATACTGTACAGTCCTTACAGGAAGGCAGAAGCAAGGCCAATACTGTACAGTCCTTACAGAAAGGCAGAGGCAAGGCTAATACTGTACAGTCCTTACTGGGAGGCAGAGGCTAGGCTAATACTGTACAGTCCTTACAGGAGGGCAGAGGCAAGGCCAATACTGTACAGTTCTTACAGGAAGACAGAAGCAAGGCCAATACTGTACAGTCCCTACAGGAAGACAGAGGCAAGGCCAATACTGTACAGTCCTTACAGGAAGGCAGAGGCAAGGCTAATACTGTACAGTCCTTACAGGAAGACAGGGACAAGGCCAATACTGTACAGTCCTTACAGGAGGGCAGAGGCAAGGCCAATACTGTACAGTCCTTACAGGAAGGCAGAGGCAAGGCCAATACTGTACAGTCCTTACAGGAAGGCAGAGGCAAGGCCAATACTGTACAGTCCTTACTGGAAGACAGAGGCAAGGCCAATACTGTACAGTCCCTACAGGAAGGCAGAGGCAAGGCCAATACTGTACAGTCCCTACTGGAAGAAAGAAGCAAGGCCAATACTGTACAGTCCCTACAGGAAGACAGAGGCAAGGCCAATACTGTACAGTCCTTACAGGAAGACAGAAGCAAGGCTAATACTGTACAGTCCTTACAGGAAGACAGAAGCAAGGCCAATACTGTACAGTCCTTACAGGAAGGCAGAGGCAAGGCCAATACTGTACAGTCCTTACAGGAAGGCAGAGGCAAGGCCAATACTGTACAGTCCTTACTGGAAGACAGAGGCAAGGCCAATACTGTACAGTCCTTACAGGAAGACAGAGGCAAGGCCAATACTGTACAGTCCTTACAGGAAGACAGAAGCAAGGCCAATACTGTACAGTCCTTACAGAAAGACAGAGGCAAGGCCAATACTGTACAGTCCTTACAGAAAGACAGAGGCAAGGCCAATACTGTACAGTCCTTACAGGAAGGCAGAAGCAAGGCCAATACTGTACAGTCCTTACAGAAAGGCAGAGGCAAGGCTAATACTGTACAGTCCTTACTGGGAGGCAGAGGCTAGGCTAATACTGTACAGTCCTTACAGGAGGGCAGAGGCAAGGCCAATACTGTACAGTTCTTACAGGAAGACAGAAGCAAGGCCAATACTGTACAGTCCCTACAGGAAGACAGAGGCAAGGCCAATACTGTACAGTCCTTACAGGAAGGCAGAGGCAAGGCTAATACTGTACAGTCCTTACAGGAAGACAGGGACAAGGCCAATACTGTACAGTCCTTACAGGAGGGCAGAGGCAAGGCCAATACTGTACAGTCCTTACAGGAAGGCAGAGGCAAGGCCAATACTGTACAGTCCTTACAGGAAGGCAGAGGCAAGGCCAATACTGTACAGTCCTTACTGGAAGACAGAGGCAAGGCCAATACTGTACAGTCCTTACAGGAAGACAGAGGCAAGGCCAATACTGTACAGTCCTTACAGGAAGACAGAAGCAAGGCCAATACTGTACAGTCCTTACAGAAAGACAGAGGCAAGGCCAATACTGTACAGTCCTTACAGAAAGACAGAGGCAAGGCCAATACTGTACAGTCCTTACAGGAAGGCAGAAGCAAGGCCAATACTGTACAGTCCTTACAGAAAGGCAGAGGCAAGGCTAATACTGTACAGTCCTTACTGGGAGGCAGAGGCTAGGCTAATACTGTACAGTCCTTACAGGAGGGCAGAGGCAAGGCCAATACTGTACAGTTCTTACAGGAAGACAGAAGCAAGGCTAATACTGTACAGTCCTTACAGGAAGACAGAGGCAAGGCTAATACTGTACAGTCCTTACAGGAAGGCAGAGGCAAGGCTAATACTGTACAGTCCTTACAGGAAGACAGGGACAAGGCCAATACTGTACAGTCCTTACAGGAGGGCAGAGGCAAGGCCAATACTGTACAGTTCTTACAGGAAGACAGAAGCAAGGCTAATACTGTACAGTCCTTACAGGAAGGCAGAGGCAAGGCTAATACTGTACAGTCCTTACAGGAAGGCAGAGGCAAGGCCAATACTGTACAGTCCTTACAGGAGGGCAGAGGCAAGGCCAATACTGTACAGTTCTTACAGGAAGACAGAAGCAAGGCTAATACTGTACAGTCCTTACAGGAAGACAGAGGCAAGGCCAATACTGTACAGTCCTTACAGGAAGACAGAGGCAAGGCCAATTCTGTACACTCCTTACAGGAAGGCAGAGGCAAGGCTAATACTGTACAGTCCTTACAGGAAGACAGGGACAAGGCCAATACTATGCATTCCGTCAAGGAGAAGGAACAAATTGGATAGATTCGTAGATACGAATGTACGAGGCGCGCAGCACCGAGTACATTCGGATCAACGAATCCATTGTAATGAGTTTTTTTCTCCAACTTAAAATACACGAAATAGGCACATGCCAAGATTTGATATAAACAAAATTTAGAAAAAAAAACTAATTATAGTTAGCATTGTAAACAATGAAACATTAGCCATGGTAAAACCTGAATATTGAGTCCGACCTGGTCAGTATAAAAATAACAGTAGATTCGGAGATCTGAATCTACTGTTTTAACAATAGACTGACGTCACCGGTTTACATGTATTTTAATTACAGCTAGGCAGCCAACCAGTGATATATTGTATCTTAAGGATTAAAAGGTAGTGTTTGTCACTATGTAAAGTAGCAAATATCACTTTTTATTCCTCAGGATACGATATGCAGCCAGTTGTGACATTCAGCCGGAGACTGCAAACCTCTGCCGACATTAATGATCGTAATCGAGATCCTTGATCCACATGAAAATGTGATGGATTGGTTCTTGGCTCGAGATGAGATATGCTAGTCGATATGCTAGTCAAGTAGCTGAGTGACCAGCCATGTAGCCAGGCGGTCAGCCTTTCAGGTAGACCCGGTGGCTGAAACAGGTTTCAGCCCCAGATTGACCCCGTACAAAATCGTGGGACATTTCTTTGGACGGTCATATCTCAGATTTGCCCTTGAATAATCAGGTCGTAAATAGTTTTTTTTTATAATCAGTAACATTTCAGCTACGTGGTCGCATTCTCAGCTCATTTTCCGCACAGTCATTAAAACTATATGGGCATTTTTCGGACTTTGTAATCGAGATAGTTCTCAGTCACCGCCATGTTGAAAAACGTTGATTTCTTCGGGCAAACATGGTAAAAAGAATGCAGCAATTCACGTCATCGGAGAGGACGTCACAGCAACCTCTGAGGTAGTAACTGTTAATAACCCAGCCAGGTAGTCAGCTGATCTGCCTACCCGGTAGTTAATAACCCATACATGAAATCAGCTGGTTTGCCTACCCGGTAGTTATTAACCCAGATCTGACAGTCTAGTCAAGATAAGATCATTCACCCGGGTGATTGTCAAGCTGTCACACAAATGGCTGCATGACAGCCATGCATCCGGTGTGATGTCTGCTATTTGACTATTATTATGGGTGATAACATTCAAAAGAAACTAATTAACACATAAACAAACTGCAGTGCGAAGACAAACAGCAGCAACTGGTTACTTGAAATGAAGCAGTTACTACTGTTTGTCTTTGTACAAAAAAAACCCCATAAGCTGTTAGTATATCACTTCAGTGCAAAGGCAAACAACAGTAACTGCTCACTTTTTAAGTAAGCAGTTACTGCTAATTGTACTTGCATAGTCTATAGTGCCAACGGGCTCTAGCATTTCTCCCACGGTTTCAGAAAAATCAACTGTCCGTATTGACCTCAGTGTTATTAAATAAGAGAGGCATACATGTAGGTGGAAAATGTAGCCTGTCGTGTCTGGGGTTGTGTATGTTTGATATTAGAAGCACTGTAGTCACATCTGATGACTAGATCACTAGATCAAAGTCAAAGAAGCAGAGAGGCTGGCATTATGTCTGTCTCACTGAATACTGTGATCATCACACAGTACATGGTACTGGTGAGAGGGGTAGATACCTGAACAAACAAAAGAGCTTGGATTAATGTTTGGCCAGTATTGTAGACGGTGGACGAACGGTAAAACAACCTAGGTTGAACGGCTTGTACTTGGTGGGAGGGACCGCAGGAGATTAGTGGACACGAATTCTTATATAATTTGTTAAAAAAATGTAGGAATGAATAAATGAATGAATGAATGAATGAATGAATGAATGAATGAATGAATGAATGAATGAATGAATGAATAAATGAATAAATGAATGAATGAATGGATGAATAAATCTATGAATGAATGAATGAATGAATGAATGAATAAATGAATGAATGAATGAATGAATGAATGAATGAATGAATGAATGAATGAATGAATGAATGAATGAATGAATGAATAAATAAATAGAAAATTAAATAAATAAATAAATAAAATGGATGAATGAATGAATGAATGCCTCCTATAGCTAGATCTTACCTAAATATCGTACAATCATGACAAATCATTGTGAGTCTTTTATGTAGGCCGCTTGATGTCACACGTGGGAAAAGAGGAAGAAAAAGTAATTATAGAAAAAAGGTAACATTACCTCCCCGACGCGAGTAATGGTTCCCCAGTAAGTGTTAGGCGAGTTATGGACATGATTCTTCAGTAACACTTACGCCACAGAAATGTAATGGAATCTACCTTCGCTCTGAGCTGTCAATCTCTACCTTACAGTGAATAAAGATTAAGGAATTTGTAAAAAAATACTCGAGTGTAACACATGTAATAAACGGCCAAAACGTCACGATTCGTTATTACCGAGAAGTTGTGTTTTTTGTCGTGTTTGTTTGTTTGTTTGTTTGTTTGTTTTTGGTTGGTTTGTTGGTTGGTTGGTTGGTTGGTTGGTTGGTTGGTTGGTTGGTTGGTTGGTTGGTTGGTTGGTTCGTTTGTTTGTTTGTTTGTTGTAGATATTTGCAGATTCTGACATTTAAAATCGGTCCCCGCGCTGATTTCTCAGCCAATTTAAAACCAATTTCCATGAAGTTTTTTACCAGCGATGCGGCGATTGCCCTGAATAATTAATTAAGAGGAGGACTGAAGTCCTATATCATCCCCCGCCATAAATTAGGTTAGACGTTTTGCAGTCACAAATATACAAAAAGCTGATTTGTGGTGGCCATTTTTAATTTCAGTAAAATCACATCCACAATTCCAGATGGTGTACAATGTGAATTATTACCGATTTCAATTTTTCAGTTTTTGCGCCCACAAGAAAATATGAAGTTTATCAATGGCGGCCATTTTGAATTTCAGTAGAACCTTAAACAAATCACTTGCACATCTCCATATCGTGGGAAATGTGATAGTAAAATTTGAATAAATTCTGACTTTAAGTTTCAGAGTTTTTGCGCCCACAAAAAAATTTTGGAGTTGACCTCTGGCGGCCATTTTGAATTTTGGTAGTATCATTAAAAAAACACTTGCACATTCCCATGCTGCTAGGAATGTGATGTTAAAATTTAAAAAAAATCGACCAAACAGATTTTTTGAGTTTTTACGCCCCCCAAAAAATTAAAGTTGATCTGTGGCGGCCATTTTGAATTTCAGTAAAACCTTGAAAAATTCACCTGCACATCTCCATATCATGGGGAATGTGAGTGTAAAATTTGAATAATTTTAGAGTGCATTTTGAATTTTGGTAGCATCTCTTAAAAACCACTTGCACATCCCCATGTTGCTAGAAATGTCATGTTAAAATTTCAAAATGATTTGACCAGTAGTTTTTGTGCCCACAAGAAAACGTGACTCCGGACGCCGAACAGAATCCTGGAGCGACTAAAATTCCCCTTTCCCTACGGGCGGGAAATAAAAATAGTGCATAGTTCACAAGTTATTCTCCATAGGTATAGTGAAGACACTTCTCAACAAGAGCACACTCGAGAATAACCCGCCGCCGTTATCATGATTATTGAACTTAAAGTTATTGCGCCCATAAGGTCAATTTTTTTACGTAAAATGCTTTAGTACCATGCATAACAAATGTGAGGAGGATAAATGTAAAACTGTTCATGTTATCGCGCCCACAATGTCAAATAATTTAGTGAAAATACGAAAAAAGCAATAAATCAGACATTTTGAATTTTTTTTCAGCCATTATTGAACTCGTCCGCAAACTGGTTAATTGTAACATGCATAAGAAATTTGTTAGTTTTTTTCAGCCATTATTGAACTTGTCCGAGAACTGGTTATTTGTAACATGCATAACAAATTGGGGAAGGATACATGAACAACTTTTCTAGTTATCTTGCCACAAGTAAATGTTAACGCCGACGCCGCCAAACTTCAATTGCATCAGCCCACCTTTTTTAATTAAAACTAGCGATCTAGCACGGTTTACCAAATATCGGCCATGTGAAAGTGAATAATGGCCTAAAGGCGGCCATTTTTGATTTGATCAGGTCAAAATTTTCCAAGATGCATCCTCAGCTGAAATCTCACATTTCATTCTATAGTAATGGTCTAGCCATCTAGCACGGTTTACAAAATATCGCCCATGTGAAAGTGAATAATGGCCGATAGGAGGCCATTTTGAATTTGATCAAGTCAAAATTTTTCAGGATGCATCCTCTCCTGAAATCTCACATTTTGTTTTATAGTAATGGTCTAGCCATCTAGTACGGTTACCAAAAACCGGCTATGTGAAAGTGAATAATGGCCGATAGGCGGCCATTTTGAATTTGATCGAGTCAATTTTTTTCAAGATGCATCCTCTCTTATAATCTCACATTTTGTTTTATAGTAATGGTCCAGCTATCTAACACGGTTTACCAAATATCAGCAATGTGAAAGTAAATAGTGGCCGATAGGCGGCCTTTTTTAATTCGATTGAGTCGAAAGTTTTTAAAAGGCATCCTTTCTCGAAACGTCACATTTTGTTTTATAGTAATGGTCTAGCTATCTAGCACGGTTTACCTGATATCAGGCCTATCGAGGTAAATAATGCTGATTGTCGGCCAATTTGAATTCGTAAGTTAAAAATTTTCAGGGTGCATCCTCCCCCGAAAACTCACACTTTGTTTTATAGTAATCGGGTAATGGTCTAGCCATCTAGCACGGTTTACCAAAAATCAGCCATGTGAAAAGGAATAATGGCCGAAAAGGCGGCCATTTTAAATTTGATCAAGTCAATTTTTTTCAAGATGCATCCTCATCTGAAATCTCACATTTTGTTTTACAGTAATGGTCTAGCCATCTGTCACGGTTGACTAAATAACGGCCATGTGAAAGTGAATAATGGCCGATAAGCGGCCATTTTGAATTTTATCGAGTCGAATTTTTTCAAGATGCATCCTCTCCTGAAATCACACATTTTGTTTTATAGTAATGGTCTAGCCATCTAGCACGGTTTACCAAATAACGGCCATGTGAAAGTGAATAATGGCCGATTGGCGGCCATTTTGAACTTGGACGAGTTGAATTTTTTCAAAATGCATCCTCTCCTGAAGCCTTACAATTTGTTTTATAGTAATGGTGTAGATATCTTGAGCGGTTTTCATGATATTCCACAATATCAGGCCTGCCGAGGTGAATAATGGCTGATAGGCGGCCATTTTGAATTTGATCAACTTCAAATTTTTCAAGATGCATCCTCTCCTGAAACCTTACAATTTATTTGATATTAATGGTGTAGCTATCTTGAGCGGTTTTCATGATATTCCGCAATATCAGGCCAGTCGAGGTGAATAATGGCCGATCGGCGGCCATTTTTAATTTTATCGACTTGAAATTTTTCAAGATGCATCCTCTCCTGAAACCTCACAATTTGTTTTATAGTAATGGTGTAGCTATCTTGAACGGTTTTCATGATATTCCGCAAAAGCTTTCAGTCGGATTTACCGATGTTATAGATTAGGTCAAAGTGCTGGGTCAACTTCAAGGTCAAGGTCCAAAAACCTGAAAAGGCACAACTAGGGACCTTAGAGAACATGTATGTGCAATATGACTGTCATCGGCCCAGTACTTTTCGAGATCTGCTCCGGAAACGAAGTGCGCGTCAAAACGTCTAAATAGGTCATAGTTCTGAACCAGAAGTAGGTCAAAGTTCAAATACCCCAAAAGCACAACTAGACCCCCTAGGGGTGTTGTGTGTAAAATTTGAAGACAATCGGACAAGTACTTTCAGAGATATGCCCCGGAAACGAATTGTTTACGGACGGCCCAACGCCGTAACATCATCATTTTCTCCTCTGCAACCTTGCGTATTGAATTCAGATTAAAAATATTTTAAACTGTCCATTAGCCACCTGGAAGTAACCCACATACCAAAAATTGTTATCCTAGCTTATTTTCTTACAAAGTTATAGGCAAAAGAAGAGGCAAAAAAAAACGGAGGTAGAATCCATAGCTCCCTCCGTCTCACCTACGGTGACGGCGGGAGCTAATTAAAAGCCGGGCTAATAAAACCACTAACTTCGTAGCGGAATTACAATACACGTCAAATTTTTGAAATAATCACTAAGAAGAATCAGGATAGTCGTCGGATAGCTAGAAAAAAGTGTTTGTGAAATTTCATGAAAATTAGTTGAGAATTGAATGATTAATCAAGGAAATTCCTTCAACACCAGTTCACGTATAGTGGGAGTGAAATGAATAGGGTTTTAGGCCACCATTGTGCACACAGCCTAAATTGGGCCAGGAGAACTTCCTGAAGATGGTGAGAGGAATGAGATAACACTGCCATCCGGACACAGTATTCGAACCCTAGTGGTTCGAGGCCGAGCTCGCTACCTCTCGGTCACGGAGGCTCCCCACAATATTGAATCTTTACGAGTGAGCGGGGAAAAAACATGTTGTTTCTTTGAAACTGGAAGGCCAGAGTGGGGTCCAAATCTTTGATCTTTGCCTGTCCAACCAGGCAGCTGGAACCACTGCACCAAGCTTCTCGCCCTGGAATGGACGTGATATGCAATACTAGATATATGAGAGCCGAAAAAAACAGGCCGCGCCGTGAACCCAGCATCACGAAACATCGACCTGATGTTGGACCAATGTTGATCCACCGTCTACGACGCTGGCTCAACATTGATCAAACATTGCGTCGATGTGTCGTGTATGCCGGGAAGCAATGTAAGGTGAGGGAATGGCGGATTATCAGGGTTAATTTCCTGTCAGACTCAGGCCGGATCAGATCCCGCGAGGACCCGGGCAATAAATACAGCAGCGGGACAAAAAAAACGGGAAAACCCAGCAAACAGGAGATATTCAACAGAATGGTGGTGTAATGTTGCGCCAGCGTCGTAGACGGTGGACCAACATCACAGGAACGTTTGGTAAACGCACAACACTCGCAAACATTCACCATAATGTCGTTGTAATGTGGCCCAACATTGCACCAAACTGGGAAATGCCTGCAACAGAAAAATGCGGCGGAGCACTAAAAAGATTTACAAATGTCAGCAATAGTAAAAAAAATGTAATACCTGACAAGCTAAATATTCCTTGTGAACACGAGGCGTTGAGTCAGTGTTGGTTTGATGTTGGGTCAACGTCGCAGAAGTTGGCCCAACAATAAATTAAAGCTGGTTTGACGCCTCGTGCTTGACGAATGCGCTGATTTCCCTAATGTGATATACGGTACCTAATGTGATATTATATTATTTTCCAATGCATATTCCCGATGGAAAACGGATTTGTTAAATGGAAAGGTGTTTATTGGATGATTTATCACTCCATGTAGACCTGATCGCAAATACAGCAGAAAGGCAGGAGCGTTCACAAATCGCCGCGAAAAGATAAATTGGAATAAGCTGAATGTGAACCCTCGTTTTATTGACGCACATTCCAGATGAGAAGCCTATTTGCTGATCTATCTAGAACAGTTTTTCTATCAGATGATTTAACACACCACGTAGGCCGAGAAATACATGTAGTTGTAGAGCAGAAACATTCAGAAATGTCAACAATAGGGGAATTGTGATGCACTGAATGTAAACCTTGATTAATTCAATGTTATTGCGCAATGTGTAAGCTCCTAGTTTATAACTCTCTACATCAAATGAACGTGGTTTTTATTGGATGATGTATCGCAAAAAGTCAACATGATTAACTGGTTAAAGTGAATACAAATTGCGCCACAACTGATAAAAACCTTTTTTACTTATCCTGAACACATTTTAATAATATTAGAAATAACTAATGAATCTTATTCTGGCCTCAGAATGAGCTGAATCTGTCAAACGTACACTTGCAGCTGAAAAATTATGTACATGTATACTGATAACATGCTACGGGGCAACGTACCGTCAATTTGTATGTGTATTTTCAAATACCCAAAAATTAGTATTTCCATCACTTGCATACAAAATGGGTGTTTCCACACATTGCTACTTGCATATATCAAAATGTATTACTGTATTTTCAAATATCCGAAAATTAGTATTTCCATCACTGGCACACAAAAATGTGTATTTCCAGACATGGACTACTTTGGCGTGGTTTCCCGTCATCAAATATTCAGGCTGTCACGTTATATGAACGTCCCCTGTTCTTCCATATATTCCTTACGGTCCCATCATCTGCTACGCGTGCCTGGATCGCTAATTGGCACCCTAAATCAACCCCAGTCACTAAATATAAAACCTAGCTAGATGGCAGGCAATCTAGGCTTAAACCCTTCGCCATGCTCACATTGCACAGCGTGTTTTTCATTCATTTGAAGCTGAAATTGCTAACGCAATTTCCAGCTTTTCAAATAGGAAAAGATGAAAAATAAACATCCGTCAAATTTCACCCTTATCTTGCTGATCACGACTATTGTCCTCTTTAATCTGTTTTATTAGTCGACCAAATCACTGTTATTGGGAATGCAATGGTTGTCCTAACATCAAGATTTGCAAATAGTTGTGCTCAAATTAAACAAAAATGAGTATTTTTCAGCCGCTTGAAGTTGTCGGTCGCGGTAGCGACCCACAACTTCAAGTGGCTGAAAATTTAAATATTAGGGTTAATTATTAGATTTATTAAACACCTATCACAAATATTTATGAATTGAAGTTACTTTTTATGTGGTTGGGAACTTCTATTAACCCTTTAAGCCCTCACGATGCATTAAAGCATCATTTTACATCCCTGAAAACAGACTTAATTTTCTTACAAATAAGGTTTTACCAATACATGCCAATTTTCTTTAATTTTTACACCACATCATGTCATCTTCATCCAGTACAAATCGAGAATTGCGGTAGAAATTCGCGGTTTGTAGTGGATGAAAGTGACAATATTAAACTCAGGCTTCAAAGGGTTAACCCTTAACCTGCTAAGCGTGACTATAGTCGTTTTTAAGACATTTCATAAGTCGATCAAAGCACGGTTATCGGGAACGAAATGTGTGCTTAAACATAAATATTTGCAAATGTTTGGGCTCAGACTAAACAAAAAAGAAAATTTTCAACCACTTGAAGCTGTGGGTCGAGGTAGCGAGACGATATGCAAACGGTATTCATTTCATTCACACGATTGTCGAAAATTTCACACTGCGCAAATAAGTGTACAGTTGACCGACATGACAAACGACCATAAGACCCGCCGCTCACCTGCTATAAAGCATGCATGCATAGGCCTACAACATGTATAGGACTACATGTAGTACAGCGGAGTGCGGTATCGGCTGATATCGAAAAGTGCGGTATCGGCTGATATCGCAATACGTCTCATAGTGGAAACACCACCAGTGAGTGTGAGAAACACTTCAAGTGGCTGAAAATTTAAATAAATGAACATAGCAGGATAGGGGTTAATTGTTACATTTATTGAACATCTATCACAAATCGTTTGGTTGGAAATTTATCTTAACTATTAGGCGTGACTATAGTCGTTTTTAAGACATTTCATAAGTCGACCAAAGCATGGTTATTGGGAACGAAATGTGTGTTTAAACATAAAGATTTGCAAATGTTTGGTCTCCGAATAAACAAATATAAGTTATTTTCGCCCCATTTGAATACCTATGATATGGGTCTACGGTCATCATAAATGTTTTAATTTTTTCAGCGCGGGGATCGTCTTTATATGTCAGAGTCTGACGTCTACAGACGTCAGACTCTGACATATGAAGACGATCCCCGCGCTGGAAGGGTTAACATTCTACGTAGGTTTTTTTGTATAATTCTAGTCATTCTGTGCTGAGAGCTTCCACCACAATAATGCCACCTGAATATACATGAGTCACTTACTTTTATCAAGTGTCATGGTGTATAAAATAAAAGCAAAAATCCAATATTTTGTTTTATTGCCAAATACCAGTGTTTGTTGCAACTAATTTTATTTAAACCATACAGTATGGTTTATATGATGCGGTGTTGGAGCTCAACGGGTCAAACTAAATACCGGAAACGACAGAAAGCCTGCGAGTCGGTAGTCGATAATAGGGGGAATTCAGCGTGTTTCAGCGCAGCAGGTGTTTACACAGGATTACTACATAATACACTGGGAGATATGGGAAAAATAATATCTGGTTCTACATGTTCTATGCACGTAGCCAAAATAAAAATGTTAGCTTTTTTACATGTTTAATGCGGACCCATTCATAGTAATTATTCATTCTAAGATGGCGATGCATAAACATTGCCATCTTATAATGAATGAAAAACTTTTTTTCAAATATGTTTTATATCTGCGATTGAATACATTTGATGTGACGAAGCAGTTCAAGAAAGCTTCAACATTTGGGCGATAATCATGATTGTAAACAGTTTTTTTGTTATCATATAAAAATAACGGTGTTTGGTAGTAAAGTTTGTGTTTTCTAGTCAGCAAAAATTGCTGGGATAAAATTGAAAAAATGACTATTTTACAGACTTAGGTTGTGATTTACATTAGCGAGATTCACATTTTGGCGGATTAAAATTTGAATCATTTAGGTCATTTACCTACAAGAAAGTGCGATGATAATTTACTCGGTAAGCTGTGCTCACAGTGAAATAAAATTTTACAATTTCGCAAAATACCAATGTCTGGGATCTGTTCACGCCGGACGTCATTCGAAAGTGATACTTATGATGCGCAAACCGCCCAAATCTGCCCAATTTCTTGGGCAGAGGTGGGCGTAAGGTTTGTGCTTAACCCTAAAAGCGCTGATTGGAGATCATAAGGGTTTTTTTTCAATTTGAAATGATCATAAATGTTAGCTCTTACTGCTTCATTTGAATACTTATGTCATGGGTCTACGACCATTATAAATATTTTATTATGTTATCAGGTTATGGGTTTACAGCCATTATAAATATTTTAATTCTTACAGTTCGAGAATCAACTTCAGACGTCAGAATCTGGCGTCTACAGACGTCAGATTCTGACGTCTAAAGTCGATCCCCGCGCTGTAAGAATTAAGTCAGCAATAATTACAGATCAGAAGCTCTTTAACGAGAATCCTGTTAACTAGCTACTGTTAAACAAACTCAAAGATTTCAGACACTATATGGATATCTTAGATGGGGCCTACAGGCTTCGCACATGGCGATCTCAAATTCTCAGTACATGTTGTAATACGTATGGTTCCACCGTCCATCGGGCCAAGGGGCTTGAATTCCACACTAGACTCCAGCCAATCAGATAGATTTGACGCCTCGGTGAGGACTATTACAAACACAAACCTCGCAAGAAAGGCTCAAGGCGTTTCCCAGCCAGCACAGATGCTGACTCAATGCTGCGACTTTGGCTGAGTATTAACCCTCAACCATTTAACCGCCGGTGTCGGATATCTACAGGTTTGCATTTTGTATTATCACATCAAATACTACCTTTTAAACTTGTTAAAGATGAAATGTGACATCAATCGGCAATATTTGAAAACAGTTGACCTCCATTTTGTCAAATCTGTATAATTTTCACTCACTTGAAGTTGTGGATCGCGTCAGCGAGACACAACTTCAAGTGGGTGTAAATTCAGAATGAATAATTTGGGGGTTAAATCATCATAAATGTCTTAGTTAGCTAAGTTAAAAAAAAAAGTAATATAAATGTCATAAATGTCAATAAATGTCATAGCAGCCATTATCAATATTTTAATTCTTACAGTGATTTTATACGTCACAATCTGACGCCATACGTCAGATTGTGACGTATAAGGACGGTCCCGCGCTGGAAGGGTTAAAGCGATAAGCGCGACTGTAGTCATTTTTAATCCATTTTATCAGCCGATCAAACCACAGTAATTGGGAACGAAATGACCGTTTAACCCTTTAAGCCCTCACGATGCATTAAAGCATCATTTTACTTTCCAGAAAACAGACTTAATTTTCCTACAACTAAAGGTTTTAGAATAACAATTTCTAATAAACTGGTTTACCAATACGTAGCAATTTTCTTCAATTTTCACTTCAACTTCATCCACTACAAGTCGAGAATTGCGACAGCAATTCGCGGCTTGTAGTTGCTGAAGTTGACAATGTTAAATTCCGGTTTGAAAGGGTTAAACTTCAATATTTGCGAATGCTTTGTCTCAAATAAACAAATATGAGTAGTTTTCACCCACCTGAAGTTGTGGATCGCGGTAGCGAGACACAACTTCAAGTGGGTGAAAATTTAGCGCTTTAACCCTTACAGCGCGCTGATCGACTTCAGACTTTAGAATATGACGTCTGTAGACGTCACATTCTAAAGTCTAAAGTCGATCCAAGCACTGTAAGAGTAAACATATTTCCAATGGCCGTAGACCAATAACATAGGTATTCAAATGAAGAGGAAAGAGATAACTAAGACATTTATGACTTACTTGTTTATATAGGTGTGACGCGGTACCGAGAAAATTTCGCGCTTTCACCTTCGACTTTAGACCTTAGTATCTGACGTCTGTAGACGTCACATTCTAAAGTCTAAAGTCGATCCAAGCACTGTAAGAGTATAAGAATATTCATAATGGCCGTAGACCCATAACATAGGTATTCAAATGAATCGGAAAGAGATAACTAAGACATTTATGATGCTTTCAAAATGAAAAAAAACTTTGTTTTCTAGTGGTTTGTATGAAAGTATTTCAGCGCTTTAATTGTTACGGCTCAAACCAATTAGCACCAGGGACTGTCTCAAATTAAACAAATATGAGGTATTTCTCCCCACTTTAAGTTGTGGGTCACGGTAACGAGACACAACTTTATGTGGGTGAATTTTTTTAATGCAGCGTTTCGAGGGTTAAACGAACACCAGGACGGCCTCTGGTGTATGGACTCAGCTGAGTGTTGCTAGGCAAACAAGAGATATCGACCCAATGCTGGCTTATTGCTGGGCCACCGTCTCTGACGCTGGTCCAACATTAAACCAGCAGTTGGTGGATGTCTCGCTGGGCGGGTCTTGTTAGTTCACAGTCACGTGATCACAGCAGACAGACCACAAACATCCTCCCAGCAACCATGAGACTTTGGACCAGTGTTGGTTTGATGCTGGGCCAGCGTCGTAGACGGTGGACCAGCATCAAACCAACACTGGGCCAACGTCCCGTGTTTGCTTGGCTGATGCCATTGTGAAGTAGGTGGAATCCCAGTAAACAAGAAACGTCAAACCGATGTTGATTTAAATTTGGGCCTGAGTCGTAGACGGTGGCCCAACATTAAACCAACATTGGTTCAAAGTTTGATATACGAAGGAAGGAAATAGAACAAATAGAACAAACAGATGCTATTTTCCTCGGACAGATGTAGACAGGAGCAATGTCACTGGTCAAGTAATGTTAAATAACAGGGCTATTTGTCAAAAAATGCACAAAGAATATATTTTATCAAGGTTGAATGAAAACGAATAGAATTATTGCAGTTTCTCACAAAAAAATATGACTATAATTCAAATCTTAGCCAAAATGGCCCAGTTGGGGGAAATGACAATTTTTTTTCAAAATGGCCGCCATTTAGCTCAAAGCCGCCTTTGTATAATATTCACCTTTATTATAGAGGGTTCAATGATATCTTTTTTCAATGTATGAGTGTCCACTTCATTTCTCATGAATATGCATGATTCATTTTGCATGAAAGCACCATAAACATTTTATTGTGGGTAAAATCCAAGATGATTGCAATTTTTATGATTTTTAAAATTCAAACAATTAATAAATATCATTTTCGACAGAATTGAAGCAACTACACGATTTTGTGTTTTTATAATCTCAGGGTTTTCAGTTACGCCCGACATAATAGTGTGGCCAGAAATCACCCTCGACATTGTTTTTTACGATTTTCCCCAACTGAGCGATTCTGGTTCAGTTCAGATTCTTAAAGAAACTATAATAAATCATTGTGCCTCAGTTTGGGCATGTCTGTGCGAGGAGATGGACGGATGGAGAAATAATGATGGTATGAGAGCACTATGTCGATGAAAAGGGAACATAAAACTTGAGGTGCTAGATTAGTTTGCGAGATAACCCGATCAAACCTACTGCAGACAGCTCATCAATGTCGAAGATATCATAAAGGATCATAAATCTGTGCCACAAATTGAGCCAGGTCAGCAGGAACATTAAGAAACCTGATTGGCTCAAGGCATTTGAGTAACAGCTAAGCCGGTGGAGTAAAACACCCTTTATAATACACCATCCTCTGTCAAATAGCACGATATCCCATTATGTTATCCAAGATATTGTTTGCATATATTACAATAACAAATTGTGTATATCTTATTCTATGGACAGTGGCTGAGAAACAGTTTATATTCGCTGCTCTGTCAGATAATAACAATCGAGGCAAAGTTATCACGTTTATGTAAGTGTTCCTAAGTCAATCTCTCAATGTCAAAGCATCTCTATAACGAATTTCACATTCCATGATTTTTCAAGTATGGGAAAGTTCCAAGTATGGAAAAGGTAAATCTAAATTCCATGACTTTCTATATCTGCGCGAACCCTCATACAAGATGTATCAAGAAATGCTTGGAAAAACAGATCGGCATAATATGAAATACTAAATCTCAGTTATGGAGTTGACATTCGTCCCGCTACATATTCTATATCACATGGGACGACGGGCCAGGGAACTGGCGGTGTCAGTTTTATCACAATAAATGCAGTATTAATGAGAATGTGGGCAGGTGTTATATGTAGAGATGATACTTGATTTCCCCAAGGGGTGTCATCTCCACATCAACCACTCCTTATGTGTAATAAAGGAATTATACAGTAAACTCGACTCTTCTGTTTTTCAAGCATCCAATAATGTCACTGAAATTGATCAAACTGTTTGTGTAGATGCTCAGTTTTTGTTGATTCTCAGGTAATCAAATAATTCAATTTGGAAAATACCAATATTTTTACAAATATAAAAATATTTTGAAGCTGATAATTGCGTTAGCAATTCCAGCTTTAAATAAAAAACAAATAATTAAACACCACAAATGTTAATACAGATGTTAATAATTTGATTCCACAAAATACCCAACGCAAGTACAAAATCTGAAATAAAATCTGAGGACGACCTTATTGTGATGTTTCATACCAAGTTGATGTTTCATTTAAAGTTAAAATGAGTTGGTTTCTCAAGTAGTTTACCAGGAAGGAATCCTTGTTTTAGTGGGAGAGGGATTCAGCACACCAGAGGGTCCATTCGTTCAATTCATATAACCTGGCAATACCATGTTGAAATGTGCCATACGATTCAGAAGCCTGGGGTGTGCTGTGCACTATGAAGAGTCACTCAGTAGGACAGCGTAGGGACTTCGGGCTTCCTTCTGTCGCGATATTGTCAAGTGTGCAGAAAGCGACATAAAACATTACAACGAAACACAAGGTAACGAGACACAGAATAGTCGGTGAAAATGTGCCTTTCTATCATTTAAGCCTTTTAACCCTCTCAATGCATCAAATCATCATTTTGCATCACTGAAGAATGAAATAATTTTCTACACATAGGGTTTCAGAGCGAACATTTTCATTGAACAGTTTTAATAATTATAATATATTTTTTTAATTTGCCATACACTTCAAGTCATCGTCATCCACTACAATTCAAGAATTGCGACAGCAATTCGCGGCTTGTAGTGGATGAAGATGACAACAGTTAATTCTGGCTTGAAACGATTAAGTATGAATGAGATTCACGCCGCTCATCAAGCAACCCAACAAACCGCAAGAGTAATTGAAACAATGTGTTTTTAAGGTTGTCCAACCGTCTGCGACGCTGGCCCAACGTTAAACATTGAGAGGTTTAAATTGATCGTTGTTACAATGCTGGGCCAGAAGTGGACAACGTTGAGAAAGCACTAAAACAATCATTGGTGAGGTTTTGATTGATCGTTGTTACAATGCTAGGCCAGCAAAGGCAACGTTGGGCAAGCATTGAAACAACCATTGGTGAAGTTTTGATTGATAGTTGTTTTAATGCTGGGCCAGAGTGGACAACGTTGGGAAAGCATTACAACAACCAAGTTAACAGTTTTCAGTGTGATGTGGGATCCCCGGAGAGAGATTTGTGAAGGGATCTGCGCGCGCACTGTGCACTTCCGGCAATCCTGATGGGAAGTGTCTAAATATAGGACTGCCTGATTAGTGTTTGATAATGGTCTTTACCGGGGCATTATGACTGGGCATTATGACCGGGGCATTATGACCCTGCCATGTACCGGGCTCCATCACCACATATATCACGTCTCCTTCCAGTGAACACAAAATATTTGTATAACATTTATACAATGTTGGACCAACGTCGGAGACGTTGGGCCAACGTTGTATAAATGTCATGCAGTGTTTTTGTGTTTACTGGGCTTATCACCAGGTAATACCAGCCCAACATCAGAGGCAATATTTTATTGGAGAAATAGACATTGTTTTCACTATAAGTCGAAAACGAAGGATCCCTGCCAAGCATTTTAAAGGGACATGCCCAGGTCTAAAATCATAAAAAAATCGGTAATATAATTTAGCTTATTAATATGACCATATGATGTAAACATGTCCATAGACTAGAACTGCTAGTTTTTTAATTTTTGTGCTGCGCACTTACCAGTTAGGCTAGATATAGAAACGAAATTCCCGTATTTCTCATTTTTGACATGGTTGTCAATAACTAGAAATCAGGAATTTCGTCTCTATATCTAGCCTAACTGGTGAATGCGCAGCACAAAAATTTAAAAAGTCTATGGACATATTTACATCATATGGTCATATTATTAAGCCAAAATAAAATCACCGATTATTTTATGATTTTAGACCTGGGCATGTCCCTTTAATTAACGCAGTTTTACTGTTATAAAAAAAACAGAAATGACCCAATTTTCTAGAAAATGAATGAATGACCAAAATTTCATTTTTGCAGCCGGGCAGTTAACTGTATACATACAAAATCACGAGTGATTCGGACTAGCAGTTCGTGAGATAAAGAATTCACAAGGTAACGTAACAAGGAAAAACTTATAATGACCGCTATTTTCATGAAAATCGATGTGACAAAACATTTCCATTGTGTTGTCGGGCAGTTAATTGCCCAAATACTGAATTACGAGTGATTCGGACCAGTGGTTCCATAGATATCGTTTTTTTTATTCCCAGTTGACATCAGACCCACCCACGCACTAATTAAGCTCGGATTTCAGATCTCTCCAAGAACCCTCAACACACTTGTTAAAATTAAAAAAAACCTTGATGAAAGCAAACCTATCAGCAGCCCACGTTCACATTGATGCGTGGGATCAGACATTCCTCTCATTTTCATTAGAAAAGTTAAGATAAATCCTCACTTTTCTAATGAAAATAAGATAAAGTTAAGATAATCTTAATTTTAAGAATCTTAGTCAGATGGGCCAAATGCCTTCCAGACACATCAGGATCCTTCACAGCCAGACGGATCAGAGATCCAGCTCAAGCCGCCACATTCACATCACGGAGATAATTAACTAAATTGATTACCATCATTTATTAATCAGCATGCGGATGTCACTTGCTGTAATCACCCCTGTCGCTGCACAGGGGGAGGAGGGGTGGAGGGGCATCATTTTGCCCGCCTTGTATTGAAGGGTCTATCTGCAACTTTACGAAGTGAGTTGAGTGAGTGAGTGAGTGAGTGAGTGAGTGAGTGAGTGAGTGAGTGAGTGAGTGAGTGAGTGAGTGAGTGAGTGAGTGAGTGAGTGAGTGAGTGAGTGAGTGAGTGAGTGAGTGAGTGAGTGAGTGAGTGAGTGAGTGAGTGAGTGAGTGAGTGAGTGAGTGAGTGAGTGAGCGAGCGAGTGAGTGAGTGAATATTGCTTTACGTCGCTTTTTGCACAATCATGGCAATATGCCCTACTCTTATCGAATGACTTTACAAAGTGCTCGACAAATGTCAACATTTTACAATATCCCAAATAAAAGTGTGTATAGCGAAACATTTCAATCGTTCTTTGAATCACTGTTTTTCATAAATAAGTATCACTGTTTTTCATAAATAAGTATCATCTAAAAAATAAACACAGCGTCATTATAAGCACGTATAATAAGTTAGTACTGAAAGGTAAATAGACGGTCAGACAAACAAATACAAGGCTAAATGGCGAAGAATTATGGCAATAATTGTGCAGTACATATTTATTGACCACCCTACGCCCTCGACCGCCTAGCAAGACTATAGTCGTTTATAACTTTTTAGCCCTTTAAGCCTTCACGATGCATAAAAGCTCATTTTACATCCCTGAAAACTGACCTAATTTTCTTACGACTAGGGTTTTTAAAAAGAAAAAATTCCATGAAACTGTGTTACCAATACATGACAATTTTCTTAAATTTGTCATCCACTTCAAGTCATCTTCATCCACTACAAGTCGGGAATTGCGGCAGCACTTCGAGGCGTGAAGTGGATGAAGATGACAATGTTAAATTCAGGCCTGAAAGGGTTAAACCCTCACGATGCATCAAAGCATCATTTTTTAAGAATGACTTCATTTTCTCACAAAAGGGTTTTAGAAAGAATATTATTTATGGAACTGTTTTGATAATAACAATTTTTGTTTGCCTCCCACTTCTAAGTCATCTTCATTCACTACAAGCCGAGAATTGCGACAGCAATTCGCGGCTTGTAGTGAATGAAGATGAAAATGATTAATTCAAGCGTTTTATTTGCCGATCAAATCACTGATAATTAAAATGTAAAGACATCAAGATTTACAGATATTTGTGCTCAAAATAAACAAATAGATGTAATTTTCAACCACTTAAAGTAGTAGGTCGCGGTAGCGAGACACAACTTCAAGCGGGTGAAAATTTAAAATTGTTGAGATTTGACATCCATTTGAAGCAGGATTTGCTTCCGAGCCTCAAAATATGTAATCTCCAAATTGAATTATTTCATCAACAGTGCATCTATGATTTAACATTTTTTTCCTTTTCAATGGCATTATATTTCAATTGAAGCACGGAGGCCCTGTGCGGTGGTTAACACCTACAACGCTAAATCATTTTTCTGTTAACCCTTCATCCACTACAAGCCGCGAATTGCTGTCGCAATTCTCGACTTGTAGTGGGTGAAGATGACTGGATCTGGTTTAAAAATTGAAGAAAAGTGCCATGTATTGGTAAACCAGTTTCATGGAAATTTTCGTTCTATAACCCTTGGTTGTAGAAAAATTAAGTCTATTTTCAGGGATTTAAAATGATGCTCAAATGCATCGTGAGGGCCTAAAGGGTTAACCATGGAAACGAAAGTTTTTTCAATTTTAAAACATCATCAGGGAATACTCTGGCCCCCCAAAAAGTGTACCCTCAGGCATGCCCTTAGGGAACACTCGATCAAAATGTTAGGTGCCTTTTTAAACATTGATGTGCCCATGCAGTTTTCGTACTCGGTATATGTTTCCTGATTGGCAAAACAATAACAAATTGGATAAAATAAATTGGATAAATTATTTTTTGGTAGATGTTAGTTGATCAAATAATTCGATATTGAGATGTCTATTTTGCATCAATATAAATATTTTTCATCATTTGAAGCTGAAAATTTGTTATTGTGTTAGCAATTCCAGCTTCAACTGAATGAAACATAAGAGCAAACAATTCAACAAAACAAATTTTTTTAACAGCAAGCCGCTTATCGGGTTCCAGGACCTACATTATTATAGCTATAACAACCAGAAAATTCACAGGAGTTTATTATATCAGAGGGTGACAATAGCTAGACGATTAGGATGTGATAACTAGGTGACTGAGGGCAGCCAGGCAATGGCCGGGTGATAATACCATTATTATCAGTGGGTTCTGGATGACCACGATGAATTATCGATTCGCCTGTTGCTCGTAACCTGAAGGTAACAGGATCAAATCTTGACCGGGTTGGATGTTTGTCATCGACATTGTGGTTGTAAGCATTAACCGTGCCTGTGCCTGGAAATTGTAGTGTTTTTAATCAAATTTCCCGTTACTGTTCGAAAGTGTTCATGCAATCAACTTTATTTCTGCCTATTAACACCGGGTCTGATGGATAATAGGTTTTACAGTCCTTTTTTTCGTATAGCCTATCATATTTATATGACCAACGAGTGTCTCCCAATGACACTTCTAATACAAACACTAGTCATTGACCCTATGTTGGTTTAATGTTGGCCCACCATGAGCAACGTCAGCCCAACATAATGTGAATGCCTCGTGTCGGCTTGGTATGCGATTTATCCTGGCCTAGTATAGCATGTATGTGTACACAAGTGGACTAGAGACAATGTCAGTGATTGCTTCGTTTATTCATTAATTCCATCATTCATCCCTTCAATCAATCAATCAATCAATCAATCAATCAATCAATCAATCAATCAATCAATCAATCAATCAATCAATCAATCAATCAATCAATCAATCAATCAATCAATCAATCAATCAATCAATCAATCAATCAATCGTTCAGTCAGTTTCATTCATTCATTCATTCATTCATTCATTCATTCATTCATTCATTCATTCATTCTTTCATTCACTCATTCATTCATCCATCCATCCATCCATCAATCCATCCATCCATCCATCCTCAATCCATCCATCCGTCAATCAATCAATCAATCAATCAATCAATCAATCAATCAATCAATCAATCAATCAATCAATCAATCAATCAATCAATCAATCAATCAATCAATCAATCAATCAATCAATCAATCAATCAATCAATCAATCAATCAATCAATCAATCAATCATTCATTCATTCTGGTTCTGTGTCTACAGAAAATTTAATTTTCAGCTTCAGTGTACACTTTTGTACTTTCTTCCACAACATCCCTAACCCCCAATCCAGTGCAGATTCCACCCCAGCCATCTTGCGCCACAGGCGACACTTATCGTCCAAATCATGCTTTGTTAAAGCTGCTTTACATGAGTTGATCCGCAGGAGCAGCTGCGGGGGTAATCCTCAATCAATACATCACCCACTTCTCGACCGGGGATGAAACTCGGGGGAGAGCTCTAAATTCACGATTTTGTTTCATCTTTTGCGTCTTCTACGTGTCACGTCTCCATAGTGCACCCAACTATTTAGAGCGCCCTGAGTGTGCCCAAAGAAATGTCCAAGCAATTCAAACATTGCGGGAATTACTTAAATCTCATCCATTCGGCATGGATTTCCCGCCCTAGCCCCTCGGTAGCCCGGCTCCCTGTTCACGAACTTGTTTTGGCCTGGATCATAACAGATGACCATGCTAAGGATTTGTGCGCCACTGAGCTCGGACCTTTAGAGAATTTAGGCGCAATAAAAATTGAATTGATTGATTGAATAATTTATCGACTATTCGTAATTTTTCATTTCTTTTAAGCAGCATCGCATAGCGATTGCCAGCTTCAAAAAAAAATAGATCTACGTTTCCAAAATAAATCTCTTAAAAATTACAATTACCCGTTTAATCGAGGTCTGCAGCTTTAGGTTTGATAAAGCTCAGTGAATATTTTTGTTGTGAAAACCAGCTTCAAATGAAAAATAGATCTACGTTAAAAATAACAAGACCCGTAATAATTTACAATTGCTCCTTTGATTGACATCTGCAGCTTCACATTTGATAAAGTGTAAGATTTCTGCTCTGAAAATGCTTTCTGATGCTTTCCGAATCCACTTAGAAGCGTCGCTAGCTCTCAAAGGGTTTACACATTCTGAATCCGCTTAGAAACGTCGTAATCACTGAATGGGCTAATCGATATATAACCCTCCAACAAACACGAGATATCCAACCAATGTTGGTTTAATGTTGAGCCAACGCAGCAGACGTTGGCTCAACATTAAACCAAAATTGGGTCAGTGACCAGTGTTACATAACCCAATTGTCAAGCAAGGACGCCACTCGGGAGATATCTTCAAATTTCCTGATTATCTCTGTTTTCCCTATTTCTTCATCATTGGGATTAGTTTGCATACGCGAATATTTTTCTGTGATCATCATGCTCACAGAGTAGATAATGTAGTTTAAAATTAAAGTCAAGGCCTTTCTATTTTTAACCCAGATTTCGGTTTGCTGTTTGTTTGCTTAATTTTTTAACTAAATATATTTGTTTAGAATCTGAAACTTTTGAGAGAATGTGGGTCTCTGAACCCATCTCCTTTGGCCAAATAAAAAAATGTTTTTATGACCTATGTGACACTTTCCAAATTATGTTCTCTCATTTTCTGGACAAATGAGAAAAGGGTACAAGTGAGTTAACATTTGTCATAATGTAGCGAAGTCATTGCAAAGATATGTATGCCTATTAAATGATAAATCATAACCTCTTATTTTACATATTGAACCAATTCAAGATACATCACATGCAGTAATGGTGTACTTTGATGGATCGCTAGCAAACATTACACACTGCGAATCTGGTCATTTTCGAGTGTTTAGATTTTCGTGAAGTGGTGATTTGGGACTTTTCACGATGTCTAGAACGCGTGAATTATCAATTTCGATGATAGGTAACGCTATTATAATAATAGTTTCGCAAGATTTGTCCTACTGCGGATTTGTCCTACTGCGGATTTGTCCTACTGCGGATTTGTCCTACTCGCGAAAATTGCGAAAATTGAAACATTGCGAATAATACCTGATCTACAGACAGTTGGGTGTTTTGTAAAAGTCACATTTAATTGGTTTCGATATTAACCCTTGTCCTGCTGAACCCGGATATATTCGTTTTCAAGAAAGTTTCAACCCAAATAAAATGCCACTAAAATTGATAAAATAGTCAGTGGTAGATGCTCAGCTAATCAAATATTTAAACTTGGGAAATGTTTATTTTCATAAATAGAAATGTTTTTCGTCATTTGAAGCTGGAAATTGCGTCAGCAATTCCAGCTTTAAATGAATGAAAAATAATTTGAAACAATTCAGCAGGACAAGGGTTAACACTCGTTGTACATGAGGTATTATCTGCTGCTGCTCTGGGTGTGATGTACGCTAATACTTGGTCTGAGAAACATATGCTCGACATTGATATCACCGCAACCTTTACTGTCTGAGTTGATGGGAGAAAGCTTTTCGCTACGCTTCCAAAAACTCGACAGCGAGGTTGGCGGATGGTTCTGATGTCCATACTTAGGTGTAGGCAGTCGACGAACCACCGTGTCCGACTTTTTCCAAAGACTCGACAGCGAGGTCGACGGATGTTTTCGATGCTAACGTAAGTGTTGTCAGTTGACTTTTATTGGTATGTATACATTGTGTTTCGGTAGCGCGACGGCTTTACGAGCTGACGCCAGCGGATGATTTTTAGACTAATCGTAATAATATTATATAGGGATGTATATGTTAAAAGCATGACAATTAATATAACTTGCATATTTTGATTATAAAAAATATTCTACTCGTATTTATTTTATAGGTTTCTACGCTTTCCAGAGTGTTTTTTGCTACTATTTATAATAATATGTAGTTATTTCATCTCTGGTTTTGGCGCAGGAAACTCATATTATTATGTATATTATTTTTTATACTTTTATGCTTATACTTTTTGTACATAGATGGATATAAATATAGTTGCTTGCAGTTTTTATAGCTTGCAGAGGCTTCTATAAGCCTGTTCTAACGCAGCACGACCAATGTTGTATATGATATTTCAATGATATAATGTGTATATTTTTTTGTATCTGTTTTTAAATATATATATGTATTGGTCAAAAGCTAAATAAATAAAATACAGTATGACCCCTACACATGCTTCGTCCAGACCCCTAAAATAGATCGTGTCAAAGTCTGCAGAAAATCCAACCTAACAAGATCAAAGTAGCCAGGGATCCCCTGTAAGTAGCCTCGTTCACGAAATGTGGGGATCCCCTATTAGACGAGATGTGTGTGAATATTGCTTTTACGTCGCTCTCTGCACAATCATGGCAATCGCGTGACAGAAGGAAGCCCGAAGCCGGAACTATACCCTACTCTTATTTCGAATGACTTTAAGGGTTCTTATAGTGCACAGTAACATAGGCAGCACTGTAAACTCCAGGCTTTTGAACAGTTTGGAGCACTGTATATTCACAACCAAGATGACAAATATCCGGCTCGATCGGAATTCGAGCCTGGTACCTCCAGGTTTCAAGCGCCAGTCGATACGAATGAGCCATCGGGGCCGGCTATTCGACTAGAAAGAGCGTGAATGTGTGTAGTTTGCTGGGGCTTTATGAAGTCAAAGTGTAGTTACGTGTACAACTGGAATTACAACATATAGCAGAACAACATGATGATATGACTTGCCTCGGGTAAAATATCCACTGATTGTACAATAAACTGACAATTGTAGCACAATATATCGCCACGTATAACAGCGACTGTTTGTGTCCAGGCAAAATATTTCTTTGATTGCATTGCATTTTACATGCTGTATGATTGTATCTGACAAAAAAAAATCTGGGTTTTAAGACACCTACAACAATTACCTTAGGGCGCTTACTAGATTAAGATATGTACATAATGAGCAAGAACAGCTATTTTCTGTTACAAACCTCACACATTATTATTCTCACTATTTTGTGGATCGCGGTAGCGAGACACAACTTCAAGTAGGTGAAAAATGCTATAATTTTGCGGTTAAAGGTATAAAAACAACTCTTAGCATTTCAAGGAGATAAATTGGCAGTTTGACAAAGCCATAGGACTGGAAACAATGGCATTTGTCATTAATTCTATAGCTGTGAGTTTTACCACAGAATCAAAGTCCAGGTTTGAACAAAGGAGCCCACAAAGAAGGGTGCTGCATTATATATGATCTGGACGATGTACCCTATTAGTAAAACCTCTTCTCGTTCGTTTGCTCCCACACTCATTTATTTGATCTTTTTTCTGTGGTAGCACTATAGGGGTTTCTAATCGAAGCTATTTCCACCCACAAAAAAAATACCGAAAGAACTAACGAATAAACGAGCAAACGAAATAATAACTAATATATAAATGAACAACCGACTGCATAAATGAATGTTTGAATGAATAAATGAATGAAAACACGAATGAATGAACGAACGAACGAATCTGCCAGCTAGCCAGTCAGCTGGATTATGAATGAATGAACGAACGAACGAACGAACGAACGAACGAACGAACGAACGAACGAACGAACGAGCGAACGAACGAACGAACGAACGAATAAACGAACGAACGAACGAACGAACGAACGAACGAACGAACGAACGAACGAACGAACGAACGAACGAGAGAACGAACGAACGAACGAACGAACGAACGAACGAACGAACGAACGAACGAACGAACGAACGAACGAACGAACGAACGAACGAACGAACGAACGAACGAACGAACGAATGAATGAATGAATACAGTAAACTTCAACAATACAACACAGAATCTTCGCAACTCCTGATTTAAAAAAAAAAGTAAAAATGAATTTCCAGGTTAAAACGGCAAATATTTGTATTTATGAAAACTGGGAATCTCCAAAAATGAAAAATTAGATTATTGCGGATCTACCAATAAATATTTTCGCAATTTCGTTGGCATGTTATCTGGGTTAAAATTTACCTGAAACTGTAAACACGATTCTAGCACCACAATAATTAATTACTTCCAACAAAGATAGATTGGCCATCTAAAAAGAACGTTATTTTGTACTTTCATCACGAGACTACCAGCGCCAACAGAATGTAAGTAAATATGGGCAGTTTATGGAGGTAATAGGGTGCCATATGCCGCCAGGCTCTCATTTATCACCTCATTGGCACTCCATACCAGATAATCGGGTGATCACTGACGCCAATAAAGACGCATTTCCTGACTAAGGATTTTCACGGTAGCTGATGATATACCACAGATACCATGCCCAGGGTGGATCATAACATAGACCAAAGATCAAAGACCTTCCAGGCACGACTATCGTATTATCATCGTATCACACTAAACACAGAATCTTCATCCTCAGTTGGTTCAATGTTGGGCCAGCGTTGCAGAAGCTGGGCCAGCATTGAAGCAGTAGGGTTGGGTTCTTGGTCAAATAGATGCTTTTTTCAAGAAAATCAATTTTGTATTTATACGTATACATATGTCTATGCGATATACCTAATGTATTTAATGTATATATCCTCACTGTACAGTACCCGGTAATGTATAATATATATAGCTATGTACTTAATGTATAACCCTGAATCGTGTACGGATATACTGTGGGTAATAAATTTGATTTGATCATATCATGGAGGAATAGAGGTTGTTGGTGCACATGGGAATGGGCGGGGGACTTGGCATCTAGTGGTTAGCGATACAGCCTGTCAAGCCAGAGTAAGGAGCTCGTCCCTGGCTTTCATTAACGCCAATAACGCTGAAGTAATTCTGCTTAAACCATGGGAACAAAAAAACAACAGCTTAAAACCATCATAAATGTCTTAGTCAGCTCTTTCCAATTCATTTGAATGCTTATGTCATGGGTCTACTACCATTCTAAATATTTCAATTCTTTCAGTGCGGGGATCGTCTTTATACGTCAGAATCTGACGTCTACAGACGTCAGACTCTGACGTATAAAGAATTTATGCGTCAGAATCTGACGTCTACAGGCGTCAGATTCTGGCGTATAAAGACTTTATGCGTCAGAATCTGACGTCTACGGGCGTTAGATTCTGACGTATAAAGACGTTCCCCGCGCTGAAAGGGTTAATTAGCTTTAAAATAAACAAAATGTTGTGAGGAGCCTCAGTGGCACAGACGTAGCGTGCTCGGCCTCAGACAGTCACGGTTGAAATCCTCTCTATGGAAGGCAGTGTTATCTAGTTATCATCTTATAATCCTCAGGGGGTTATCATGGCCCAGTTTAGCCTGTATGCGTACAAAAATGACCTAAATCTATATTCATTCATTCTGCAAAGTGAACTGATTCACTTTTATTCTAAATAATAGACTATGAGAACATAATAAACCGGGCCAGTCATACCTGAAATTTATGTTCAAACTAGGTTGGCATAATTATCCTTGTGTGTGGGAAATATTTACGATAAGCGAGAAATTAAAGTTTATGCTTAGAATATGGGAAACTAGGAGATGAATATCAGTTCATTTTAATTTTCCAAAAGCAAAATCTTGCTGACCTTCGCCGTCGCTATGTAATCTACTATAATTTTGTAAAAACTTCAACTTTGAAATAGTACAGTTCCCTACGATTGAAAGTTGTAAAACGATCTGTAAAAACATGCATAACCTGTAGTGATTATATTCCTTATTTCTGTATCACTTATATATTTTGACATGTCATGGCCTAATAATATTTTTGTGTATATTATATTCTCGCACACCGCTGGGCTTATTGCTGTAACAAACGATAACCAAAACCACATGTAAGAGTGAACGAATAACTGGGCTTTTAGGCCACCTTCGTAAAAATGCAGGCTAAACTGGGCCAAGAGAATCTACTGGGGACGGACAGATGACTTAAAATTCCAGACCAACTATTTGAAATTCGGGTCCAAACGGTCTGAGGCCGAGTGGGTAAATATTGCTGAACGTCGCTTTTTGTACAACCACGGCAACGTCGCGACGGAAGGAAGCCCGAAGTCGGAACTATGCCATACTCTTATTGAATAACTTCAAAGGTTCCTTATAGTGCACAGTACCACAGAACGTACTGCACACTGTTGTGTCTCGCTACCGCGACTACCAACTTCAGGTGGGTGAAAATTACTCATATTGGTTAAATTTGTTAAATCTTGTTGTTTAAACACACATTTCATTCCCAATAACTGTGATTTATTCTGCTAATCAAAATATTGAAAACGACTATAGTCGTGCTGAGCGCTTTAACCCTTTAACCGCTGGTAGGAGTATATTAAACAACTTGTTTTTGTTAGCACATTACATATCAGCTTTTGAACATGTTGAAGACTACGTGACAAAAATCAGCAAGATTTGACAATAGTTGACCTCCATTTTGTCAAATCTGAATAATTTTCACCCACTTGAAGCTGTGGATCGCGTCAGCGAGACACAACAACACAAAGTGACTGAATATTTTAAATAAAACAATTGGCGGTTAAAGGCTTAAGGGTTGGCACAGCACTGGCAGAGGTGGGCAAGTGGTCGCCACATCGCTACTACTTTTGGCGACAGAAGCAAAATCTCTGCAATGCAATTTTTTTTAAATCGACCATTCAGAGCACCAAAAAGTAGCAATTTGTTGGGACTGGTCTTCTTTCTCCTGATTATAGGACCACGTCTCATGTTTGTTGGGTAGGTCTACACTGCCACCATATGTAAGAGTGGTAGGTAAATTGGCCATGTAAATGATGTACGTGCCCCAACACGGAGCTGGCGTTAACAGTGCAGGTAGAATGATATTAGTGGCACAGATCTGTCAGCTATCACTTGTCCACATCGCTGCTCCAGACTAACGCGCCACATTCTCCGGAAAAGGAGGTGCGGAAAAAAGTGAGAAACCCGTGCCAAAAAGCTGCCTTAATAACAGGCCCGCAGCGCGGCCCAGAGGTGACCTTCAAAACCAACCACATATACTTCCGCCTGACATCCGGCCAGCTCAGCGGGTGTGCCAGATACTCGCAAGATGGCGCCTATAAAAAACAGCGATTCGCGAGGTGTGACTTCCTCCTGGACGTGTCCTACTTATTGATCCTGGAAGACCATTTTGGACAGTCTGGATTTTGACCATTTACACATAAAAAGTCAATTGATCGTATAATCATATACCTGCATGGACATTCCATGAATTTTTTCTTATTTGTTTAATTTGAGACTAAAAATTAGAAAAGCTTGATGTTTACACACTCATTTCATTCGCAATAACAGTGCTTTGATCGGATAATAAAACGTATTAAAACGAGTATAGTTCTGCTTAGCGGCGTAGTAGTATTCATTTATTCTCTTCCTCAATAAAATGGTCACTCAGAAATGAGTTGTAAGAGACATTCAATCATAAAATACACATATTATAATATTATATTATATCTATAAATAATAAATAGACAGTATGACAGTAATGATTGTTAAAAATGCACCCTAATCATAATGTGTAGTGACTTTTCTATTGGGTAACTTTAACCCTTTAACCGCCAAATTATTCAATCTGAATTTTCACCCACTTGAAGTTGTGTCTCGCTGACGTGATCCACAACTTCAAGTGAGTGAAAATTATTCAGATTTGACAAAATGAAGGTCAACTGTTTTCAAATATTGCTGATTGATGTCACATTTGATCTTTAACATATTTAAAATGTGGTACATAATGTGCTAATAAAAAATGAGAACCCAAATATATGCGGCACCGGCGGTTAAAGGGTTGAACTGGTAACAATTCGGTCATAGAAGTGGATCCCTACACCATCCTTGGCTATGGGTGTACGTTATGCTATATACACTTAGATAATGTACGTTCGTTTTAATTAAAATCGTATCACATCTGCGAGACTAGATCAACAACAGAACACATTGGCTCACTGTATTTGCTGTGTTCGACCTTGAGGTATCATATTTGACCTCAGAGCGTCAAAATTCAGATTCGATCTGAATCGAGAGAGTAGCACCATGCATACTTCACTTTATTTTCCGCCGAGGTTGGACTATTTTCCCACAAAATCGCCCTGAAGCCCATTTATCTATTGCGGTGAGGTCATGCATACATAGATATGACTCTCCCCACTGAAGTGCTTAGTACTAGCATCTGGAGTATAAGTATAAGGTATTTATAAACTGTCAGGTAAAACATTTCAGAATGGCTTAGTATCTGTCTACAGTGTTTCCCTGCAAACATTTACCAAAAGTGTTTTAATGTTGGCCCACCGTCTGCGACGCTGTACCAGCACAAAAACAACATTGGTGAACGACTCGCTTCGCTGGCCTCAGAAAACCTACCTATTACCATGGCAGCGGGTACTTACTGATTCTAGGTAACCATAACAACAAATATTTACATGCTACTCCAGCAAACAGTATTTACTGTCAATACGATAGCCTGGCATCAGGTGCTTAAAAAATAGTCCTTGTTGGAATAATGCTACACTGACAAAAACTACTCGGAAGTGATTTAGTTTGCCAACTTTATTTATCAAACATTGGCCTCAATCCTTCGTGGCCTTGACCAGTCATTACACATATCATATTAAATTGAATTATGTTATATATTCTGGTATAAAGAAACATTGCTTACCGTTACTACAAAGCAATTACAGACAACGTTCTGCAATAACATGATTATAAAGAACATCAGCAAAAACGATACCAAGCAACCCAAAAAACAAATAAGATCTCCCTTATAACCGACACCTCTGACAGACGACAATAACCCCTTTATAACAAGCGAACATATCCAACGACACTAGCCCATTTTAACGGACACCTTTGTCAGACGATAAGTAACTTTAAAATGGACATATTTGTCCAGCGACACCAACCCCCTCAAACAGAAAACCCTGTCAGACGACACCAGCCCTTTATTTACAGACAACCCTGTCAGACGACACCAGCCCCTTATTTACAGACAACCCTGTCAGACGACACTAACCCCTTTACAACAGACAACCTTTATAGACGACGCTAGCCCATTTTAAACAAACAACCTTCGCAAACGACACCCACATATCACAGACAGTTCTAATTGGTGACACTAGTCCCCTGATAACGGACAACCCTGTTAGACAACGCTATAGTCTCTCGTTCAAACGAAAAACTCGTCAGCCGACACTAGCCCAGGGTTTTCCCTAGAAAAATGAGAAAGCATCATGGTACTTGGCGGTTCGGTTTCAGTGCAGCGCACAATTTGCGCGCTGCGCACAGTTCGCGCGCGGCGCACAATTTGCGGCGAGCACAGTCTGGGGGGTCTGGGGGCATGCTCCCTCATGAAATTTTGATCAGAAAACCTCTTTATATGCATTTTGGTGGCTTATAGCAGTAATTTGTATCCACTGTTTGTGCTGATAAAAAAATAAACACGATTCTGCATGTAGACTAATACATATATATATATTTAAAAACTAAGTGCCAGTTTAACATTTAAAACCCTTGTGATATAGACCACCAATTTTCTCATATGTACACAGCAAATTATTTTTTAATAGGACTAGATGGCTATGCAGTGACAATGAAATATGTAGTGTCTACTTTGTCTAGTGGTCCATTTTGCCCCTGTATCAAACTATGATAACAGTGAAATACCATGAGATGGGGGCCTGGGATGATTCTTGTCTGACAAGACTATTGGATTAAATCGTATTGTGAATAATTAAAAACAATGCAGGCCTACACTGTGACTTTTTATTCACAAAAAAAAATTCGAAAAAATCCTCAGACAATTAGACACTAGGCATAACGTAATGATTCAGAAATTGGTCAATACGAGATCTGTTCAATAGCATGCTGTTTGTTTGTGGTTGAGATAGAAATAAATTCATTAGGCCTTAATAGATCAGTGCCACGCCGTTGGATTATCATCAGAATTGCTAATACCAGAAAACAAGTTGGTTCAAATACAAGCATCTGGTGGCATTGGCCCAGGCTTTAATAAACACAGACAAGGTCGGCATCACTTGTTTTGCTTTCTGAGAATATCATAATTTACAGCCCAACTTATCTCAGCCAGCACGCTTTATTGCCTATTAATAACCAACGCTGTGGTGACGTTGGGTTCGTGTAAACACGGTAAAAGGATTGTGATACACCAGGCATAGGCCCACTATGCTCTGTCATCGCGGCAAACACGGCTGGTAGAACAACGCGCTTTAATGTTGAGCCAGAGTTGCAGACGATAGACCAACATTAAGTCAACATTACGTCAACGTACTACACTTACTCTACTGTATTGTGTTTGCTACCCACTGATAGACCCGCTAACAATGCCTGACCACGTGACATCATATGACCACTGGGTATGCGCACAGACGAGCCACGCACTGTAGCATTAAGCCAATGGAATGCTGCAAGATTTAATCTGTATCGCTGGCCATCGCAACACGATGCCAATGTTGTACGGAAGCATCAAGACATTGTTAAGAACGTCAAGGGATTTCCTACTTACTGAAGCGTCAGGGTAAAAAAAATAAAGCGTCATGGTGCCGTGACGCTTGGACACTTTGGGGGAAAGCCTGCACTAGCCCCCTTATAACGGACAACTCGGTCGGACGACACTGACCCCTTTTTAAACTGATAACCGTGACAAACACAAACATAAAACAGACAGCTCTCATTGGCGATACTAGCCCCACTATAACAGAAAACCATGTCCAACGACACCAGCTACTAATAACGGACAACTCTGTCAGAAGACACTATCCCCTTTATAGCGGACAGCCACGTCAGACGACGCTAGTCTACGTCGTTCAAAAGGAAAACTCGTCAGACGACCCTGGCCCCTCATAACGGACACCAAAGGAGACTAAGTCCCTTATGACACAGTCAGCCGAAGAAACTAATGATAATGCCACTATTTTGAAAGCGTTTTACGAAGAGTGGGCTGAACCAAAGTAAAAGGACTACCTGAGCCAATGGCAATTATGACGAGATGGTCTTCAACGAGGTCTGGCGACTTGAGCCACAAGCAATCATGACTAGATGGTCTACAACGGAGGCTCGAGGCAAGCACACACAAGACGTCGACTAAGTACTGGCATAAAGTTGGTCCACTGTCTACGACACTGGCCCAACGTCATACCAACATTGGGTCAATGTCTACAGTGGAGGCTGGTTACCAATGCTGGTTTGATGTCGAGCCATCGTCTACGACGCTGGCTCAGCATTAAACCAGCATTGTCTAAACCCTCGTGTTTGCAGGGTGATTGTACGTGACCTTCTGAGCAGGCCACTGACATGGCTTTACCCGCCAGCAACAGAAACACACCATTAGTAGCTATATTACCATCAGCCTAGCGGACAGCTATCTGCAGCCCAACCGGGCCGTACTCCCTGCCATTAAGTTTACCCTAAAGTCCCTCCATTCTTGAAAATAGCGCTTTTTGAAATCGGTGGCTGTCAACTGTGACCGTCATAATGATGAACTCCTTTTCTGTCCATGGACCTTCTCACAGAATACCAATTTTAGCCCAAGCCACCATTGAATCTCAATATTATTGAGAGATCTTGTCGTAATAGAAGTCATCATCATATTATATATCATAGCTGTATTGCAATATCATTTGATGATGCTTGGAATGTCACCAGATAGATCATTTATCTACATCGCCACCCGAGAAGTGTGTTACGTACAAAAGATAAAGGCGTGACTATTGTAATAGAGGGTCATAGACAGTGTATTTGTCACTAGAACGAAAAGAGCTCTGGACATGCCCAGGGGATTTAACCACAGACAAGCCCATAGTGTAATAATAGTTAAGGGATTAAGACAATCTTTCCACAGTTCAATCTAATGTCAAGCTCTGGCTAGACTAAGGCCTTCCTGCGGCCACATCACTGATGCGAGATTTTTATCGGCACCGTTGCTGAACGAAGGTTCTAATGTACATTTCTGGCTACCGCCCATGGCGGATTGTGGTCAGGCTCTAGGTCTTAAGGAGGCTGAATATTCTCTTAGGTGGAAAATGTGGACTGATGACTCTGACTGTCTTTAATTTGTCATTAAATAGTACCAAAGACAAATTGTCAGTATCATAGACAGCAGTTCGAAATACAAGGCTTTTGGGCAGTTTAGAGCCCTGCATGGGCACAGTGCATAGCTACGAACAACATACAGCTCTCTCATCATGTCTGTGTTCCATTCACAACGTGAATTAAAACGATCTGAGTTGATAAAATACCAAAGTATAATAAATATGTTTATAAAATATAATTTACATAATTATGTTACATGAGTGAGACATGGGAGTTTGAACGCTAACTGAACTATCACTGACTTGTATTTGTGAGTGAAGTGCGCTAGGCGAG
This sequence comes from Flabesymbios commensalis, assembly GCA_964017125.1. Classification (NCBI taxonomy): domain Eukaryota; kingdom Metazoa; phylum Annelida; class Polychaeta; order Terebellida; family Flabelligeridae; genus Flabesymbios; species Flabesymbios commensalis. The sequence continues at coordinate 10,102,716 of OZ024910.1, read as the reverse complement.
CTCGCAATCACTCACTCTTTTTACTAGATGAGCTAGCACTCACTCATATTGTCACTGATTGCAGAATGATATCATTCATTCATATTGTCGATGAGTGAACATCGCTAGGTGTGCGCCAAATCACTCACTTATATTGTGCAAAGAGCGAGGTAAGCTATCACTCTCTATTGTCAGTAAGTGCATAGTTAAGCTGGCTATCACTCACTGTTATAACTGTGTACAGAGTGCTAGTTAAGCTGCCTATCACTCACTGTTATAACTGAGTACAGAGCGCTAGTTAAGGTGGCTATCACTCACTGTTATAACTGTGTACAGAGTGGTAGTTAAGCTGGCTCTCACTCACTGTTATAACTGTGTACAGAGTGGTAGTTAAGCTGGCTATCACTCACTGTTATAACTGTGTACAGAGTGGTAGTTAAGCTGCCTATCACTCACTGTTATAACTGTGTACAGAGTGCTAGTTAAGCTGGCTATCACTCACTGTTATAACTGAGTGCAGAGTGCTAGTTAAGCTGCCTGTCACTCACTGTTATAACTGAGTTCAGAGCGCTAGTTAAGCTGCCTGTCACTCACTGTTAAAACTGAGTGCAGAGCGCTAGTTAAGCTGCCTATCACTCACTGTTATAACTGAGTGCTGAGCGCTAGTTGAGCTGGCTATCACTCACTGTTATAACTGAGTGCAGAGTGCTAGTTAAGCTGCCTATCACTCACTGTTATAACTGTGTACAGAGTGCTAGTTAAGCTGCCTATCACTCACTGTTATAACTGAGTGCAGAATGCTAGTTAAGCTGGCATAACTCACTGTTATAACTGTGTACAGAGTGCTAGTTAAGCTGCCTATCACTCACTGTTATAACTGAGTGCAGAATGCTAGTTAAGCTGGCATAACTCACTGTTATAACTGTGTACAGAGTGCTAGTTAAGCTGCCTATCACTCACTGTTATAACTGAGTGCTGATCGCTAGTTAAGCTGGCATAACTCACTGTTATAACTGTGTACAGAGTGCTAGTTAAGCTGCCTATCACTCACTGTTATAACTGTGTACAGAGTGGTAGTTAAGCTGCCTATCACTCACTGTTATAACTGAGTGCAGAGTGGTAGTTAAGCTGCCTATCACTCACTGTTATAACTAAGTGCAGAGTGCTAGTTAAGCTGGCTATCACTCACTGTTATAACTGAGTGCAGAGCGCTAGTTAAGCTGCCTATCACTCACTGTTATAACTGAGTTCAGAGCGCTAGTTAAGCTGCCTGTCACTCACTGTTATAACTGAGTGCTGAGCGCTAGTTAAGCTGCCTATCACTCACTGTTATAACTGTGTACAGAGCGCTAGTTAAGCTGCCTGTCACTCAATATTATAACTGTGTACAGAGTGGTAGTTAAGCTGTCTGTCACTCACTGTTATAACTGAGTGCTGAGCGCTAGTTAAGCTGCCTATCACTCACTGTTATAACTGTGTACAGAGCGCTAGTTAAGCTGCCAATCACTCACTGTTATAACTGAGTGCTGATCGCTAGTTGAGCTGCCTGTCACTCACTATTATAACTGTGTACAGAGTGGTAGTTAAGCTGCAAATCACTCACTGTTATAACTGAGTGCTGATCGCTAGTTAAGCTGCCAATCACTCACTGTTATAACTGAGTGCTGATCGCTAGTTAGGCTGCCTGTCACTCACTGTTATAACTGTGTACAGAGTGCTAGTTAAGCTGCCATAACTCACTGTTATAACTGTGTACAGAGCGCTAGTTAAGCTGCCTGTCACTCACTGTTATAACTGAGTGCTGAGCGCTAGTTAAGCTGCCATAACTCACTGTTATAACTGTGTACAGAGTGCTAGTTAAGCTGCCTATCACTCACTGTTATAACTGTGTACAGAGTGCTAGTTAAGCTGGCATAACTCACTGTTATAACTGTGTACAGAGCGCTAGTTAAGCTGCCTGTCACTCACTGTTATAACTGAGTGCTGAGCGCTAGTTAAGCTGCCATAACTCACTGTTATAACTGTGTACAGAGTGCTAGTTAAGCTGCCTATCACTCACTGTTATAACTGTGTACAGAGTGCTAGTTAAGCTGGCTATCACTCACTGTTATAACTGAGTGCAGAGTGCTAGTTAAGCTGCCTGTCACTCACTGTTATAACTGTGTACAGAGTGGTAGTTAAGCTGGCTATCACTCACTGTTATAACTGTGTACAGAGTGCTAGTTAAGCTGCCTATCACTCACTGTTATAACTGTGTACAGAGTGCTAGTTAAGCTGGCTATCACTCACTGTTATAACTGTGTACAGAGTGGTAGTTAAGCTGGCTATCACTCACTGTTATAACTGTGTACAGAGTGCTAGTTAAGCTGCCTATCACTCACTGTTATAACTGTGTACAGAGTGCTAGTTAGGCTGCCTATCACTCACTGTTATTACTGTGTACAGAGTGCTAGTTAAGCTGCCTATCACTCACTGTTATAACTGTGTACAGAGTGCTAGTTAAGCTGCCTATCACTCACTGTTATAACTGAGTGCAGAGTGCTAGTTAAGCTGCCTGTCACTCACTGTTATAACTGTGTACAGAGTGGTAGTTAAGCTGGCTATCACTCACTGTTATAACTGTGTACAGAGTGGTAGTTAAGCTGGCTGTCACTCACTGTTATAACTGTGTACAGAGTGGTAGTTAAGCTGGCTATCACTCACTGTTATAACTGTGTACAGAGTGCTAGTTAAGCTGCCTATCACTCACTGTTATAACTGAGTGCTGAGTGCTAGTTAAGCTGCCTATCACTCACTGTTATAACTGTGTACAGAGTGCTAGTTAAGCTGCCTATCACTCACTGTTATAACTGAGTGCTGAGTGCTAGTTAAGCTGCCTATCACTCACTGTTATAACTGAGTACTGAGCGCTAGTTAAGCTGGCTATCACTAACTGTTATAACTGAGTGCTGAGTGGTAGTTAAGCTGGCTATCACTCACTGTCATAACTGTGTACAGAGTGGTAGTTAAGCTGCCTGTCACTCACTGTCATAACTGAGTACAGAGCCCTAGTTAAGCTGCCTGTCACTCACTGTCATAACTGAGTACAGAGCGCTAGTTGAGCTGCTTGTCACTCACTGTTATAAATGTGTTATAACTGTGTACAGAGCGCTAGTTAAGCTGCCTATCACTCACTGTTATAACTGTGTGCTGAGTGGTAGTTAAGCTGGCTATCACTCACTGTTATAACTGAGTACAGAGTGCTAGTTAAGCTGGCTATCCCTCACTGTTATAACTGTGTACAGAGTGCTAGTTAAGCTGCCTATCACTCACTGTTATAACGGAGTGCTGAGTGGTAGTTAAGCTGGCTATCACTCACTGTTATAACTAAGTGCTGAGTGGTAGTTAAGCTGGCTATCACTCACTGTTATAACTGTGTACAGGCTGTAGTTAAGCTGCCTATCACTCACTGTTATAACTGAGTGCTGAGTGGTAGTTAAGCTGGCTATCACTCACTGTTATAACTGTGTACAGAGTGCTAGTTAAGCTGCCTATCACTCACTGTTATAACTGAATTCAGAGTGCTAGTTAAGCTGCCTATCACTCACTGTTATAACTGTGTACAGAGTGGTAGTTAAGCTGGCTATCACTCACTGTTATAACTGAGTACAGAGTGGTAGTTAAGCTGGCTATCACTCACTGTTATAACTGTGTACAGAGTGCTAGTTAAGCTGCCTATCACTCACTGTTATAACTGAGTGCTGAGTGCTAGTTAAGCTGCCTATCACTCACTGTTATAACTGTGTACAGAGTGCTAGTTAAGCTGCCTATCACTCACTGTTATAACTGAGTGCTGAGTGCTAGTTAAGCTGCCTATCACTCACTGTTATAACTGAGTACTGAGCGCTAGTTAAGCTGGCTATCACTCACTGTTATAACTGAGTGCTGAGTGGTAGTTAAGCTGGCTATCACTCACTGTCATAACTGTGTACAGAGTGGTAGTTAAGCTGCCTGTCACTCACTGTCATAACTGAGTACAGAGCCCTAGTTAAGCTGCCTGTCACTCACTGTCATAACTGAGTACAGAGCGCTAGTTGAGCTGCCTGTCACTCACTGTTATAAATGTGTACAGAGTGCTAGTTAAGCTGCCTATCACTCACTGTTATAACTGAGTGCTGAGCGCTAGTTAAGCTGCCAATCACTCACTGTTATAACTGAGTGCTGATCGCTAGTTGAGCTGCCTGTCACTCACTATTATAACTGAGTGCTGATCGCTAGTTAAGCTGCCTATCACTCACTGTTATAACTGAGTGCTGAGCGCTAGTTAAGCTGGCTATCACTCACTGTTATAACTGTGTACAGAGTGCTAGTTAAGCTGCCTACCACTCACTGTTATAACTGAGTGCTGAGCGCTAGTTAAGCTGCCTATCACTCACTGTTATAACTGAGTGCTGAGTGGTAGTTAAGCTGGCTATCACTCACTGTTATAACTGAGTGCTGAGTGGTAGTTAAGCTGGCTATCACTCACTGTTATAACTGAGTACAGAGTGCTAGTTAAGCTGGCTATCCCTCACTGTTATAACTGTGTACAGAGTGCTAGTTAAGCTGCCTATCACTCACTGTTATAACTGTGTACAGAGTGCTAGTTAAGCTGGCTATCACTCACTGTTATAACTGTGTACAGAGTGCTAGTTAAGCTGCCTATCACTCACTGTTATAACTGTGTACAGAGCGCTAGTTAAGCTGCCTATCACTCACTGTTATAACTGTGTGCTGAGTGGTAGTTAAGCTGGCTATCACTCACTGTTATAACTGAGTACAGAGTGCTAGTTAAGCTGGCTATCCCTCACTGTTATAACTGTGTACAGAGTGCTAGTTAAGCTGCCTATCACTCACTGTTATAACGGAGTGCTGAGTGGTAGTTAAGCTGGCTATCACTCACTGTTATAACTAAGTGCTGAGTGGTAGTTAAGCTGGCTATCACTCACTGTTATAACTGTGTACAGGCTGTAGTTAAGCTGCCTATCACTCACTGTTATAACTGAGTGCTGAGTGGTAGTTAAGCTGGCTATCACTCACTGTTATAACTGTGTACAGAGTGCTAGTTAAGCTGCCTATCACTCACTGTTATAACTGAATTCAGAGTGCTAGTTAAGCTGCCTATCACTCACTGTTATAACTGTGTACAGAGTGGTAGTTAAGCTGGCTATCACTCACTGTTATAACTGAGTACAGAGTGGTAGTTAAGCTGGCTATCACTCACTGTTATAACTGTGTACAGAGTGCTAGTTAAGCTGCCTATCACTCACTGTTATAACTGAGTGCTGAGTGCTAGTTAAGCTGCCTATCACTCACTGTTATAACTGTGTACAGAGTGCTAGTTAAGCTGCCTATCACTCACTGTTATAACTGAGTGCTGAGTGCTAGTTAAGCTGCCTATCACTCACTGTTATAACTGAGTACTGAGCGCTAGTTAAGCTGGCTATCACTCACTGTTATAACTGAGTGCTGAGTGGTAGTTAAGCTGGCTATCACTCACTGTCATAACTGTGTACAGAGTGGTAGTTAAGCTGCCTGTCACTCACTGTCATAACTGAGTACAGAGCCCTAGTTAAGCTGCCTGTCACTCACTGTCATAACTGAGTACAGAGCGCTAGTTGAGCTGCCTGTCACTCACTGTTATAAATGTGTACAGAGTGCTAGTTAAGCTGCCTATCACTCACTGTTATAACTGAGTGCTGAGCGCTAGTTAAGCTGCCTATCACTCACTGTTATAACGGTGTACAGAGTGGTAGTTAAGCTGCCAATCACTCACTGTTATAACTGTGTACAGAGTGCTAGTTAAGCTGCCTGTCACTCACTGTTATAACTGAGTACAGAGTGCTAGTTAAGCTGCCTATCACTCACTGTTATAACTGAGTGCTGAGCGCTAGTTAAGCTGCCAATCACTCACTGTTATAACGGTGTACAGAGTGGTAGTTAAGCTGCCAATCACTCACTGTTATAACTGTGTACAGAGTGCTAGTTAAGCTGCCTGTCACTCACTGTTATAACTGAGTACAGAGTGCTAGTTAAGCTGCCTATCACTCACTGTTATAACTGAGTGCTGAGCGCTAGTTAAGCTGCCAATCACTCACTGTTATAACGGTGTACAGAGTGGTAGTTAAGCTGCCAATCACTCACTGTTATAACTGTGTACAGAGTGCTAGTTAAGCTGCCTATCACTCACTGTAATAACTGTGTACAGAGCGCTAGTTAAGCTGCCTATCACTCACTGTTATAACTGAGTGCTGAGCGCTAGTTAAGCTGCCTATCACTCACTGTTATAACTGAGTTCAGAGTGCTAGTTAAACTGCCTATCACTCACTGTTATAACTGAGTGCTGAGCGCTAGTTAAGCTGGCTATCACTCACTGTTATAACTGAGTGCTGAGCGCTAGTTAAGCTGCCAATCACTCACTGTTATAACTGTGTACAGAGTGGTAGTTAACCTGCCTATCACTCACTGTTATAACTGTGTACAGAGCGCTAGTTAAGCTGCCTATCACTCACTGTTATAACTGTGTACAGAGTGGTAGTTAAGCTGCCTATCACTCACTGTTATAACTGTGTACAGAGTGGTAGTTAAACTGCCTATCACTCACTGTTATAACGGTGTACAGAGTGCTAGTTAAGCTGGCTATCACTCACTGTTATAACTGTGTACAGAGTGGTAGTTAAGCTGCCAATCACTCACTGTTATAACTGTGTACAGAGTGCTAGTTAAGCTGCCTATCAGTCACTGTTATAACTGTGTGCTGAGCGCTAGTTAAGCTGCCTATCACTCACTGTTATAACTGTGTACAGAGTGGTAGTTAAGCTGCCTATCACTCACTGTTATAACTGTGTACAGAGTGCTAGTTAAGCTGCCAATCACTCACTGTTATAACTGAGTTCAGAGCGCTAGTTAAGCTGCCTATCACTCACTGTTATAACTGTGTACAGAGTGCTAGTTAAGCTGGCTGTCACTCACTGTTATAACTGTGTACAGAGTGCTAGTTAAGCTGCCTATCACTCACTGTTATAACTGTGTACAGAGTGGTAGTTAAGCTGGCTATCACTCACTGTTATAACTGTGTGCTGAGCGCTAGTTAAGCTGTCTATCACTCACTGTTATAACTGTGTACAGAGTGGTAGTTAGGCTGGCTATCACTCACTGTTATAACTGAGTACAGAGTGCTAGTTAAGCTGGCTATCACTCACTGTTATAACTGTGTACAGAGTGCTAGTTAAGCTGCCTATAACTCACTGTTATAACTGTGTACAGAGTGGTAGTTAAGCTGGCTATCACTCACTGTTATAACTGTGTGCTAAGCGCTAGTTAAGCTGTCTATCACTCACTGTTATAACTGTGTACAGAGTGGTAGTTAGGCTGGCTATCACTCACTGTTATAACTGTGTGCTGAGCGCTAGTTAAGCTGTCTATCACTCACTGTTATAACTGTGTACAGAGTGGTAGTTAAGCTGGCTATCACTCACTGTTATAACTGTGTGCTGAGCGCTAGTTAAGCTGTCTATCACTCACTGTTATAACTGTGTACAGAGTGGTAGTTAGGCTGGCTATCACTCACTGTTATGACTGAGTACAGAGTGCTAGTTAAGCTGCCTATCACTCACTGTTATAACTGTGTACAGAGTGGTAGTTAGGCTGGCTATCACTCACTGTTATAACTGAGTACAGAGTGCTAGTTAAGCTGGCTATCACTCACTGTTATAACTGTGTACAGAGTGGTAGTTAAGCTGGCTATCACTCACTGTTATAACTGTGTACAGAGTGCTAGTTAAGCTGCCTATCACTCACTGTTATAACTGAGTACAGAGCGCTAGTTAAGCTGGCTATCACTCACTGTTATAACTGTGTACAGAGTGGTAGTTAAGCTGGCTCTCACTCACTGTTATAACTGTGTACAGAGTGGTAGTTAAGCTGGCTATCACTCACTGTTATAACTGTGTACAGAGTGGTAGTTAAGCTGCCTATCACTCACTGTTATAACTGTGTACAGAGTGCTAGTTAAGCTGGCTATCACTCACTGTTATAACTGAGTGCAGAGTGCTAGTTAAGCTGCCTGTCACTCACTGTTATAACTGAGTACAGAGCGCTAGTTAAGCTGGCTATCACTCACTGTTATAACTGTGTACAGAGCGCTAGTTAAGCTGCCAATCACTCACTGTTATAACTGTGTACAGAGTGGTAGTTAACCTGCCTATCACTCACTGTTATAACTGTGTGCTGAGCGCTAGTTAAGCTGTCTATCACTCACTGTTATAACTGTGTACAGAGTGCTAGTTAAGCTGCCTATCACTCACTGTTATAACTGTGTGCTGAGCGCTAGTTAAGCTGCCTATCACTCACTGTTATAACTGTGTACAGAGTGGTAGTTAAGCTGCCTATCACTCACTGTTATAACTGTGTACAGAGTGGTAGTTAAACTGCCTAACACTCACTGTTATAACGGTGTACAGAGTGCTAGTTAAGCTGGCTATCACTCACTGTTATAACTGTGTACAGAGTGCTAGTTAAGCTGGCTATCACTCACTGTTATAACTGTGTACAGAGTGGTAGTTAAGCTGCCTATCACTCACTGTTATAACTGTGTACAGAGTGGTAGTTAAACTGCCTAACACTCACTGTTATAACGGTGTACAGAGTGGTAGTTAAGCTGGCTATCACTCACTGTTATAACTGTGTACAGAGTGCTAGTTAAGCTGGCTATCACTCACTGTTATAACTGTGTACAGAGTGCTAGTTAAGCTGCCTATCACTCACTGTTATAACTGTGTACAGAGTGCTAGTTAAGCTGCCTATCACTCACTGTTATAACTGTGTGCTGAGCGCTAGTTAAGCTGCCTATCACTCACTGTTATAACTGTGTACAGAGTGGTAGTTAAGCTGCCTATCACTCACTGTTATAACTGTGTACAGAGTGGTAGTTAAACTGCCTAACACTCACTGTTATAACGGTGTACAGAGTGGTAGTTAAGCTGGCTATCACTCACTGTTATAACTGTGTACAGAGTGCTAGTTAAGCTGGCTATCACTCACTGTTATAACTGTGTACAGAGTGGTAGTTAAGCTGGCTATCACTCACTGTTATAACTGTGTGCTGAGCGCTAGTTAAGCTGCCTATCACTCACTGTTATAACTGTGTACAGAGTGCTAGTTAAGCTGCCTATCACTCACTGTTATAACTGTGTGCTGAGCGCTAGTTAAGCTGTCTATCACTCACTGTTATAACTGTGTACAGAGTGGTAGTTAAGCTGGCTATCACTCACTGTTATAACTGTGTGCTGAGCGCTAGTTAAGCTGTCTATCACTCACTGTTATAACTGTGTACAGAGTGGTAGTTAGGCTGGCTATCACTCACTGTTATGACTGAGTACAGAGTGCTAGTTAAGCTGCCTATCACTCACTGTTATAACTGTGTACAGAGTGGTAGTTAGGCTGGCTATCACTCACTGTTATAACTGAGTACAGAGTGCTAGTTAAGCTGGCTATCACTCACTGTTATAACTGTGTACAGAGTGGTAGTTAAGCTGGCTATCACTCACTGTTATAACTGTGTACAGAGTGCTAGTTAAGCTGCCTATCACTCACTGTTATAACTGAGTACAGAGCGCTAGTTAAGCTGGCTATCACTCACTGTTATAACTGTGTACAGAGTGGTAGTTAAGCTGGCTCTCACTCACTGTTATAACTGTGTACAGAGTGGTAGTTAAGCTGGCTATCACTCACTGTTATAACTGTGTACAGAGTGGTAGTTAAGCTGCCTATCACTCACTGTTATAACTGTGTACAGAGTGCTAGTTAAGCTGGCTATCACTCACTGTTATAACTGAGTGCAGAGTGCTAGTTAAGCTGCCTGTCACTCACTGTTATAACTGAGTACAGAGCGCTAGTTAAGCTGGCTATCACTCACTGTTATAACTGTGTACAGAGCGCTAGTTAAGCTGCCAATCACTCACTGTTATAACTGTGTACAGAGTGGTAGTTAACCTGCCTATCACTCACTGTTATAACTGTGTGCTGAGCGCTAGTTAAGCTGTCTATCACTCACTGTTATAACTGTGTACAGAGTGCTAGTTAAGCTGCCTATCACTCACTGTTATAACTGTGTGCTGAGCGCTAGTTAAGCTGCCTATCACTCACTGTTATAACTGTGTACAGAGTGGTAGTTAAGCTGCCTATCACTCACTGTTATAACTGTGTACAGAGTGGTAGTTAAACTGCCTAACACTCACTGTTATAACGGTGTACAGAGTGCTAGTTAAGCTGGCTATCACTCACTGTTATAACTGTGTACAGAGTGCTAGTTAAGCTGGCTATCACTCACTGTTATAACTGTGTACAGAGTGGTAGTTAAGCTGCCTATCACTCACTGTTATAACTGTGTACAGAGTGGTAGTTAAACTGCCTAACACTCACTGTTATAACGGTGTACAGAGTGGTAGTTAAGCTGGCTATCACTCACTGTTATAACTGTGTACAGAGTGCTAGTTAAGCTGGCTATCACTCACTGTTATAACTGTGTACAGAGTGCTAGTTAAGCTGCCTATCACTCACTGTTATAACTGTGTACAGAGTGCTAGTTAAGCTGCCTATCACTCACTGTTATAACTGTGTGCTGAGCGCTAGTTAAGCTGCCTATCACTCACTGTTATAACTGTGTACAGAGTGGTAGTTAAGCTGCCTATCACTCACTGTTATAACTGTGTACAGAGTGGTAGTTAAACTGCCTAACACTCACTGTTATAACGGTGTACAGAGTGCTAGTTAAGCTGGCTATCACTCACTGTTATAACTGTGTACAGAGTGCTAGTTAAGCTGGCTATCACTCACTGTTATAACTGTGTACAGAGTGCTAGTTAAGCTGCCTATCACTCACTGTTATAACTGTGTACAGAGTGCTAGTTAAGCTGCCTATCACTCACTGTTATAACTGTGTGCTGAGCGCTAGTTAAGCTGCCTATCACTCACTGTTATAACTGTGTACAGAGTGGTAGTTAAGCTGGCTGTCACTCACTGTTATAACTGTGTACAGAGTGCTAGTTAAGCTGCCTACCACTCACTGTTATAACTGAGTGCTGAGCGCTAGTTAAGCTGCCTATCACTCACTGTTATAACTGAGTGCTGAGTGGTAGTTAAGCTGGCTATCACTCACTGTTATAACTGAGTGCTGAGTGGTAGTTAAGCTGGCTATCACTCACTGTTATAACTGAGTACAGAGTGCTAGTTAAGCTGGCTATCCCTCACTGTTATAACTGTGTACAGAGTGCTAGTTAAGCTGCCTATCACTCACTGTTATAACTGTGTACAGAGTGCTAGTTAAGCTGGCTATCACTCACTGTTATAACTGTGTACAGAGTGCTAGTTAAGCTGCCAATCACTCACTGTTATAACTGAGTTCAGAGCGCTAGTTAAGCTGCCTATCACTCACTGTTATAACTGTGTACAGAGTGATAGTTAAGCTGGCTGTCACTCACTGTTATAACTGTGTACAGAGTGCTAGTTAAGCTGCCTATCACTCACTGTTATAACTGTGTGCTGAGCGCTAGTTAAGCTGCCTATCACTCACTGTTATAACTGTGTACAGAGTGGTAGTTAGGCTGGCTATCACTCACTGTTATAACTGAGTACAGAGTGCTAGTTAAGCTGGCTATCACTCACTGTTATAACTGTGTACAGAGTGGTAGTTAAGCTGGCTATCACTCACTGTTATAACTGTGTACAGAGTGCTAGTTAAGCTGCCTATCACTCACTGTTATAACTGAGTACAGAGCGCTAGTTAAGCTGGCTATCACTCACTGTTATAACTGTGTACAGAGTGGTAGTTAAGCTGGCTCTCACTCACTGTTATAACTGTGTACAGAGTGGTAGTTAAGCTGGCTATCACTCACTGTTATAACTGTGTACAGAGTGGTAGTTAAGCTGCCTATCACTCACTGTTATAACTGTGTACAGAGTGCTAGTTAAGCTGGCTATCACTCACTGTTATAACTGAGTGCAGAGTGCTAGTTAAGCTGCCTGTCACTCACTGTTATAACTGAGTACAGAGCGCTAGTTAAGCTGGCTATCACTCAGTGTTATAACTGTGTACAGAGCGCTAGTTAAGCTGCCTATCACTCACTGTTATAACTGAGTGCTGAGCGCTAGTTAAGCTGGCTGTCACTCACTGTTATAACTGAGTGCAGAGTGCTAGTTAAGCTGGCTATCACTCACTGTTATAACTGAGTGCAGAGTGCTAGTTAAGCTGCCTATCACTCACTGTTATAACTGAGTACAGAGTGCTAGTTAAGCTGGCTATCACTCACTGTTATAACTGAGTGCTGAGCGCTAGTTGAGCTGCCTGTCACTCACTTTTATAACTGAGTGCAAATCGCTAGTTGAGCTGCCTGTCACTCACTATTATAACTGAGTGCAGAGCGCTAGTTACGCTGCCTGTCACTCACTTTTATAACTGAGTGCAAATCGCTAGCTGAGCTGCCTGTCACTCACTATTATAACTGAGTTCACAGCGCTAGTTAAGCTGCCTGTCACTCACTTTTATAACTGAGTGCAAATCGCTAGTTGAGCTGCCTGTCACTCACTATTATAACTGAGTGCAGAGCGCTAGTTACGCTGCCTGTCACTCACTTTTATAACTGAGTGCAAATCGCTAGCTGAGCTGCCTGTCACTCACTATTATAACTGAGTTCAGAGCGCTAGTTAAGCTGCCTGTCACTCACTTTTATAACTGAGTGCAAATCGCTAGCTGAGCTGCCTATCACTCACTATTATAACTCAGTGCAGAACAGTTCCCTTTCACTAACTATTATAACAGAATTCAGAGAAAAAGTTGAGCCCCGGTCACTCACTATTATAACTCGGTGCAGATCGCTAGTTAAGCTGCCTATCACTCACTGAGTGCAGACTTCAACTTGCGCTCCCTTTCACTCCCTATTATAACAGAGTGAAGAGAGCCCCAATAACTCACTATTATAACTCGGTGCAGATCGCTGGCTAAGCTGCCTATCAGTCACTCGGCAGTTATCTATCAGGCAGAGATTCAACATGTCTGAGAGTCACAATCCTGCACACACCCGACATCTCGTCTTCTCCTAGGTGACTGTACTCGATGGCTCTCTTGCTGTGACGTCTTCTGCAATGCATCCATAAACCATGAGCCTATTTTGGTTAATTATTGGGCCAGCGTCGCAGACGGTGCGCCACTATTAAACCAACAATGGTGCTACGTCTGAGTACATCAGTGTCAACATGCAACATCAACAACATCCAACCTTTACCAGCCGCAGCAGAAGCAACAGCGCTAGAAGTGTCAACAACAGCTGAGTAAACAAGACCTGAGGAGCATCAGGAGCGACGACAAGAACATCTGCAGCGGAAATTAAAATGGCCAGGAGGGAGCAGTAGGCCTAGAAGCATCAACACATTTTTAATTGGCATGCAGCAGGAGAGACAAGAGAAATTAACGTATTCTCAGAAGGAACAGAACAATTAAAGCTAGAAGCAACAACACATTTTTGCTTGGCATGCAGCAGGAGAGACAAGAAAAATTACCTTATTCTCAGAAGGAACAGAACAATTAAAACTGCAATATTAGTGTTTAACTCAAAGTTAACAAAAAAGGCACGACGTTAGAATTAGCAACATTGGACTAGCAAATGAAATAAAAAATGTAACAACACTACGACATCACTGGCACCAGCAACATCACTGACACCAACTTATTAGGGGAGTTATTAGCAGCAACAGTAGCATAAGCTTCTGCGGTAGCAGTGCCAATAATTCATGTGTAGCCTAAGCGGTTGCAGCGACAGCAGCAGGATCAGTATCTACACTAGAAGTAGGAGCAATTACTGGAAAATCAGCCGCAGCAGCAGCAGCAGGGAAAACAGCAGCAGAAGCATGTGTAGTAGCAGAAGCAGCAGCTGCATCGACAGGAAAAGCAGCAGCAGCATCCACGCCAGCAGCAGCATCGGTAGCAGCCTCAGCAGCATGACATGAGAAGCGTGATCCGGGGGATGGCTTGGCGGCTGCCACAGGTCGCCTCCACTCTGGATATTCGGTTGACGGGATAGGCTGTAACCTGTGTGATCATCAGGATCGCTATCATTACAGAGAACGGCAGCAGAGTGTGATGCACGGCAGCAGGCAGCAGAGAGTGTGATGCAGGGCAGCAGGCAGCAGAGAGTGTGATGGCGACACAAGGCGCGAGCATTCAATATGGATATCAGTGGAGCATGGATTAACACCAGATGATGAGATACTGGCAGGTCAGCATGATAATAACCCCTTAACTCCTAGAACACTGATGTCGACTACAGTAGACATTCTGTGTTTTTACTAGCACCTGTATAACCAGTTGTTAAAAGTAAAATATGCTTTCAATCTTAAAACACTGATATATGTTGGGACTTAAATTTCACAAATAACACCAATTTTCAGTCACTTGAAGTTGTGGATCGCGGTAGCGAGACACAACTTCAAGTGGCTGAACATTTCAATTCCTTAGCCTAGTGGTCTAACCCTTAACAACAGCATCAAGTGTTGGCAGGATCAAAATACTGCCAACACTGGATGCAGGTGTGTTTGCTAACGAGGAGCCTTTCCAGCAAACATTAACAATACGTTCACTTATTGTAGTTTAATAATGGACAAGCGTTGTACTGTCTATCGTGCTGGTTGCCCTTATTGTCATGTATGCTCATCCCAGCAAGGCCGGCCCCGATGGCTCATTCGTATCGACTGGGGCTTGTCGCCTGGAGGTACCAGATTCGAATCCCGGTCGGGCCGGATATTTGTCATCGTGGTTGTGCATATACAGCTCTCCAAACAGTTCAAAGGCATGGTGGAGTGTACAGCCTGTGCACTGAGAAGAACCATTAAAGTCATTCGAAATAAAAGTAGGGCATAGTCCCGGCTTCGGGTTTCCTTCTGTCACCCTATCCACTCGTAAAACTCAGCATTGGGGGAGCCTCCGTGACCGAGAGGTAGCGTGCTCAGCCGCCAGGACCCTAATTTCGAGTCGTGTGACTGGAGGGCAGTGTCATTTCATTCATCTCACCATCCTCAGGAGTTTCTCTTGGCCCAGTTCAGCCTATATGTGCACAAAGGTAACCTAAAACCCCATTTTTTTCATTTCCTTCTGTCGCGATATTGTCATGATTGTGCAGAAAACGACATAAAGCAATATTCACATTCATACTAGTAGTCATAACATAGTCATGTTTATCAGATGTAGTGATATTAGGATCGCCGCATGCATAATAAAAGTGATCTATCACCCCTTATATAGTATGAATAATTTTGTTACAAATATATCAAAATTGTCACAAGATGGGGCACAAGTGTTTCCTTATATGGGGTGATTGGCTATCATGCGCCCCTCTCAGAGGGTCACATGATAGCCAATCACCCCATATAAGGACATAAATATACATGCTATATAAGGTGTGATAGATCACCTTTAAAATACACCTATCCATATCACCTCCGCATTTCCCATGCCGCTCAGTAACACCATTCATTAATAATTGGCATGTCTCATGGAAGTCACCAGGTATGCTTTGTGAGTACAGTCACGACGCTGACCCAACATTGAAACAACATTATTTGCAACGTCTCGTTCTCGCTGCGAAGAATTCAGATTCAACAGGCTACTTTTAACACTTAGAACACTGAGCTAAGAAATTCAAATTCTCAGCCACTTGAAATTGTGTCTCGCTACCGCGATCCACAACTTCAAGTGACTGGAAATTTGTGTTAATTGTGAAATTTAAGTCCCAACACATATCAGTGTTTCAAGATTGAGAACATATTTAATTTTTAACAACTGGTTATAGAGGTGATAGTAAAAAAACACAGAATGTCTACTGTAGTCGACATCAGTGTTCTGAAGATTAAGTGACAAGTTATTGCTAAATTTGATTGTCTTTGCTAGAACTAATAAAAACGCAAATGCCCCGGAAACGTATTCTCCTACAAGTTACGATATATCGTAAGTATCGGATTGATCGAAATGGCGATGTCGACCAATGCGATCCCTAGGATATTTCAAATGAAATCAATGAGGTTTTAGGACACATTTGACGTGTTTGTGCACATACAGGTTAAAGCGGGCCAGGCGAACCTCCTGAGGATGATGAGACGAATAAGATGACACAGTCCTCCAGACACAGGATTCGAAATTCAATCCCTGGCGTTCTGAGGCACGCCACCTTTCGGTCACGGAGATTTCCCGCAATATTGAATCAATAAAGATCAACATCAATGTCCTATATAGTTAGCTACATCCGCTTCATTTGAATACCTATGTTATCGGTCTACGGCCATTAGAAATATTTTATTATTTTCAGTGCGGGGATCGTCTACAGACGTCAGAATCTGACGTCTAAAGTCGATCTCACTATAACGTATAACGTCAAACGTCACAGCGTGCTGCACTATAACGTCACAGCGTGCTGCACTATTAGTGACACAGCGTGCTGCACTATGACGTCACAGCGTGCTGCACTATAACGTCACAGCGTGCTGCACTATAACGTCACAGCGTGCTGCACTATTAGTGACACAGCGTGCTGCACTATGACGTCACAGCGTGCTGCACTATAACGTCACAGCGTGCTGCACTATAACGTCACGGCGTGCTGCACTATAACGTCACGGCGTGCTGCACTATAACGTCACAGCATGCTGCACTATAACGTCACAGCATGCTGCACTATAACGTCACAGCGTGCTGCACTATAACGTCACGGCGTGCTGCACTATAACGTCACGGCGTGCTGCACTATGACGTCACAGCGTGCTGCACTATAACGTCACGGCGTGCTGCACTATAACGTCACGGCGTGCTGCACTATAACGTCACGGCGTGCTGCACTATGACGTCACAGCGTGCTGCACTATAACGTCACGGCGTGCTGCACTATAACGTCACAGTGTGCTGCACTATAACGTCACACGTCACAGCGTGGTGCACTTTAACGTCACGGCGTGCTGCACTATAACGTCACGGCGTGCTGCACTATAACGTCACAGCGTGCTGCACTATAACGTCACGGCATGCTGCACTATAACGGCACAGCGTTCTGCACTATAACGCCACAGTGTGCTGCACTATAACGTCACAGCATTCTGCACTATAACGTCACAGCGTGCTGCACTATAACGTCACGGCGTGCTGCACTATAACGTCACGGCGTGCTGCACTATAACGTCACAGTGTGCTGCACTATAAAAAAAAACGTCACACGTCACAGCGTGTTGCACTATAACGTCACGGCGTGCTGCACTATAACGACACAGCGTGCTGCACTATAACGTCACCGCATGCTACACTATAACGTCACAGCGTTCTGCACTATGACGTCACAGTGTGCTGCACTATAACGTCACAGCGTGCTGCACTATAACGTCACATCATGCTGCACTATGACGTCACAGTGTGCTGCACTATAACGTCACGGCGTGCTGCACTATAACGTCACAGCGTGCTGCACTATAACGTCACAGCGTGTTGCACTATAACGTCACACGTCACAGCGTGCTGCACTATAACGTCACGGCGTGCTGCACTATAACGTCATAGCGTACTGCACTATAACGTCACAGTGTGTTGCACTATAACGTCACACGTCACAGTGTGCTGCACTATAACGTCACACGTAACAGTGTGCTGCACTATAACGTCACAGCGTGCTGCACTATGACGTCACAGCGTGCTGCACTATGACGTCACAGTGTGTTGCACTATTACGCCACACGTCACAGCGTGCTGCACTATAACGTCACAGCATGCTGCACTATGACGTCACAGCGTGCTGCACTATAACGTCACAGCGTGCTGCACTATGACGTCACAGCGTGCTTCACTGTAACGTCACAGAGTGCTGCACTATAACGTCACACGTCACAGTGTGCTGCACTATAACGTCACACGTAACAGTGTGCTGCACTATAACGTCACAGCGTGCTGCACTATAACGTCACACGTCACGGTGTGCTGTACTATAACGTCACACGTCACAGCGTGCTGCACTATAACGTTACACGTCACAGCGTGCTGCACTATAACGTCACACGTCACAGCGTGCTGCACTATAACGTCACAGCATGCTGCATTATAACGTCACAGCATGCTGCACTATAACGTCACAGCTTGCTGCACTATAACGTCACAGCATGCTGCACTATGACGTCACAGCGTGCTGCACTATAACGTCACACGTCACAGCGTGCTGCACTATAACGTCACACGTCACAGCATGCTGCACTATGACGTCACAGCGTGCTGCACTATAACGTCACAGCGTGCTGCACTATAACGTCACAGCGTGCTGCACTATAACGTCACCGCATGCTGCACTATAACGTCACAGCGTGCTGCACTATAACGTCACAGCGTGCTGCACTATGACGTCACAGCGTGCTGCACTATAACGTCACCGCATGCTGCACTATAACGTCACAGCGTGCTGTACTATAGCGGCACACGTCACAGCGTGCTGCACTATAACGTCACAGCGTGCTGCACTATAACGTCACAGTGTGCTGCACTATAACGTCACACGTCACAGCGTGCTGCACTATGACGTCACACGTTACAGCGTGCTGCACTATAACGTCACACGTCACAGCGTGCTGCACTATAACGTCACAGCATGCTGCATTATAACGTCACAGCATGCTGCACTATAACGTCACAGCGTGCTGCACTATAACGTCACAGCATGCTGCACTATGACGTCAGTGTGCTGCACTATTAGTGACACAGCGTGCTGCACTATGACGTCACAGCGTGCTGCACTATAACGTCACAGCGTGCTGCACTATAACGTCACAGCGTGCTGCACTATAACGTCACAGCGTGCTGCACTATCACGTCACAGCGTGCTGC
Organism: Flabesymbios commensalis; assembly: GCA_964017125.1. Classification (NCBI taxonomy): domain Eukaryota; kingdom Metazoa; phylum Annelida; class Polychaeta; order Terebellida; family Flabelligeridae; genus Flabesymbios; species Flabesymbios commensalis. The sequence goes on along the minus strand of OZ024910.1, from coordinate 10,083,824 downwards.
ACTATAACGTCACAGCGTGCTGCACTATGACGTCACAGCGTGCTGCACTATCACGTCACAGCGTGCTGCACTATAACGTGACAGCGTGCTGCACTATAACGTCACAGCGTGCTGCACTATAACGTGACAGCGTGCTGCACTATAACGTCACAGCGTGCTGCACTATAACGTGACAGCGTGCTGCACTATAACGTCACAGCGTGCTGCACTATGACGTCACAGCGTGCTGCACTATCACGTCACAGCATGCTGCACTATAACGTGACAGCGTGCTGCACTATGACGTCACAGCGTGTTGCACTATAACGACGGTGTGCCAACATTAAACCAACATTGGTTCAAAGTCTCGTGTTTACTGGTAATGCAGCTCGAGTAGCATATAATCAAGACCTTTCTATAAAAGTCCGTTATAACTGTTATAACTGTGTACAGAGTGGTAGTTAAGCTGCCTATCACTCACTGTTATAACTGTGTACAGAGTGGTAGTTAAGCTGGCTATCACTCACTGTTATAACTGTGTACAGAGCGCTAGTTAAGCTGCCAATCACTCACTGTTATAACTGTGTACAGAGTGGTAGTTAAGCTGCCTATCACTCACTGTTATAACTGTGTACAGAGTGGTAGTTAAACTGCCTAACACTCACTGTTATAACGGTGTACAGAGTGCTAGTTAAGCTGGCTATCACTCACTGTTATAACTGTGTACAGAGTGCTAGTTAAGCTGGCTATCACTCACTGTTATAACTGTGTACAGAGTGGTAGTTAAGCTGCCTATCACTCACTGTTATAACTGTGTACAGAGTGGTAGTTAAACTGCCTAACACTCACTGTTATAACGGTGTACAGAGTGGTAGTTAAGCTGGCTATCACTCACTGTTATAACTGTGTACAGAGTGCTAGTTAAGCTGGCTATCACTCACTGTTATAACTGTGTACAGAGTGCTAGTTAAGCTGCCTATCACTCACTGTTATAACTGTGTACAGAGTGCTAGTTAAGCTGCCTATCACTCACTGTTATAACTGTGTGCTGAGCGCTAGTTAAGCTGCCTATCACTCACTGTTATAACTGTGTACAGAGTGGTAGTTAAGCTGCCTATCACTCACTGTTATAACTGTGTACAGAGTGGTAGTTAAACTGCCTAACACTCACTGTTATAACGGTGTACAGAGTGGTAGTTAAGCTGGCTATCACTCACTGTTATAACTGTGTACAGAGTGCTAGTTAAGCTGGCTATCACTCACTGTTATAACTGTGTACAGAGTGGTAGTTAAGCTGGCTATCACTCACTGTTATAACTGTGTGCTGAGCGCTAGTTAAGCTGCCTATCACTCACTGTTATAACTGTGTACAGAGTGCTAGTTAAGCTGCCTATCACTCACTGTTATAACTGTGTGCTGAGCGCTAGTTAAGCTGTCTATCGCTCACTGTTATAACTGTGTACAGAGTGGTAGTTAAGCTGGCTATCACTCACTGTTATAACTGTGTGCTGAGCGCTAGTTAAGCTGTCTATCACTCACTGTTATAACTGTGTACAGAGTGGTAGTTAGGCTGGCTATCACTCACTGTTATGACTGAGTACAGAGTGCTAGTTAAGCTGCCTATCACTCACTGTTATAACTGTGTACAGAGTGGTAGTTAGGCTGGCTATCACTCACTGTTATAACTGAGTACAGAGTGCTAGTTAAGCTGGCTATCACTCACTGTTATAACTGTGTACAGAGTGGTAGTTAAGCTGGCTATCACTCACTGTTATAACTGTGTACAGAGTGCTAGTTAAGCTGCCTATCACTCACTGTTATAACTGAGTACAGAGCGCTAGTTAAGCTGGCTATCACTCACTGTTATAACTGTGTACAGAGTGGTAGTTAAGCTGGCTCTCACTCACTGTTATAACTGTGTACAGAGTGGTAGTTAAGCTGGCTATCACTCACTGTTATAACTGTGTACAGAGTGGTAGTTAAGCTGCCTATCACTCACTGTTATAACTGTGTACAGAGTGCTAGTTAAGCTGGCTATCACTCACTGTTATAACTGAGTGCAGAGTGCTAGTTAAGCTACCTGTCACTCACTGTTATAACTGAGTACAGAGCGCTAGTTAAGCTGGCTATCACTCACTGTTATAACTGTGTACAGAGCGCTAGTTAAGCTGCCAATCACTCACTGTTATAACTGTGTACAGAGTGGTAGTTAACCTGCCTATCACTCACTGTTATAACTGTGTGCTGAGCGCTAGTTAAGCTGTCTATCACTCACTGTTATAACTGTGTACAGAGTGCTAGTTAAGCTGCCTATCACTCACTGTTATAACTGTGTGCTGAGCGCTAGTTAAGCTGCCTATCACTCACTGTTATAACTGTGTACAGAGTGGTAGTTAAGCTGCCTATCACTCACTGTTATAACTGTGTACAGAGTGGTAGTTAAACTGCCTAACACTCACTGTTATAACGGTGTACAGAGTGCTAGTTAAGCTGGCTATCACTCACTGTTATAACTGTGTACAGAGTGCTAGTTAAGCTGGCTATCACTCACTGTTATAACTGTGTACAGAGTGGTAGTTAAGCTGCCTATCACTCACTGTTATAACTGTGTACAGAGTGGTAGTTAAACTGCCTAACACTCACTGTTATAACGGTGTACAGAGTGGTAGTTAAGCTGGCTATCACTCACTGTTATAACTGTGTACAGAGTGCTAGTTAAGCTGGCTATCACTCACTGTTATAACTGTGTACAGAGTGCTAGTTAAGCTGCCTATCACTCACTGTTATAACTGTGTACAGAGTGCTAGTTAAGCTGCCTATCACTCACTGTTATAACTGTGTGCTGTGCGCTAGTTAAGCTGCCTATCACTCACTGTTATAACTGTGTACAGAGTGGTAGTTAAGCTGCCTATCACTCACTGTTATAACTGTGTACAGAGTGGTAGTTAAACTGCCTAACACTCACTGTTATAACGGTGTACAGAGTGGTAGTTAAGCTGGCTATCACTCACTGTTATAACTGTGTACAGAGTGCTAGTTAAGCTGGCTATCACTCACTGTTATAACTGTGTACAGAGTGGTAGTTAAGCTGGCTATCACTCACTGTTATAACTGTGTGCTGAGCGCTAGTTAAGCTGCCTATCACTCACTGTTATAACTGTGTACAGAGTGCTAGTTAAGCTGCCTATCACTCACTGTTATAACTGTGTGCTGAGCGCTAGTTAAGCTGTCTATCGCTCACTGTTATAACTGTGTACAGAGTGGTAGTTAAGCTGGCTATCACTCACTGTTATAACTGTGTGCTGAGCGCTAGTTAAGCTGTCTATCACTCACTGTTATAACTGTGTACAGAGTGGTAGTTAGGCTGGCTATCACTCACTGTTATGACTGAGTACAGAGTGCTAGTTAAGCTGCCTATCACTCACTGTTATAACTGTGTACAGAGTGGTAGTTAGGCTGGCTATCACTCACTGTTATAACTGAGTACAGAGTGCTAGTTAAGCTGGCTATCACTCACTGTTATAACTGTGTACAGAGTGGTAGTTAAGCTGGCTATCACTCACTGTTATAACTGTGTACAGAGTGCTAGTTAAGCTGCCTATCACTCACTGTTATAACTGAGTACAGAGCGCTAGTTAAGCTGGCTATCACTCACTGTTATAACTGTGTACAGAGTGGTAGTTAAGCTGGCTCTCACTCACTGTTATAACTGTGTACAGAGTGGTAGTTAAGCTGGCTATCACTCACTGTTATAACTGTGTACAGAGTGGTAGTTAAGCTGCCTATCACTCACTGTTATAACTGTGTACAGAGTGCTAGTTAAGCTGGCTATCACTCACTGTTATAACTGAGTGCAGAGTGCTAGTTAAGCTGCCTGTCACTCACTGTTATAACTGAGTACAGAGCGCTAGTTAAGCTGGCTATCACTCACTGTTATAACTGTGTACAGAGCGCTAGTTAAGCTGCCAATCACTCACTGTTATAACTGTGTACAGAGTGGTAGTTAACCTGCCTATCACTCACTGTTATAACTGTGTGCTGAGCGCTAGTTAAGCTGTCTATCACTCACTGTTATAACTGTGTACAGAGTGCTAGTTAAGCTGCCTATCACTCACTGTTATAACTGTGTGCTGAGCGCTAGTTAAGCTGCCTATCACTCACTGTTATAACTGTGTACAGAGTGGTAGTTAAGCTGCCTATCACTCACTGTTATAACTGTGTACAGAGTGGTAGTTAAACTGCCTAACACTCACTGTTATAACGGTGTACAGAGTGCTAGTTAAGCTGGCTATCACTCACTGTTATAACTGTGTACAGAGTGCTAGTTAAGCTGGCTATCACTCACTGTTATAACTGTGTACAGAGTGGTAGTTAAGCTGCCTATCACTCACTGTTATAACTGTGTACAGAGTGGTAGTTAAACTGCCTAACACTCACTGTTATAACGGTGTACAGAGTGGTAGTTAAGCTGGCTATCACTCACTGTTATAACTGTGTACAGAGTGCTAGTTAAGCTGGCTATCACTCACTGTTATAACTGTGTACAGAGTGCTAGTTAAGCTGCCTATCACTCACTGTTATAACTGTGTACAGAGTGCTAGTTAAGCTGCCTATCACTCACTGTTATAACTGTGTGCTGAGCGCTAGTTAAGCTGCCTATCACTCACTGTTATAACTGTGTACAGAGTGGTAGTTAAGCTGCCTATCACTCACTGTTATAACTGTGTACAGAGTGGTAGTTAAACTGCCTAACACTCACTGTTATAACGGTGTACAGAGTGCTAGTTAAGCTGGCTATCACTCACTGTTATAACTGTGTACAGAGTGCTAGTTAAGCTGGCTATCACTCACTGTTATAACTGTGTACAGAGTGCTAGTTAAGCTGCCTATCACTCACTGTTATAACTATGTACAGAGTGCTAGTTAAGCTGCCTATCACTCACTGTTATAACTGTGTGCTGAGCGCTAGTTAAGCTGCCTATCACTCACTGTTATAACTGTGTACAGAGTGGTAGTTAAGCTGGCTGTCACTCACTGTTATAACTGTGTACAGAGTGCTAGTTAAGCTGCCTACCACTCACTGTTATAACTGAGTGCTGAGCGCTAGTTAAGCTGCCTATCACTCACTGTTATAACTGAGTGCTGAGTGGTAGTTAAGCTGGCTATCACTCACTGTTATAACTGAGTGCTGAGTGGTAGTTAAGCTGGCTATCACTCACTGTTATAACTGAGTACAGAGTGCTAGTTAAGCTGGCTATCCCTCACTGTTATAACTGTGTACAGAGTGCTAGTTAAGCTGCCTATCACTCACTGTTATAACTGTGTACAGAGTGCTAGTTAAGCTGGCTATCACTCACTGTTATAACTGTGTACAGAGTGCTAGTTAAGCTGCCAATCACTCACTGTTATAACTGAGTTCAGAGCGCTAGTTAAGCTGCCTATCACTCACTGTTATAACTGTGTACAGAGTGCTAGTTAAGCTGGCTGTCACTCACTGTTATAACTGTGTACAGAGTGCTAGTTAAGCTGCCTATCACTCACTGTTATAACTGTGTGCTGAGCGCTAGTTAAGCTGCCTATCACTCACTGTTATAACTGTGTACAGAGTGGTAGTTAGGCTGGCTATCACTCACTGTTATAACTGAGTACAGAGTGCTAGTTAAGCTGGCTATCACTCACTGTTATAACTGTGTACAGAGTGGTAGTTAAGCTGGCTATCACTCACTGTTATAACTGTGTACAGAGTGCTAGTTAAGCTGCCTATCACTCACTGTTATAACTGAGTACAGAGCGCTAGTTAAGCTGGCTATCACTCACTGTTATAACTGTGTACAGAGTGGTAGTTAAGCTGGCTCTCACTCACTGTTATAACTGTGTACAGAGTGGTAGTTAAGCTGGCTATCACTCACTGTTATAACTGTGTACAGAGTGGTAGTTAAGCTGCCTATCACTCACTGTTATAACTGTGTACAGAGTGCTAGTTAAGCTGGCTATCACTCACTGTTATAACTGAGTGCAGAGTGCTAGTTAAGCTGCCTGTCACTCACTGTTATAACTGAGTACAGAGCGCTAGTTAAGCTGGCTATCACTCACTGTTATAACTGTGTACAGAGCGCTAGTTAAGCTGCCTATCACTCACTGTTATAACTGAGTGCTGAGCGCTAGTTAAGCTGGCTGTCACTCACTGTTATAACTGAGTGCAGAGTGCTAGTTAAGCTGGCTATCACTCACTGTTATAACTGAGTGCAGAGTGCTAGTTAAGCTGCCTATCACTCACTGTTATAACTGAGTACAGAGTGCTAGTTAAGCTGGCTATCACTCACTGTTATAACTGAGTGCTGAGCGCTAGTTGAGCTGCCTGTCACTCACTTTTATAACTGAGTGCAAATCGCTAGTTGAGCTGCCTGTCACTCACTATTATAACTGAGTGCAGAGCGCTAGTTACGCTGCCTGTCACTCACTTTTATAACTGAGTGCAAATCGCTAGCTGAGCTGCCTGTCACTCACTATTATAACTGAGTTCACAGCGCTAGTTAAGCTGCCTGTCACTCACTTTTATAACTGAGTGCAAATCGCTAGTTGAGCTGCCTGTCACTCACTATTATAACTGAGTGCAGAGCGCTAGTTACGCTGCCTGTCACTCACTTTTATAACTGAGTGCAAATCGCTAGCTGAGCTGCCTGTCACTCACTATTATAACTGAGTTCAGAGCGCTAGTTAAGCTGCCTGTCACTCACTTTTATAACTGAGTGCAAATCGCTAGCTGAGCTGCCTATCACTCACTATTATAACTCAGTGCAGAACAGTTCCCTTTCACTCACTATTATAACAGAATTCAGAGAAAAAGTTGAGCCCCGGTCACTCACTATTATAACTCGGTGCAGATCGCTAGTTAAGCTGCCTATCACTCACTGAGTGCAGACTTCAACTTGCGCTCCCTTTCACTCCCTATTATAACAGAGTGAAGAGAGCCCCAATAACTCACTATTATAACTCGGTGCAGATCGCTGGCTAAGCTGCCTATCAGTCACTCGGCAGTTATCTATCAGGCAGAGATTCAACATGTCTGAGAGTCACAATCCTGCACACACCCGACATCTCGTCTTCTCCTAGGTGGCTGTACTCGATGGCTCTCTTGCTGTGACGTCTTCTGCAATGCATCCATAAACCATGAGCCTATTTTGGTTTATTATTGGGCCAGCGTCGCAGACGGTGCGCCACTATTAAACCAACAATGGTGCTACGTCTGAGTACATCAGTGTCAACATGCAACATCAACAACATCCAACCTTTACCAGCCGCAGCAGAAGCAACAGCGCTAGAAGTGTCAACAACAGCTGAGTAAACAAGACCGGAGGAGCATCAGGAGCGACGACAAGAACATCTGCAGCGGAAATTAAAATGGCCAGGAGGGAGCAGTAGGCCTAGAAGCATCAACACATTTTTAATTGGCATGCAGCAGGAGAGACAAGAGAAATTAACGTATTCTCAGAAGGAACAGAACAATTAAAGCTAGAAGCAACAACACATTTTTGCTTGGCATGCAGCAGGAGAGACAAGAAAAATTACCTTATTCTCAGAAGGAACAGAACAATTAAAACTGCAATATTAGTGTTTAACTCAAAGTTAACAAAAAAGGCACGACGTTAGAATTAGCAACATTGGACTAGCAAATGAAATAAAAAATGTAACAACACTACGACATCACTGGCACCAGCAACATCACTGACACCAACTTATTAGGGGAGTTATTAGCAGCAACAGTAGCATAAGCTTCTGCGGTAGCAGTGCCAATAATTCATGTGTAGCCTAAGCGGTTGCAGCGACAGCAGCAGGATCAGTATCTACACTAGAAGTAGGAGCAATTACTGGAAAATCAGCCGCAGCAGCAGCAGCAGGGAAAACAGCAGCAGAAGCATGTGTAGTAGCAGAAGCAGCAGCTGCATCGACAGGAAAAGCAGCAGCAGCATCCACGCCAGCAGCAGCATCGGTAGCAGCCTCAGCAGCATGACATGAGAAGCGTGATCCGGGGGATGGCTTGGCGGCTGCCACAGGTCGCCTCCACTCTGGATATTCGGTTGACGGGATAGGCTGTAACCTGTGTGATCATCAGGATCGCTATCATTACAGAGAACGGCAGCAGAGTGTGATGCACGGCAGCAGGCAGCAGAGAGTGTGATGCAGGGCAGCAGGCAGCAGAGAGTGTGATGGCGACACAAGGCGCGAGCATTCAATATGGATATCAGTGGAGCATGGATTAACACCAGATGATGAGATACTGGCAGGTCAGCATGATAATAACCCCTTAACTCCTAGAACACTGATGTCGACTACAGTAGACATTCTGTGTTTTTACTAGCACCTGTATAACCAGTTGTTAAAAGTAAAATATGCTTTCAATCTTAAAACACTGATATATGTTGGGACTTAAATTTCACAAATAACACCAATTTTCAGTCACTTGAAGTTGTGGATCGCGGTAGCGAGACACAACTTCAAGTGGCTGAACATTTCAATTCCTTAGCCTAGTGGTCTAACCCTTAACAACAGATATGCATCAAGTGTTGGCAGGATCAAAATACTGCCAACACTGGATGCAGGTGTGTTTGCTAACGAGGAGCCTTTCCAGCAAACATTAACAATACGTTCACTTATTGTAGTTTAATAATGGACAAGCGTTGTACTGTCTATCGTGCTGGTTGCCCTTATTGTCATGTATGCTCATCCCAGCAAGGCCGGCCCCGATGGCTCATTCGTATCGACTGGGGCTTGTCGCCTGGAGGTACCAGATTCGAATCCCGGTCGGGCCGGATATTTGTCATCGTGGTTGTGCATATACAGCTCTCCAAACAGTTCAAAGGCATGGTGGAGTGTACAGCCTGTGCACTGAGAAGAACCATTAAAGTCATTCGAAATAAAAGTAGGGCATAGTCCCGGCTTCGGGTTTCCTTCTGTCACCCTATCCACTCGTAAAACTCAGCATTGGGGGAGCCTCCGTGACCGAGAGGTAGCGTGCTCAGCCGCCAGGACCCTAATTTCGAGTCGTGTGACTGGAGGGCAGTGTCATTTCATTCATCTCACCATCCTCAGGAGTTTCTCTTGGCCCAGTTCAGCCTATATGTGCACAAAGGTAACCTAAAACCCCATTTTTTTCATTTCCTTCTGTCGCGATATTGTCATGATTGTGCAGAAAACGACATAAAGCAATATTCACATTCATACTAGTAGTCATAACATAGTCATGTTTATCAGATGTAGTGATATTAGGATCGCCGCATGCATAATAAAAGTGATCTATCACCCCTTATATAGTATGAATAATTTTGTTACAAATATATCAAAATTGTCACAAGATGGGGCACAAGTGTTTCCTTATATGGGGTGATTGGCTATCATGCGCCCCTCTCAGAGGGTCACATGATAGCCAATCACCCCATATAAGGACATAAATATACATGCTATATAAGGTGTGATAGATCACCTTTAAAATACACCTATCCATATCACCTCCGCATTTCCCATGCCGCTCAGTAACACCATTCATTAATAATTGGCATGTCTCATGGAAGTCACCAGGTATGCTTTGTGAGTACAGTCACGACGCTGACCCAACATTGAAACAACATTATTTGCAACGTCTCGTTCTCGCTGCGAAGAATTCAGATTCAACAGGCTACTTTTAACACTTAGAACACTGAGCTAAGAAATTCAAATTCTCAGCCACTTGAAATTGTGTCTCGCTACCGCGATCCACAACTTCAAGTGACTGGAAATTTGTGTTAATTGTGAAATTTAAGTCCCAACACATATCAGTGTTTCAAGATTGAGAACATATTTAATTTTTAACAACTGGTTATAGAGGTGATAGTAAAAAAACACAGAATGTCTACTGTAGTCGACATCAGTGTTCTGAAGATTAAGTGACAAGTTATTGCTAAATTTGATTGTCTTTGCTAGAACTAATAAAAACGCAAATGCCCCGGAAACGTATTCTCCTACAAGTTACGATATATCGTAAGTATCGGATTGATCGAAATGGCGATGTCGACCAATGCGATCCCTAGGATATTTCAAATGAAATCAATGAGGTTTTAGGACACATTTGACGTGTTTGTGCACATACAGGTTAAAGCGGGCCAGGCGAACCTCCTGAGGATGATGAGACGAATAAGATGACACAGTCCTCCAGACACAGGATTCGAAATTCAATCCCTGGCGTTCTGAGGCACGCCACCTTTCGGTCACGGAGATTTCCCGCAATATTGAATCAATAAAGATCAACATCAATGTCCTATATAGTTAGCTACATCCGCTTCATTTGAATACCTATGTTATCGGTCTACGGCCATTAGAAATATTTTATTATTTTCAGTGCGGGGATCGTCTACAGACGTCAGAATCTGACGTCTAAAGTCGATCTCACTATAACGTATAACGTCAAACGTCACAGCGTGCTGCACTATAACGTCACAGCGTGCTGCACTATTAGTGACACAGCGTGCTGCACTATGACGTCACAGCGTGCTGCACTATAACGTCACAGCGTGCTGCACTATAACGTCACAGCGTGCTGCACTATTAGTGACACAGCGTGCTGCACTATGACGTCACAGCGTGCTGCACTATAACGTCACAGCGTGCTGCACTATAACGTCACGGCGTGCTGCACTATAACGTCACGGCGTGCTGCACTATAACGTCACAGCATGCTGCACTATAACGTCACAGCATGCTGCACTATAACGTCACAGCGTGCTGCACTATAACGTCACGGCGTGCTGCACTATAACGTCACGGCGTGCTGCACTATGACGTCACAGCGTGCTGCACTATAACGTCACGGCGTGCTGCACTATAACGTCACGGCGTGCTGCACTATAACGTCACAGTGTGCTGCACTATAACGTCACACGTCACAGCGTGTTGCACTTTAACGTCACGGCGTGCTGCACTATAACGTCACGGCGTGCTGCACTATGACGTCACAGCGTGCTGCACTATAACGTCACGGCGTGCTGCACTATAACGTCACAGTGTGCTGCACTATAACGTCACACGTCACAGCGTGGTGCACTTTAACGTCACGGCGTGCTGCACTATAACGTCACGGCGTGCTGCACTATAACGTCACAGCGTGCTGCACTATAACGTCACGGCATGCTGCACTATAACGGCACAGCGTTCTGCACTATAACGCCACAGTGTGCTGCACTATAACGTCACAGCATTCTGCACTATAACGTCACAGCGTGCTGCACTATAACGTCACGGCGTGCTGCACTATAACGTCACGGCGTGCTGCACTATAACGTCACAGTGTGCTGCACTATAAAAAAAAACGTCACACGTCACAGCGTGTTGCACTATAACGTCACGGCGTGCTGCACTATAACGACACAGCGTGCTGCACTATAACGTCACCGCATGCTACACTATAACGTCACAGCGTTCTGCACTATGACGTCACAGTGTGCTGCACTATAACGTCACAGCGTGCTGCACTATAACGTCACATCATGCTGCACTATGACGTCACAGTGTGCTGCACTATAACGTCACGGCGTGCTGCACTATAACGTCACAGCGTGCTGCACTATAACGTCACAGCGTGTTGCACTATAACGTCACACGTCACAGCGTGCTGCACTATAACGTCACGGCGTGCTGCACTATAACGTCATAGCGTACTGCACTATAACGTCACAGTGTGTTGCACTATAACGTCACACGTCACAGTGTGCTGCACTATAACGTCACACGTAACAGTGTGCTGCACTATAACGTCACAGCGTGCTGCACTATGACGTCACAGCGTGCTGCACTATGACGTCACAGTGTGTTGCACTATTACGCCACACGTCACAGCGTGCTGCACTATAACGTCACAGCATGCTGCACTATGACGTCACAGCGTGCTGCACTATAACGTCACAGCGTGCTGCACTATGACGTCACAGCGTGCTTCACTGTAACGTCACAGAGTGCTGCACTATAACGTCACACGTCACAGTGTGCTGCACTATAACGTCACACGTAACAGTGTGCTGCACTATAACGTCACAGCGTGCTGCACTATAACGTCACACGTCACGGTGTGCTGTACTATAACGTCACACGTCACAGCGTGCTGCACTATAACGTCACACGTCACAGCGTGCTGCACTATAACGTCACACGTCACAGCGTGCTGCACTATAACGTCACAGCATGCTGCATTATAACGTCACAGCATGCTGCACTATAACGTCACAGCGTGCTGCACTATAACGTCACAGCATGCTGCACTATGACGTCACAGCGTGCTGCACTATAACGTCACACGTCACAGCGTGCTGCACTATAACGTCACACGTCACAGCATGCTGCACTATGACGTCACAGCGTGCTGCACTATAACGTCACAGCGTGCTGCACTATAACGTCACAGCGTGCTGCACTATAACGTCACCGCATGCTGCACTATAACGTCACAGCGTGCTGCACTATAACGTCACAGCGTGCTGCACTATGACGTCACAGCGTGCTGCACTATAACGTCACCGCATGCTGCACTATAACGTCACAGCGTGCTGTACTATAGCGGCACACGTCACAGCGTGCTGCACTATAACGTCACAGCGTGCTGCACTATAACGTCACAGTGTGCTGCACTATAACGTCACACGTCACAGCGTGCTGCACTATGACGTCACACGTTACAGCGTGCTGCACTATAACGTCACACGTCACAGCGTGCTGCACTATAACGTCACAGCATGCTGCATATAACGTCACAGCATGCTGCACTATAACGTCACAGCGTGCTGCACTATAACGTCACAGCATGCTGCACTATGACGTCAGTGTGCTGCACTATTAGTGACACAGCGTGCTGCACTATGACGTCACAGCGTGCTGCACTATAACGTCACAGCGTGCTGCACTATAACGTCACAGCGTGCTGCACTATAACGTCACAGCGTGCTGCACTATCACGTCACAGCGTGCTGCACTATAACGTCACAGCGTGCTGCACTATGACGTCACAGCGTGCTGCACTATCACGTCACAGCGTGCTGCACTATAACGTGACAGCGTGCTGCACTATAACGTCACAGCGTGCTGCACTATAACGTGACAGCGTGCTGCACTATAACGTCACAGCGTGCTGCACTATAACGTGACAGCGTGCTGCACTATAACGTCACAGCGTGCTGCACTATGACGTCACAGCGTGCTGCACTATCACGTCACAGCATGCTGCACTATAACGTGACAGCGTGCTGCACTATGACGTCACAGCGTGTTGCACTATAACGACGGTGTGCCAACATTAAACCAACATTGGTTCAAAGTCTCGTGTTTACTGGTAATGCAGCTCGAGTAGCATATAATCAAGACCTTTCTATAAAAGTCCGTTATATAGGCCTAATCTAGAGTATTCGCATTTCTGCCATATGATGTCATGTTCCTGGCCCAGCAAACACAAAACATTTGTATAACATTTGTACAACGTCAGCCCAACGTCTTCGACGTTGGCCCAGCATTGCAAAAATGTTATACAAATGTTTTGTGTTTGCTGGAGCAGTGGTAAATCATAGTGCTCGGCCTACAGCCATATCCTGCGGCGGTAGATGAGTGAAAAGGGAAGAGGAAGACACGTCTCCTTTGAAATGTCACTGAGGAAATCACCATGAAACATGAGAGTTTTTACACGAGAATATCACTGATTTGTGCGGAGAAAAAGAGATCCATTTATCATGTTTATCAGGCATAGTATTCATGTGTACATGTAGGCCCTATAGAGCTAAGCCAAGACGTAGTATGTCTTTCAATGCAACTGAGTTTCATACTCGGGTCATTTATCTAGAAGAAGTGAGGTAATCTTTATCACAGAACAATTTTAACAACATCCTTCATTCACGATTTGTATGTTTTAAAATTAAAAACTCTGCTCCGCCCTGCTGATGTTCGAGTTATTCACAGTTTTCATCTCCCCCGTTGTTAGCACCAAGTAGACCATACTAAGGGGTCTTGCCGTGCTTAAAAAAACAGGATAAGGGCGAGGGTGGGTGGTGTCTGGCCAATCCAATTTTTTGTTTTATTTTAGATTTTTTTTAAACTTGACAAAACTCCTAAACCCTACATCAGTTGAGGAGAATATAAATACCAAATGAAAGCCCAGGACATGCTGAACCCTATAAGCGCTAAGATCCGCCCCTTGTTATTATTTATATTCAAACTATGTGACATGACGCAAATCAGATAAAGTGTATATGAAATAAGGGCGGAGCCTAAAGGATTAATCCTATGTGGATGTTACCTGTCTCCGCAGGTTCACCAGGTCTGATGTACATATATGAATCCCCTATATTGTAGTCCACGCACGTGAGCAAGGTGCTCTGCTTAAAGGCCAGGGAGAAGAGCCTGTTGCAATCAATTAACTAGGAACAGACTACCCCCCCCCCCCCGCCCACCTCCCCTCCTAAACCTAATTATTCCTCACAGTGCAGCTAGCGTCATCTCACACTGAGCCAAGAATTCCAATTCGTCAATGTCGCCCAAGGCCAAAAACAAGGCTTTAATGTGCACTCGATGCCGACGACTGGTATGAAGGGTTCATCCAATGTTGGTTCAATGTTGGGCCAGCGTCTCTGACGATGGCACAACATTGAACGAGCATTGGATGGCGACACACTATTCCATATTCAGTGATGAGTAAAACATGATAAACCCCCGTTCACCATGCATGCTCGCGACCAGTGCATCTGTTCTCCAGACGTCACTGGCGAATATCTCACGAGTGTAAATGCTGGAAAACGTCAATATAGAGAAAAAAGCATCTCCACGGCAGCTCTATTTACGTGGTTCTATGGCCTATAAATCGTATGAAACTGGATTTGTTAAAACACGTACCAGTCCTCATTTCTATAATAATTATTTGAAAAGAGTACCGCTAGGTGAAATCTTCCAGAGTACTAAAAAGTATCCACAAGTAGAAGACGTTGACTTATTAGCAGGGGTAGAATTAAACGTTGGGGACAAGCCAATCCATAGGACTGGCAAGTCAAGGAAACTGCCATTCTTGAGTAAAAACTGTAATTCCTAGAAATGGCCTTTGTCCTAGGATGGCCTAAAATTTGCCAGCTCATAGGAATGGCTAGTAAAAAATTTTGCCATTCCTGCACATTTTTTGGCAGTACCGGACTGGAGGAATGGCCTTATTTCGAGCCCTGCTTAATGTTGATTCAACGTTGGGCTATCGTCGTAGACTGTTGACCAACCAAACTTTGTTATGGACCTGACCTGACAAACGCTAGGTACTTGTGTCCATAGCGGTACTCAGGCCAAGTGATGGTGAAGGGAGATAATAATTATCTTGATTTCAAAAGATGAAAGTACATTTAGAATTCAAATGCTTACGTTAGTGTATTTACCCATTAAACCCACTGAACCTATTCTTCGTTGATGATAGTCGATAATCGGCCAAATTTTGAAAAACAACACTAATTTTGTTCGCACCACGTAATCTTAAGAAATTTATTATTTACTATACTATGTAGTGATCATTCACCATAAAAATCCACTCATAATCAAGCTAAACCTTGGTAGAAATGTTCACGATGTCCAGGTAGTATCTTGTGTTCGTTTTCTAATTAGAAACTGGCAGCAAAAATTGCATCTACTTTTTAGAAGAACCTATATTCTGTTGTATGGTATAATCGTGAATGCATTTGATAACTTTTATCAAGATGCTAAGATCGTGTCCATCAACTCATTATAATAAATATATAAAAACATCTATTTATAGTACAGGTATTTTATAATTACAGGATGTATGTAGATGAGGTCACAATCCTAATGCTGATCCCAACAACGTCTGGATTACAAGACATGGTGTAACAAAATGGCTGCCAGGATAAACCACACACACACCAAGCCATTAAGTGTTTATGACGTCACAATTCAGGGCGCGCGCTCAGACTGTATGTGTTTGTGACGTCATCAGTTCCTGCAGCCATTCCCACATTCTAGTGACGTGACTAGATCCATACAGCAGGTGATAATTACCAGACCAGTTACAGGTGAGTTAACCAGTACAGTTTGCACAGCGTCGGTTTAATGTTGGGCCAACGTTTCAGATGTTGGACAAACATTAAGCCAACGCTGTGTAGATGTGTCATTTCCATCGTGTTTATACCAGAGAAGAAACCATTAAAGAAATGTGTGAAACCATAGATGTGCCTTTAGCAGTGGAAACATGTCCAACTGAGAGATCAATATTATTATTATTATCTAGAGGTCGGAAGATGAGAGTGATATAATAAACATTATTAGTCCGGCAGCCATGGTGGTATACCTGGACTTGGAGTATATAGTTTTTTTCTTTGCAGAATACTGCTACCCAGACCCCCTGTTTGAAGATTCCAGAGGGTGTGGAGGTGTCACCCTTGGGCAATTTTAGTTATTCACGTTTTTTCAAAATGGTCTGCCAAGAGCCATGTAGTGGAAATATTTTTTTTTCACATTTTGACCTAGAAATATGTATAATACCACTTTTCTAACTAAATTGACCACGATATACTCATTTCCGGCATTATTTTTTAATATAGATGTCGTCGTCGTGCATAAATCCAAGATGGCCGCCAGAACTCAACCACACCAACAAGTAGTCCCTACATTTCTGAACAGAAACAAAGTGTGAAACTACATTGCTAGCCAAACGTTCTCTGTGGATTAATTCTGTACGTGGATTAAGCGAGATCATATAGTATAAAAATTATGAGAGCACGATCAAAACAAGAACGTAATAACAGCAATAATATTAGTATAAGAATATTTACTGCAGCAACGACATACAGACAAATGCTCATGTATTCACCATATATACCACCTTAGATATATATAATTATGTAGGGCTATATAAAATATAATTACCATCAATCTATAATAACTGTTTATACCTTCTGACCTCAGTTGTCATGAACATCGTAAATTGTAGGCCTGCCTATACGTACATTAAAATCACCAAACTTCATAACTTTACTTTAAAAACTAAAAAGTCGCCGACGATTATGCCTCAGCTGCAGAGCTTGATTTGCATGAACTGACAGGAGGAATTGGAGATGGCCGTACATACATACTATACATGTAGATGGACAACCTGTCTACTTAATGTACCCGGCCTCAGGCAGATGGAGACACAGTACTAGTAGTAGAATAATGCTTAATGCCACTTTTTGACACCAATTTTAAATGTCATTTAAGTGACATTGTAATACACTAAAACCAATGCAGTCCATAGATGAGATACATAATGTAGGCCTACAGATGACGATGTGAGGGTGGGGTGAATGAGCATGGTGGTTTATTGAGGGTTATTCCTTCACTCGCCCGATAAGGGGTTCTGGGCATGTCTAGAGGATTTACCCCCAGACGGTCGGGAGACTTGGGTTTAGCTATACAAAACACAACTCCGCTATCCTCGGGTATGATAATCCCAGAGTAGCAATAGCTGAGAGTAACTCCATTCATCCGTGGTGATAGACCTAATGTCAAACACTCTATTGCCGGTAGGTTAATGCCCTACCACGGCCAGGGCGGGGGCCCTAGGGTAGTGGTTAGCACCGCTGCCTTTCACGCCAGAGTTCGGGGTTCGGTTCCCGGTCTCGGCGGTTTGAAGGAAACAAATAATGTTTCTTCCCCATCCACGTGTGAAAGTCAGTATTGTGGGGAGCCTCCGTGACCGAGAGGTAGCGTGCTCGGCCTCAGACCGCCAGGGCTCGAATTTCGAATCCTGTGTCTGGAGGACAGTGTCATCTCAATCATCTCACCATCCTCAGGAGGTTCTCCTGGCCCAGTTTAGCCTATATGTGCACAAAGGTGGCCTAAAGCCCATTCATTTCATTTATTTCCTACCACGGCCAACACCATAGTGCCTGCGTAGATGCGGGAACTGCCTTTGCACCGTTGTTGAGAGGAGGAGCCAGGGTACGCCGCTGGCAACCCGTCCAAAACCCGTCCATTTCGCGAGCCAAAGTCATTTGGGTCCAAATTAGGAGGGGATTTTAGAGCATATTTTCAAAGTTGTACCTGTAGATGTGCTGTTTTAAAGTTTTTCTGTGAAGGCATCCGTTGTTCTTGGAGGCAATGAGCACAGTAATGGGGGAAATTGTCAGGTGCTTGCTTGCCAGCCCACTGATTATGCCTACATTCTGTCATGGTAGAGAATTGTGGCTGACCACAACTAGCCCTGAATACAAGTCTATTTAGCCGGAGCTGCATAGCTCGGCAGAATAGCCTTGTATTCAGGGCTAGACCATAACATACTGCCATAAATGTAGTTGTTTGTTCAAACATGTCTGTGATTTACTGAGTTTGGTCACATATGCGACAAAACGAATAACCAGCTTGAACACGTATTTATCTTCAGTGTAGTTACCTTTTATACCAACATGTACATGTATCGTGCCGACCAATATAATTATCAGGTACGATTTGCTTGTACTTCTCAACTTGTATATTTCTGATGTTGCGATCCCCAATCGGAGATTTAGAATTTCTCCAAAAAGCACAGAAGCAAAATAAAAACACCTGTGTCATCTGAGACAACACTACTTACCCCACGACTAACCTCTTTCTCATTGCACAGCAAGTGCCTGATAACAATTTTCTGATTCTTCGTGCGAGGTGCTTACATCTGGTCTAAGTATTATATCATCATGGCTACTTTCTGTTGGCACATTATTATCACCAGTGATTACAAGTTGATGTGTCGATTTGTACAGGTCATGGAACACTGTATCCTCTACAATGTAAGCCCCTATTTGGTGATGGCTCTGATTAGTTTTGTATTTAATTTTCACTAACCATGAGAATCACATTTTGAGCAGGAAGAAGTGCATTGCTAACCAGTTTGAGGACCGCATAATCTTGCATTTCCATTAAGGCTGAATTCTTTGCATCTATCCAATATTGGATACTCATACACATTGACGGAAATGAGCTTAGTAGAAAGAAATGACTCACATTTTGTAGTGAAGTCATGGACAGTTCATTTAGTAGGCCAGGTTATTGTCCACATCACTACTGAACCATCACAGTTCTACGACATATGTCTACCTGAAGTTATTAAGGTTGCACTTTGATTTAGTTATCTTCATTTCAAATGGAGTGTCAAACATAGCAGTTGCGAATGGAGCCAGTTCGTGTACCAATATATAATTAATACTGATACTTCTGGGACTTGATTGAAGCTCAAGAACCCGCCCATAAATTACTGCAGGGTCATACACCATTTCAGTACCAAGTGCCAACGGTTTTCCAACCCAAGTAAATGTTACAATCTGCTTGGTGATTGGATCGCGAAAACCTTCAGACCAATTAGCTTCAAATATATACATAAATGTTATGCCGATTTCTATAGCTCTATCTAAGTTTTTATCATGTAATGATATTATATTACTGGTGGTGCAATTTTTTCGTGAAGAAAACCGGTATTTAGAGTCATCTAAAATCCTTGTTGAAAACTCTTCTTTATCTGGGGTTTATGCTTATTTTGAATCTGAATTGTTACATTGGCATCCATATTCTGAGACCATATCCAGTCTTGCGCAAAAGTGTAGGTTAAACGACCATGTCTATAGGCCTACATACCTGGCTTTAACCATCCCCCCCCCACCCCGGGACTATGCCCGTACCTTATATAATTTGACGCGATGAACATTTCACTCCAGACACAATTAGAACAACATGGATTATGGTGCATATTGTGCTCACCTTTCATGCACTGTTTCAAGATATCTAAAGTCATAGCCTAGCTGCATATTTCCTGGTGCAAAGCATGTATGGTACCATCTGTTCAACTGCAGCTATTATCATGTAAAGGTCAATCTGATTCCCGTTCAGCACGTACATATATATATATCATGATCATAACTGGTTTTATTAGGAGATCTACCCTTTTTTTTCGAAATTGTGCTGTTGTTGGCAATATCTGCCAACAGCTGCATCAGATCAGACATGCAAACCAGTTTAAATTTGTCAATGTCTTGATATATGGGAGCTGATGAACTTGAAGCCTGACCAATATTTTGGAGAAAATAATTGTTTTGGGACTATTGTATGCAATAGGCCTAGATTAGTCTATATTAGAGTCTAGTGCTATGTCTCCAAATGTGATAGCCTTTGTAAAGACAGAAGTAGGCTTAGAAAGTTGTATTCCGGTACCAGGTACCTGTACCTAAACGTCATGCTTCTAAAGATACAAAATGCGAATTTCTAATCTTGGATTTATGCTCGAATTAAGCTTCTGAATGAAAAAATATGCCGGAAATTAGTTTCTCGTGGTCAATTTAGTGGGAAAAGTGGTATTATACATATTTCTAGTGCAGAAAGTGAAAAAGTTACATTTTCACTGAGGCTATTGGCGGCCATTTTGAAAAAACGTGAATAACTGAAATTGCCCAAGGGTGACACCTCCACACCCTCTGGATTCTTTAAGTGGGGGGTCTGGACAACAATATTCTGCAAAGAAAAAAACTATATACTCCAAGTCCAGGTTAGAGCAAAATAAGGGACTTGGCTGCCGGACTATATCCACAGAAACGAATAAACAACGGAAATTACAGATCAGCGTAATAACGAACAAATAAACTGAAACGAATTAACTGAAAACGGATCCAGTCCAAACCCATATAGTATTAGTATTGTGGCTCGTTTTATTCACAAACACAATGCTTTGCTGAGCTCTAAGAATACTCGGCATTATGACGTGGACTAATACACCATGCATTATTAGGCTGACAATCGATGATGTCTGTGATCATGTTGATTAGGCGCCAGTTAATATAACCATGTACAAGTGTCTCACCTGTCTGTATTAGTGTATTTATCATTGCAGTGCAGATGATGTACTATGGGCAGATTCACAATAAATTCATCAACCAGGGTGAATGAATTTCGCGGATTCTTCAGTCATTTCTCAACTAATTTTCATGAAATTTTATACAGACTATTTTCCATTCATGTCGCGACTACCCTGTAAAAAAAATTATGCAATATTTTTCAATAAAATTTTCAGGTAGTCGCGCCTTGGCTAGAAAATAGTGCTTGTAAAATTTCATGACAATCGGTTGAGAATTGACTGCGAAATCGGCGAAAATCATCTACCACGGTTAATGTGAATCCGACTAAGCGTTTTGCAACCTGTTTCGCAAAAGAATGTGACACGATTTTTTTTAATTTACAGATTTACACATTAGTTTCCAGTGGATTATCCAGAAATAAATAATAGGTGTGATGAGATGTTTATCAAGTCATTTGACATAAAATTTTGTGAAAATCGTGCCATTCCATGGTACCTAATCTTCCTCCGCAAGGCCCGCTACTCCCGACGTCGCAGACGGAGGGGACGTCGGGAGTAGCGGGCCTTGCGGAGGAAGATGTGGTACCTTTGGTTCTCTTGATTCAATCTGCTACCCGCACCCAGTGGACTCAATCTTACCCCTTAAAACCCGCTAAGCAAGACTATTCTGTGAAAAAAACCTTGACCTACAATATTACCAAGCTAGCTAATACAATGAAGTATGGGAGAGGGGGTCCTATATAACATTATTTTCACCGAGTAGCCATTCGAAAGGGTTTCCGGTAACGTCACTGCGTTTCACAGAATAGTTGTTTTTAATCCTTTTTAATAGCAGGTTGATCACAAGTAAACATGATAAGTCACAGCTACTGTAATCAAGCATGATACTGAAATGATTGTTCAAACAACAAGATTTGCAAATATTTGGTCTCAAATTAAACAAATATGAGTAATTTTCACGCACTTGAAGTTGTGGGTCGCGGTAGCGACACACAACTTCAAGTGCGTGAAAATTTAAATTATTTACGTTGCTTGGACATCATTAAACCAATATTGGTTCAACGTCTAGTGTTTCCTGGCACGGGCTGAGTGAGTACCCAGCAACACTGGACCAGCATTAAGCCACCATTGGATCAACGCCTTGTGTTTGTTGGGAAGGATTGAGGTGAGCTACGGGGCCGTCATAACAGGTGCGTACCATGCGCGCTGCACGCTGCCACGCGCCGTATGTCACATGATCCCCGCGACCTTCACCTGACCTATCTAGGGTGATGGATGTCTACCGGGGATAGAGACCCTCCGCTCAGCAGCTCTCCTGTTCCATATTCTCACAGTCTGTGGCTCTGACTGTGAGACCAAGGATACTACAACAACTGGGTTCTAGTATCCTTGGTGAGACCAAGGACGTTCTTGGTGAGACCATGGAGGCAAACCCCTTACCTTACAACGCGTGGATCGACTTTATACGTCAGAATCTGACATCTGTAGATGTCTAAAGTCGATCCCTGCACAATAAGATTAAAAATATGTATAATGGGCGTAGACCCATATGATAACAGTAAACACAATAGGTATTCAAATGAATAGGAAAGAGCTAACTAATACCAAGGAATATAGAAAAGACTTTTCTATATTCCTTGCTAATAGGCTACCAAAGAAAACAGGATCAGATTATATTTTCCTTGCTAAGACATTTTAAAATATGATTTCACATTGATAAAACCCTTTGATCTCCAAGGTTTATACACAGATATTCCAGCGTTATAAGGGTAAAACTTAATCGTCTATCAAAGCAACACTTTGCATCTCAGAAAAACCGACTGGGTTAGGATTTTAGAAACGATAATTTTCGGTAAACTGCTTCAACAATAGACACTAGTCCTATATATCAATCACGGCCGTTTCCAGCCTTTTTTGTCCTCCAAACAAGCAGGAATGAGCAGTAAATGTACTTCACTGATTCCCCACTACATGCCTGCAGGAGGTGGGGGGAAAGCATTGCGAGCGAGCGGCACTGCGCTAGGAGTGCATCAATTTACTAGACACCGAGTGCTAGTATAAATAATTATTTTCATATATTTCTAATGATGAGTTGATTCTTTTGATTTAAATTGTTCAGATGTAAGACATTTTCTCCTATTTGAAATTGTAAATCTCGGCAGCGCGACACAACTTCAAATGGGTAAAAAACATGCTGCTTTATATTTTTTGCTCATTTGAAGCTGAATTTGCTAACGAAATTTCAGCTTTAAATGACAAAAAAAAATAAGGTAATTTAAGAAAATAGACATGCGCAAATTGACCTACTTGATTAACTGGGTGGGCATCTATCACTGACTATGTTATCACTAATCTGTCAGTGTTTTTTTATATGGTTAGTAACATACTTTAATAGAACGGTATCGTGGGTTGCAAGTGATTTGTTGTCTAATGGACATTTCCATCTCTTGTACTTCCAACAGTGTTGCTCCAAAGCTTTTATATATAAGGGTCTATAGGGGTTCAAGGGTTTAAGTGAATTCCCCTGATTGCTTTTACCATCACAAACGCTCACGCCTCGGTCGCCACGGGCAAAAACTACTGTTATTATTGATCGATCTGATAATTCACAGGTCGATACCGCCGTTATGCGAAACTAAATATCAAATCCCCGAGCGGGGATTTGATATTTAGTTTCGTATATCCCCCATGGTTCAGCCATTCATTGAGGGATCATAGATTATCCTACCCCGCTCTGATATTCACGTTTCAAATAAACACAATGTTCCTCGTTCAGTCGTAAAGATTCAGCATTTTAAAGGTGAAAAGGTAACGGTGCAGGTTTATAGTCTGATATCAGGTCTGAAGACATATCATCCGACTTTAAATTTTACCCCCTGGTCACTGGACCTGTTCATCCGTGTGCCATTTCAACTCCACGTGGAGCATACAGTCCTGCAGCCATTTCGGCGCATTGAACTTATCGTTCACATTGTCATCTCTGTCCTACCAGGTAGGGCCTACACATTTTCACTAGAGTCAAGCGAAGCATTTGAGAGTGAAGTGCCTCGCCCAAGAACACAACATTGAAACAATGTCCCAAGATTAAGAGGGGAGGAATATGATATTTCTCTAAAAAATCCTGCACCAAAGGGGGCTCGAAACCGCACGGCAGACAGCGACATCGGCAACTAACCATTGTGCTATGCCACATTGACAAAAATGACAACCAATCACGAATAATAAACATGTTTATGAGGTCATTCTCTCTAGTATATCAATGTCATATAGCAAATAACCTTTTAGAACCAGAGATCAATGAAAGGTAAAGGTAAAGGTGCACGTTTTTTATAGTCTGATATCAAGGCTGAAGACATATCATCCGACTTTAAATTTTACCCCCTGGTCACTGGACCTGTTTATCGTGTGCCATTTCAACTCCACGTGGAGCATACAGTCCTGCAGCCATTTCGGCGCATTGAACTTATCGTTCACATTGTCATCTCTGTCCTACCAGGTAGGGCCTACACATTTTCACTAGAGGCAAGCGAAGCATTTGAGAGTGAAGTGCCTCGCCCAAGAACACAACATCGAAACAATGTCTCAAGATTAAGAGGGGAGGAATATGATATTTCTCTAAAAAATCCTGCACCAAGGGGGGCTCGAAACCGCACGGCAGACAGCGACATTTAACCATTGTGCTATGCCACATTGACAAAAATGACAACCAATCACGAATAATAAACATATTTATGAGGTCATGCTCTCTAGTATATCAATGTCATACAGCAAATAACCTTTTAGAACCAGAGATCAATGAAAGGTAAAGGTGCACGTTTTTAATAGTCTGATATCAAGGCTGAAGACTGACCATCGGACTTTACATCTTACTCCCCGGTCACTGGACCTGTTCATTCGCGTGCCATTTCAACTCCCCGGGGCCATACAGTCCTGTAGCCGTTTCGGCGCATTGAACTTATCGTACACATTGCCATCTCTGTCCTACCAGGTACTCATTTTAACCTGAGTCAAGTGAAGCATTTGAGAGTGAAGTGCCTTGCCAAAGGACACAACATCAAAACAATGTCTCAAGATTGAGAGGGGAGAAACATGATATTTCTCTGAAAAATCCTGCACCAAGCGGGGCTCGAAACCGCACGGGAGACAGCGACATCGGCATCAGGAATAATAAACATGTTTATGAGGTCATTCTCTCTAGTATATCAATGTCATACAGCAAATAACCTTTTAGAACCAGAGATCAAGCATGTAACCTCTCAGTGAAGGTCGTATGAGGACACCAAAGGTCATCAATCACCACACGGAATCCCCGGCAGCGACTGTCACGATAAATGTCATCAAATGATCACATTCACGCCCTGAGGTACGGCACCATGGCAACAAGAAAATAAAATCAAGCAGCAACTCACATATGCGATTTCAGACAAATGTAACGCTATGGCTACGTTATGTTTGAAACACCAGCCGGTGTTCTAAAAGCAGATTTACCCAGAGGATTGGCCGAGATGGTCATCCCGAACAATAATCTCTGTCTGTCATTGGAGGCTGTGTAGCTGAACATGTCATGAACATGTTTATTAAAATACACAGCTTGTTGTGCACAAAAAGTACAACTTTGAATCTTGTGTTGGTCAAACATTATAATTCACACAATTCAACTAAAATTACTAGATGATATCAGTGGCGGATCCAGGGGAAGCGGTCCCAATTTAAACAAATAAGAAGCATATTTCGGCAGAAATATGCTCTATAATCTGATAATGCACCATTTGAAGACTTTGATTTCATAATCTTCGACGCTGGCCAAACATTGGCGCAATTGTTCGTGTTTACTGGAAAAGAAAAGACACAGTATTCTTCCTTATGTCGGGTCAATACTGGGCCAACCCCGAAGACGTTAGACCAGCATTGGGCCAGCGTTGGATGACAACCAGTTCATGTGACAGGAGATATGTCATCGTTAGCCAGGAAGTAACCACCCCTCCCCCTCCTTTCTCGAGGGGAAAAAACAACAAGAAATTGTTAGACAAGCAGTCCAGTCATTAAGAAACGACAAATCTTCCTGCAAATGGCTGGAATAGTCCTGGATGACTGATTGTTACCATGGAAACGAGCAGAGACATCTTACCTGATGACGGATTGCTACCATGGTAACGAGCATAGACAACGTACCATATGACAGATTGTTGTCATGGCAGCGACCAGGATTATCCTTCTTCATGACTGATCGTATCCCATGGATCGAGACGACTAGAAGTATCTGACCTTGATGAGGAGTGGCTTCCAAGGTTAACGTCATCTATAATTCGCCGCGGCCATTTTAACGTTAAATGGAAAAAGTACAGGCAATATAGGGATTCTAAAATTATTACAAGCTACTGTGCATGTTGCCAGGCTACTGTACACGTTATCAAGACTATATACATGTTGTCAGGCCACTGTACACGTTGCCATGCTACTGTACACATTGCCAGGCTACGGTACACGTTATCAAGCCGGTGTACACGTTACCAAGCTACTACTTTACACGTTGTCAGGCTACTGTACACGTTACCAGGCTATTGTACACGTAACCAAGCTAGTGTACACGTTGTTAGGCGACTGTACACGTAACCAGGCTATTGTACACGGTTTTTTCCCAGGCTATTGTACACGTTGCCATGCTACTGTACATGTTACCAGGCTACTGTACACGTTCCCAGGCTATTGTACACGTTACCAGGCAATTGTACACGTTACCAGGCTAGTGTACACGTTGCCAGGCTACTGTACACGTAACAAGGCTATTGTACACGTTTCCAGGCTACTGTACACGTTACCAGGCTATTGTACACGTTGTCAGCCTACTGTACACGTTACCAGGCTATTGTACACGTTGTCAGGCTATTGTACACATTTCCAGGCTTCTGTACACGTAACCAGGCTATTGAACACGGTTTTTTTCCCAGGCTATTGAACACGTTGCCAGGCTACTGTACATGTTACCAGGCTACTGTACACGTTACCAGGCTATTGTACACGTTGTCAGCCTACTGTACACGCTACCAGGCTATTGTACACGTTGTCAAGCTATTGTACACGTTTCCAGGCTTTTGTACACGTTGTCAGGCTATTGTACACGTTTCCAGGCTACTGTACACGTTGTCAGGCTACTGTACACGTTGCCAGGCTACTGTACACGTTTCCAGGCTACTGTACACGTTATCAGGCTATTGTACACGTTGCCATTTAACGGTGTCTGTCAGGAGTGCTTCGGCACAGATAATTCACTGAGAGTGATGCTAATTCAAAGCTGTTATTCATTCAAAATAATTTGTCTTTGATAAATGAATACTGATGAAATCAAATGATGGCTCTGTCAGTTCTGTCAGACGTGACTCGCAGTAATTGATGGAGCGAGACAGAATTGCGAGGAAGTGACTTTTTAGCCGTAGCCTACAGCCAAGCAAACAAAAAACTGAGAGCCCAGTTGTTTTATCGTTGGGCCACCGTCTACGACGCTGGCCAAACGATAAAAAAACTCGCTGTGATGTAGTCGAGGATGCGCTGCACAATCTGATGTGAGTTGAACTGGTATTTCTCGGGATGTGTTATAATGACCCCTTTAAACATCCATGGCGTATTCATGCACCACGAATTGAAGTGCAAAACTAATAAACGCGAGCTCGATCACACGGGCGACGACAGCACGCGAAATTCAAGAGAAATTAAACGTGAAAATCCTTGATTTCCTATGCAAAAAAGGCGTAAAAGCGAACAAATCAAACGAGTATATTATATGCATGTGTACAAAACTAGCCTAATGCCTCCATTCATTCAACACCCTACTACTCGTTCATTCATTCATTCATTCGTGCATTCGTTCATTCGGACCAGCGTCAGTGCCCAGCATCAAGACATCGTCGGCGATTCTGTCGCAATTAATTCAGTAAATCCATTATGCTCCTCAATAATAACAACCATTATTGTGATAATTGAAGAGACTAAGAGCTTTCAGAAAATAAGGACAAAAATACGTCACTGAATCCAACAATAAATGTAATTAGTTCATTCACTGGAGATTGAGAGACGTCCTGGGAAAAACAAGCACATTTTGCCGAAAAAAATACTAAGGAAAACAGCATCGGCAGCCTAATAAAGTACCCGGGAAATGGTAATAAATTACGAAATGTCATTTAAATTGTGTTGCATTATCTCTCAGCCATAAAAATGTTAATTTTACATGTTTATATCCCTCTCGAGAGACAGGAAGACAGATGGCAATAAGCTTGAGATAATAAAACCACAAAGAAGAGTACGGTACGTCAGTCTTTTATCGCACCAGCACTCCTTAGCTCTCGTTGCTTTGAGTACAAGAGGAGTATTGGTAGCACTCCTGTTTATATTCCTCGTTTTAATCTGTTGTATTTGTCGGCCAAATCACTGATATTGGGAATAAAATGACTGTTTAAACATCACGATTTTCAAATGTTTGGCCTCAAGTGAAACTAATCATGCTAATAGGAGTAATTTTCAGCCACTTGAAGTCGTGATTTTTTTTTTACAGAGAAACATTAGCATGATTAGCCTGCTGCATTTAATACAATTACCTACAAAACTGTATCTAGTTCTTGCAATTAAAAAATGTCGTATAATTTAGAGAAAAATTTGATTTAATGTTTCTTTTCTAGTCTATTTCCCAACACCACACAATAATTTTCTCTGTACAACTATTATAAATATAATTATGTGTGTAAACTAATTTACTGTCAACGTAAATTATATAATTATCTGTTTTTAAAGTTATGTTGCCAGCGGATACAACATGTTCATCTTATGTTTTTTCCCCTTAGAGCACTGAGCCAAGAAATTAACATTTTCAGCCACTTGAAGTTGTGTCTCGCTACCGCGATTCACAACTTCAAGTGACTAAAAATTAGTTTAATTTGCAAAATCTAGGTTGAAATGTATATGATTATCACAGATTCGAGACATATTTAGTTTTTAAAACATGGTTATACAAGACAATTAAAATATGAGAAAACATTACTATAGTCAACTATAGTCGACATCAGTGTGCTAAGGGTTCACACCTACACCTCGCGCAAAAAGGAAACGCAACCTTACTTTACCATTACAACATCAACAAATATAAGGTTTTACACATGGAAATTTTGTCCCACTACCCACAACTTGAAGTGTGTTAAATTGAACAGATTTAATTATAATCACCTTTTAGACAAAATTATACATGCTCGCAAATTGTATACATAACAACCTAGAATGGCTTGGGAACAAAACAAATCCTTTTGTGTGAATTGTAGCTTTTTGTTGGATATTTCGTCTCCTTGGATATGAAAGGGTGTATCTGCCACTTTATAAAGTAGCAGATACACCCTTTCATATCCAAGGGGATAATTTAGTGTATAATAATCCCTCCTTATGCTGCGGCTCTGTGTATAATTAAATGTGTCCCATTGGATTCCTCGCGGGGATATCCCCCGCTATAAAACACCAGGACGAGGCAGCGTGATGAAGTAATCGGGTATTTCCAGCGCCGCAGATGACTCTGTAGAGTATTGCAGCTGTCATCAGACGTCATAATCAGGTTGTTACCTTCGAGGTTATGATTACATAGTCACTGAATGATCGCTGGCTGGCGAGGCCGACAGACTCATTTATTGCCAGGTTATAGACCCAGCAAACGGGCATCAGTGTGGCATTATGTGGAGTTCCCAATATCACTCAATTAATGTAAAGCAATATGTTCACAATATTCACAATGTGAACAAATATATTTACATTGTGTGGCGCAGGCATTAGGCATATTTGAGGTGAGGTACACAGGTAGTCGTGATAATAAACGCTGTAAGCTTCTCTGAAGAGCACTGTTTTGAGAGACGTTTTGAACTTACATGTATGCTCGTCTGTTGTGGCTTTCATCTCTGGTGACAGAGCTCGGCAAATGTTCGATCTTCAAAAGCATTTGTAACAGACCGCAGAGGTAAGACGGCGCAATACTGTTAAAGCCTTGGGATGTCAACTGTCAAAAGCAAGAGTTTGTATATCACTCGTTTACTAACTGGCAGTGGAGCTGCACTAGCTCGGCGGTGATGCGTTCACGACATGGTGGGCATGTGATGAGACGGGCCGTTGAATTTTGCACTCGCTTAATTTAGCTATTTGAAAATTTCGTAAACCCATAGTAGAGTTGTCGTAGTCAATATCAAGGCGCGATAAGGCAATGGACTGCACAAGTTGCGTCAAATTTGAAGCGGTACATTATCTGACTGATATTCCTAAGCCAGAGGAAACATGTCTGACACACTTTAACTATCTGCTTCCCTATATCCATCCTGTCTTCACATACTACACCTATGTTTCTGGCAGCAGAAGTTCAAGTTATCTCGGCACAGCTTCATCACACGTAATAAGATTATGCTCTTCTCATGCACTGTTTCTGATGCTGATTATCCTGAAATATGTGTTTATAAACCATGGAGACCAAAGAGTGTTTTTCAATTTGAAATCAACATAAATGTCTTAATCCGCTCTTTCCGATTCATTTGAATAACTATGTTATGGATGTAAAACCATTATAAATATGTTTACTTTTACAGCGCGGGGATCGACATTAGACGTCAGAATCTGACGTCTAAAGTCGATCCACGCGCTGTAAAAGTTAAACATATTGTATATACAACGTCCAAATGGTAGATGTAATCTCTGCATAATGTAGAAGGGCAAATTGCCAGTTATAGAGGTTTTATAGCCGGTATGAAACCCCAGTTGTGATCATACGTTTGATGGTGCCAACAGTTATGATCAAATTGAATTATTTGATCAAATATATATATATCTTTCATAAATTATAATTAGGATATTCAGTGCAAGGGTTAAAAATCATAGAACAATTTAGCCAAGCTGGATATCGTATAATTATACAACGCGCAAATGGTAGATGTTGTAATCTTTGCATAATGTAGAAGCGCAAATTGCCAGTTATAAAGGGCTAATACCCAGTACCCAGTTGTGACTATAGGTTTGATGGTGGCCCAACAGCTATGAAAAATAGACTGCGATCAAATTAAATTATTGATTAACTGTATATCCTCCATAAAATATAATTAGCAGAGTCAGTGCATTTTATTTCATTACCATGTGCTTAAAAATGATATTAAATGCGTGACAATCACTTCGCACGGGTTGGGAATATATTAATCAATACTCTGTCGCAGGAAATTATAATAAAAATCGTCTATCAAATCATCTTCCATAAAACTATAATTATTAACAATTTCCGTGCATTTTTTATTAAAATGTGCCTGAAAATCAATGTGAATCTAGGAGGGCACAGTTTAGGATCACGTTTAATTTACAATGTACGCGAAATATAAACCACGTACAGGACGATATTAAATGCGTGGCAATCACTAGATACAGGTTGGGAATAGATTAATCCATGTATTGTCTCAGAAAATTGAAATAAAAACCGTCTGACATTTTAAACACTAAGTGTCATTCTAATACACTGGAGACAATCAGGAATATACCTGATCAGAGCGTAATATGAAGAGTTTAGGACGCGTCATCTTTCACGTGTGGTCCTGATCTGGTGGCACAGCATCTGGTGGCAGAGTCGGCAGCAACCAGGGAACCTAAACCAACGCTGATTTAATGATGGACCAGCGTCGTAGACGGTGGACCAACATTAAATCAGCATTGGGTCAGCATCTCGGCAGCAAAAATGAAACTTAAACCGTTGTTGATTTCATATTGGGCCAGCGTCGTAGATGGTGGAGCAACATGAAGTCAACATTATGTCACAATTCTTGACTTGTAGTATACATGGATGAAGATGACTTGAAATGGGTTACAAATTATATACAATTGTCATGTATTGGCAAAATAGTTTCAGGGAATTTTCCATCTAAAACCGCTCAGCTTCTAGGGATGTAAAATGGTGCTTTGACACAGCATGAGGGGCTTTAAGGCACTTCAAAGATCACTTTAATAGATGCATGTATTAAATCCATTAGCTCTTATGCAGCTGATCACCTATTGTCGTTTTTAATCCGTTTTATTAGCCGACAAATCACTGCTTTTTGGGAATGATATGTGTGCCTAAACATCAAGATTTGCAATTATTTGTGCTAAAAATATGAGTAATTTTCAGCCATTTGAGGTTGTGGATCGCGGTCGCGAGACACAACCTCAAGTGGTTAAAAATTTTAGGAAACTTAGCATTATTAAGGGTTTTTTTAGAAGAATTAACGGCTTCCGATAGCTCACAAACGGTACTAAACCGCTAGTTCTACACGAAGACACAGCAGTGTAGAAATGTAATTGAAGATCTAAATAAAAGACGCAGTAGAAGCAGAAATAAAAAATATGATGGAAGCCTTTGTAACGGAACAATACGCACCTAATGAGCTGTGGTGCCATTTGAGGCATTTGTTGTGGGGTTTTTTTTATCCTGGGCGGTGTCCCCTGAGCATGTTAGCCGTGTATTTTTTGGCTGTTACCTAGTCGGGGGAGCGGCTGGGTCCGGATTGCGTGACCAGCTCTGCCATGTGTTATGTTTAGGTGTCCTTGGTGACTGAACACTTCTGACAAACGGTGTATCAATGCTGGGCCAGCATCTGCCACAATGGCCCAGCATTTAAACATCATTTAGCCTACGTTCCGTTTTTGTGTTTTTATTATGTTTTTCTGACCTGCTTGCTACGGCCCCACCTGCGTGCCATAGCCCACTAACTAACCCTTTAAGCTCGGCATTCTCTTTATTATGCAGTCATATGTGGAAATTACTCAATATTATAATTGCCTGCTTCTAATAAATGAGTAAAGTTTAATTTTTTTTAGTTTCAACAGAGTTGACGTTTTGTGATTTAACATCTTACAAACTGGAATGTTGTATCTGAAACTGAAGCTCACACATCCAGCAGACAAGTAACGTCGAGCCAATGTTTGTTTGATGCTGGGCCAGCGTCGCAGACGGTGGGCCAACATTAAACCAACATTGGGCTAACGTCTTGTGTATTCTGGTTATGCAAAGGTTTTGGAACAAAGAGGAACACGCAACAAACATAACTAATAGGACGAAAGCCATGAAACATCACAGTGCCACCGACACGGGCAGCATGGTTTTTTTAGAGAACAATCATAAAAATGGCATAGACCTTATCAGAGCAGGGACTGGGTTTTGACGTCAAAATAACGCTAAAACTATAGTCGGATTCACATTAGCCGTGGCGATATCTCAGTCAATTCCAAACCAATTGTCTTGAAATTTTAGAACAGTTTTTTTTTCTATTAATTACCCTGAACATTTTAGTGTAGCCGTACATTAAGACTGTTCTCAATCCTTCTTTGCGAAATAAATGGAGTTCAAAGAAAAACAAATTAAAATCCTGCACTGTTTTTTTGTATAAACATATTTTATTGCGCAATTGAAACAGATACAACAATATTTTCATCCGCAAGACGACTTTAGGTCAATAATTTGACTTAATAATCTGCTAATTAAAATTTGCCACCCTAATTTTAATACAAAAAGTAAAATTGTTCGGCTGACAATTTACACGGGACGTACAGTGTGAAAGTGATAATAAAGACAGGATCTGCTTCACCTGATTGTCTGTTTTGTTCAGTCGGTTATAGACGTGATTAGAACTTTAGGCTTTACAGCGCGGGGATCGACTTTAGACGTCAGATTCTGACGTTTAAAGACGACTCTCGCACTAAAATAATTAATAATTTATAGTGGTCGTAGACCCATAAAATACGTATTCAAATGAAGCGGAAAGAGCTGACTAAGCTATTTATGATGATTTCAAATTAAAACAAGAGGACTGAAGTACTATATCATCCCCCGCCATAAATTAGATTAGACTTTTTGCGGTCACAAATATTTAAAAAGTTGATTTGTGGTGGCCATTTTAAATTTCAGTAAAATCACATGCACATTTCCAGATGGTGGATAATGAGATTGTACAATGTGAATTATTACCGATTTCAATTTTTCAGTTTTTGCGCCCACAAGAAAATATGAAGTTTATCCATGGCAGCCATTTTGAATTTCAGTAAAACCTTTTAAAAATCATGCACATCTCCATATAATGGGGAATGTGATAGTAAAATTTAAATAATGTCTGACTATAAGTTTTAGTGTTTTTGCACCCACAAAAAAATTTAGAGTTGACCTCTAGCGGCCATTTTGAATTTTGGTAGCATCTTTAAAAAATCACTTGCACATCCACATGCTGCTAGGAATGTCATAATAAAATTTCAAAAAGATTTGACCAGTAGTTTTTGAGTTTTTGCGCCCACAAGAAAACGTGACGCCGGACGTCGGACAGAATCCTGGCGCGACTAAAATCCCCCTTCCCCTACGGGCGGGGGATAAAAACCCTTCATGGTTTATATACAAATATTCCAGCGTTTTAAATCGTAGCTAGGGCAGGTATCCAGTAATATATAGCACGTGGATAGGTAAGAGGGGAGGGGGGAATGCAATGCGTGACCCGCCATCAAATATTCACCAGAAAGGCATGTCAGAGCAATCAATCCACAACTCACATCTAACAGCTGACATCACACAATCGACCGATGCTGTATTAATGTTGGGCCAGCGTCGAAGAATCATTAAACCAACATTGGGTCAATGGGTCGTTGGGTCGTTTTCTCGGCTGCCATTATATGGATCAATACAGGCATCTGAAAATCATAACGCGGTATCAGCGTATGTGTGTATCATAAGGCGATATTTCCATATCTGATAATCATAACCCGGTAGCTTAATTATCTGTGTGGAGAATAGGCAAGATTTAATATATTTATAATTAAACAGCTCATTTATATTACCATGATTAAAGTTTCTGAATAGAAACATACCGTAAGAAAAGTCTATTTTGCAGAATCTCATATCTGAAAAATCGATTTGTGTTCTCAACTTCTCTGACATAGACTGGGACACTTGTAAAATTCACAAGCTGTTATTTTACAGTTTTTGAAAATAAAATAAATCACCCACAAACAAATCTATTTTCTCGAAGTATCACATCACTTATTTTGGGCTATTTCCTATATTTTAACAATAGTAAACATTCGACTTGAGCAATAATCTGTACCCCGAGGACCAATGGAACTAGATGAGAAAAGTGACATTTTTTCAAGCAAAACTATATATTTTGCTGTTGTATTTCACTCATTTTTCATCGTTGTAGTCTTGGTATTAGGCCTATTATGCTTGTATTGAGAACCACCAGGAAGCCTCTCAATGTATGCAATAAGTTACAGAGGATTGTCGTGGTCATGTATAACAGGGACATCAGGATGTGATACAGGTGAAGTGAGAGGTGTATGCAATCCACAGAACAGGCCAGTGATAAGATATGCAAACCGTGTTCGTTTGAGTGCGATATGGTGAAATACAGCACTCGTCCAAGAAATAAGGTGTGAGCCTTTAGGCGAACACCTTATTCCTTGGCCATGTGCTGTATTTTTCCATACCGCACGAAAATGAACACCGTTTGTATTTTCTCACACGATTGTCCAAAACTTTCAACGGCGCAAATAAGTGTACAGTTGCCGGACATGACAGACGACTATAAGATCCGCCGAAACAGCATTCCCCGCTCACATGCTGTGTAGCATGCATACAACATGTATAGCCCTACATGTAGTACAGCCGAGTGCGGTATTGGCTGATACCGCAATACGTCTCATAGTGGAAACACAACCAGTGAGTGTGGGAATAGACTACACTCGAGCGCAACTTAGGGCAGGTGGTTCAGTGGTAGTACGCTGGCCTCGTAATCCCATCCGTTGTGTCCGATGGAATGATTCGGATCGCTTTTTGTAGATTGGGCAATATGCCCACAACAGACAGTAGTGTGCCTTCAGTCTCTAAGGGCCTGGCGATTATCCTCTAATTGGGGGCAGCCGCAGCCGGTGGCATACGTAGATCAGTGCAGTCATGGGTGTGGAGTTGGTAGAACATCATGTTCTCTATCATATAGTCTTGTTTGAACAGTATGCCTATACTGTGATGTATGGAGAATGTACTATTTGGCTGTCCAGCTTAACCCTTATAACGCTGAACTATTTTTGTACAAACCATGAAGACCGAAGGATTGTTTTAATTTGAAGATCATAAAAGTCTAAGTCAGCTCTTCATGCTTTATTTGAATACCTCTGTTATGGGTCTACGGCCATCCTAAAATTTTAATTATTTCAGTCCGGGATCGACTATAGACGTCAGAATCTGACGTCCACAGACGTCGGATTCTGACGTCTCAAGTCGGTCCCCACGCTGAAATGTTAGGGCCTCTAAAAATCTACAATACACAACGTTAGTCTTCGTTATAGTTTAACACTGATCAAATGCAAAAGAGAAACGTCTGTTCAACGCTGATCGAAGTGCAGAAAGCACCACAAATGCAGGGCGATAGCGAGACCGCGCCAATATCTACAGCATTACAGAAAACAGAAACCTGATGTTGATTCAATGTGGTGCCAGCGTCGCAGATGGTGGACCAACATTTAATCAATATCGGGTGTTTTATGTTTGTTGTGATTGACTCGGTTTATTGAACTGTTATCTATAAAATCTAGCAAGTAAGAAACAAATAAATGAATGAATGTGCGGCTGTAGGCCACGTTTGTGGACATATAGCTAAACTGCATGGCCAAGAGAATCTCCTGACGAGATCAATAAGATACCAATGTCTGTAGGATTCAACAACGAGCACACTATCGTCCGACATTGAGGCTGGCCATAATCGTTAATCATAATGAGCAGACGGGGAAGAAACACTTTGTTTCTTTGAGCCTGAATCCAAGAGCGGTGGACAAACCCAAGAGCTCTGGCGTGACAGGTCACAGCGATAACCACAACACTGGTGTTTCACGAAAATGTTCCCATCATAAAACACATCGACTGATGGACGTCCAGCGTTACGCTTGACCATAGAGTGACCTTGACACCTGTCATATCTAACCTTCACAGTGAAACAATAACACCTTATTACCCGTCACTAGGCCTACATGTCACGCGGCCACTCTTATTGCATTTCATAAATGCGTTCATGACAGCTGACACATCCCATGTGAATATGACTGCTCAGGCTTCACTCAACAAAACACCAGTAGTTCCACGAATGTTGAATTAAACCCTGCAGCTTTGAACTGTCATTTATAAATTGAGTCATTTAAAGTTGCATGGTTTCAATAATTTGGTTCTGAGCAGCTTGGTCCTTTTTATATGAGAAAAATAAAGAGAATTGTTTATTGAATTCAAACAGAAGAATCAGAACATAAAGTGACACACAGGGTCAGGAATTTCTGATGTGAAATAAACGCTAGTATCAATGTCCATAAGGGTGCGTTGAAACCCTCACATATGAGGATACGTACATGATGTCGAGCAAATGCAAACCGAAGTAACTGCTTCTTTTCCATGTAAGCAGTTACTGCTGTTTGCCTTTGCACGGCAAGATTATCGTCTGCCATCGAGTAATGGCAAACTGCAGATCAAAGGCAAACAGCAGTAACTGCTTACTTTCTAAGTAATGTTACTGCTGTTTGCCATTGCATGGCAGGTTTGTCTTCTGCCATCGAACAATGGCAAACTGCAGATCAAAGACAAATAGCAGTAACTGCTTCTTTTCCATGTAAGCAGTTACTGCTGTTTGTTTTTGCGTAACATCATGGTAAATGATAACCCTTACAACGTTGAATTATTTTTGTATAAACCATGGAGTTTTTTTCAATTTGAAATCATCATAAATGTCTTAGTCAGTTCTTATCGCTTCATGTTATGTGTTTACGACCATTATAAATAATTTAAATCTTTCAGCGCGGGGACCGTCTTTATACGTCAGAATCTGACGTGTACAGACGTCAGCTTCTGACGTATAAAGACGGTCCCCGCGCTGAAAGGGTTAATGTGAGGGGGAATAAATGATGCATATAAAATACCCGATCTACGACCACTCCGTTCACACCATTACACTCACAGTACCGGAACATATTTAGCCAATGTTGGCTTATTGTTGGGACAGCGTGGGTCAGTGCATGTGTTTGATGTGATGGCACACCTGTATTCTCGTATCTAACCAATAATGGAGCAGCACGTGGTTTCTCGCTTCTTTCTCTCGTGATTTCAACCACATTATTATGGGAGAAAAAACCCTGAAAATAGCAGATAAAAAATGGCAAAAAATATATTTTACTCCCCATTTCCTCGCCTATTTTTTATCGGCGCCGTAATCAGGTAATATGCAACCGAGAAAGGTATCTGAAATGGAGCTGTGAGCTATAACACGAGCTAGAATGAGGCTGGTTAGTAGTGATTTGTGCCCTTTTCTTGCGGCCTGGAACAGGAAACATCTTCGCCTGACATGGTATATCATTTCCGGATCCCAGAAAAATCAATCCCACAACAAGGATAATCTGCATCAATCTAGAGTATTAGGTGCAACCATTGCAGAGCTAAGCACGTTTATAACCAGGCTGGACATGTTTTGGACAGACATTTTGTAATTTTATGCTATACGGACCTGCCGACTTGAATCATCCATTTGAAAATACAAAAATGCCCCCCTGATGTTGATTTTTAAAGTAAGATGTCATGTAAAATCGCATCCTAAATTTTAGGTGTGGAAAAAAACAGTATAAAACACTTTTGTTGTTTCAAGTACAGAATTCGTCAATTTATTTTCATCCTCGATCCTGACATTTTATAGTAGTTGTGAAAATGGACAGTGGATAGAAAATCCTGAATTGGGATTTATTAATTTGATCAAATCCGTCTATAAAACAGATATGTGGTCTTATTGTTACATCAAATAGCGGTTGAGGGCGGTAAAATA
This sequence comes from Flabesymbios commensalis, assembly GCA_964017125.1. Taxonomy (NCBI): domain Eukaryota; kingdom Metazoa; phylum Annelida; class Polychaeta; order Terebellida; family Flabelligeridae; genus Flabesymbios; species Flabesymbios commensalis. Next base: position 10,045,145 of record OZ024910.1, on the reverse strand, counting down.
GGTGTTCATTCCTTTAACCCCTATATAGTGGTTTTTGACCTCTTTTATTAGCCGAATAATTGAGAGTACCAACCATAGAGGTAGAACACATTACTCTCTACGGTAATCTTCGCCCCTAATAACTTCGCACCTAAAAAGTAACAAGAGCAAACTGGACAATAACTCTCCGCCATTATTGAACTTGTAAAATTAACGCTATAAAATGCGATAAATCGGTCATTTTGTGCGATAAATTTGTATTTCTTTCAGACATTTTTGAGCCATTTCAGCCAATTATTGCAAAATCCCACCTATTAAAAATAAAATAAAAGGCGGGCTAAAGTTTACAGCTGTTTGCCTTTCCGCTGCCGTATACTAAGGGTAGTAAACAGTGCCACACTCAATGACACAGATACACAAATAGTGTTCCGCTTCCCAGAAATCTTGCAGAGATTCGTGCAGAGCCAGAAGCTGATGTGTCAGAATGAGACTGTGATGACAAGATGATTGCCGCTGTGGTCGCTAGATGTCAGTCGTATCACTGCTTATCTCTGTCCTTCTCAAACAAACATGATACATTGGGCTGGTGTTGGTTTAATGTTGGGCCAACGTCTACGACGATGTCCCAACATTAAACCAATATATAATGCACGTCTCGTGATTGATGGACGATTTTCTGGATGTGTGCAACCCAGCAACAAGATACATTGCCCCAATCGTGGTTTATTTTTGGGCGAACGTCTGCGACGCTGATCCAACATTAAACCAGCATTGGGTCAACGTCTGTTGTTGTGTGCATATTCTGTGTAATGTACAGCGTGATGTGGTCCATAGTTCAGAGAGTAACATCCCCTTGGAGCGACGGTCATACATCAAGACGCGGGAAGGCTTCATGACAGACTGGAAGCCTGGCTGGATGGCTGGCTGGCTGGCTGATTGGAGGGCTGACTGGCTGGCTGGAGGGCTGGATGGCTGGCTGGCTGATTGGAGGGCTGGATGGATGGCTGGAGGGCTGGATGGCTGATTGAATGGCTGGCTGGAGGGCTGGATGGCTGGCTGGAGGGCTGGATGACTGATTGGAGGGCTGAATGGCTGGCTGGCTGACTGACTGGAGGGCTGACAGACTGGAGGGCTGACTGGCTGGAGGTCTGACTGGCTAGATTGCTGACTGGCGATTACACTCGTTTTTTCCATTTTTATTAGGACATTAAATACCAGCTTTTAATAATCATGTTGAAGATAAAACATTACATCAATCAACAAAATTTCAAAACTCTTAACCTCCATTTTGTCAAATCTGAATAATTTTCATTCACTTGAAGTTGTGGATCGCGTCAGCGAGACACAGCTTCAAGTGAGTGAAAATTCGGATTAAATAACTTAGCGATTAAAGAGTTAACAAGTATCAGATATGACCCTTTCGTTGCTGGGCGGTGATTTACAGAGACATGGGGCCTATCTTGCTGGTGGTGATGGATGCAGAAACCCCTGAAACGGAAGATAAGTTATCATTCTGTCTGCCACATCCGGGATCTCCGCACTGTCAGATCAGCACGACCTTGACTTAGTTGAAGGTCATCTGAGCGGCAGAATATCTACACAGACAGGTGAAGTCTAATTATCAGTCATACCAGTGAACACGAGACGTTCAACATGATGCAGTAAATTGTACCATAGGGTACTAAACAGAATTCCGCCATTTTGTCTAATATTTGTTTTGTTTTTTCCTGCTACCAAAAAGTGTAAATTTATTTCAGTAAAGTGGAAAAATAGAATTTAAAAGCTCTTATTCTGCAGAATATCCTTGTTTGAGATAACTTTTCAACTCTAAGGAATGAGAAAAAATAAAAATTCCACACAATTGATCCGGTTGCAACACATTCACCAGGCAATAGAGTGAATTGATAATGAAAGAACAAGCAATTCCAGCTTTGATGAAATATTTAAATTGATAGCGTAGACTACTTAGTAAACGAGATATGTCTGGGATGCCACTGAAACATTCCAACCGAAAACAGAACTCTGTTTTGTGTATGTCAGAGGTACATGTATACATCATTTATGTGGGAAAGTGGACCATTTTTTGCAGTGTAATGCAATCCGGCAACGAGCTATTACCACCTAAATTTCCGTCGTCATAGATAAAAATTACGTGATTTTGAAAATGCCCAAATGTAACAACATATCAAATGTAAAAGCGCAGGTATTTCGTCTTATTATCGTTCACGTTGAGATGAGAATAATGTTGTCACAATACCCACTTGAGTTCAAGGTGGGAAAAACATTACACGGGATGCCTCTACGACACTGCGCTTCAGACAGGGAGCGGGATGTTGAAAAATCACTTGAGAAATTCCACCATTTTGTCGGCCGTTTACACTGCTTCTAGCTATGACATTCGAATTTTGGATTGTTAACATTTTCTTAGGTTGACCCTAAAAACATTAGGTCGACGTATCTTGTTTGCTGCTCAGATATATCACATGTTATCATCATGTCTGATACATCCGGGTTCCTCTCTATGTGACCTTGACGTCATTGAAGGCCACATATCCACTAAACACGAGACATTGACCCAATTCTGGCTCAATTACGGCCCATTGTCTACAACGCCGGACCTTCAATGAACCAGCATTGGTTCATGTTCTCGTGTTTCCTGGTTGGATTATTCAGCCCACAGTTAGGCGTTTCCTTCCAGACGTGCAGTGACTATGACTGAGTGGGCTCACCAGTCAATAGATACACCAGCAAGCACGAGACGTTCAGACAATGTTGCCTCAATGTTGGGCCAGCGTCGGAGACGATGGGCCACCATTAAAACAAAATTTGCGCCAATGTTTAATGTTGGGCCAGCGTCAAAGACGATGGCCCAACATTAAAACAACTTTGGTTCAACATCTAGTGATGGCTGGTACACTACATGATGAACCGTGCATGTTATTGTTTTGAAGTGGACCAAGGCATCAAAACAACAGTCCCAGTAAAACACTAGATATTGATTCAATGTTGGTCTAAAGTTGGACCAGCATCGCAATTGTTCAATTTTAAGCCACTTATGGCACGCATGGAAGCGGCTTTTAACAAAGCCTATTGCGAGTCTCCCTTGCATCTATTATTTAAAAAAAAACTTTTAAACAGCAAATGTATTAATTGTAATTGATTGGAGCATGAAGAAATGAATTTAAATTTGAAACTAAAGCAGCATTGGGTGAGCATCCCGTTATTCACAGTAAGGGGAGAGGGGCTTAATTTCCTAGATCCCACACTGGAGTTCGGGGCTGCGTAACCCAATTTAAAAACCAGCAGTTGAGGTGTGTCTTATCTTACAGCTGAACCTGCTCTCATTTATCTGTTTATACAATTTGTGTTGACATATTAAACTTAAGGCGTCGCCCTCACTCAAAAGGTTATGACCAGTCTTACCACACTGAAAATTAATGTTCTTAAGATTGTTATTGCCATTAGGGGGCCACACTTCAATATCCAGGGGGGAACGATGTTTATATAGAACAGTTCTTGAAGTAAATTATTCATCATTATTTTATTCCCGCCCGAAATTATTTATTTAAAAAAAACTCCAGCCCCCCCCCTCATCCCCCCCCCCCCCCCTGGAAATTGAATGGTGCCCTCTTAACATTTTTCGAACAGAAACCTGAGCTTTCGTTCAATGCTAAAGGCGTATATTAAATGGCTGTGAGGATGAGAAAAATGTTGGTTTAATCGTCATCAGCGCTGGCCCAGCATTAAACCAACATTGGTTCAACGTCTCGTGTTAGTTTAGAAATGAAAGGCTGCTGTGTTAGGCACCATTGCACATCAAAGACTCTTTCAAAAGCTGTTTCTGTAATCGACAGGGCTGAGTTGGCGCCACCATCAAGGGCCTCGCATTAATGATCAAAACATGATAAAACCTAATCATGCTAATAGGGATGCCGTAATTAATTGCGAAACTAACCGAGGATGCATCCACATAATTATGGCTTCTAACGCGACACGAACGAAATGTAAATTAGGGTGTATTGCATTAAAGGCCCAGAAACCGTGCTTGTTTGTGCAAAACAGAGATATAGAGATCTCTGTATATCTATGGTGCAAAATACACATTTATACTAAAAAGATGGTATTCGCGAAGCGATTGACCTAGTTAGATCTGGGGTATGTGGTATATAATTGGTCAAGATGGCCATTTCGACCAATCATGTGCCTAAGATTGGAACCGTGATGATATTGTATTATTATGAGGCAATTATTCTCAAACTATCCACAAAATGTCCCCAGCGCACTAAATTTACATACAAAGAAATGTTTTTCCTTTATCAGTGTTTTTTTATAGCCACCATAATGAGGTAAAGAATAATTGATTAAATATTAAATCCCTGACGCAAAGTATTGATCGTCATAATATGCTACATTTGCAGGTGGTATTAAAAGTTATGTACATCATATTCGTCTTCCTACGTCATTGGACTTCAGAACTATAGTTGGTTTGGGTCATCCTAACAAGGGGTACTAAATGTTGCATGATGTTTAGTTGTATTACATGGCAGCCACCTTTACTCACGGCATCCCCTAATCACCAGCGTGTACCTAATGTACATGTACCCTTAGTAAGCATTACTTAACCCTTGCAGCGCTAAAATATGTTTGTGTAAACCATGGAAACCAAAGGGTTTAATTCGAAATCATTATACATATCTTAGTTAGCTTTTTCTGCTTCATTTGAATATCTATTTTATGGGTCTACGGCCATTGTAAATATTTTAATTGTTTCATTGTGGGGACCGACTTTCGACAAGATAATGTGGTTTAAAATCAGTCATTTATCTAAATACAATATTGTGAAAACACACAGTGTTCTAAAGAAGCACTGGACAGACCAGACCTAGCCTTTAAAAGTTTTTTTTAATGAAAAGGTGTGTAAATAAAGAAGCACAATTCAATTCAATTTGGGAATTTAAAAATACAGAAGACCATTTTTTTATTATTTATAAAGATGACATCCCAATGACGTCAGAAAAAACATTAGAACGACAACAAAATATGCTAATAAAAGACAGGTGTCTTGTGCCTACGTCATCCATGCCGTTACGCCATTTTTATAATCGACCACATTTTCCATCAATAATTTTTACTGATGATGTTACTGCACGCATCATTGCCCACTTTTCACAGGGATATTGCTGGCCATTTCGACCAATTATTATTCAACACAAGCATTGATTATTCAAACACAAGCATTGATTATTCAAACACAAACATTGATTATTCAAACACAAGCTTTGATTATTCAACAATATCATTGATCTAAGATATCTTCACCCACTTAAAGTTGTGGATCGCGGTAACGATAAATAACTTGACAGGATGACAAATTCAATTTTAAAATACGACCTAAAGATATACATTATTGCCTGAACTGTATTTACTGAATGTACATGTACTTGATTATCATCCAGGAATGTATTCGTATTAAAATTCACCTTGAGATGGTGTGGTAATTCACAACTTAAAGTTGTGGGTCGTCATAGTACTAAAATAATGCTTTACGTCACTTTTAGGCCGTAATAATCATTTAAGTAACATTGTAATACGCTAAAAAGTGTCATCCTATTATGAAATGAACGATGTATATATGATGACGTGATAGGATGGGGATGGTGGTAATTCCATTCATCCCACGTGAGAGACCTAATGTCAAACATTGCATTGCTTGTAGTTTAATGCCCAGTACCATGGCCAAGTCAGTGCCTGCCCCGTAAGAACCAGGGTAGCCGCTGCAATCTGTCCGAAGACTCATGGATGATTGTTGTACAGTATACCAGTGCTCCTGTGCCATGTTGTACAGCATGCAACAGACGCAACAACGTAATGAACTGCCCCAGAAAAAAGTACTGTTACAGCAACCAACCCAATGGTTGTGGGTCGCGTTAGTGTGACGACAACCATCCCAGTACCCATACGGCTGTGGGTCGCGCCGAGACGTTGACGCTGTCCCAAAAATAAGCCCACCTTTGGTGTTTTCTGGGTAGACAGGGTAATAGCAAGGAGGACAAAGCAGGGCAATCTGTCAGATGTGAGTATGACGTGACATAGACCTACAGGATCACAGACTATGTCACACTGTCTACATGTATGATCTAGTACAACCTGCTGGGGTGAACGGCCGGTCTTAACAAAATAACTCTCTCCAGGCGGATATAGATAGGTAATGACTTGGGTGAGAAAGAGTGTATCTGCCACTTTAACCCTTTCAGTACAAAGACCAACTTTAGACGTCAGAATCTGACGTCTGAAGACGTCAGATCCTGACGTTTAAAGTCGATCCTCGCGCTAAAAGAACTAAACAATTATAATGGCCGTGGACCCATAAAATATGTATTAAAATAAAGCGGAAAAGCTAAATAAGACATTTATGATGATTTCGAATTAAAAAAAAACTTTGGTCTCCATGGCTTATACAAAAATATTTCAGTGTTGTGAGTGTTGAGTGGCGTCATATGGTCAGACTCTGTCAGCACAGTCATACCGTGAACCGATGTAATTTCGGTGCTTGTATTGTTAGACATAAAATGGTCACGAAAGTACTGTTTTCGTAAGCAAACTTATCCACTGGTATTACTATTACTGGTAAGTTTTAATTTATCCCAGAAATCCATGGCGTTTCAAAGACAATTTTCAAGGTTTTCCAGGATTGTCAAATTCCAGTATTTCCATGACGCGTACGCACCCTGTTACCAGTGTTACTGGGTGGCCAGGGGGTAGATGCCAGTCAGAGTGAGCTGTTAGTAGCCGCGTCTTCCACTCAAAGGCCGTGCATTGATGTATTTCCTTTACCCCAAAAATTCAACATGCGATGACTGAGAACGATGTCGACCCCAAGGTCCGAGAAATGTCCATAACTTTTTAAATTTTAATGACTGTGCGACATATGAGATGAGTAAGCGGGCATGCAGCTGAAATGTTACTGATTCTAAAAAAACTATTGTGGACCTTATTATACGGCGACAACTCAAGATATGAATGACCGTCAAAAGAAATGTCCCACGATTTTGCACGAATGTACAGGGTCAATCTGGGGCTAAGGTGTGAGTAGCTCATTGAGTAGCTGATCCTGACACACTCTGGTCCTAAATGATCCAGCTCCCGCATACCCACGGCCAATCTGACGAGCGCCGCCGTCACAGTACGCCGCGCGCGCCGCCCTCAGAGTAAGCCGCTACGTGCCTCAGTCATAAAACCCGCCAGATCATAATCCAGCAAACCTCACCACGGCAGGTGGAACTGGTAATTATCTTCCTGGTTGGCATGACAACGTGCCGCGTGACCTGTGACCTTCCAGCGTCTGAGATGGGATCTGGACACCAAAATTGACATACGTTGGCACAATGGTCGTACAATGTTGGTCCAGCGTCTCAGATGCTCGGCCAACATTGTGCCGATGTTAGACAATTGTAAGATTAGTCACGGGACGTAAACTGAGGATAAGATTGTCTGTGGTGGAGAGGTAACGTGTTTGACCTCGTTTAGTCGTTTAATAGTTCCTTCGTATTGTATCCTCGTTCGTTTGTCCATTCAATCCTGATTCATTTCTTCATTCACACATTCAAATATCTATGATTTTACTGACTCACTCATCACTTGCTCACTCGCTTGTTCCTTCGTCCGTTCATTAGCTCGCTCGTTCGTTCGTTCATCCGTTCGTTCGTTTATGCATTCTTTCGTTCGTCAGTTCATTACATTTTCTCATTATTCATTCATTCATTCATTCATTCATTCATTCACTCATTTATTTATTTATTCATTCATAAATACATTAATTCCCTCATTCATTCATTTCTTCCTTATTTCATTCAATCAATCACACAGCCTACAGGGGTGAACCTCACAGTGCTGGACTAGAGGGGTCACAGAGATGAAGGATTAGACGGGTAGATCATCACGTCCAGGAGGCAGAAGCTCAGCTGACCCAGCAAATATAAGACGTTGGCCCAACGTTAGTTTATTCTTGGGCCAACGTCGTAGACGGTGGGCCAACAGTAAGCCAACGTTGGACTAAGGTATCATGTTTGGACTAAGGTATCATGCTTCACCCTTTACCTCCCAGCAGTCACGAGACATTGCTTCAGCGTCTGTGTCATCGAAATTTAACTTCCAACATATATTGGATCAGTGCTACAAGATTTAAAACATTTTTGAACAGCTGCTCTGAAGTGTAAATAAAAACACAGAAAGTGTAAATTGTAGTGGACATCAGTGCTTTAAGGGTTAACCCTTTTAGCGCGGTGACCGTCTTTATACGTCAGAATCTGACGTCCCTAGACGTCAGATTCTGACGCATGAGGACGACCCCCGCACTAAAAGAATTGAAATGTTTATAATGGCCGTATTTCCCATACCATAGGTATTCAAATGAAGCAGGAAGAGCAAACTAAGAAATTTATGATGATTTCAAATTGAAAAAACCCTTTTCTCTCCAGGATTTATACAAAATGTATTCAGCAGCGAAGGGTTAATTAACCCTTTGAGCCTGAATTTACCATTGTCATTTTCATTCACTACAAGCCGCGAATTGCTGCCGCAATTCTCGACTTGTAGTGGATGAAAATGACTTGAAGTGGGTGACAAATGAAAAAATATACTGGTATTTTTAAAAAAGTTTCATGAAAATTTTCGTTCTAAAACCACTAGGTTTCAAGAAATTAAGTCATTCTTTAGAGATGAGAAATGATGCTTTAATGCATCGTGAGGGTTTAAAGGGTTTTAAAGGGGTTGTGGTGATGGTGGATGTAAAGTTCATGGTGTCTGGTGATAGACGGGCAATCATGGTGAATCAGATAAATCAGGTGTGGCCGCTGTCCGGCTAACAAGATCCTGACATCTGATACAGCCAGACATCAGCAGATAAAAAGACTCCACATGTAGCACTGAGAAGGGAACAGGGCACGTGGAACAGCAGATATATAGACTCCACACCGTATGTAGCGAACAGGCCATGCGCCAATGTACGCTTATTGAAGGCTCACCCACAAAAAAGAATAGAAATCTGCAATGAACAGGAGACACTTAATCAATGAACGTTTAATGAAAGGTTATACACTGAAAGGATATAAGTCTGTATCGAACAGAGGACGTGTACGTTTAATGAAAGGTCGGATGGGGAGAGGAAATTGTTTTCATTGTGTGACTTTTTTTAAGTAGAGGTCTATCTTTAGAGGTCTATTTTCTCGTCATTAAGCTGCGACAACAAACCTATTCATGACTATAAATATAGCCAAGTTTTTGTAGTTATCCTATTCTGAAAATATCCATTCAACTTTTGTTAGACAGATTTATATATAGCTAAGCCCCTGAGTAGTGTGCCACTCCATCAAGCATCAGTCAGAGAAATAGGTCACACGATTGGAAGATATCAGTCATAAACTTGAGAGTGTCATTTGTAAATTGACCAAAGGACAGGCGATCAGTCCTGTCCTTTGGTCAATTTGCAAATGACGACAGAAGTCCATAAAACGTAAAAGTGCGTGTGTGAGCGGAGCGTGGATGCTTATTGAGTAGAGTCTATACAGGAGGGCTTAGTCAATGATGCAGACACTTCTGATAGCGTTATTCACTATATTACCATAACAATATTATCAATGAGGATGGCTCTATCAATCATAATCTGGCCTTCACGATGACTGACTTGATTCATCTGATCACATGTAACATGGAGGTTTGGACTCGAATCCCGGTCGTGGCGGATGTTGATCATCGCAATTGTGCATGTGTGTACTTTTCGAATGAGTTATATTCTCGATCAAAAAGGCTCCCCACAATACTCAATTTTCAAGTGAGCGGAGAGGAAATATTTGTTTCTTTGAAACCTGAATGCCATAGCGATGGACGAATCCCGAGTTCCGACTATACAGACAGAAAGCTTTAGGGTTTTTTAATTTAAAATCTTCATAAATGTCTTAGTTACCTCCTTCTGCTACATATGTTATGGGTCTACGGCCATTATATATAAACTGATAAATGTGTTCATTCTTTCAGTGCTGGAACTGTCTGGAGTCGGTCCCCGCAATGAAAGGAGTAGATCGGATTGCTAGGTGATGCCTCGCAAGAACTTCGTTTATTGTGGTGATTGGGCCTTGAAGGGACATTTTATCTTTCTAGTGGGATGGCCCGCTGAAGCGTTCACAAGATAACAACATTCACAATATCCAGATTGATAGACACCTCTCCTACATTTCTACCACAAATCATTCACTTTTTTTCGTATTTAATATTTTATTATTATTGCTGTATGTATTCATACATTTATATACAGCAAAAAACGATGTGTCGCTGACACAACATTAAACCAATAACATTGGTTCAACGCCACATGTTGTTAAGAAGGTAACACAGTACAATATGTTGTTGAAAATAGATACTAGCAAAATAAAACACCTTCTTTACGAAGAAAGCCTTGTAGCGCCAGGATAGCTTTTTGGCAGCGTGGTTGACTCAAGAGCCCGGGGGTAGCTGGTTCGAGCTCCGATGCGGCCAATATCCCAACTTGGTGCCCACATAATGACAACTGAAGACCAATATGTCACAGTTGACATGTATGTAAACGGTCAATAAAACCTATGTTCTGGAACATAGATAGGCCTACTAGCTGTAGTAGCAAAATAAAACATTTTCTTTACGAAGGAGGCCTTGTCTGTCGTCTATTTATCCAGCATCAGTAATTGATCGGCTAATAAAATGGACTGAAAATGACTTGCAACTTACCTAAAAAGGGTGAAAAATTCTTCACTTTCTTTAATTTGAAAACTAACATTTGCAAATTTGTGGATCGCGGTAGCGAGACACAACTTCAAATGACTGAAAATTGAAAAGCTCAGATCTCTAGAGGTCAAAGCGTTCTGAGAAGCCCCGCCCGCGCAGGGGAGGAGGGGTTCGCACCTGAGGACACGCGATAAAGTGAGGAATATCACGCGTAATCCGCGCATACCACCGGGATCCGATCACCATGGTAACGCTCCCACGCCACGGATCCTAATGTAACAAGATTGCCGCCGGACTACTTCCCTGGCCCAGGGGATTCATCCGCGTAGTAAGTGAGGAGCTCTCCGCGAATGGAATAAGGCCGGAAGTCACCAAGTAAACCGGAAGTTACCGGAAATATGCGAATCACTGTTACCATTAAAGCGCTCAGTCATAGAATCCAATTTTTTTCTCACTTGATGTTGTGTCTCGCTGCCGCGAACACAACATCAAGTGGGAAAAAAAATTCTTACAAATGTTCAATTTGACCCCCAAAATATGTGAATCTCGCACGTTTATTGTTCATTTCTCCTCCGAATCTTATACTAGTTTGAAGCACAAATATAAAGGCTGTTGCAGCTCCCTCCACCTGGAATTCACTGCCGGTTAATTTGAGAATCGCAAGTACAATCACCTCATTTAAAAAAATGTTTTTTTTTTAATTCGGCTCCCCCCCCCCCCCCATAATTCCTCAGAGATTCATCGCCCAGTTGACAACTTACCCTTTTAGACTCTCAACATTGAGCTGGTTTCGATTTGGATTCTGCGCCTCTGAGCTCGCATCTCCGAGGATTTAGGCGCTATAGGAGTTACCGAATTGAATCGAATAAAAGCGGTTTTAGATGGGATAATCACTTTAAGGGCTGAAAAAGAAAATTAACTACACAGCTTATTTCACTTTTTAAACATACAGGAATTTCTTCAATTTTTATTCTTTAATTCCCACCTCATAGTGCATTTCATGTTGATGGAAGATTAGGTAGAAACTAAACAGTTTATTGCCATTATTAAGTTTTCAATTGTTTAAATCATTTTTAAAACGGCCGTGGTAACGTCAATTCTTATGGGACAGCCCACATCTCGAACTTGTACGAGCTATAGGGGAGTTGGACTCATGATAATTTTCTTAAATCAGATATAACTGGAGAAACTGAAAGACGGGTGCACGGACGAAGAGTAATTCTAAGACCCTCGCCCTTCAAAATGCGAGAGATAGCTTGAAAATCAGTGAAAAATGTAATGTAAAGGAGAAATACAGCACTTAAAGAGTTAATTGTTTCACCAGTCTGACTTAAGTAAAAAATTGTCTTAACTATCAACACGTGATCACGTCTCAACCAATCAGCGAGCTTCAGACTGACTCCAACCTACTGACCTAAGTCCAAATAAAGTTGGTGAAACTGGCCCCTGGATTTGAATATCACTAAATTGGAATCTATTTCTATTACACGTCGCATTCTGAAGGTCGATCCATCTGAAGCCATTGTACTCAGTCTCAGGTCAGTATGACCTTCAATACGAAACCAGACAATATGATTAAAGTCGTGATATTATGGGATATCCCCGTGACATTACAGCCGTCTTGTTTTAACCCTTATGCTGCTAATATTGTCGTTTTAATCTGTTTTATAAGTAGAACAAAATCGCTGTTATTGGGAATGAAATGTGTGTCTAAACATCAGAATTTGCAAATAAAAAAATAATTTTCAGCCACTTCAAGTTGTGGATCGCGGTAGCGAGACACAACTTCAAGTGGGTTAAAATTTAAATAAATTACCTCAGCAGGATACGGGTTAGCCATTGTTAATGCAGATGCGGTTTTGTTTTCGATGGATAATGGAACTTTACTGGAAAAATGATATCCAATATCAAATAAAGACTATTCACCACTGTGATAAATCTATATCTGTATATGTTAAACGTCGCTGGCAGGTAAATGTCTTCGTAAAGTGCATATCCGAAGTCACAAGGCTCTATATTCATAAACACGCGCCGCTACGGCCTGAGATTCACTCTAATTATGCCAAGAATCCTCATTTTACATAAAATCATTGATACCTTTTACGCCATGAATTAATGACTGACATTTTTGTGAAGATGCGACCATCCGATCTGAGACTACATCCGGTCTTGATTGATTCAGTTTCAAGAAATCGTGCCGACGAATTTGATGAGGAAGTTATTAGGTGTAGAAAACCCAGCAAACGCGACACGTTGACACAATATTGGTTTAATGCTGGACCACAGTCTGCGACGTTGGCCCAGCATCAAACCGCCATTGTGTTAGTTATTACGTGTGAGAGTAAAGGTTGAATTGATCGGTGTATCAGGTGACGGAGGCCAGCATCCCATCCCACTTAGAATCTTAAAATCAAGATTACAGTGCGTCTCTAACATTATCGCATTTTCATCAGAAAAGTTAAGTCAAATCTTAACTTTATAAATGAATAAGAGAAAGGTAAGATAATCATTCGGGGGAGTAATGAAATAGTATATTCCTCATTTGAGGCTGGAAATTGCGAAAACGACTCCAGTTTCAAATGAATGAAAAATAGAAAAAAAATCAAAAGCATCAGGTTTAAAACAGTATAGAGCATGATTATCTACCACTTACCAATCATTACTGAAAAAAATAAATTATAATTACACTAACGAATTCCAGATTATTCTAAAACATTGTCTAATAAGACACTACTGGATCACTATTAAGCTTGAAACATGACGCCTCGCGGGCGATGTGATTTATCCAGTATAGATTTTAATGGTTTGACTTGGTGTGACTCCTCTACAATACCTCATTTCCTGGCCATCAGATCGTCCTGATCATCACCCGTCTGTTACTATCTATCTATTACACGGTGTCATCATACGTCATCTTAACCCTATCAAGCCTGACTTTACATTGTCATCTTCATCCACTACAAGACGCAAATTGCTGTCGCAATTCTCGACTCGCAGTGGATGAAGATGACTTGATGTGGTATAAAAACAAGAAAACTGCCATGAATTTGTAAACTAATTTCATGGAAATTTTCACTATAAAACCTTAGTTGTTGAAGAATTAGATCGGTTTACAGGAAAGTAAAATGATGCTTTGATGCATCGTGAGGACCTAAAGGGTTAAGATGTGTAATATCCGGAGTTCTGATGATCGAATACCAACAGACGTTTTACTATTAACCCATCCATCGCTAAACAGGACTATAATCGTACATGTCTTAATGTCACAGATTTTTAAAGAATACATCTCACTTATGATATCTTACAAGTGTTTGTTTCTATTTTCATTCGTTTCAAGCTAACGCAATTCGCAGCTTGAAAATACGAAAAATATTTATTTTGAAGAAATAATTATAGATATCTCTCGAAATGAGTTACAGGGTTCCAGATAAAAATGCTTTGTTCACAGATAATCCACTATTCAGTGTATGAACTATTAACTACTGCACCTGAATTTCATGAGTACCTTCTGAATACATGATTAATGTGTCATGAGTGGTCAGGTTTTCATAGGAAGGAAAAAATATACGATTAAGTGTACTACAGGAATTTGATGTTGGCGACCAAAATTAGCATCTGAGGGGCCCACTTGGCTACCAGAGTTTTTGTACGTATCTTGGCCCCTGAGTTACAGGGCACATATGAAAAATAAATTAATAAATATCTGATCACACGTCGTGCTGATCAAAACACAAACTGACAAAGGGTACATCAGAGTCCCGGGGGTTAAACTTTTCTTCGCTAGTCGTTTTTAATCTGTTTTATCAGCAGGGTAAATCACTGGAACTGGAAATAAAATGAGTGTTTAAAAATCAAGATTTGCTAATTTGTAGTTTAAAACAACAAATATGAGTAAGTGGGTGAACATTTAAATTAGCGTTTTAACATGTTTACGGGCTAAATGTGGATTGATGTGTTAGATGGGGGGCCAACATCAAGCCGATGTGCAGTGTATTGTATCTGGTGTGGTAATCTACTTTATACTTCAAACCAACGGATGTCAGATATACCCCGCAAACACGAAATAAGCACACAATGTCGGCTCACCAGCCCACCGTCTGAGACGCTGGCCCAGCAGTGTACTAGCATTGGATGCTCGTCGTCTTGTGTTTCTTGTGCTAGGAAGAGACGAAGCCGAAGATGTGCCTGCTCCGTTTGAAGCTACATCTATGCAACATAACAAGGGAATGACTTCAAAAACTAGTGAATATATTTTCATATATCGTCTCCCCTGATGAAACACATGCTTTGTCCACCTTATGTATTCAGACATTGGTCAGAGATGAGCTGAGCAAATATTAACCTTTTATTAAGCCCTCACGATGCATTAAAGCATCATTTTAAAACGCTGAAAACAGATTGAATTGTCCTATGACTAGGGGTTTTAGAATGAATATTTCCATGAAACTGGTTTACCAATACATGGCACTTTTTTTTAATTTTCACCCACTTCAAATCATCTTCATCCACTACAAGTCGAGAATTGCGATAGCAATTCACGACTTGTAGTGAATGAAGATGACAATGGTAAATTCAGGCTTGAAAGGGCTAAAATAACAATTGTTTTGATGGTAGAAAGGCCGTTTTGCCTTCATTCGTGATAAATATACAGCTAGAAAGCCACCCTATTTTCCGTGAGATGTGTATCATTGTGACAATTCCCACTTGAACGTGAATGAATATGACTGCTGAATGTTATACAATACCGGCGTACATACATCAATTATTGTCCAGCAGATCGCCCTTATTGTGAGGGTTTATACGATTTCTTATGCAATGATTTGCTTGGTTTGTCCGTGCTGTGAATAAATGAAGCAAAAACTGTGTAGCTAATACACGCCGATTTTGTATGTAGTTTCGACGTCCTGCTTTTAATGACACTTTCCTATTGACAAAATGTCATATGGCGCATAAGGAGTCATTAGCAGGTCTATATATGGCTCATATGTGGGTCATTAGCTGGTAACGAGCAAACATTGTTTTTGAATAATAATCCATCATCACGGGCGTTAACCATGTTAACTGTTACATCTCGAATTATTCAATTGAAATTACTCACTTTCCTGGCTATTACCGGATGATCGTCCTAACCCCTACATTCCCCTCCCCCCCCCCCCCCCTACCTCTAAGTAGTCTGGTTATGGCAATCTCAGCAGTCGTACGTGTTGTATACAGAAAGCATCACCAGGCTGTACTAGTATAAAGCCAAGGCAAACAGCAGTAGCTGCTTACTTGAAAAGTAAGCAGCTACTGCTGTTTGCCTTTGTTCGACAGTACATTGTAGGCGATAATGAGATCAATACATGTGACAAAGCGTAAGTGCCTCCAGGTCACAAGGACACGCTGATCCATAATACTGGAATAACTCTCATTATTAAATCCAGAATAAGCCCTTCAGTCACTCAGTCTCTTTATCATCGTTATATATTTGTGTTTGCTGTGAACTGTTTACAGTGAGTAAAAACCCCAGCAAAAAATATATCAGTATGATAATATAAACTTGACATCGCTTTCCCCACAATCATGGCATTATCGCGACAGAAGCCCGAAGTCGGACTATGCCCTATTCTTATCGAATGACTTAAAGCAAGGCACAAAATGTCTGGTATCGCATCGCATTTTGCGATGCAAGAAATGCCCACTGCTGGCCAAATTGCCTTATGCATCGCAGCAGGTGCTGATCAGTTTGCGGTACACAAATACTGGGACTTGTCATTATCTCGTTTTTTTATCAGTGGGCCAGTAGAGCGCATCGAGATTTTGTTGACAAATACCAGGAAGCAGGTGTGTTGTCTTGAGCAATATTCACTAGAGGGGGTATTCATCAATTGGCCTCTGCCTATAGCCAATAAAACATGTGGTCGACACCGCTGGTGTTGCGTGTTGTCATACATCTTGAGCGATGTCCACTAGAGGGGGTATGCATCAATTGGCCTATGCCTAGGCTCTGCCTAGCCTATAACGCACGTGGCACAGCTAGCCTTGCTGTATACAAAACATGTGGATCCCATGCGGGATGGGATGGTAGCCCGGGGGTGGTAGTTGTACACACCTCATTTGTAATAGAACTCTTAAAAATGCGCCCAGCAGACAGTGGTGTGAAGATTGACACAGTGAGATTGTGGATTTGTTTGCTAGACCCACGTGAAAAGTGGCTGAATGATTGTGACAAAAATTACATGTGGACTAGGCCCCTATCATGTATCAAATTTGAGTACAGAAAACTGACCCTTCGTAATTTCAGCAAGGCTTTCATATCTGGAATATCAGGTTCAGCCCCGAAGAAAGACAATGTCAAAAAACATGTCTTATCTGGTCAGCAGGAAAGGGCAGGAGCTATATCTGCATCGCAGTCATCTATTAATGACATAGATATACTATAGCATGGAGTTGCATGGAGTTACTAACTCCATGCATATAGTACGAAACCACCCCAATAGGCAGGGCAGTCACAACATTACAGAAAAGAGATAGGTGACGAGAAGGGTGGCTCATTGACATAAACTATCAGGCTATTTGTCACGTTTGATTGATTTCCTCAGTTGAATTTTAGATATAACGATGCGCAGAAAATTTTTGTGTGGAAATGCTAATCAAAAACAGGCGATTGCTAATCAAATCCTATTTTGCATAGCAGTAACCGCTATTCAATTTTGTCTCAACAATTTGTCCCTTGTAAAGGGTTCTTTATAGTGCACGGTACGATAGACAGTACTGCACACTCCAGGCCTTTGAACAGTTTGAAGCTCTGTATATGCACAACTTCAATGACAAACATCCGACCCGACCGGAATTCGAACCCAGTACCTCTGATTTTGGAGCCACAACCGGATCGAATGAGCCATCGGGGCCAAAAGCTCGATGTGAGATGAGAAATTAAATTATTTAAATTCTTCACCTCAAAACCTTTGTGCACATATAGGCTAAACTGGGCCAGGAGAACCTCCTGAGGATTGTGAGATGACACTGTCCTCCAGACACAGGATTCGAAATTCGAGCCCTGGCGGTCTGAGGCCGAGCACGCTACCTCTCGGTCACAGAGGCTCCCCACAATACTGACTTTCACACATGGATGGGGAAGAAACATTTTTTGTTTCTTTCAAACCGCCGAGTTCGGGAACCGAACGCCCATCTCAACTCGAAACCTGTGACTGACGAGCTGCTCATTTCACAAATATCAGACCAATTTTAGTATTCTACCCCCGACCAATGAAAGAGTGGCTCAGCTAATCACATGATGTCACCGCCGTCATTTAGCTGTTATATAAATTGGGGCGTTAATACCATATCTGGATCGATAATTGGATCATGACAAATAGGGAACCTAATCATCCACCCCCCCCCCCCCTTAGTTAAGTACAGGTTTTCATCTGACATTGATCTTAGGCTTGATACTGGTTCGTTAATGAGGTGCCATGTTCACCATTAATAGACAGATCTGCTCGGAGCCTGACGTCATTTTAGTCCCTTATCCGCCACTTCATGTGCTAGTTAGTGGTCAGAAATGTGCATCAGGTAATGCTGCACAGAAAACACGAAATGTTATCTGAAAAGGTCAACGAGCAAAAACACTTCCCCGATGTTTTTCTAATGCTGGCCAGTGGGGTAGACGTGGAACAACATTAAAACAGCATTGGGTCTACGTAACGTCCTTGCTTGGAAAGGCCGCCCAGCAAACACAAATCGCTTCCCTAATCTTGTTTTAATGCTGGCCAGCGGTGTAGACGATGGGTCAACATTAAAACAGCATTGAGTAAACGTGTTATCTGGCAAACACGACGCATTAAACCAATATTGGTACGGGGTTGGACCACTGTCTACAACGATGGCCCAACATTAAAACTAGATTGGGTGAACATCTAGAGTGCTGTGTCTACTGATTGCCTCGAAAACCGAGCCTGCACGCAACTTCCGGTGTTAGGACAGGTCACGTGACACGGGATTATACAAGTCAAATCCGGAGCTTATGAACGATAATTACTCCGTCTATTATTGAAGAGCTCTATGTCAATTAAGGCGTGCAAAAAACAAAAAGACAGTAACTATTACCTCTTATCGGACACCTTACTGTTTGTGTGGACTCTGTATAAGGCTTCAATCCTTGATATTTAACAGTTTATTTCTAGCCAGACATCTTTGATGTTAAGGTAAACATGTCAGATGCCGATTATAATAAATGCGTATTTAATATGTAAGCTGTCTGTCAGCCATACAGTATCTGTAAATCTAAATCTGTAAATATTTGTAAAGCTCTCTGTAAGCTATTTTTGGACAGTCCAGTTTCTAAAACTCATTTTCCTGACCTCTCAGGATACTCCATTGAAATCATTCATATATTCCTGCTGCATGAAGCGATCGAGAAATAGACGGATGACTAACATATACGCTAATATGTAAATGATCCTTGTGTTTCATACAAACAGAATAGGATTTCACCGCATCTGTCTTAATCCCCACCCTGCTATGCGCTCATATAACACGGTTCAATTTGGAAGATGTATACATGTATTAAAAAAAAAACACTTTGTCATTTGAAGATGACAATTGCGCTTGCAATTCCAATTTCAAATGTCACAAAATACAATAAAAATTCAATAAAAACATAATTTGTGATTGCTCCACTTTCATAAATAACTATATTTTTTCGTCGTTTGAAGCTGAACAATTCCAGCGTAAATGAATGAGAAATATAGAAACAAACAAATTAGCAGCAACCAGACAGACAAACAGACAAACCAACACGACCAAAAACATCAGGTAATTACGGGACGTTGAACCAATGTTGGGCCAACATAGCAGACGGTGGACCAACATTAAAGTAGCATTGATTTAACATTTCGTGTTTGCTGGGAAGGCTTTATGCTTGATAAAAGTGACATCTAGGTACGCATGGGAGAGTAGTCTGAATGTAGGAGGTGGACAAAAATCACATGTCTACATCATTCGACCAACACAGCCAACAGAACCACACTGTTGGATTAATATTGGAATACCGTCGACGACGCTGGCCCAGAATTAATCAAACATTGGCCTAACTCTTACAGCGCGGGGATCGACCTTAGACGTCAGATTCTGACGTCTATTAGGTCGATCCACGCACTGTAATGGTAAAAAATATTTCTAATGGTCGTAAACCCATAACATAGGTATTCAAATGAATCAGAAAGAGCTGACTAAGACATTTATGATGATTTCAAATTGAACAAAACCCTTTGGTTGTGATGTATTTTAAAAATTAATTCAGCGCTTTAAGGGTTAAAGTACCCTGCTTCCCGTGGACCGTACCTTTCTATCTGGCTTTGACCAGGTTTTGCACTTCAGCCATCAATAATCTATATTGTTCTGGAGCGGCAGACGTGGCGGGTGGCGACACAGTGCAATCTAATTACTCAGGCCTCTATGTAGTCTCAATAGTCTCTCAACACCAGCTCTGTGTCTCCGTTTGTGTCTGGATCAATTGTGTTTCTCAGCTGGGCCAACACTAACAACCCTGTACCAGCACTAGTGACCCAGCATGTCCCTCTATACATATGTATCATATCAGCGGAAATACAGGTGAGCTTTAACCCTTTAGCAGCCAGTACCGCATATATTCAGGTTTTCATTTTTTATTAGCAAATTAAGTACCGCCTTTTAAACATGTTAAAGATAAAAAGTGACATCGATCAGCAATATTTGAAAACAGTTTACCTCCATTTGTCAAATCTGAATAATTTTCACTCACTTGAAGTTGTGGATCGCGTCAGCGAGACACAACTTCAAGTGGGTGAAAATTCAAATTAAATAACTTGGCGGGTAAAGGGTAAACACTTCAGCATATCATGAATATAATATTTCTTTAACTCTTACAACGCTGAAATATGTTTGTATAAACCGTGGATATCAAAGGGTTCTTTTCAATTTGAAATCATCATAAATTTCTTAGTAAGCTCTTTCCGCTTCATTTGAATACCTATGTTATCAGGTTATGGGTCTGAATACCTAAGTTATTAGGTTATGGGTCTACATCTATTGTAATTTTTAATTCTTTCAGCGCGGGGACCCACTTTTATCGTCAGATTCTGACGTTAATAGACGTCAGAATCTGACGTATAAAGTCGGTCCCCGCACTGAAAGGGTTAACCATTCGGCCAATTATGAATATATTCGTATTTAGCACCTTTTATTAGCACCTTCTCATTCAGAATGTGGACTAGATCATCAAGACTTAAGAAATATTTGACATTCTATTTAACAGATATAAATATGTTTTCAATCACTTGACTTTGTGGATCTTATCAACCAGACCCAAATTCAAGTGGGTTGAAATTTCAATCAGTGTTTACAAAATTCCATTAGATAATAATTTTGGTGCCCTAATCATGTTTATTCCGTTTAATAACACTTCTCAACAAATTGTTCAAAAAACTAGTACGAATAGCAATATTTTTTTGTAATTAATTTAACACCTACGAGATTTTATACACATCAAGGTGTGGCCTCTGTCCTAAAATTGAGGTGTATCATTATTATTGAATCAATGTTGTTTTAGCATGTTCAATGTCACAGCCGGTACTCCATAGCGACATGTAATACACCTGAAAATATAATACATGTAGAGATGGAATGCTAAATGGTCAATAATTTGTGATGACCGGCAGAATAAAATCAACATTGGCTTATAGCATTAGACAGCAATATCAATTGACTATCACTGGACCAAAAAAGCGTGTACTCTATCCATCAGCACAATTAAAAGAAATACTATACCAATATTGTTTCAATGCCGGGTCAACGTCACAGCCTTTTGGCCTGGCATTAAAACAATGGTGGATAATTATATTGAATGAGTTGCTTTCTGCAGACGATAACGTCTGATGGCAGCCATGGCATAAGGTTCAGTTGAAGGTCGACTCACGTCTCCTATTGTATTATTAATCCCGTATTGTCTCGTCTTGTAGATCAAGGAGAAACCTTGTCTACAAGATATCCAGATCTATCATGTCTATAGGTAGAGATGCTTAGAATATGACGACGACCGTCTGCATATACATGTACTTATTAATATCTGACATTATACAAGACGTAGTGTGTGATGCCCGGTGCCTCTTACAATCTTTACCCTAAAGTTTTAGGATTTTAATTTTCACCCACTTGAAGTTGTGTCTCGCTACCGCGATCCACAACTTCGAGAGTGAAAAATACTTACATTTGTAGGAATTGAATCTGGATTTTTGCAAATCTTCCAAATTTCAGCATCATTTCTCCTTCAAATTTCCTGTTTGACGGAGAATAAAAAGGCTGAAAACCAATGTAGACGCGATTAGCACTTCAACCCTGTCAGTGTGGAGATCGACCTCAAACATCAGAATGTAACATCTATCATGTCTATAGACGTCCGATATTGACGTCTATATAGTCAATATAACAAAATATTTATAATAGCAATAAGTAGGTATTCAAATGAAGCGGAAAGTGATAACTAAGACATTTTTAATGATTTCAAGTATAATATATATTTTGATTGAGCAAATTATATTTAACAACAAGCAGGAGCGGCACAATAAAATAGTTGTTAGTTTGATAAACATCCCAGAAAAGATCGCCATCGACGCGAGGGAAAACAGAGAACAAGTCGTGTGTGATAAAACAATAAGATGTATCCACTTGTTAGCCCTGAATGGTTGATTAAACCAGAGAACAGCGTGATCCAAGCAAATACGAGATCTTAAACCAATGTTGGTTTAATATTGGGCCAGCAGACGTTGGGTCAATATTGAGAACATATCCAGCGTTTTCTGGGATTGCGGTCTGGGGAAGCGGTCTGCTGTTGGAGTCATGCGAAAAGAGACATCTATTCTAATATCACGCGGTCCACAAATGGCTCGCAAGCTGCTACATAAATTTCTAATTATTAATATAAGTCATACATTTCCTACAAAACCATGTTTAATTTTTGTGGAACATTTTTCACTTGAATCGGAGAATTATAACGCAGAGAACCTCCCGGCGATATCGTAGAAGGAATCTATAGCGTTATTTCATTAAAATTCTTGGCACGATTAATTCACAAGTAGGCCTACATCTCTGTAAGACAAGACACAGTTCGTTCATTATCACTTACGTGTTGGAGCTTTAAATACGTGTTTACCATCTGCATGATTCTATATGATGGCGTTTTTTTCCGCATTACTCACTAAGCGATCATTGAATTCTAGTATCAAAGAACTTGGATGTCTTTGCTAGTATAGCATCTATGTGACCCCGTGTAAACCAAACACATCATCATCATCTGTAGAAATTATCTAGATGAAATGTTGCACAATAACTTAGTGATGTTGTTTGCAATGCACGGCCACTGAACAGCAATAGCTGTGCTGGTTAAAATAGCTGTGCTGGCTAGAATTGAGGAAGCCAATGTGATACTGGAGCCATCTGATTAGCCATGTAGCCGAAGAGAAAAGCGCAAAGACAAAGGTAAACCAGAAAACAAAAAAACGATGACCAAATGTAGACGCAAAGCTGAATCACCGTCAGCGATACTGGCACAACATTACAGCAAAGTGGGGCTGACGTCTGGTTGCATTGTACGGGCTTTTCCTTAGATGTCTAACTCTGCAAACACGGGATATCATACCAATGTTGGTTGAATGTTGGTCCACCGTCTGCGACGCTAGACCGACATTAAACCAACATTGGGCGAGGGTGAGATGGTCATTGTCTATGTCTATGATGGGTAGAGAAGCACTTCACAATCAACAAGGTCACGGCCAGTGAGGCGTGTGTCAATAGCCAGTGATAATGTAATTGTGGGGAGAATAATGGTGATCCTGACGGAAGGATGGCCTTCTCTAAGTCAGTGTACACAGTGGCTAAAGGTGGTGGTAAATAATAACCAAACAGTAAGCCAGGGAGTCAGCCAGTGGGCAAAGCCAGCTAGACATTCAGTCAGCTCGTCAGCCAACCAGCCAGTCAGCCAACCAAACGGTCAGCTACCATCAGTTCACCTGACCAGCCATGCACCCATCAAATCAGTCAGCCATCAGACCACAAGCCAGTCAGCCAGTCAGTCAACCTGAGGCAGCAAGCTAGCCAGTAAGTCAGCCAGTCAGCGAATCTGCAAGTCAGTCAACCAACCAGCCGGTCACTCAACCAGTCATCCAGTCTGTGAGTCAGCCAGCAACTCAGTCAGTCAGTCAGTCAGTCAGTCAGTCAGTCAGTCAGTCAGTCAGTCAGTCAGTCAGTCAGTCAGTCAGTCAGTCAGTCAGTCAGTCAGTCAGTCAGTCAGTCAGCAAGCAAGCAAGCAACAAGCAAGCCAGCCAGCAGATCAGTCAACCAATCATCCTGCCAGCCAGCCAGCCAGCCAGCCAGCCAGCCAGCTAGCCAGCAAGTCAGCCAGTCAGTCAGTCAGTCAGTCAGTCAGTCAGTCAGTCAGTCAGTCAGTCAGTCAGTCAGTCAGTCAGTCAGTCAGTCAGTCAGTCAGTCAGTCAGTCAGTCAGTCAGTCAGTCAGTCAGTCAGTCAGTCAGTCAGTCAGTCAGTCAGTCAGCCATCCATCCATCCAGCCAGCCATCCAGCCAGCCAGCCAGCCAGCCAGCCAGCCAGCCAGCCAGCCAGCCAGCCAGCCAGTCAACCAGACAACCAGCCAGCCAGCCAGCCAGCCAGATAGCAAGCCATCCTGCCAGTCAGCCAGTCAGTCAGCCAGCAAGCCAGCCAGCCAGACAGCAAGCCATCCTGCCAGTCAGCCAGTCAGTCAGCCAGCCGGTCATCCAGCTAGCTGAGCCATATAATATAAACAAGAAACAACACGTGTAGCTGCACTAGTCTGTTATTTATACTCAAAGCCAGAGCGTTGTCTATCACCTGATTACACAATGTTACAGCTAGGGTCTGTAGGAGAGCCACATGATCTATGTCGTAAGGTCTGTGGATGAGAAGCTGGCCAGAACCTTACACTGGGCAGAGTGTCAGGAGATTATCATCACTGTAATGAGTGTCTGTGATGGTGTGATTCACAGAGAGCGCCAGAGATCAGACACTGACAGCACATGAAAGTCAATATGTCCACACGACCACAGCTGATCCCAACTAATCAGCAGCCAGCACTGGTGGGAGAAGGCAGGTTAGGAATTCTACATATTATACAGACGATGACAGGGTAGGGCTACGGGGCATGACAGGACAGGACATGACAAGAAAAGGTGGCACATTGCATTGCATGGCATGGCATGGCATGGCATGGCATAGCCTGGCATGGCATAGCCTGGCATGGCATGGCATGGCATAGCCTGGCATGGCATGGCATGGCATGGCATGGCATAGCATGACATGACATGACATGACATGACATTACATTTCATAGCATTGCATGACAAGGCATGGCATAGCATGGCATGGCATTGCATTGCATTGCATTGCATTGCATCGCATTGCATTGCATTGCATTGCATTGCATTGCATTGCATTGCATTGCATGTGATGTCAGTACAGTCCATGTATGTGATGACAGTACATTACATGTGTGTACGTATATATGTACACATCTGTGGGTGACACAGTGCACGCTGTAGTGCCCTGAGTGACACAACACATGATGGATTATAGTTCAGCAGACGACATCCTCTAAATAATAAACAATAGTCAACTCCACTGGGGCAGAGCCAACACGAAGCATTAGCTGAAGGTTGGCTAAATGTTTTTCCAGCATCTAAGTCATTGGGAAAACATTGAGCTGATGTTAGGACACTTATGTATAGGCTACTCAGCAACGGCTGGCTGAACCATTGGTAGTTTAATGTTGGGCCGGCGTCGTAGACGGTGGACAACATTGAATTACCAATGGATCAGCGTCTCATGCTGATGGGTAGACACTACTGCTCTGTCGTACTGTGCTTTAAAAAGGTAAGTGCCTGCTTTTTGGCTTTGTAGAGCAGTGTAGGCTACTTGAAATACAAATAGCTCACACCATACTTTACATAAAGGGAATACGTAATTGCCATGTTGAACATAAAATATACAGTTATAAAAAATACGACGGTTAAGCAGTGATAAATGTTGAATTACGTGACATCTGGTGGATGTACGTCATGTGTTGCTAATTTAGACAATCATCGTGAATAAAAAATCTTAGTGAACAAACCATTAACATAAGACTATCAAACAAGTAAAATGCCTGAAAATTTTATTAAATATCTTGTCTGATAAAATTATTCAATTTTCAAATAATGACAATTATTATCTCTATTTCAGAGCAATAGACACATTTGTTCATTTCAAGCTGAAAATAGTGTGAGCTTTTTCAGCTACAAATGTCTGAAAAATACCATGACATTCAGGAATAGGGTTAAAATTGTAAAGATGCGCTGTGTAGAGTCTCAGGACCGGATCTGTCCCCATGCCGCCATTACCTGCAAGCCGTGCAGGAAAAAGACAGCAATAGCCTGAGGCGCTATGGCGGCTGTCAAATAAAAGCCATGCTACCGCAGTGTAAGCAGCGCAACATCAAGTTCCTTCGACGCCCAGGACTTCCAAGGCTTCAAGGTTGTCCAAACAGA
Organism: Flabesymbios commensalis; assembly: GCA_964017125.1. Lineage (NCBI taxonomy): Eukaryota > Metazoa > Annelida > Polychaeta > Terebellida > Flabelligeridae > Flabesymbios > Flabesymbios commensalis. Next base: position 10,018,841 of record OZ024910.1, on the reverse strand, counting down.
CACGAAACAGTGTCCTGATCTGGTGTAATCCTCCATGCTCTCAGTTATAGATTTCTTATGAATTTGGTTTATTTCATCCCCGTAGTTTATACTTTATTTTCATCTAGCAATATACTGTAGATCTGGTAATTTTCGCGTGTTTAAATTTTTGCGAATTTTTTATTTTGGGACTTTTCACGAAATTTAGAATTCGCGGATTTTCATTTTTCTTTTGTAGTGCTATTATAATAATAATTTTCGACAGATTCTTGAATTCGCGAATTTGTCCTCCTCGCAAAATTCGCGACAATTAAAACATTGCGAATATCACCAGATCTACAGTATATATAAGATGTCGTCCCATTGAATATTAAAGGGTGCATTAGGATTCACCATCTCACATCCAAGGGTTCGCTGTGCGGTGGGTTTTTTGCGATGTGGGGGGGGGAGATTTATTATTTATATGTCATAGTGATGTTGCTCAACTGCAGACAGGTCCTTGAATAAGCTATATGTATTCTGATTAGTCTTGAAAATGGCATGCAGCGGTAAAAATATTCGCCCACACAGGGCAAGCCAAAAAAACATAATAGGTTTCCTGCCGAATGAAAAACAGACAGTGTTTTCATTGCGTTCTGTTGTGCTGATGGGCGCGATTATTTATTTATTTATTTGACTTCCAGTTAAGAACATGCAAAAATGGTACATTATAATTATTATTATCATTTTTTGAACATGGTAATAACTTTGGTTGACGGGAACAGGTCGAGAAGACCTCTACAAGGCCTGTCAACCATATAAGTGAATTAAAATTATAGAATAAAATAATATCCATTGTTTAAAATAGCAAAAACAATTTAAAAATGTACATAGTATAGATTATAAAGTTTACTATTTGTACACATAAAATAAAATAACCGACAATTGTCTGTCATCTGTTTCCCGCACCAAAACCAGAGATAAAATAGCTACACTGTGCTCTACACCGTGTAGCAAAAAAGGACACTCTGGAAAGCGTAGAAACCTAATTAAAACCTCTTAACCTCTTAATTTTAACATAGGCCTACATACATCCCTAAATAAAAGTAATACTATAAACCTAGAATACATCTACTGACGTCAGCTCATATAGCCGTCGCGCAGCCGAAATATGCTGAGTAGTACCACATATGCAATTTTAGACTGGAGGAAAAAAAATCCCAAACTCAAGAAGTAAATCAGTTGATTAGAGATCTTTGAAATTCAGCATAAGGACCCACTTGGTCTGGAAACAAAGGCTACTGAAAAATCACTAAACCTAAAAATAAAACAGAAAAAAGACAAATAATAATTTTTTTTAGCTATTGTCGCGAGCAATCATCTGAGGTAATAAGGCGCAAACAGCTGAGTAAGAGGACTGTGATGGGGGGGGGGGGGGGGGTAAGGGGAAAATCAGCGTTATATAGTCAGTTAATGACTCACTTTGTGCTGAGCATTACCACTTTCTGCTGTATAATATACATGGACTAGAGATGTTACTGTTTACGACCAAAACATTAACAATATCTCAGAATTAGTCTCTCCACTGGTTATTGCTCCCAACCCCCCAACACACACACACGAACAAAAAAGTGCCCCACTTAAAGTTGTGTCTCGCCACCGCGACCCACAAATTCAAGTGAGTGAAAATTACTCATATTTGTTTAATATGAGACAAAACATTTGCGAGTCTTGCTGTTTAAGTATTCATTTAATTCCCGATAACAGTGATTTTGATCGGCAAATAAAACACACTAAATACGACTAGGCCTACATCGCTCTCAAATACATCGCTCTCATATTTATATTAAGCCTATATCATCCGCGCCGTCTGCTTTTATTAATAGTGCATGTGATATATTCAGCTCGCCTGACGTTTATTACCGTAAATTTACTGCGCTCAAAATAGAACCATGTGAACGGTAGACGCACATTATTAACCTCTCTAGACCTGAGACGTAGGTTGATCTCAATAAATGATATATTGAGATCAACCTGCAGCAGATTACGTAGCTGGAGCTGGGTATTTTATGAACACGGTAACCCTTTCGCCCTTACAGCGCGGAGATCGACTTTAGTCGTCAGATTCTGATTAACCCTTATCCTGCCAAATTAAATTATTTAAATTTTCACCCACTCAAAGTTGTGTCTCGCTACCGTGACCCACAACTTTAGGTGGGTGAAAAATACTATATTTGTTTAATTTGATATGTACATGTATCCTTTGTTTCACCTCAATAAATGAGGTATTGAGATCAATATGCAGCAGATTACGTCATCTGAAGCTGGGTATTTTATGAACACGTCAACCCTTTAACCTTTATGCAGCCGAATTGATTTGGACTATTTTTCATTCATTTGCAAAATAGCTGCAAAAGACGAAAAATGACTATATTTATACACAAAAATTCGCCCTAAAAATGTGATTATTAAATGATTATTAAATGATCTAAGCATCTACCACAAAACATCTTAGCAATTTGAGTTGAATTTTTGGTCTGCGATTTGCTTGAGAACACATACGGTTCCGGCAGGATGAGGTCTAACTGCTACTGTACGTCATCTGACATATCTACATTAACCCTTTACCCGCCAATTTATCTGAATTAAAGACCTTAAAACAGGACAAATTCAAGGAGAAATGAACATTAAATTCGCTAAATTGGTAAATGTTTCTATTTAGATTGTGTACATTCCAGTATTTTACTCACTTGAAGTTGTGGATCACGGTACCGAGACACAATTTCAAGTGGGTAAAAAAATCAATTCAACAATTTCGCATATAGAGCATAAACATCACTGGTACAGCATTAGTTAGAGGATAACCACTCACGTTTTTAATCACACTAAATCTCAAGTTTTTGTTGATCTGTGTCATTTTAGGATCAGGTGTGGAAAGATAAGTTATTATACAACGAAAATAGAAACTGAAGCTGCAACAAAAACGCCAGTACAGCCTACTTCCATTATAGCTTGTCGACTAAGTGAGTTTTTTCGTATTATTTAATACCATATTGGCCTTTGGGATCAATAGAGAGGATGTATTATTAAAAGAGGCGATCTGGTAGTGAGGAATCAGGAATCTCAAAATAGCAGCAAAAAAACTACTGCGAGACTCTTTAGTCCCCTTACTGTGAAATATTCTCACAATATTTTTTGTTATTTTATAAGCATCACATCCCTTATGATGCATCAGAAATTAGAAAAAATTATATGTGTAATATATATTTAACAAGAACAAATAATTCTAGTCAAATGGATACAAACTATTTTTTTACATATTTTGACTAGTCTATATCATTTAAATTATTGTTATAAACTTGAGAGCTTAAGTATCGCTATGAAATTTCAAACTGGTACAAATTACTGGAATTTGTTAACGTTCAGAACAACCATTCTCCATTCTTGCTTATATTTGGCGTGTTAATAAAATGATTAAGCATGATTTTAGTTGTGATTGGTGAATAAAGTGAATTAAATTATTCTACATATAATATTTCTGAATAACTAACCCTTGTGATGTCTATCCAAGTATATTTCAGAGACAATAAAATATCACATAAATTGATCAAGTAGTTAATGTTAGATGCTCAGATAGTCAAATAATTCAATTTGGAATATGTCGAGTTTTCATAAATAGTAATGTTGTTCGTCATTTCAAACTGGAAATTGCGTTAGCATTTCCACATTCGAATGACGAAAAATAGAAACAAACAATACAGTAGGACCACAGGGTAATAATTTTTATTGATGACATTCTTTGTGATTTCGGTAGGATTTGTTGATCGGGGTGAACAAGACCTGTATAAATATAGTACAGTTACAAACATGCTTCAAAGTAAATAAAATATCACAGAAATTGATGAAGTAGTTAGTGGTAGATATTCAGTTTTAGCAAATAATTCACTATGGAAAAATACATTTTTTTCAAAAATATAAATATTTTTCGTTATTTGAAGCTGGAAATTGCGTCAGCAATTCCAGCTTCAAATGACTAGAAATAGAAACAAGCAATAGATTAGGACCAAGGTTAATAATTATTGATTTGTGATTTTTGTAGGATTTGCTGATTGGCGTGGCAATGTCTAACAGGACAATGCCGCTGGTGGACGCTATCCCTGTGTCTAACACTAAAGACTCCATACAGATGAGATGGGAGGTGTCAACAGGGATGCTAACCCAAGTACAGGGATACAGAATACGGTGAGTGAGTGAGTGAGTGAGTGAGTGAGCGAGCGAGCGAGCGAGCGAGCGAGCGAGTGAGTGAGTGAGTGAGTTAATATAAAGATCCAAAATCCAATAAAAACAAAAGATGTAGCACTAGATGAGCCTTTACGAGACATAGTATGATGGAATGACTTATATTTTTGTTGAAACGTACCAGACTATAGGGAGTAAAGTGATACTGTATTTTAAATTTATTTTTTGTCATGAAGCAATCTATCAAGAGAAAGTTGGTACTATATTTATGTCATACAGTTGTATATTTTTTAGTTCACATGTATCAAGCCATTGCTATTAATGTAGTACTATTTTTCTTAAAGCTATATATTTGTTTGTTTCCAGGTCCCAAGCCATATGTATTATTAAGGTAGTACTATATTTATCTATGTTATTTATGTGTTTGTTCAGGTACCAGGCGATAGGGAGTAATGCGCACAATGCCTAATCATGTATTTATGTGTTTGTTCAGGTACCAGGCGATAGGGAGTAATGCGCACAATGCCTAATCATGTATTTATGTGTTTGTTCAGGTACCAGGCGATAGGGAGTAATGCGCACAATGCCTAATCATGTATTTATGTGTTTGTTCAGGTACCAGGCGATGGGGAGTAATGCGCACAATGCCTAATCATTTATTTATGTGTTTGCTCAGGTACCAGGCGATAGGGAGTAATGCGCACAATGCCTAATCATGTATTTATGTGTTTGTTCAGGTACCAGGCGATAGGGAGTAATGCGCACAATGCCTAATCATGTATTTATGTGTTTGCTCAGGTACCAGGCGATAGGGAGTAATGCGCACAATGCCTAATCATGTATTTATGTGTTTGTTCAGGTACCAGGCGATAGGGAGTAATGCGCACAATGCCTAATCATGTATTTATGTGTTTGCTCAGATACCAGGCGATAGGGAGTAATGCGCACAATGCCTAATCATGTATTTATGTGTTTGTTCAAGTACCAGGCGATAGGGAGTAATGCGCACAATGCCTAATCATTTATTTATGTGTTTGCTCAGGTACCAGGCGATAGGGAGTAAGGTGGTACATTGCTTATTTCTTTATTTTATTTGTTTCCAGGTACCAGGCGATAGGGAGTAAGGTGGTACTGTACTCGGAAACACTAGAGGCAGACAGGATGGATTATGACATCATACAGCTCCATGAAAACACCTACTATAACATCTGCATAGAGCTGTTTTATAACCTGACCAGTGTGATCCACAGAGAGGACTGTGTGGAGGCGACCACAGCCACAGACTCTCTCCACGTGGCTTTAGGCAGCACATTCGGGGCTTTCCTCGCCCTGGGGGTCATTGTCTTCTTTGTCTTCCTCGCTAAGTGGCAGCACACACGTCGTCAGCAGCAGCAGCTGGAGTTAAATATGTCTCCATCAGGTAATTCCTATGATAGTTTACCACAGAAGGATGGCTTTGAGATGAGTGATGTAAGTATGCAGGTACATGAAGACACTACAAGGATAGAGTTCAGTAGTCAGTCCAGCCAGCTGTCCACAGCTAACGGTATGGTACATCAGGCTATGGCACTACCAGACGAGGAAAGGCTATCAGAGCAGCCTACAGCCATGAATGGGGACATACAAGGGGCAGCAGGAGGGGGGCATTACCTGCTGCCCAGTATGTCTATAGACTCTGGAAACTCTACAGATCTGCTGGTGCCACATTCCATAGCTCCTGACGTCATGCAGGTGTCCACCATACGCAACGGTAAACCTGTAGACGTCAGGCCGAAAATATTGGAGCCAAAGAACACAGATAGGGCCAGAGTCCACGAGAAGCCGCCAGTATACCCGGGAGGCAGGAGTAAACCTGTGGAGGCTAACCCTCAGGCACACCAGGTACAGCCGGATAAAGACGTGTGGAAAAAAACCCCTGAAGGTGAGAACAAGAAGGCTCCGGACGTGCGGCCAAAGGAATACGGTAAAGGTGTGGGTCTCAGTGACATTCGCACCAGGAACCCCGCGTTAATAGATATCACCAACGCTTTCTCCCGATCGATGTGTGTCCCTGAACCAACCACTAACAGCGACTACGACTCTATGAATCCTCAACCAACACTCACACTCAAACCTAACCTCAGCTGTAACTGGTGAGGTCACAGCTAACCTCAATCTCAGCTGCAACTGGTGAGGTAGTCACATCTAACTTCAGCTGTAACTGGTGAGGTCACAGCTGACCTCAATCTCAGCTGTAACTGGTGGAGTCTCGGTTGTAACTTGTGAGGCAGTCACAACTAACATCAGCTGTAATTGATAAGGTCACAGCTAACCTCAGCTGTAACTGGTGAGGTCACAGCTAACCTCAGCTGTAACTGATGAGGTCACAGCTAACCTCAGCTGTAACTGGTGAGGTCACAGCTCAGCTGTTGGTCAGGTCACAGCTAACCTCAGCTGAAACTGCTGAGGTCACAGCTAATCTCAGCTGTAACTGTTGAGTTCACAGCTAGCTAACCTCAACCTCAGCTGTAACTGGTGAGTTCACAGCTAGCTAACCTTACTCTCAGTTTCAGCTGGCGAGGCAGTCACAAGTTTTACCATCAATTCCAGGTGTAACTAATGAGGCAGTCATGAGCAAACCTCAGCTGTACTTGGTGAGGTACACTAACCTCAACCAACCAACTTAAACATCAGATATAACTGGTGTCATAGCCACAGCCAACCTCAACACCAGCTGCTGAGGTATTCGAAACCAACCTCACTCTGAGCGGCAACTGGTGAGGTATTCACAAGGAAGGTAAGGAAGCAGGCTGATAAATCGTGCCCAAGTAGGTCGGCTCATCGAACACATATAATAGGTATTATCTGACGAACCACAAAACTAGGAGTGACAAGGATCATAATACAGTCCTAGAGATATACACATTTAACTGGACATTGCGTCACCTTGGATATGAAAGGGTGTATCTGCCACTTTGTAAAGTGACAGATACACCCTTTCATACCCAAGGTGACGATTGGTTCAGTTCACTAAAGTCACCAAGTTGTTCTGCGGCGTTATGTAGGAAATACTAAGAAAATGAACGAGTTATTTTTTCAATATCAACGTCAACGTTGTGGGCACTAACATCCCAAAGGCAGTCCCGACTGTTCAAAGCGGCAGCAACAAAACATCAATCTACATTGTCATTTAGTTGTGTAATTCTTCTAACATGTTGAATGTGTTTATTCTGTGCACTAGAAAGGTTGTGATCTTGCAATGTCGTGTTGCCATGGTGACAAGACGTAGCCATAACCACGAGACGGGGCGATTTTATAGGCGTTGCCATGGCGCCTTGTTCAAAGCAGTCATAAACAGCGACTATCGCGCCTTGACTGGGTGTTAAAGGCACTGTTAAGGTGACTTAGAACAACGAACAAAGACATAAAGAATGGAACATGCAACACAATGACAGCTATATACAGCTATATACGATACACTGCTCTGAAACGGCGAACAACAGTAACTGCTTACTTTCCAAGTCAGCAGTTACTGCTGTCTGCCTACATAGCCGTACAAACGTTTTTCTAGCTATATATAGGCCTACGTCTGCACGCCCCTAACAAATGAAGTTTCCCGGAGAAATTGCAAATCACAAAAATGCTCAGACCCCATTGGATTACTGTGACATATAATCAAATATCAAGGATGTGAACGGATGAAAGAGACAATGTGGATTTCAGTTTGATAGTCAACTTCAGACAAACGTATTATTTTCCCCTTATTTTCACTACATATCTCTTCTAACTGTCTATGTATTAATAATGCTCAAAAGCTCATCAGCATTCCGATAATGTGTGCATGCTACTGTTTCATTCTCTTTTAAAAGCCCGTATCTGCCACCATTTAAAGTGGCAGTTACGTTCATTTAATCGTAGATAAATGTGTCAATTGTGGATTATGCACGTGTGTATGATGTTATATATCGCTGCCTCTGGATTAAAAGACTGTATCTACCACTTGTTAAAGAGGCAGATACGGTCTTTTGATCCGTGAGAACAAGGGACGATCTGCTTCTAATGATGTATGTGTTAAATTGTGATGCAAACCTGACCCCATGAAAAATGACCATTTTTAATTCTACTGTGACTAGTGTACATAATACATGTCCAGATGTTGGTGTCCCGCTACCAAAACAAGCAATTTCAATTCAAAAAAAAATTGTGTTAATTGTAGATTATGCGCTGATTTAGAAAAAAAACTTGTTAAGAAGACGGTGCTGAACAAATTGTCCCAAGAAAAAAGTGTAAATTTCTTTAAATTTGTATCTGTGCAACATAACCAGTCAGTTGCAGTCATATTACCCTTGATCTGATTGGTCGAGATGGTGTGAACAATTGCCTGAGACAAGGTAAAAACAGGACAATAAGTAGCGCCTCGGGACTAAAAACTTTTTAATTGTCTAGGACAAATTAAGACGTAAAACTCTTAAATCTGCTGATGTTATAAAACTTTTTAAATGACAGGAGAGGTTAGCAGAGGAGGACAACGCTACCGTTCTGCAGTAACTGCTTTAATTACTTTTAACCAGTTTTTCTTTGCAGTATAGGTCAAAAGCAAACAGCAGTAAGACGTCAGATTCTGACGACTAAAGTCGATCCCCGCACTGCTGCCTACTTGAAAAGTAAGCAGTTACTACTGCTGTTTGTCTTTGCAAGACACAATGCTGGGGCCACACCACCTCCATTATTATGGATACATTGCCCCAGATGGTCTGATAGCTAGCAATCGGTCGACCCTAATGTAACGTAATGTGTAAAAAAAAACAATGAAAAACTGTGTATGACTCTGATTGCGCGATCATAATACGTCTGCGTGCATGCTGGGAGAGTCAGACTCCTGATAAAAACGTCTGTATGGTAGAACAAGATCATGTGAGTCTGGTCTATTTATCTCGGTAACAGTGTTACAGCTAAAAAAACAAAAGTCTTATTGTTTTAAGAGAATAACAGAGAAAGATTCTATGTCTACTAGAGTCTACTAGACAACCAATATATATGTAGGCATGGGACCTACGTCTATTTTATTAACAGCAAATACATTACAAGAACGTTTTTTTTAAATGTAGAAATGTAGAGGAAATTGTAACAAAAAATCGTAAAACAGCATAATAATATTACTAATTTCAGATTACAATATTTACAGAAAGCGAGCATATGCTTTGCTATATGAAGAAATAAAGTTACGATTTATCAGCTCGTTTCTAATTCAACGTTGCCATCTTTTTTTAGGATTTGTGCAGCTGAGAAAAAATGTACTGATACATTGGTCTCACATTACCAAAGAGTTTATATCGTGATAATAAAAATACCCCAGGAAATAACCTATTAACGCTACGAGAAAATAAAACATACAAAAGATAAATCATTTGCAAAAGGTAGAAAATACGCAGCTGGTATTTAAAGGTTCAATGTCTTTTAGCATTCGTCAGGATTTCTATCTTTTTCGCTGATGCTCGGTATTCCTCGAGTTGTTCCGCTGACCCAGTTTAGCCTTATATATGTGCAGAAGGTTGATTGATCCCTACATTCGTGGAATTCTAATATATAAAGTGTTTGTTGTAGTTTACAGTTAGGAAGCGTACAATATATGTGTTAACGTACGTTCCCGTGTGCACGTAGGAAGAAAGTCGGGTCTGCCAGAACTGGCAAATGTCAGGCCGTGATTCCGCAAAGGTCACAGGAAGGTCAAATAGCAGACAGAGATGGCTGATGAATGAGAAACGTCAATGGCATTCAGTGAGAACTATTGTCAGACAATGCAGGCTCAGTGGTGTGCCGATCGTTCAGCGGGCGGCCCAACACCTAACCATCACTGGACCAAAGTTCATTGTGATCCACACTTTGTCGCGCTCAATGTTGACATCGTATAAACCAGGGAATGTATTGTATTCAGGAATAAAAATAAATAACAACATTCACGAGACGGATATGTTTTTTACAATTAACGCCAATCGCCAATCAAGATTTAGGTCACCCCAGAGTGTAAACCAATAAAATTACAGTATGCAGGTCAATATGGAGCATAAATTCTCTGACCAATAAAAATAGAGGATATATAGGTCAAGCCATGCATAAAGGTAGTAACTATATAGTCAAACTAAGGTATTTACTGGACCAATAAAAATGCTAGTATTAAGGTGTAACTGAAATATACACTTTAAAGGTTAATAAATGTCTGGCCAACGTCTGAAACTATGGGAAACGGTGGACAAGCAAGTGTTAACCCTTTGCAGCCTGAGTTTACCACTGATATCTTCCTCCACTACATGCCGACGGCATGTAGTGGCGGAAGATATCTTGAAGTGGATGGTAAATGAGCAAATTTGACATATATTGTGAGAACAGTTTTATGCAAATTTTACTTTGATTAATATTTACATGTAAGAAATCAAGCATGTTTTCAGAAATGCAGAATAATTGTATTGAGAACGTGAACGAGTGCGCAGCGAAATTAACGATATACTGGTCTTAACCTTAACTGGACGAGGCCGCCAATAACGTGATCGCCTAGTCACATTGAGAGGGAAGAAACGCTATGTCTAAGAAAGACCCAATCATGATCAGTGGGGCTCGAACCCCGGACGCCTGCACTATACTAGCGAGGCAGTCAGGCACTCCGCCAATGCGCCACGTCCCTTTCTCTGAGAGAAAATGAAATGAATCGGACTTTAGGCCACCTTTGTGCACATATAGGCTAAACTGGGTCAGGAGAACCTCCTGAGGATTGTGAGATGATTGAGATGACACTGTCCTCCAGACACAGGATTCGAAATTCGAGCCCTGGCGGTCTGAGGCCGAGCAAGCTACCTCTCGGTCACGGAGGCTCCCCACAATACAGACTTTCACACGTGGGTGGGGAAGAAACACTTTTTGTTTCTTTCAAACCGCCGAGACCGGGAACCGAACCCTGAACTCTGGCGTGAAAGGCAGCGGTGCTAACCACTACCCTAGGGCCCCAGCCCCTCTTCTCTGAGAGAGCATAGGGAGAAACGCTCTGTTAAGTAGGATCTCCCCTGCAGGTTGTTCTGTTTGTATTGCTCTCCATGGGGGGCCGCTAATGGTAGTTATCTTGACGTGAAGGACTGTGTCACAGCACGCTTATCAAATTAACTACCAAAATTATCACATCAGTAATGTAATCAATGCCAAACGAACAAAAGACATTACACTTATGTTGTTTTAATGTGAGAACCACGGTGTGTTCAAACAAAAAACACAAAATATATTGAATGTCAGAATGTCAAAATGAATGAATGAATGATGTTTGTAGTGCTCAGTCAGTCTACAAAATTCAACTTAGAATAGGTATATTATTAATAAATACAAACCTTTTCCTCTTTTTGCTAATGCAATGTCCAGTTTCAAATAAATACGAACGTCTAAATGATATTGAGTCAACAGGACAATGATATCTGGCTGGGCAAACGAAGGTTCAACCACCCGGTCTGGCGTTATTTCCTCTGATAGACTAAGTAGAAATAAAAATAGAATCTAATTAATTAAATGTTAAACCCGAATATCGCTCAGCGCACATTTCTGTGAAGCGATTTCTAATTAACTTGGCGTAATGACGTGAGCCGATTTGCAATTGTAATTTGGAAAGCGTGTGTGATGGAATTTTTAGCAACTGCGTGTAATGTAATAGTGATTCGAGAATCAGTGCGAAATTTAATATCTCGGAAAATGCAAATCTCTGCTCTGATTCGCAATTAAAATTAACCCTTTAAGCGCTGATTTTTTTAAAAATAAACCATGGAGACCAAAGGGTTTTTTAATTTGAAATCATCATAAATGTCTTAGTTTGCTCTTTCCGCTGCTTGTAAATACCTACGGCCATTATAAATATGTTCACTCTTACAGTGCGGGGATCGACTTTAGACGTCACAATCTGACGTCCACAGACGTCAGATTCTGACGTCTAAAGTCGATCCCCGCGCTGTAAGGATAAAGGCAGTGATGTGGGCTCCTGTACAGAACTGGCTACAGAGGTTTCTGCTGCACGAGAGCACAATTGCCGGCAATGTGATTATCTCTCTCATTCAAGTCGCCTGTAGTGTACTGAAGCGAGGGTTCCCCGAATCAAAGCACTGAATGAATATCTGAGACCTGCATATCGACCTCGGTGGAATAAAAGGTGCAAATACGACGATTTAAACCTCAGGGACGACATATAACGACGGTGATAATTTACTAAGGATATATCTGTAAAAAATAATAGAGGTAAAATGATTTGCGAATACCGTGATACCCACGTGGCGACGGGCCAGCGGAAAAATACTAATAAGAAAACCATCCCGATAATATCAGGGATGATTAATGATAACTGACTCTTCAAATTAAATTACATTTTACCACTTAAAGTAGCTGGAGGAATGAGAAAATTTCAATAATTAATTTACTATGTGATTTAGCTCTAGGCTCCCTGGGCTTCCCAGTGCTTCTAGATCCTAGAATAATGATAATCAGCCGAATTTGAATAATTGTATGTATTTCTGGAACTTCATTGTGGCTATAAACACGATATTAATATTTAAATTGTCATGTACAACATATTGCACCCTGGAAGCCAGATTTTCGTAAGTGCCACTCAAATAGGTGTCCATAGGGGTAGACATACTGTATATATTCAAATAAACTCCCTGGGCGTTGATTAGAATACCCCTTGAGACTATAATAGAGGGGGGAAGGGCGCTTATTAGAGTAGTTTTTATGTCTATATAATGTACCATGATCGTGGTTTATATTTGAAAATCAGGGGAATGGGGGTTTAACTATTACAGCGCGGGGGTCGACTTTAGTCGTCAGAATCCGACGTCTGTAGACGTAAGATGCTGACGTCTAAAGTCGATTCCGCACGGTAAGAGTAAAAATATGTATACTGATCGTAGGCCCATAACATAGGTATTCAAATGAATCGGAAAGACCTAACTAAGACATGTATAATGATGAAAAAATTTGGTTCCCATGGTGAATAAAAAAAATAATTCAGCGCTTTAAGGGTAATATTGAAATATGGATGTTATTAGAATAAATATGATATTATCATTCCATTTGAATCGTCAGGTGAAGTGTACTCAGAAGACATCAAACACGAAGGAAATCTATATGTAATTAGTAAGCAGTCATCACCAGCATCTGTCACCACGTTATTATACGCCTGATTGTGTAGCCTCTTATGGCTGGGTGCCGCCTGAATGAGCCACGCCCTGAAAGATCAAAATGGCGAGAAAAAACGAATGCAAAAATCAGATCAAAACAAAATGTGCAAAATAACAAGAAATGGGATTGGTCAGTATGGGCATCTGTTAGATTTTTTAGATCTATACCACCTTTCTAGAGTACAGACTTTGAAATACTCAGACACTATTGCGACGGTGAGAAATATGGATCTAGTACAAATTATGTACGCTTACAATGATAGCAAAGTATGTTAGCTCCATCACTAAATATAATTTATATTAGCTGCTAAGGTGTGTTTGATTGAGCAACTGCTCAGCAGGCACAATGTGTTGGCCAATGTTGGTCCACAGTCTAAGACGCTGGCCCAGCATTGGATAAACATTCGGCCAACTTATTGTGCCTGCTGGGTAGTTGGACGAGGTATGTGTTTCATCCTCGAATTGTGTCATTCTTTGCCATTTCACTGGTCTTGTTTAAGGACTTTTTTCGTCATATTTCAAATAGGAGATTTGGCAATTATTACGCTTTCAACTTTGTACTCTAAAGCCAGGCATGCTTTATGGAGAGAGGGGTCGCACTATACACGTGGCTTATGGCCGGGATGTTACAAGATGGTGCATACACAAAAGGAGAGAGGGTCGCACTACACAGGACCCATGGGACATGGTTTGACCCATGGGTTGAAGTACCCGGTATGACTGGGCCGCCTAACTCATTGACGATGTAATCAGGTGGGGTTGAAGCTGATTACAAATACATTTCTGCCCATCAGACAAAACTTCAATTGGGTAAAAATTGGGAGTGAAATGTGTGTACAACCAGCAATCATTTGCAAATAAATGCTCTCAAAACTGGACTAATCAAATAACATATTGTCCCCTTGGAGTCAGAAGGTGCTAAACTGCCACTTTGTAAAGTGGCAGTTTAGCATCTTCTAACTCTAAAGGGACGATATATGAGTAATTTGTACCACATTGTTGTGGCTCGCAGCAGCTTCAAGATGGTCGGTCCACATTTGAATTATTCAAGAGCTCTTGTCATTTAGTGGTTAGAGTGCCAGCAGGGCGTGTAAGGTTAGAGCAGGCAGGTCGACAGTTAGCTTGTCACAGTTGGACACGTATCCAAGCTGAGGTATTCTCTAATCACGCCATACAGCTCTCCCTGGAACGTTGAACCAATGTTGGTTTAAAGTTGACACGTCGTCTGTGACGCAGTACAATCATAAATCAAACATAGGCTTCCGTATTGAAAAGTTTAAACAAAGTTGAATCAATGTTAACTCAACGTTTTTGATGCTTGGCTGATGTTAAATCATCATCGGGTTAACGTCGCGGACGATGGCCCAACATTGAAACAACATTGAGACAATGTCTCGTATTTGCTGGGCCCACTGACCACATTAACCATGCTAGCCAGACTGACCACGCTGGCCTTTTACTCAAACTATCATTGATTTATTTGTCTGTCTCACGCGAACCAAAATAGCAGAAGCTCTTTTCTGGCAGGTACAGATGGCTCCTCCGAAAAGCCGGAGAGCTTTGCCGATTCGAAAACAATTCGAATGAATGAATAAATAGATGGAATATTTGATTGATTGCTTGCTTGCTTGCTTGATAAATTGATTGATTGATTGATTGATTGATTGATTGATTGATTGATTGATTGATTGATTGATTGATTGATTGATTGATTGATTGATTGATTGATTGATTGATTGATTGATGAAGGGATGTATGGTGATGGGTTCATGGATGAATAATGAATGAAAAAATCGTGAATCTATGCCATTTTTGTGGATCACAAGGCTAAATTGGACCAGAGAAATACCCCAGTACTAGCATACAGTATTCTCAAACACGAATTTAGAATCTCGCTGCTGGTGAATGTCATTAAAACATTAAATCACGTCAAATCAAATCCCAAATAGCTGTTCCATTTCAATGCAATCTACTAATGAGTCCTAAATAGCACAGACATAATTTCAGATCGCTATTCAGACACTACCAGCATTAATATTTGAATGTGTGTGTCCCAGCAACGTACCCCGGTGGTTCCTCCATTCGGTTCCTCGTTTATCATTCCTTTATAAAACATAACATTCTGGACATTTAAACGTTTTGGCTTTCGATCAACTCATTTACATATGCTTAACATTTTGGTGTTTAGCATGCATGGTCAAAGTTTAGCATTTTATCACATCATCTAAATTCTATGTCTGTTCACGATATAACCATGCTGTACAACATTCCACAAACCAGCTCAATTTGTATCCAAAGATACTATTTGTATCCATCATTAAAACCAACAGAGTGTTCTGCAGTAGAGTGAGATTTAGTGAGATTTATGCAGTATCTGCTCACTTGAAAAGTAAGCAGATACTGCCTATAATTGCCTTTGCACGACATCATAGCCAACCAGTGAACACGACAAGATGAACCAATGTCGGAGTAACATCACACCAACATTGGCTCATCATCTAGTGTTTGCAGCCAACACCGCATCCTAGCGAACGAGACGACGAGACAATGTTGGGCTAATGTTGGGTCGATGTCCTAGACGGTGAATCAACATTAAACCAACATTGGCTCTGTGCCCTGTGTTTGCTGGGATGCGTTTCACTCACTGTAGTTTGATGAACGATTTAATCAGTTTTATTAGCAGGTTAGTTCGGTTATTGGTAATTAATTGTGTGATTAAGCATCAAGATTTGCAAATTTTTGGTCCCAAATTAAACAAATATATGAGTAATTTTCAGCCACTTGAAGCTGTGGATCGCGGTAGCGAGACACAACTTCAAGTGGCCGAAAATTAAACTATATATAACTTAAAAGGGTTAGATTGAAAAGCGTCGTACAATTGGCTAATTATTTCACTGCAGATTCGGAGAACACGAGACGTTGAACCAGAGGTGGTTTAATGTTGGCCCACCGTCCATAACGTTGGCCCAGCATCAAATCAACACTGAACAACATCTCGTATTCTTTTGAAATATTTATCATTTATTTCCTGATCAGGAATAAATATCTGCTAGAGTATACCACTTACTTGATGTGTCGTTGACTGGGTACCGTTTATAAATGTACCCTTGAAATCAAAGTGTCACATCTATCACTTGAATAAATGGTATATTATACGACCCATCACTTCCCAGAGGATATATAACGAAAGCTATATTTTTCTCGTACATGTTTTGTTGACATCGATCCAGCACCCAACAGCAATTATTGTATGATTGTTTGGTGAAAATGGTGTACTAATGTAATATATATTATATCAATGAAACAGCATGGCATGATATTTTTTTATAATATATGCACAGGGTGTCTCCAGCCCTAAGGTCACTATAATATATGCACAGGGTGTCTCAAACTCAGTCTGAACGTGTTTTGATAGAATAGCCGATTTACCTATAAACATCGCTAAACAGAATATACAATTTTATGGGAATTTTGCAGGTGAACTCATCGGCTAAGTATGGTATTTTATGATAACGGAATGACGAGTGGTGATTGGATGATTCTGCCAGTGCTAATTGGTCAGGAGTGGAATACCATACCTGACCGAAATTTTCGATATTATAAAAAATACAAAAATAATGTGTGATAGCAGAAACACATTATATGCATAATAAAAGTGACACAATTCTTATTAGAATTTTTCCTTGGCAAGGCCCCACCCACTCAAGTGCCGAAGCCTCTCTTATGAGGGTCCCTCACTTGAGTTCCGGTGTAAGAGGGGGGGGGGGACAGCCCAGAGAAAATATCCGCATGTTTTTGTATGATCTTTTCCGCGCACACGATAATGTTCATCGAGACCCCCATACGAGTTAAAGCACATGGCGGATCCACATTGAAAAAATATATGGGGGTTTGACACTTCCAATTTACTAGAGTAGTGCCTCAAGTTGAGGCACTACAACAGGGAATTTCATGTGTCAAATATCGATATTTCTGGAAATTTGATAGATGTTAAGACATTTTGAAAAGGGGCGTTAGCCCCCTGACAACCCCCCCCCCCCCCCCCCTGGATCCGCCACTGAATCACTTGTACATTTACCAGAGGTTGTGGCAAATATCACATCGTCTCCTGTAGCCCAAAGGGTTGTATGCGCCACTCAACGAAGTTCGTTGAGTGGCGCATACAACCCTTTGGGCTCAAGCTGACGATATATTGCTGGTTCACAATGTGATGCACTCTTGAAAGCAAACGGTTATTACATGCAATGCACCTAACCTGCACCCACACTTAATAAATATGCACATATTTAATTACTTATGTAAATACACAGACTTATTCATTTTCTTCACAGTATATTTTCTTATTCATTCACCTGCACCCTTCATAATCTTGTGACTGTGTTTATGTTTCACATTCACGTGTATAGATCACTAGCTCTAATATGTAGATAAATATCAAACCCTTTGGGCGCCAATCAACACTATAAAAGCATTTTATCTTTATTAATAAAGACATTTTTTCAAGGTTTTTTGGAAAATAAAATTGTTTTAAATAAGCAGCATCTGTGGATTTCTTGTCACAAATTAAACCCATGAGTATTTTTTTACTACTCTTAAGTTGTGTGCCGTGATAGCGAGACACAACTTGAAATTGTTTAAATTTGTTATTTTCTGTTGGCGCTGAAAGGGTTTAAAAGATTATAGATATGGCAAGAAGCGTAGATATTATTGACCAATCCGAATCTAGAGAGATATTAGGCCCTGATATGAAAATATTGAACTATTTGATTAACTGCATCTACCACAAAATATTTTGTGCAAAAGTGAGGTGCTATTAATATATGATTTTCACTGTTATACTATACACATTTAAACAATGATGTTTTGAGAAATAAATTATCACTCTCGCGTTTGACATCATGGAATTAAAAGTTTATATATTTTACAACGTACAAAGTTTGACCCTTTAATACCAATGTGACGAACTACCATTTAAACCGGTAGTGACATCTCGGTGGTTTACACAGTAATAGTTTGCGTCATTTTATTCAGAAGTAAGGTAAATTAGATACTTGAAATTTGCCCTGATTTTTCTGCTAATATTATATTTTGCCTCGGGTATTGTATGACACTGTATATTCATGTCCGATATGTCAAGTCAAGTCATTCGATTTCGCAATAAAACGAGTAAGAAAACAAATGTGTCTCTTTTTTAAACCAAAGCCATATTTATATTCAAATTATTATAAAGATAGGTTTTTATTTACTAACAATAAATACTCCAGTATAAGGGCATAACCCTATTTGGTTCTCACAAATTCCAGATACATCAACAGTTGTGAATTTCAGATATTCGGCATATTGTTGAAATACTTTAGTTTAATAAAAATAATAACATGAAATGCAACAGGCAACTTAGACGTTTTGACATTTATGACTAAAACCAGGTGCTGGGCAGGCTCATATTAGGAGTTTTGATGTTGTGGTCATTGCCCCTGGACAAGTCTTTGGTAATCAATAAAGCCATAAACTACATACTTATTCAGCGGCAAAAACAGCCAATATCTACGATTTATAGCAGGTTATCTAAATAAATTATTTATCAACAATTCAGGGACAGTGTTCAAATCAGTCTTAGTTTAATGATGGGCCAGCGTCGTAGACGGTGGACCAACATCAAACCAAAATTGGGTGAACTAAGCTGTTTTCTTGGAAGTTGATATATTATAAATAGCACACCTGAGTGTGTGTAAGGGGGGAGCGACCAAGATGTATAAACAATGTTTTTAATGATTGACCTCGCGCGTAAAGCCGTGACAATAAAAGCTATTTTAACATATTACCGTTTTCATATATATTTTTTGCGCTCATTTACACTAATGACAGTCTCATACAGCTACTGTCGCAATTCCCACTTACAAGTCAACAAAATGTTATTTGAGAACATAATGTCTGTAAATTTCAAATGCTTAAAACGGCATCAATTCGACGAAATAAATAGCATGTTGTCTTGAGTGGCATATTTTAATTATTACACTGCGGGGATCGACTTTAGACGTCAAAATCTGACATCTGCAAATGTTTAATACAAGCATGAATATAGTCGTTTGTAATATTATAATTATGTTTTATCAGCTGATCAAATCATAGTTATTGCCTTATTGGAAATGAAATGTCTGCAGAAACATCAAGATTTATAAATGTTTGATCTCAAATTAAACAAAAAAATTGTTATTTTCATTCACTTGAAGTTGTGGGTCGCGGTAGCGAGACACAACTTCAAGTGGTGTAAATTGAGAGCGTCGCTCGCACTAAAGGGGTTAACACGCGATATTGAAACTGTGGAAACTCAATTTTGGGACAGCACCATATAGGACAGGTAGCATGTATGATCACAGAAGAGATTTTATCGGATCAATTCTAGTGTGAACTGCGACAAAAAAAAAATATTTACCAAGAGCTGTTTACCAGTTTATTAAACATGGTATTACATTCACTTGCCAGCGTCAGCAGAATACAGTAAATATGCCACATAAATCTGTGAATGAACCGGACAGCGTAATTTACAAGGCCTACTAGTCGCCGGGAAGCACCAGATTTCAAGAGCGTTGGCTTGGCAATAAATAAGCGCTCGAAAAATGTATGGGTTGCCATTGGTACTGTCGGTCCACGGAGTCCATCTAGAAATCTACGGAATGTACGTTATCTTGTGCATCAACGTTTGAAGCTAAAAAATCACATTTACAGATTAGTCCAATTTTAACCAGATGTATCGGATCATATTGAATTGTAGTAACACATTACTACCTGCGTAGTAAATGCATAACGATTCCTGGGTATTAATAGATACAACCAGAAAGATTTGTGAGGGGAAGCCATCAATAAATCTATGCGGTGTAAATCCATTCATGGTAAGGCCAGGGGGCTGCAAAAATACGGCAAGCTGTTGTAAATGTGGCCGTGTCTCTGAATGGCTGACACAAGACATCCACCCAATTTTAGGTCAACGTTGGCCTACCGTCTTCGACGCTGGTACAACATTAACCCAGAATTGGGTGCTAGCAGAGGAATGGCTGACAAAGGGAGGTCTGCCTCAGGGGGGGGGGGAATGCATGACTGAGGGGGGAGGGGGGGATGCATGACTGAGGAGGAAATGACAGGGAAATAAAGCAGCCAGGGGATCAACATCCAGTGCCATGGTGGGGTGCATGAGGCATCTCAGTAAAAACATTTGTACAACATTTATACAATGTTAGACCAACGTTGGCCGGAATTGTATAAATGTTATACAAATGGTTTGTGCTTACTGGGATTCTAAGACATCGTCGCGGACGGTGGGCTGGCCACAGTAGCTGAAACAGGTAGACTGGGGCAGCGTCACAGACATTAATCGTGGGGGGTATGAGGCATCAGACAAATATGCTGGTTTGAGATTGGAGTAGCGTCTAAGACAGTGGGCCAGCATTAATCGGGGGGTGCATGAAGCAACAATAAAATGAATGGGCTTTATGCCAACTTTGAGGATGGTGCGATGTATGAGATGACGGGTGTGGGCCAGCATTATTCGTGGGATGCATGAGGCATCAGACCAATGCTGGTTTGAGATTGGGGTAGCGTCGCAGATCGTTTCTGGAAAAGCGAAATAAAACCAATGATGTTCTAATGCTTGACCAGCGGTGGGCCAGCAGCACCCTAGGAAAACGAAACATGAATCCCATGTTGTAGACGGCATTCCTAAATCCTAATTAAAATCTTGTGCGTGAAATGTCACACAAATAAGAAAAAAGCCGTAACATTTCACAAGATTAAATTGCATACCTTTGTCTAACCACTACCTTCTGAAACCGATTGAATGTTTTGGTGCAAATTAGTAATCTAAACATGAATTACATGATGCTAGAAATGTCATGCTGTTAAGGCAAAACAAAAAAATTGTTTGTTCCTGGTAAACCAACCGACCCTACTTTTAGGTGTCGACTCTAGTTTTTTTCAAGATCTGCCGACACTAATTCTTTTTATCAATAAATAACAAAGCTAATATTCTGATCGGCGCACAGTATGAAAAAAGTTACTGTTTATGCAAAATTTGTTTATTTTGCTTTGCTGCACAAAAATAACCAGCATGTGCATCACCTAGGGTGTAGCAAAAAAAAATCGACCTACCTACCCTATTTCTAAAAAGCCCGTTATCGAAAACATACAATTAATTTTTTTAGGCCTATTCCCTTGTGCTGCTGAAATGCTGGTTTCTATTTTTCATTCATTTGAAACTGGAATTGCTGACCTAATTCCCAGCTTCAAATGATGAAAAATATTTCTATTTAACCCTTACAGTACGGATTCTGACCTCTAAAGTCTATCCCCGCACTGTAAGAAATAAAATATTTATAATGGTCGTAGACCAATAACATAGGTATTAACATGAAGCAGAAAGACCTAAGCAAGACATGTATGCTGATTTTAAATTGAAAAAACTTCTGGTGTCCATGGTTTATATAAAAATATTTCAGCGCTTTAAGGGTTAAGGGACATACAGATATCCCACATTGAATGAAATGAGGATCGATCACATTTTAATTTTTTCAGAGACATGCTATTTGATTCGAAATATCTTTAAGATCGTATAGCCTACATTGTCCTAGAATCAGAAGAGATAAGGTTAAAGATTAGTGACATTTACCATCATAAAAGCGAGCTACAGACAATCAACACAAAAGCCAGGCCATTGTGTAAGGAAAATGAATCTAACCTACTGTCATATGCTTCAAGCTAAATGTTCTCGTGACATTTTGTAATTATATGACTTTTTATATCACAACTGTATAATCATAATAATAGACAATTACATGTATACATTTACTAGAGTATTACCCTTTTCACTGCGGTGACCAACCATAGACGTCAGAATCTGATGTCTATAGTCGATCCCCGCACTGAAAGAGTAAAATATTTATAATAGCCGTAGACCCATAACCATGATAACAAAGGTATTCGAATGAAGCGAAAAGAGCTGACTAAGACAATGATTTCAAATTGAAAAAGACCTGAACTTGTTCTATATATTTCAGCATTATTCAGGTTAAGGAATACATGTCGTCCAATTTTTTGAAAAAATGTTTTGCCACTAATATTCCTGTAACATGAATAATAACAAATAACTTAGTCACAATTAATTTTGTCATCTGAACATGCTGAAGATGAAATTGTGAATACAAATTAGCTCAAGGGATAATTTACTAATGAACAGCAGTGGATAAATCATTAATTTACAATTTATAGAATATTTATTTTGGTTTGATATTTGTTCAGGGTATATATTGTTCCCCTTGAACATGAAAGGGTTTCTCCGCCACTTTGCAAATTGGAAGGTAAACCCTGGCAATTCTACAGGAACTACTAGTATATATTTTTGAAGCAGTAACTGAAAGAGAAAAGCTTGTATAGCCTGGTACTGGTAGGTCACTAAATGTCAATAAACTAACATTTAAGGTCGACTTATCCAGATGACGACACTATGCAGTTTTTAATCAAGGCACATATTTTGATTTGGATTAAAAATATTAACCAGTACATCGTAAAATACAGTTGTTGTCTTCCAGTCCAGCGTGTGCATTACATATTCTACGATTTGGCAAAAAAATTGTGTCCAAAGATTGGGCCCAAAAATAAAAGATTATTAAAATGTACTGACAATATTTCACAAAATGTCACAAAAAATGTTTCTATGCATCATGATTGGATTTCTCAAATTTAATTAAATGATTATTAATCCTTCATCATGATAACTTATGTGAATTTTCAATCACTTGAAGTTATGTCTTGCTACCGCGACCCACAACTTCAAGTGAGTGAAAATTATTGATATTTGTTTAATTTGACACAAAGTATTTGCGAATCTTGATGTTTAAACACTCATTTCATGCCCAATAACTGTGATTTAATCGACTAATAAAACAGGTTGACAACGGCCATAGTCGTGACCAGCAGGCGAAGGATTAAAACTGTAATAATTAAATGTGAGGTCGTGTGGAACCTACAGTTTCTGACAGGTGTGATAAACATGATAAAGTGGTTAGACACCACACAGTTACACTCTAGTGCACGATGTCAAACCAGAATGTGTTCTAACCCTGCAAACTCAACAGTACACAAAACATTTACACCATAATGTTACACCATAATGCATAATGCACAATCCAATACATGTGTATAACGATGCAAACTCAACTGTACACATAACATCATTTTCGTGCAAACGTAAACAATTACAAATTACATCAATTCAAAGTTTTCCCCATAGTCTCTTGATCACAGAATGAGATTATCAGCATCATTGCCTCTTACAGCGCAGGCATTGACATTAGACTGACGACTAAAGTCCAACCCCACACTGTAAGAGTAAACATATTCATAATGGCCAGCCCATAGATTCATAACATAGGCATTTAAGTGAAGCGGAAAGAGCTAACTAAGACCTTTATGATGATTTCAAAATGAAAAAACACCTTTGGTCTCCATGGGTAATACAAAAAAATCAGCGCTTTAACGGTTAAATATGAAGCAAAAATAATAATTATACAATAGTGTGTGTTCGGAGGTAATTATGTTCATTCGATAACTGATTGTGAGCGTTGATCACGACCAGGTGATTTCAAAACCGAGCCGAAGGCGAGGTTTTCAAATCACCTGGGATCTGAATCAAATCTAAAATTAACATTATTTCCGACAAAACACTCGCTATTACAATTATTACCATCAAAGACCATGCACTTGGCCGGAATATCTGGTTGGCCATAATGAACACTGCCCCCTTTAGCATTTAGGATGTTGATACTGCAACTGGAAGGTGGTGTGTTAATGTGCATTGAATAGCAGCATGTATTGCTGGGCGTCAAAACACCTGCATTTGGTCCAAAGCATTTGCAACAAAACAGGTTCTTTGTAGCTAGGATAAAGATCTTCAAAGCAACTGTTTAACACAAACTTGATGTTGTGGATCGTGTCAGCAAGACACAAAGTCCCCAAATGAGTGAAATTCCAATAGCACAAAGACGGTAATATTTCCCATTTTCTCAACTGGTACGGAGCCGACATGTGACTCATTTCGTGCAGATGAGTCACAAATGAGTGAGAATTCCAATAATACAAAGGCTGTAAAATTGTGAATACAGTAGGATCTGCCATAAGCAGCTGCCTCTTATGAGCAAACAACCTTTTACATGGGGCCACTTGCCCATTTTCCTCAAAAAACATTTTATGCATAAAAATATATATAGCCACCTGTCGTCATAGGCATTTGTAGTTGTATGTTATATTAACCCTTTCAAGCCTGATCTTACATTGTCATCTTTATCCACTACAAGCCGCGGATTGCTGTCGCAATTCTCGACTTGTAGTGAATGAAGATGACTTGATGTGGGTGAAAAAGTAAAGAAAATTGCCATGTATAGGTAAACCAGTTTCATAGAAATTTTCATTCCAAACCCCTTGTTGTAAGAAAACTAAGCCTGTTTTTAGGGATGTAAAAAGATGCTTTAATGCATCGTGAGGGCTTGAAGGGTTAATTAGCAAATTGCAAAATACATGTATCTATTTCTGAGCAGTGCACAATGTTCACCAGATGGCAGTCTAAAAGCCATTACAACACATGTTATGAGGCACACCTAGTGATTAAAAACCAAGGTCTTGAAATTTCAGTGCTCACTATCTTACAATGCATAACATAAATAGCCAAATAGAACTAATGTTGCATCGCAGTATAGTAGGGGTGCAAACCCAGGTCCTGTGTTGGGTTAATGGTGGGCCACCATTTACAAATCTGGCCAGCATTAAGCCCTCACAGGTTCAACACCAGGTCAGAAAATGTGATGTGATACAGTCAAATTATGCCCTGTATCACAACTAACCTGACAAGTTCTGCATAATTACCAATCATCCAAGCTTGTAGCAGCCATGCCTGCAGTACATGTATAAAACTGAACGAAGCAGTCACACTGAATGAAAGCCATATCAGCCTGGCATATAGTATACTTAGCAGAGTACAACGTAGATGACAAAAAAAATTAACCGTTTTTCAAACATTACATGTAGTTTTTTCATATTTACTTGTTTTTCACAGGCAAACAATTACCATGCAAATTAGGACAAATCCTTAAGGAAAACAAAATAATTATATATAGAGAGAGACTTGGCATTTCTGATACCACACAGTCTTCTTGTATCAGCATGATCAGGAATGTGGTATATAAAAGTGGTACTCACCCCTCGTAGAAAACGTAGCTCAGCTTCACATTTCTTGCGTAGTTTGTTCATGCCATGTATACCAGAATGGTCGTCACACTGCTTCAATAATTCCTGAGACAGATCCAGTAATCGCTTCAGTTTATCAGCTGTACTTATGTCTGCTATTGCCGCAGCAGCTTCTGCCACACGCTGCTCTGGAGATAAACCTAGATCACAAAAAACATGCTTCATGCATCTGACAAATGAAAACAATCAAGGACTTTGCAAGGGGACCACCATTCAAATTGTAGTATTTTCAAAATAAATATTTTGAGACTGATTTTTCATGAAATATATAATAGTCTAAAGAACATGCTGAAAATAAATATTTAATGGTCCTCATCAATACTAAGCCTACCTCGGGATCCAACTTTGTAGACAGAAAAAATTCATT
Organism: Flabesymbios commensalis; assembly: GCA_964017125.1. Lineage (NCBI taxonomy): Eukaryota > Metazoa > Annelida > Polychaeta > Terebellida > Flabelligeridae > Flabesymbios > Flabesymbios commensalis. Next base: position 9,992,810 of record OZ024910.1, on the reverse strand, counting down.
TTAAGAAAGTGAAATAAATATTTTGCTCGAGGCTATGTGTGAAATAAATAAAATATTGCAGACAGGAGGTGAAATAATTAATTTGTGCAGTTCAAAAATCCAGCCACCCCCCCCCCCCCCCGCCTAGTAATTGACCCCCTAATGTTGGACCGCAAGGAAAAATCCCAAGGATCAATTCAAACAGCAAAAGCAGCATTAACCCTTTCAGCACTGAATTATTTTGTAAAAACCATGGAGACAAAAGGTGTTTTTTTCAATTTGATATCATCATGAATGTCTTAGTTAGCTCTTTCTGATTAATTTGAATACCTATGTTATGGGTCTATGACCATTATTAAATATTTTTACCCTTACAGTGCGGGGATCGACTTTAGTCGTCACAATGTGACGTCCACAGACGTCAGATTCTGACGACTAAAGTCAGTTCCCGCGCTGTAAGGGTTAACCATTCCTCACAGCGCTGAAATATTTTGAATAAACCATGGAGACCAAATATTTTTTACAATTTGAAAATAACATAAATGTCTCAGTTAGCTTTTTCCGATTCATTTGAATACCTATGTTATGGGTCTACGACCAGTATAAATATTTTTACTCTTACAGTGCGGAGATCAACTTTAATCTTCACAATCTGACATCTACGACGTCAGATTTTAACGACTGAAGTCAGTCCCCGCGCTGTAAGGGTTAACCATTCCTTACAGTGCTGTTATATTTTGAATAAACCATGGAGACCAAATGTTTGTTCAATTTGAAATTATCATAAATGTCTTAGTCAGCTCTTTCCGATTCATTTGAATATATATGTTATGGGTCTACAGCCATTAGAAATATTTTAATTCTTTTAGTGCAAGAACTGTATTTATACGTCAGAATCTGATGTCTATAGACGTCAGATTCTGGTGTACATATGTATAAAGACGTTCCCCACGCTGAACATCCTGGGAGGGTTAACTACATTTATCATTATTTTTTAGTGTCACAGCAATGCTGCCCTATAAAAGAATACATGTACATATAAAATAATACACATCACTATGGTATTTTCCAATATCATTAATATGGATCGTTTGTCAAAATCTAAGGACTTTCAATACAAGTACTTATTTGCTAAATATCACATTTTTCTAACACTTTCAATTACAAAACCTGAAAAAATAATAAGCCTCAGAATAGTCCATAACTTCAAAACATATAGAACGTCATCAAGAAAGAAACATGCTGTTTCTAGGGGAAAAAATTAAATTCCAAAGTGATAGATGTAGGGCCTAATATATTGGTAAATTGCACTAACATTAGAACAAGTTTGAAACTTGTGACGTTTTGATTTGCCTTGCTGTGAAATTGCCCAGACATTGATATAATGATCTTGTTGTAGATGGTAGCCTTGGTCCACCTACTTATATCGCTCTCACGGATTGCCATGTTAAAAAATTTTGCTTTTCTAGTTTAAACTTTGACTTCAGGATAAGCGACCCACACCTCTACACTGTGTGGCTTTATATGGCAAGTGCAAATAGCAATTTTTAACAAGGCGCTGTACCATGCTGCCCTTTGTGGGCACCATGTTGCCCTTCATGAGACCCATATTGCCCTTCTAAATCAGTCTTCAGAAAGCGCATGGCCCTTTGATCTATTGTCACATCGCATTCAGCTCCACCCAGATGATTGTGACTGATTTACTGGTAAACCTGTCTAAAACACCTTGATCATGTGCGTTCTCTAATGTTGTGTGCTCACACCTAATTATGTAAGGCCAGATTTTTTAATATATGTTTTATGGGCAGAAATTGGTAGGATGCAATGTTGGTATTCTGAATGAAAATAAAATTTACACTCAGATATATATCTTAAAAACGCGGACTGTGTTGAAAGCATAACTCTTTGAGGGGGTTGATCAGACAAATGTAAAGCAGTTTCTGGGAATGACCTCAGCTTCTGGTAGGCACGCAGGATGGTTTTATAGGCCTCGGATAGTCAGGGGATAGTTGTGCATGTCTGTTCTCAGGACTGCAAAACATGATGAAATCAGAGAGTTTTTATAAGAAAAAAATATATTATGTGGAATGACACGTTGGGGTATTGAGAATCTAAAGCGGCAGAAATAAAATAAATGAAATTTAAAAAAATATAATTTTATTTTTATTTTATTTTGGTTAAATCGATGTCGACGGGCCGTAAAACATAATAAAAAGTCTGTACCAATCCCTGATGATGATGAGTACATTGTTGTCATCACTGGCAATGCATGTAGGTTATGTTTATCACTTTAATTAGTGAGAAAAAGGTTACTGTAAATACCTAAACCGGGTGTCTGTCTTGCCTGCAGGGAATAATTTGTCCCAGAAAAATTGTGTAGCAGTTTAGCAGCCGCGAATATGCAGAACAACTATTCTCCATGCCAAAAACTGCTACACCAACATATTACTGTGTAGCATATGCCCAAAATTGAGTAGCAAACTGCTCCGCTACACCAGACAAATTATTCCCTGGCCTGGTGCCCCCAATGATAGGTGGTGACGATGAAACACTGCAGTGCAGGCTTGTGCTTCTACAGGGTTTTATTTTTTTCATGATTTTTAATGTACTTGTTTGTAATTGAAGAAATATTTTTCTCTCTGTGTCGAAATGAAACTATATTGTAATATTGACAATTAGAATCACCCTGTGCAAATTGCACGGGCTGGGCCACTGTTTCACATTCTTCACGAAACAAACACCCAACATTGGGATTGAACGCCTCTTGCTTTTTTGGTGCACTTAAGACAGGTGTCACTCTCATCTGCTTGGCTCCCTCCCAGTGGACATGTGGTGTGAAACCTTCGCTACCGCGACACACAACTTCAAGTGACTGAAAATGTATGTGATTTGTGAAATTTAGGTCCCAGCATAATAAAACTTTGCATATTTTTCATTTAACAACCAGTTATCAACCTGGGTAATGCTGGTGCTAATAAAAACACAGAATGTCCACTCTAGTCACTTAAGTGTTCCAGGGGTTAAGTCAAACATTTTTGGTAGACCGGATACCCATAGGCCTACATGTTGATGATGATTGTAGACCTACATGCTGGGATCTCAACAAATCTTTTTGTCATGGTGGACACTGGTCCAGTGTAGGCCTACTTTGAAAATATAATGGACCAGACGAAATTTTGGCAGACATCATTTTCAATCATACATTATATGTGTCAACAATGAGTTATAATATGAGATTCAGGATGCTCTGACCTTTGAATTTGGCATTATTTGATAAATCATGATGATAAAAGGCAGGGTTTCAGCCAGGGGGGGGGTCCGGGGGGGGGGAGGTCCAGACCCCCCCCACTCAGCACCACAGGGGGGATAACCGCCTTGTTGGCAAAAAAAATAAAAATATATTCCATATTTTACTGTCATTTCAGTTAAAATAGGCCATTTTAAGCAACAAAATTTCCTGTGGGACGATCCCCAGACCCCCACCCCTTCTGGACCCCCCCTCTCAAACATTCCTGGCGGAAACCCTGAAAGGTATTTGTACACTTTCTTAACTTCAGGCCTACTGATCCCAAAAATAATATGATTTGATTCCAAGTCTTTTAAGTAGGCCTATCTGATATTCGGTGAACCAATGAGATATGATACCTAAAGGCTGGCTCTGCACCCGTCTTTTGGGCAAGTACAAAGTTAAAATGACGGGCAAAAATTGACCAAATTACACTGTATTAAAAGAGAAAATGCTCGGGCAGTTATGCAAAAATTGGAAAAAAAGACCGGCAGTTGTCTAATCCTAGCTAAGACAGTGCTCCCATCAGTGTGTATTCCGGTGGATTTCGGTGAATCTGTACTTGTGTTCGGAGATACTGCTAAAAATGTCCATTACTTTTTAATGACGAGCTGAGCAGGCGATTCTCTCGCTGAAATGCTACTGATAATAAAAAAAACTATTTTCGACATGATTAATGGAGGTCAAGTCTTAGTTAGATATTAGATTATTACCGTCCAAAGAAATGTCCCACGATTAATTTAACAAATCCAATGCGGTCAGACATTATACCGGAAAGACACGAAAAGACGGGGTGCATGATATATGAACTAAATATTTCATATTGTATCATGTTTAAAACGCCCAACACAGTGTATTTACCAAATTTTATTTAAAAATATAAATTATCTCTTGCCTAATTCGACATTTTAAAGTCTGTCAATGAGCGCTATACATTGCAATGTAGGCAGTCCCGCGTCTCCGCGTGTTTAATACGTGATTATCAGACTATATACGAAGTATGAAATGAAAATATTACAGATAAGTAGCCGAATTCGGCAATTCAAAGTGTGTCAATGAGCGCTATACATTGTAATGTATTATATCAACAAGATTATATCAATAAGTTCAGCCTTACCGAAAAGACGTCAAATAATGGGGGCTCTTAAGATGATATATAAGACTAAGTGTGCACTTCTGGATAAAATTGTGCATTTTTGCACACAAATAGTTAGGATATTGCTGTACAGAAATTTTGATGGAAGCAAGTTATTACGTCCAGTTTTTGACCGCCATTCTGGTTTTTAAAATGGCCCCCACTTGGTACCTATATTCAGCAATATTTTAAGAAGGAAGACAATTGGAGAGCTCATAACAGCTGATTATTTCATGAACGAACCCTAGAAGTATTTAGATTAACATAGTAGACGTTCTAAAAAATATTCCTCAAACACTTTCAGATACTCAAGATGGCCGCCAGCTTATATTCATATATTTGATAAATAGCTTCAATTGATCGATTTTAGCTTGATTTTCTTTTGTAATTTACCATTTCAAATAGTCAGTAAAGCTATATAGACTACCCCAGCAATTTTTCAAACATATTTAACCTTTTTATCCCTTTTATTCCTCAATTTTATATGAATTTTCTTTTGTAATACATCATTTCAACAAGTTTTATGGTCTGTGAGTCCTGAAACTGAAAAATGAAATCACGTATTAAATAACCCACAATAAAAAAGGATGTGATCTCGTATAATCATGCCGTCTCTAGGCGTTTTTTTGCTAAGGCTGAAATTGTATTGATAATACATTACAATGCATACCGCTCATTGACGCACTTTAAATTGCCGAGTTCGGCTACTTATCTTTACCATTTAATCTTATGTTTCGTATATACAGCCCCTCCAGATGCGACCCCCTTCAGATCCGACTTCTCCTATTATGCGACTTTTTTTCTGAGCACTGTTAAGCACCCCTTAAATGAGACTTCCCCTCTCCCAGGACATGCGACCTTCAAATCATGGCACTACCTAGCACCTCCCTCTAAAGATACAACTGTTTGAAATTAGCTGCTCAGTGGCACTGTCAGCCTGGCATGAGCTGCGGTCTGAAGATATTGCTTGTGTGTACATACCGTCGATTACAGCCCAGTAGATACATATGCTAAGCCACTGTCGGCTTAAGGCTGGTACAGCGTCGTATAAGGTGGGCCAGCATTGACACAATCTTGGTCAACACACTGTGAAGATGTGTTTTGGTAGCTTCAAATCACCGCACCAGATAGCGATATCCTTCTAAAGATACGACTTTTTGAAATTAGCTGTTCCCAGACTGTGTCATGTCTGCAGATGTCTGTCAGCCCTACATCATGTACACTGACAAAAGATGACTCTTTATAATAATGTTTCCAGCTGACTAAATGTATAACGACTTTAATATTCTAGTCACATTGTTGGGAACGCATTTCAGGTTATAGTGGCTGAAAAATGCTTTCCGGTGATATAACTATTTTTACTGTATCTTAAATACTTTTTCTGTTATTAATTTAAAACCATGTTTAAATGGGATTTCATTGTAGATATGTATTTACATACGGTGCAGTTAACATCCAGTGCACCGTTGGCTTTACAAGGTGCATTACAACACTAATTAGCAGGGGACGTCAACGGTGTCAGTGTGTCGCTAGTTGTGATAAACATCCCACTTGAAGTACCTAACTTTTTCAATTATGGTCTCACGGACATGTAATAAATATCACCAGAAAGCTTATTCAACGCTGAAAATTATGATATAAATTAGCTAATGATAGCTCCCAAACTCATGAAGTTATTGATTTGGAAAATGAGGCAGCTGTAACAGTCATCATCATGGGAAATAGACGTAAACGCGGTACGCCGCCACGAGACGCCAAACCGATGCTGCCATTGACGACGATGGCCTAGCATTAGAACAACACTGCACCAACGTCTCGCGCCGACCATATTCACAACCACGTGCATTACAGAGTGTATACACGTGAAGTAATATCTGTGCTAGTGTTGTCGGTTGTCGGTATTGTCTGTTTAACTTCACATCTTAGTCAACATAGAAGACGCCTGCGTCGCCTGTTTGCCATTGAATATTTTAATGAGAATACAGTCTACATCCTGGCATCATCCATAACATTTGTTTTTAAATTTTTATTTGGTAATGTAATATTGATCACATATCGATGCACATATATAATAAACAAGACCCAACTGCGTTTATTAGGGATGATAGGGTACATTGTTTTAATGCTGGGCCAGAATGGAGCACTATGACTCAGTATTCAACCTGTAGTCTTAACTTTTGACGTTGACATCAATTGAAAGTAGCCGTCACAGTTAGTGTCACATGTTTTGTACTGTAAAGCAAATGTGGAAAAAACACTGCCTCAATGCTTATGAAAACACAAGCCACTTCCAGTATATTACGTGTTACTGTTAGAACAGGCAATTACCACAGACTGTCAACCGCGCTGATCGTGTCACAACGAAAATGGAGGTGTTTAAAGGGGGCTGTCTTAAACATCAAATTCGACCCATTTTACGATTTTTCTAGAGTTTTTTTCACCCCTCCCAGATACGACTACCCCTTGGATGCGACTTTGGTTCTCTGGCAGTATGAAAGTCGTATCAGAGGGGGACTACTGTAGTCTGATGATCACTTATTAAACACGCTATTATAGGAATTAATGCCATCACGTATAATCCTGCCGTTTTCAGGTGTCTTTTCGGCGATGCGGGACTGCCCATTGATATTACATGTATTGCATGTATAGCGCTCATTGACAGACTTTAAAATGCCGAATTAGGTAAGATATAATTAATATTTGTTTATAAAATTTCTTATGTACACTGTGGGGGATGTACTAAACATGATACAATATGAAATACTTAGTTCCTATTTCATCTGTCCCGTCTTTTCGGTATAATTCCCGAGACCCATCGAACCCAAAAGACAATTTGTAAAATAACCAAAAATAATCAGATAATACGTGAGGCATGTAGTTACTCGGATAACAGCTGACATGTAGCCTACAAATTACATGGGTACAAGTTCGACAGTGTCCACTTGATTTCATGATTATTATTTTATTGGTATCCGGTCATTTCGGCCCCCTGCCGGTTCAACCCCCTACACATTCGGCCCCCTACATGTTCAGCCCCCTGCACGCTGGCCCCCTGCATGTTCAACCCCCTACCATGCACTTATTTCAAAAGTTCGACTTTTGTAATAAAATTACTTTTATAAGGATGCCATAATTTAAACTGACTACATCAATGTCAAATGGTCTTGAAATACCGGATTATGTTTAAATAAGATATCAAAAAAATTTCATGAAAATCAGTTGATAATTGACAGAGAAATCAACGAAAAACATGCGCTACTATTTAGTTGTGGCATATAGCCAGCCTAGTTATTCTCATACAATTCGCTACTGTTACATCGATTTTCTTAAACGAAATAGGGGGGCTTATCGTTTTTTCCGCAACCAAAAGGAGGTGTATATGAATAAAGTGAAATGACACTTCTTTGTCAGTATTTCGCGGCTTCTTCTTGACCAAACTAACCTTTCTAAGGTGCTGCTTCTGCTAATGATATGCTCCAAGTGAAGATCCTGTGACTAACATGTATATAACAATTATCACGGTTATAATTTCACCTATATATGACACTCCTTTGTTAGTTTTTTTGTGTCTTCTCCTTGACCTGACTAACACGCCTAGGCGAACGTGTTGCTCCAGTTAACGATATGCTCCACGTATATCCTGTGAATAACACACATAACAGTTATCACAGTTACAATAATGCTAGACAAGGCACCTGTCTGCACTTCGTTTCCAGACGGGGAGCTGGATGTTGTTTAAAGATTCTAGAAATTCAAACAAAATGGCCGTCTTTTATACTCTTCATACCATCTCGATTCGAATTTTTAATTGTTTATATTTTCCTGACGCGACCTTAAAAACTTATTAACGGTGGCGGCCATACATTTTTTAGTGTCACAAATTGATTGTACACCACTAGACAGTCAGATGAGGGTGTGCAGATATCACACTGGTGCCTCGTCTGTTTTTTCAATAGGCAGCTTGTCAACCGGGGGCGGGACCGGTTGACAATGTTGACTACAATAATGCATGACACTAGAAATAGTAATATTATTTCTTATTAGCCTATATTTATTAAGTGGTATCTAAAGTGTTTTCATTATTTTTTTTTATGTTATTATATGCCTCATATTATGTAACCTGTGCAACAGTCCTCTCATGGCTTTTCACTCGCCAATTATTCTAGAGACGGATTTTCTGTCTACATATTATGTACCATGGCTATATTACAAATATATAGAGCATAACTCTGTTATAATTTGTAATAGTAAATATTGTAAAAAACATTTTATTACAATGTAGGCCTAGATATTTTTAATACATTTTGTGAAGAATATTTATATGTGTGGCTATTCTATATGAATAAACAATATTTTTGTCCAGTTTCTTGTTGTGTTTTTTTATTCTGAACTCAGAGAGAGCGGGGTTGACCTGAGCGACATCTATGTGTGGAGAATGGGATTTCTTACTTACTTTTATTTGTATTTTTTTCTAACAATTAATTCGAGGTGCAACTGGTAACTTATAATGCATAGCGCAGGGGGCCGAACGTGCAGGGGGGCGAACGTGTAGGCAGCCGAACATGCAGTGGGCCGAACGTGCAGGGGGGCGAGCGTGCAGGGGGCCGAAATGACTGGCATTTCAGTGTGAGAGTTTAGTTTCCCAAATTTCCGATTTCTCGTTTTGATAATGATATAGCACCTGTTAATTACAAACATTTTAAAGTCACCTCATCCTGTAATAATCACTAAAAATCGTAGATTAAAAGATCATGAAAATATTTACCTGACATTTTTTATTAAACTTGATTTATTACTCAAATTGAAAGAGAAAAGTCATTCGTATTTCTTTTGAGCGATAATCGATGATATAATCAATAATCCAACCAGTCAGGTACAAATAATTTTTCTAGAGATGCATACGAGATGACAGATGAAGAACACAATTCTTCTTCATGAGGTAGATCTGTAGGATCCCTGCTTCGCTCGATTACTGTGACAGTCGTCTCTGATCTCCCCGGACGCGGTGAGACAGGAGATGACTGCCTCATTTTGGTACCTCAGTGCCATGTGCATGTGGCCGAATCCTATGCGATCGTAGCATTTTTCCCGCACTTGTGATATAGCTCTTGGCGGCTGCGGACATGCCGCCGGTCGTCCGCTCGGAGTTTGACTAAGACATGTCGTGCGCGGGGTTGTGCATTGCTGTTATTCGATGTCTAGACCAATAAATATAATAATCTGAAGTGAAGTTTTGTGAGTTAATCGGAACCGTCGACCTGACGGGGAAAGATGAAGTTTACGATATGTTGGTGAGTGTTTGGTGGCTTCTGCCGTTCACCCTTCAACAAGCCACACCCCAACTCCCACACAGGTGACCCTGACGATTGATCGAGAACGCAACAGTGTTTTTCACCAAGCATCAAGTTGAAAACCGCAGTTTTCAAGGATAGTTTTTTATTAAAATATTAAGGGATTTTTTTGAAAAAAATCATGAGCATTTTTTTCGCCAAGGTACGTGAAAACTGTAGGTCACACTAATATGCCAGTTTAAACTAGCTAGAAAGAGTTATCAGAAGAGAAGTACGTTTTTTTACATCGAAAACAGCATAATTTTCATATTTTTTGCCAGAATTCCACCTGTTTGGCGCCTTTTCAAGATGGCGACCATGTCGGTTTTTCTAGAAGAACCGTGAAAAAAAAATTCTCATAGACCTAGTCTATATCCTTTTTAAAGTACGAGTTCTTAAAATGCTTTCATCCTATTAATGCCACAGTAGGCGAGTAGGAAGTGGGTGTTTTCGAAAACTCCATTTTTATCGTTGATCGCCATAATTGGGTGACTCGATTTAAAAATATCGCTTCGACTCAGATAACCTTTAATAGGATAAGGGCCAAATAAAATTGTTCGCCTAAAAATGAATGTGAATAAACAGTCCTAGTTGGTCTGTAAAATATATTTCCGGGACCGTAGGTCAATATTTTATCATTATAGCAATATGTTATTTCAGAGAATGCAGATTGTCATAAATGTATTTGGTAATTGGACGCTGGTTCCCCTAGTTTAGCTGATCGTCCGCCGTGGGCAAACACGTGTCCGCCATAACCGGCATGCACCTGGACAGTGGACCTGTGTCGCCACATTAGCATAAATTAGGCCACCATTTTGATTTTGTGGAGCAGACTATTCACGTGTCAAGATTATGCCAGTCTAGTCTCAAATAATTTTTTCTGCATACATATAAATTTTCTTTTTCAAAACTGTTAAAAAAAAAAACTATAAATAAGCAGTTTCGGAAAGGAAATTATAGCACAAGTTGTGCGAGATTTTGATAAAGTCATAGTATAATTTTTTCACGTCAAAACGCCCCCTGGTGTTTTGCGTCGCTCTAACCTACTCTTAGCGCCTTGTTTGGGCACAGAGTAGCTCATGAATATGCTAATGTGAGGCGAGACGCGGCTGCTGTTCAGTTTTGTACGTTCACCCACGATACAGGCCCGCTGGCCCAAGCATACAGCAATGAGCTGCCTGCTGCACATGTTAGCAGCAACCGATCATACACCATACACACACCCGCCACAAACCAAATAAACGCAACCGCTACGACGACAACAAATTTATACGTCAGTCAACGAAACGAAGCGAGCAATTGATTCGGACGTTATTAAGAATAAATCGGTGGTGAACGTAACACATATAAAAAAAAAAAGTGCAATGTTCACCGCAGAAATCATTTATCAGCGAAATGATATACTATATCATCAATCCGCGTAGACTACTGTCAGTCATGTTTTAAAATAATATTCTAAAAACAAATGTAGCTGTTTTTTATCGCAGTCACATTTAGCCTATCAGTTTGAGAACGAAATATTCTCATGATAGTCGATTTCCGTAGATCAAAACTTATATAAATAACGAAATATTCGACTTGACAGCTGCGCTATAGCGAAACATTGTCAATATTTGCATGTGTTTTTCGACTTGTGTGAAAAAAAAAATTTCACCCAGGTCGATTTACTATATACTATTATCATAGCTTAGCATAGCATGTAGTAATTATTTCTGGCATTTTATGTACAATTTTGACCTACAGTTTTCACAAAACAATTATATATGTGTGTGAATAAGTGAAAAGAAATTATGTGCAATCTCAGTGACGAATATTCAAACATCTCAGCAACCCCTGTATCTCGCAACATGCGACATAGCATGGACAATTTCTACAGCCTACATTTCTAAAGATTCAACATATACAGACATTTTTAATAAGGTCTAGACGGCGTTGTACAGCTAACCCACGCACGACACGTCACAAATAGTTGGTATGTGTTAATATGACATACCATTTTAATATCGTTTGAGATAGGCATAGAGCCAATAGGCCCGCAATCTCAAACGTTTCACTTGTTAAATATTTTTACAAACATTTCACAATGTCGACACCACACGATAGTTTCATGTCTACGCCTCTGGAAGGTCAGGGTGCTCGCCGAAAAGATAACTACTATCCGGACAGCGAGGAGAACAAAGTTCGCTTCCGCGAGGCCGACGATGAGTACCAACGACTCAAAGAAGATTTTGCTCGAATTGCTCGAAATCGACGCACAAGACATCACTCTAGGAACGATTCATCTAAGAGTCCTTCACCACGTAGAAGACAGCTTCCGAGACGTTCAACGAACTTACCTAAGTTCAAGATAGCAACATTTTACGCTACGGACGTTGAACTTTGGCTCAACCAGATCGAAACTCAGTTCGATCTTCATCAGATCCATGACGATGACGAGCGATACAGTCTAACATGCGCAGCACTCTCAGGCGAGGTCGCCTCCGACGTGAGGGACGTTCTACTTCAACCTTTCAGGTCGCATAAATATGAAAGCTTGAAAACCATTTTGATCGAGCGACGAGGTTTGACAACACCAGAATGAGTCAACAAAGTGATTTCCGGAGAAAGGATGGGCTCGTACATTCCCTCACGCTTTTTAAGGCGTCTACAGAAGACAGAAGGCTTTGGAACTAAAGCAGTTGTTGGAAAGGCGGTCATACGCCAAGCATTCATTCGGCAGATGCCAGCTTCAATCCGCGCTCATTTGGCCACACAACCAGATAGCGCCACACTGGAAAGTTTGGCCATGTTGGCCGACAGGGCCCTTGCCTCCGAAGCTGACGTCAAAGAGAGTAAGCCGGGGGTTGCGGAGATAAAGGTCGACGAAACCACTAAGCTAGTGGGATTGCTTAAGGACTTATCAAAGAGGCTCAAAAAATTAGAGACCGCGACTGCAGCAGAGAAGGAGAGAAATCAAGGACGTGGACGTGTAAATAATCACTATGCACCTAGGCCTACATTTATTCCAAATGTACAGGACACAGAGTTTGTTCCTAACAAACCTGGTAGTTTTAATAATGTACAGCAAAATACTCGTCCGAACGAACCGCCGCTGCAACATAATGTCGCTCAATCGACCGACACAGCCACTGCACAGGTTTGCTACTACCACCAAACTTTCGGTGAAAAGGCGCGTTTGTGCAGTGAACCCTGTTCATACTATAGCACATTAGGTCAGCACGAAGTAGCGAATATTGCGTTATCACACTCTAAGTTATTGTACGTCGCAGACAAAAATCATAAACGTAAATACTTGATTGACACGGGTGCAGCTGTCAGCGTTTTGCCGAAATCTTGCGCTAACAGGATTTCGGACGCAGACTGCCTTCCCCTGGTAGCCGCTAATAACACTACTATCAATACCTACGGCAACAGTAATCGCGTCGTCGACGTCGACTTAAAACGCGAATATCCGTGGACATTTATAGTAGCTAACTTGAAACAACCCATCATTAGGGCCGATTTTTTGCTTCATTATAATTTACTAGTAGACTTGAGAAGTCGATGTCTTCGAGACATGAGAACAGGTTTAGCTATTGCCGCTTCACTGTCGTCAATCAGACCACTGTCGTTGAACAGAGTAGACACTGTTCAGAATGAGTATACTAAACTTCTCGGTCAGTTCCCGGAACTGACTCGCCCTACGACAAAGGGTGAGACACGGTATAACGGTATAACGCACAAAATCGTAACGAAAGGACACCCGGTGTTCGAGGCCCACGACGATTGGCACCCGATAAACTTGTCACTGCGAAACGCGATTTCGACGAAATGATAAAATTAGGGGTCATCGAACCCAGCGACAGTGAGTGGTCCTCAGAGCTTCATATGGTACCGAAGAAAAATTGCGACTGGAGACAATGTGGAGACTACAGAAGCTTAAACGCTCAAACCGTACCTGACCGTTATCCAATTCAACATATTCAGGATTTCACGCAGCGCTTAGCCAGCTCGAAGATTTTTTCAAAAATTGGTTTTGTTAAAGCCTATTACCAAATTCCGGTGGAACCGTCTGATGTACATAAGACAGCCTTACTACACCTTTTGGTTTATTTAATTTTACAAGGACACCGTTTGGTCTACGAAATTCCGGTCAAACGTTTCAGCGTTTTATAGACCACGTTACACGCAGACTTGATTTCGTTTTTGTATATTTGGATGACCTACTGGTAACCAGCCCAGATCATAAAACGCACAAAAAGCATTTAAGAATTATTTTTGCCCGACAAGCCGAATACGGAATAATCATCGGTCCTGAGAAGTGTCAGTTCGGTACAACTGAATTAAGTTTTTTAAGCCACCACGTTTGTGCCGAAGGGATTTCGCCGTTATCCAGCGCCGTCGACGCCATTGTGAATTTCGTAAAGCCCGAAAAGCAAGGAGCATTGCGTAGATTTTTAGGAATGGTAAATTATTACCACCGTTTCATACCGCAATGCGCAACGAAGTTGACACCACAATAATTTATTGACATCTGCCAACGAAGGCCATACAAGACTGTCACCGAAGTCAAATTTCGATTTGAAGTGGAATAAAAATGTCAGCATTTTCTGAGTCAACACAATATTGGCAAACGCTACGCTTCTGGTGCACCCAGATTCTACGGCTCAGATTAACATCACGTGCGACGCTAGTGATGTCGCCGTCGGTGGCGTTTTTCAGCAAGAAGCTGAACCCAGCAGAGACACGCTACAGCGCGTTCGATCGTGAGCTTCTGGCGGTATACGCCACAATTAAACATTTTAGACATAATTTAGAAGGACGCAATTTCTTCGTTAATACAGATCACAAACCGTCGACATTCGTAATGTCATCCGCAGAGTCAGCATTTTCCGAGTCCAAACAAATATTGGCAAACGCTACCCTTCTGGTACACCCAGAACCTATGGCTCAAATAAACATCACGTGTGACGCTAGTGATGTTGCCGTAGGTGGCGTTTTGCAGCAGTATTTGAATGGTATGTGGCAGCCACTTTCGTTTTTCACCAAGAAGCTGAACCCAGCGAAGACACGCTTTAGCGCGTTCGACCGTGAGCTTTTGGCAGTATATGCCACCATAAAACATTTTAGACAAAATTTAGAAGGACGCAATTTTCTTGTAAACACTGATCATAAACCTTTGACATTTGTAATGTCATCTGTCACCGAACACGCGTCCCTACGCCAAACACAACATTTAGCTTTCATAGCTGAATTTACAACCGACATTAGATATGTTAAAGGTGAGACAAATTTCGTCGCCGATGCGCTGTCACGACCATCAGTGTCCGTGATGGATGATGGACCAGTGATAAATTATAAGGAGTTAAGTATAGATCAAGCTAAGGACGCGGAATTCACGAGATTGAGACTCTCGACTACATCCACTATGAATTTCAAATTACTTATATCATTCGATAATCAACTGATTTGGTGTGATGTGTCTACGAAACATACCCGGCCGTACGTTACCGCGAAATTTCGCAGAAAAGTTTTTTCAAACTTGCACGGTTTAGGCTACCCATTTCATAGAGCTACAAAACCTTTGATTAACACACGATTTGTTTGGCATGGCATGAATATTGACATTGCTAGATGGTGTCGTTCCTGTAAAGGTCGTCAGACTGCCAAAGTTTCTCGTCACAACACACCAGTTTTCGGATAATTCACTGAACCTACCGAGCGATTTGATCATGTCCACATCGATATAATCGGACCTATACCCTACGCTAATGGCTTTAGATATCTACTGACTTGCGTCGATCGTTTTACACCTTGGCCGGAAGCCATACCTATTGTAGATATTCGGGCCGAAACGGTCGCCGATGCCTTCTTCAGCGGGTGGATAGCACGTTATGGTACTCCCGCCACTATCACCACAGATAGGGGCGCTCAGTTCGAGTCCAAATTGTGGGATAATTTATGTAACCAATTCGGGATAATATGGAATCGTACCACGAGTTATCACCCCCAGTCGAATGGCATGGTCGAACGTTTCCACTGCCAATTGAAAGCCGCCATTATGGCGCACGAATCACCAAACCCGTGGACTATTACTGTACCCGCTGTACTTTTAGGAGTCCGTTCCGCAGTCAAGGAGAGACTAGGCAGGTCGACTGCCGAGATGATATACGGGACAACACTTAGACTCCCAGGAGAGTTTACGCAACAGTACACCGTCGACGCTAACACATATTTAGAGAATTACTCAGGTAAGCTACGCGTAGCCATGTCGCGTCTCCGTCTATGTCCGCCACGTGACACACAACACACTAACATTTTCCAATACAAGGAAATAGAAACATGCACACATGTATTCTTGCGACGAATCGCAATTGCGCCGCCTCTGACCGCCCCTTACGACGGCCCATATAAGGTTGTCGCAAGGAGTGGCAGAGTCATGAAAATACTGATGAAAGGCAAGGTGGAAACGGTCTCCTTAGATCGAGTTAAACCCGCACATCTAGAGTGCGAGCCTACGACAGGTCCGAAAACACAGCGTGCTACGCCAAACAAAAAACAGAGCTCGAAGACTACCAGGATCGCTAGTGGGAATCCACAGGACCCATCTAGACCTAGTGGTGCGAACACTCAGACGTCCAACAGGACGAGTGTTAAAGAGACACAGTCGACAGCAGTCAGAAGCAGTACCAAATTGGCCACTGTCCCACAGCAACTAGATGATAAAGTTAAATTGCCTAACAAAGGCAAAGCTTATGTAGCCCCACATTCGCGAGCCCCGCCGTATCCTGTGCTAGCGGGAACGGCGGCGGTTTGCGAACGTATTCACGCATACCTTTACATCTACAGGGTAAAACCCCGGGTGCAGCTGACGCCGTAATTGATTCGAATACAAGAAAGCGTTCGAATATCGTTAATTGCGACAAAATTTCGATGGACGCAACTGTGAGAAAAACTAGAGTCTGACGAGCAATCCAGACTCCTGCTCGGTTCGTGCAGATGGTCCACGCCATAGTGGCGGCTAACGACATCTATGGTGGGCCCAACCGCATGTACCGTAATAATAATCATTTTAAATTGTAAATGAATGCGCCAGGCCTGGCATCATTGTTCAGAATATGTGAATTGTAATTACATTATCGAGCAAGATATTTGCTAACTTATAATGGAAATGTTACTTAAATGAATCGGTTGGTCGCAGTTAGCAGCATATGTAATTTATCGGACAATTGGTGTTACGAAGATAGGACAATTGGTGTTACGAGGATAGGACAATTGGTGTTACGAGGATGGGACAATATTTTAATTACGAATGCTGCGACGACAACCACCCACGCTGTATTACCAATAACCACCCACGCTGTATTTTTTCACACCCTGATTAGTCATAAGAGGTTACGTTATATACAACCCCCGCTACTTCACGACGCAGTCTCCAACACTTTAGTTGGGTTCCTACGCTGTCACTAACCCGAGGGTAATGTAGGATCCCTGCTTCGCTCGATTACTGTGACAGTCGTCTCTGATCTTCCTGGACGCGTTGAGACAGGAGATGACTGCCTCGTTTTGGTACCTCAGTGCCGTGTGCATGGGGCCAAATCCCATGCGGTCGTAGCATTTTTCCCGCACTTGTGATATAGCTCTTGGCGACTGCGGACGTGCCGCCGGTCGTCTGCTCGGAGTTTGACTAAGACATGTCGTGCACGGGGTTGTGCATTGCTGTTATTCGATGTCTAGACCAATAAAAATAATAATCTGAAGAGAAGTTTTGTGAGTTAATCGGAACCGTCGACCTGACGGGGAAAGATGAAGTTTACGATATGTTGGTGAGTGTTTGGTGGCTTCTGCCGTTCACCCTTCAACGAGCCACACCCCAACTCCCACAGATCGACAGGTCTATTCTTAATGGTGAACAGTATCTGTATCTTGTACGTGGCAGGGACCTGGGTAAGTCATCAACGCCATGGTAACCGGACGACTCGGACCCTATGCCAACTCGGACCCTATACCAGCTCGAGCGTTTAAGCGGCGGCGCGATCTTCTAAATGCAATTACTGCATTAGTAATGAGAGTTCAACGAGAATAATTAACACTCACACGTGATAGAGGTGACACCTGTTAATTATATTCTGGTATTGTGAAACAATGGAAATGTGCTGAATAAATATATCGGCTACAATGATGCAATAACAGTCATGTCATCAAGTCGTTCTTTCATGTTTAAGGTGTTGAGTAGATTAATATTAGGCCTAAGGCTAAGAGTTTCATATTACTAATTTACTAATATCAAGTATATGGCTATATATATATTCTTGCTAATATCAAGGTGAAATTTCAGTTAAAAAAACATAGCTGGAGAAATGTTTTCTATTATCTATCTATAGAAATGAACTTTTTTGGCAATTTGCAAACACCAACAACGCTCGCGACATAATCACATGACGGCTCGCCACATATAACATGAATAAAATGTTGATTATTAGAGATGGTTGAAGTTAGAAGTAATGTAATTAAGCTACAAAAAAAATAGTAAACTTGCAAATACAAATGATTGGAGACGGGTGGCTCGCTACAAGTGAAGAAATGACAACAGAGACAGCATAAATGTATATTATAAAATGTAATATCTTATTATTAATTATTCTTTATATCAATAAAATTTTATATCTTTGGTTTTGTGATCATCATTGTATCTGTATATATTTGTTGTTATTTATTATTAGAAAAATAAATAACAACAAGCGCCATTGAGTCTCAATATTGTTGAAAGATACTGGCGCTATAGAAGTCATTATAATATATTATTATATATGCAGACTATTGTAGGGCTATATTTTATTTGGTTAACGGTTGTTAAATACGGAATGTCGTCATTAGCATGAGGAGGGTTAATATTATTGAGCTTTCCAGAAATCACACCTCACTAATCGGCAGGACATGTCATCATTCTGTTGAGTTGTTACTGTTACTGTTGAAGTTAATTGTGTTTTATATGGTGTTTTATCTACTGTTGAAGTCAATTACACAGGATATTTTTGAAATATATATACATTGTGCATGGACGTATGGACGCATATATATATCCTCACACAAATACAAATATTCATTGATTCCTGTTCTTAATCAGACGGCTGCTAATTCTATGGCAAGGTAATATTATTATATACCATTTATCAAAATAAAAATGGACAAGATAATATAACCAACATGACCAGTGACAATATTTTATAAACCTTTTATTTTCATTGACTAACAATATACAATATTTTGCTATATTATTGCGTTGAGCTATAATTTTGTAGAATTATCAGGTTTGCGTTGAATAGGCCCTAAGCTACTATTCCCACTGTGTGGGGAACCGTCTTGTCCTGTGGTGAACGAGCCTCCTGTCTCTGAGTCTAATAATAGTTCTTTTTGGTATTGCGCGGCCTGAATGATAATGATAACAGATAAAACAAAATAGGGTCCAAGTTGGTTTTAGACAGGTCGGACCCTATGCCAGCTCGGACACCATTCTACCATTACCAAGTCGGACACTGCAGTGAACCAGCTCGGACACTGTTTGTAGCAGGGTCCGAGTTGGTTAGGGTCCGAGTTGACCCGGAACCAACGCCACGGGAGGGGTGCGCGCATGTGGATTTAGTGGGCACAATTGTCCTCAGAAAAAAGGATGACTTATATTTGTTTTTGTTACACTCCTCACTTGAAGTATGATAAGCTGTATGGGTGACGGGCACTGCGCAAGGCGGAAAGAAATGTGTTGGCGCAAAACAACGTGGTATTATCTAACCCAAAGGAAACGGGGGTTACAAATGAAATGCAATAAAGTGCAGTGCAGTGTGTTAAAAACTTCTCCGTCTACAGCTTATGTTAGTGAGGCAGTGGCGGAAGTTGGAGAGATTTGGAGTTGAAACAACCTCTAATTGGAGGTTGTTCCATATGAAGATGGTGTTCGAAAAAAAAAAATGCTTGGGTAATATTTGATAGGCTGAGAGGAAAAGACCTCCGCGGGTGGAACCCACGTGTCTGTCTTGTGGACATGGTCAGCCACCTCTACCAGGCGTCCCATGCAGGTGTACAAGATATATATACCGTGAATCATTTGAAGCCTCATGTTGTTTCAATGTGCAGCAAGAGACTCCCAGCCGAGGTGGCCAATCATCTCACTTACACTCTGTATCTGTATCTGTAGAAATACGATGCAGT
This sequence comes from Flabesymbios commensalis, assembly GCA_964017125.1. Lineage (NCBI taxonomy): Eukaryota > Metazoa > Annelida > Polychaeta > Terebellida > Flabelligeridae > Flabesymbios > Flabesymbios commensalis. The sequence goes on along the minus strand of OZ024910.1, from coordinate 9,972,895 downwards.
CTTCTTAGTATAGAGTATCACGCATCGGGGTGGGGGGGGTTGGGGGTGGTCATGTGGGCTGTCTATTCCAGGGCGGGAGCAATGGAGCTTCTCCCTGTCACTCTGTTTAATCAGTCCTGCGGTACTGAGTTCCAATCCCGTATGGTAAAGGGAAAGAAAGACTGCTGGTACAGCATCGTGATGGCATTAAGTTGTTTAAACTTGTGTTTGTTTACGACTCTTGTTCGCCGGCTGGATGGGGCAAATGAATGGTTCCACTGCGATGGGTGTGCCACCGCTGATGATCTTGTGCAGCGTAATCAGCAGACATGGGGTCGAATAGATACAAATGTAATCGAATAAGAATACATTGTAAAGTCAATAATACGAATACGAATACAAATACTCCATTTGAAAAATGTATTTGAATATGAATACATTATTTTTCAAATGTATTCAAATACGAATACATTTAAAATATTTAAAACTTAAAAATGTCATTAGTGATATAAATATATATTTTGTGCATATATTCAGTATGTCTGTAATATCACTGAATTAATATAATTTCTATTAAGTCTTTAATTGTTATAAAGCATGTTAAATTACTACTCCCGTAATCATTTAAAATGTTAAGTATTGCGTTTTATTATATGACACATTTAAAATGCTTGTATTTTGCTGTATAACAACTTGTTTCAGGAATTAGTAAATAAACTGCAAAGATTAAGGTACAAGTTTGGGAATAAATAACAAAGATAAAATATATAATTTTTAGAAATAGTATGTTATTATGCATTGGCAATATATTGGTGCAACATTGCATTACATGTAATGTCTGAAATGTAGGTGCTGCATTAAATTGGAGCCTGCTTACTTACTTATTCGTGAAATACGATGACATCTCGGGTTTCATATAAATAAATATATATAGCTCAGCATTTATACAGTTCTGTTATTTCGTTGTATATATTATTTTATTGCATAGAAAATATAGTTTATATTGTTTTAGGTGAATAATGTATAGGGCTATTTTTTGTGTACACTAATTCTAGAAAATAAAATGTGGTTCCATAGGCATTTTAATGAGACGATTCCAGCACCGATAGGGTTAATTGCATAGTCATTGTTAAGTTGACAATCTGCACCGGTGGTAGAGGTGTCAAGGCAGACTGGGCAGGGCAGGGCAACATCTCAATATTTGATTGGATACAAACCACGGCCGCTATCCCCAGGATGGCGGCCGTGGTTTGTAACCAATCAATTATTGAGATGTTGTCACAAAATAGAGAGTGAACAGACTTTTGTAATGGCGGTGACAGGGGAGGGCAATGTCGGTGATCGTCAGTAGTCTGGTCATTCTGTGACCAATCGAAATGTTGAAGGTGGCTCATACGACCGCGGCAGTAATGCCTTAGTCTGGGTCCCCTGGCCAAGCACAGATATGTATGTGATTATTATTATTTTAAGTTGTCATATCTATTAAACGAGTCAAGTGTATATGTGTGCGTATGAGTGTGTCTGTATATACATATATATGTATATGTGGACATATGTGTGTATATGTATGCTTTTGACTCAAAGACTACAGTATATTATACTCATAAAAATATTTGTTATTATGTGATTTAGATTATGTCAGCTGTAGGCCTACGTATTTATATTTTATATAACATTCATGTAGTAAAATATTATATATTGTGCTTTCATCATATATACAATTTTTTTTTATCATATAACCCTTATGTTATCTTTTACAAGAGGTCGAATAAACTGTTCTGAGTTCTGAGTTCTGAATTGAATGCATGTTGTCACCAACAACGAATGTCATCGTTTTTCCAGATATCGATGACAGGGGAGGGGCACTGTCGGTGACTGCAAGTACCGTATTTTTATTGTAGGCGTAAACGCTCTAAGATTAAGGAATTAGCTTGTTGTCCTGTCTCAGGTTTGTGAAATCAGCCGTGACCAGTGATTTGTTTTGTTCAGCTTTTTTAGCGTTAAGTAGCTCTGGCACCGTATAGACACAACGGTTTCATTGTTGTTAAGTCAAAACGCAACAAGTTAAGACACAGAAATATTTGGTCAATTGCTCTTTTTTACAACTTAGCTGCCAATATTCTGCAAATGTAAGATCACAGCAAGGAGGAACAAATAAACTAGTTGTGCCTGTTTACAAATTATCATAGTTACACTAATCCACTAATCGCTTTTTAAAAACTGTTGGCACTTAAACTGTCTAGTGGTGGGAAGTTTGCGAGATTTTTCTGGCTTATCATCTTATCAGTTAGACCAGTGTGACAGGAATGCCTCGCACCCACTCCCACTGTGAAATTTGAATAATCGTACCAAGCTTATATACCCATAAAAATAATTATAGTAGTTATAATAAGTTGCGGGGTACTGGGATGATTGCTAGTAGTAGTACTTTTCGCCCCCATCCGGGGAGAGTCATTAGGGATCTGTTTTGTCTGTTGGATGCTGTTACGGCATTGTACAGAAGCACTAGTCTACAACAATCATCCAAGGGCAGCTGCAGCCTCCTCGTATCTGGCTATAATTTTTGGGCGGATTGCCAGTGGCGTACCCTGGTTCCTCCGCTCAACAGCGGAGCCAATGCAGCACCCGCATCAGTGCTGGCGCTGATGTAGGCCGTGGTAGCCTTAAATAACCGGCAATAGCGTGTTTGACATTAGGTCTCTCACGTGGGTTGAATGGAGTTACCCAGAGAGAGTGATCCTTCCTATTGTTACTCTGGGGACTATCCGAATCGAGGATAACGGAGCTGCGCAAAATGCCACAGAGTTTCATCATTAAATTGTACAGCGAAACTCAAGTCTCCGGCCATCTGGGCATGTCTGGGGGTATATCCCCTAGACATGCCCAGAGCCCCTTATCGGGCGAGCGAAGGAAAACGCTCTCAATAACCCACCATGCCCTATCACCCCCACCCTCACATCATCATCTGTACATCATTCTTCTCATCAATTGACTACAACGTTTTTATCGTATTATAATGTCACTTAAAAGACCTTTTGTGCCGAAAAGTGACGTAAAGCAATGATTTGCTACTACTACATATATAATAAGTTGCAATTATTTATTTTTAATTTATTAGTAACTGAGAAAAAACGAAAAACAATCTGGAATTTTTATTAATCTGACATATATATGACATGTATTCAAAATGTATTCAAAAAGTATTCATAAATACAAGGCTTTTAAAAAAGTATTTGAACACAATACGAATACTAGTATTCATAATTGTTTATGAATACTGAATACACATGAATACCCAAAAAAATGTTATCGAATACAGATGAATACGAATACTGAATACGAATACCCTATGTCTGATAATCAGTCTCGCATTTTTCCTCCTCTCTCCAGTGAGGACCAGTCCAGTCTCTGCAGTATCTCTGTGACACTACTCCGTTGGAAATCGCCTACTACGAAGCCAGCCGTACGTCGCTGCACTGCTTCCAATTTTTATTATGTCTTTAATCAAGTGAGGATGCCATACAGTACTAGCATATTCCAAGGTGGATCTCACAAGTGAGTTATATCCCAGTTCCTTCTGTTTAGATGGACAGTATCTGAGGTTTCTGCACAGGAAAGCCAGGGTGGAATTGGCCTTTTTAGTTAGTTTATTGTTATGCTCCCCCACTTGGCATCATCACTGAGCAAGACCCCCAGGTAGTGGTTTTGGTCTACCTGGGCGAGCTGCGTGTCACAGAGGGTGTAATCACACTGCATAGGTTTTCTAGACCGGGCATACCTCATGGAGTATGTAGCACTTCACCTGGTTGAACTTCCTCTGCCACATGTCAGACCAATGTTGGAGTGAGTCCAGGTCTTGTTGCATGATGATCTGGTCGGCCCTGGCCTTTATGGGTCAAAATAGGAGACAGTCGTCCGCAAATAAACGTACCTGCGATTTAACCACCAGTGGCGAGTCGTTTATATAACACAGGAACAGAAGTGGCCCAAGGACTGTGCCTTGTGGGACGCCTGAGGTCACTAATGCAGGACTTGATAGTTCACCATTCACTAATACTCTCTGGCTCTTGCCTGTCAGGAATGCTCTTATCCATGTGTGTGTTGCGAAACATGTGTTGCAGTGAACTGAGGATTATCTTTTCTTCCAGGTGTTTTATTATGTGGCGACACACAATGTGCTCCAAGATTTTACATGGCACACTAGTAAGACTCACTGGTCTATAGTTCTCTGGCAAATGGCGATCACCCTTCTTGAAAATTGGCGTGATGTTAGCCAGTTTCCAGTCGGCTGGTAAGACCCCTAGCAAAAGAGTCTGATTAAATATGAATGTTAGTATGGGAGCCAGCTCCTTTGCGCACAGTTTAAGCACCCTGTTAGGTACACTGTCTGGGGTTGAGGCTTTACCTGGATATAAATTTTGCAATAACTTCTCCACACCAGTCACTTCAATGTTCAATTCTGGCATGCTCAGGAAGGGATCACCATTCAACTCGGGTGGTGCAGTGGTGTTTTTTTTGCAAAAACACTGACTTAAACTGTTTTTTCAGGATCTCTGCTATCCGACACTAAGAGACCACGTCTCCTTAAAGTTGAAATGCCAGTACTGTCCTGCTTCCTGCTTTTAATATATCTTCAGAATGGTTTGGGGTTCTTAGTCTGTAGAGATCCCTCCAGTGGGTGTGACACGTGTTCGGCATGGGCCTGGCGAGCTTGCTTCTGAATGTTATGTTTTTTTGTGTCTGTATTTCGCCCATGCTGAGTCAGTCCCCTCTTTTTTGGGTTTAATATATAGGCGTTGTCTTCGCCGTATGCCACGTTTGATATCAGTTGTGATCCAAGGCAAGTTATGCTGCCATTTCAGCTGCCTTTATGGAATAAATTTGGTCATGGCATTACATGTAATATCTTTAAACTGTGCCCAAACGTTTTCTATCGGCTCAGTTTCTGGTATGCTGGATATGTAGGAATCAGTAGCCTGCTGTATATGCTCTTGAAGTCCAGTCATGTCTCCCTTTTCATATTAATTTTTTTTCCTGGGTTTAGTTTTTTTACCTTGAGCCTTCAAATCAGAATGCAACACCACTGTATTATGGTCAAAAATGCCTGGTGTCGCATGAGTGTTTTTCACTACAAACAATTTTCACCGTTAGTCGGTTTATGATTCATTTGTGTGAGAGACTGGTCAGCTGCTATCCTCAACATTTCCCTTGCTTGTACAGGGAATTGGCATCCAGCTGGAATCCTGTCTTCTTCTCAGTCAACATTAGCCAGGTTGAAATCTCCTCCCATTAGCACTATGCCGTCACGTGCTGGACCACCTGGTAGTTTATCAAGAGACTTTTCTAGCTCTAACACTGGCTGAGAGTCATTAGTTGGTTGTCTATAATAGCTTCCTAATTTAAGTTTTTTGCCCTAATTTAAGTTTTTCAGCCCCTGTAATTTGGACTGATGCCCACACAATTTCACAATTAGAGTCTATTCCCATACATTCGGAAGAAAGATATGTGTCTTTCACTGCAATAAATGCTCCACTTCCAGTACTATCAGTGCGATCTTTTCTATACACCGCATAGTCATGTGGGAAAATTTCTGAGTTTTTGATAGATGAATTTAGCCAGCTCTCGTTACCCATAATTGCGTCTGGGTCAAGATACTCCACTGTTGTGAAAACGGTTTCAAGTGTATCTTGCAGCCCTTCTCTGAACCATTTCTAGTTTGTTTATATTCTCAGCTGGTAGCGTTACTGCTGTGGGTGTTCCATTTCCAATCTCAAGTAAGCACGAGGCTGAGGTATTTAGCTGAGTCAGTAGTTTGAAGGGAGTGGTCATGAAGTGTATAGATTTTGTTAATTATTTTTCACTTTGGCCGGTTCTCATGGTAAAACACCTGTCTGCGTTAAATTGCAGCAGCCAAGTGTTTTCCCAGGAGCCAACAGTGTCAAGATCGGACTGCAGTATAGATCAGTGTCTTTTTTGAGCGGTAAATAATACAGTCATTAGCAAACAAGCGGACTGTGCTATTTACAACTCCATCGGGTAGGTCATTTATGTAAATTGAGAATAGTATGGGCTCTAGGACGGTAGCTAGCTGGGGCACACCAGATAATACAAGAGCACTATCACAGGAGGCCCCATCCATGACTACTCTCTGAGATCTAGTGGGAAGACCACTATTAAAATAGGAGTCACCAGACCCTTTATACTGTTTTTTTTTATCCCTGGTGACCAGTATGGTGGCCCTGAATATATTATAATCATGCTTACATGTACTGTTTTACTGAAATAAACCAAATCAAATTAAATTTGACATCCACCCAAGTGTATACATACCCTCGGATGCCATACCAGCTGAGTTTATCATTTAGACGCTTATATGAGGGACTTTATCAAAAGCTTTGATAAAGTCCATGATAAGCATGTCTGTTTGTGTTGTACAACTGGATAGGTACCGGGAAAAGGAAAAAGGCTGATATTCGCAAGAGTGATTTCGAAGAAAACCATGCTGGAGAGAAAATAAGATGTTCTGAATATCCAGGTGTTTTATCCGATTACTAAAAATAATGTGTTCCATAACTTTGGATGATATGCATGTCAATGAGACAGGCTAATAATTATTCTGTTCATGCTTATCGCACTTCTTAAAAATCGGAGCTACATTGGCTTCTTTCCAGTCTTCTGTGGGTCTGGCTGGTTGCAAGGGAACGGCGGTAAATCATTCCTAATAAAGGAGTAATTTCATCACAGAGTTCTTTCAAAACTATTTGGGGAATATATTCAGAGCTAAAAGCTTTACTACGGGGTTTTAGAATGTCTAAGAGTTTTCTGACACCAGAAGTTGATAATTCGATGTAAGGCATAACTGGAAAGGAGATAGGCCATTTGCCTGGCATTGGTCCTCCGGGTTCTTGGGTGAATATAGAACTAAATTAATTATTAAAGATGGTTGCTTTGTCGGGGTTATCAGAAAAAGTGTCGCCATCACTACGCAGGGGGCTACACCCAATGAATCTTTGCGCATAAGTTTAAAGAAAGATCAGAATTTGTTATCTTCTTCCGATTTAGTTTTTAATTTTGTGCATAGGGAATTTAATTTAGATGTCTAACCATCCTAATTTGACTTTTTAGGCCTCAGCCAAAATTGTTTGTATTCATTGTATTCATTAAGTCAGTTTTTAATCATAAAAATGCGTGTTTTAGACATTATCAAGACATAGGCTTTAAATACAAATTTAAAATTGATCACATTAGCTCTAGAGCATATAGAACAAAATTAGTAAGGAAAAATAGTTACCGTACCGGTAATTTAAAATAAAAATATTGTGAGGTCTAGACTTTTGTTGGGATATAACAAAATGTGGACATAAATCACTTTTTTTTGCATCCCGTCCATTTTTCTATTATCTAGGACTGGGCGCCTAGGTCAATTACATGTATGTGGGCAGTCTGCGACAATTTGCTTTAAACCCGCATTCTCAGGTAGTCACCAGTACTATTTGGGGTTTTATATTACCCTTGGATACATACCATGTTTTGAAGAAATTTTCTTTATTTCAGGACAGTATTTTTAAAGGATGGAGTTCGGGCTGACTTTAGCTCATCGTTGGTATTGATGGCCCGAGTCTGCATGTGTGTTTCTTTGGGCCACTGGAGGTGTACACAAAGCTAGGTGAGGGTTAGCCGGGTCCGGAATGTATTTGTGTTGATGGCATGCTGTTCGATCGTTGTGATGGTCATCCGGCTGGCCAACAGGGAGACAGTGGTGAGCAGCTCTTTGTCGGGCCTGACCGCTAGCACATTTAGCCATTGTCTCTCTTGTACGGTGAGGTTGGCTTGATGAGAGTTTGCAGGTTGTTTTAGAGGACCTATAATGTAAATATAGATTCGTGTTTTGGTCATCTCACAGCTCAAGCATGAGATCTTGATAGAATTTCGATGATATTGTCATAGAAGCCGTAGCCTACTGATTCTTATTTAATTAGCTGACTGGATGAGCCGGACAGCCTTGATATAAATGGATGTTGCTTTTAAAAATTACTATGATAATTTAGATCATCAAGTCACAATGCATAACATAATGTATGCATGAATGAATGAGATAACAAAATAAACAACTTTATTGTGCTCAGTGTGCATGACTTAGGCCTAGCTAGCTACATCATGTCTGCCTTGGAACTTTGATGTCGTCCGTTCACCCTTAGGCCTACAGATATTAGGACGTATTGGATACTATTAATTCTCGGATTAGCCAGGGCAACCGCCTCCACTCGTTTTCTGTACATTTCTTTGCTTGCCGCTCTGTTGAGCAACATATACTGAAAATTAGCCAGTTGTGCGTCCAAAAATAATTACAGGCAAGATTGTTGTAAGCCTACATAGATAGCACTTTTCCCTTCACTATACATGTACAATACGTCTACCAGTAGTAGCAGTGTTTCTTCTTGGTTTTAAGAAATGTGACAGATATAGCATAAAGCCCACACACTAGGCAGGTATAATACCTTCATAGCTGTAGGGCCTACCCTAATCACTACAGTCTGTTTTCCAGAACCTGAGAGTAGCCTTTTTCAATTTGCGCGGTCGTTGTTTAAAAAAAAATTCAGCAAAATTTTTATCGGATTATTTTTTCATCCTCCCCCAACATCCCTAAGAATTTGAAAAATTTTGTTGTGTATTATGGAAATTAAACCATTTCGAAAGTACAGTCTTCTTTTCACCATTACTGTGAAACAAGAAGTTTATTATATACCAAATGGTTTAACTTACAACAAGCACAACAAATTCCACAAAGTTTTCAGGAGTGTTTACCTCTGAATCCATGTTGGAAAGGAGAGAGGATTTCGTGCTCGTCTAGGTGACTTCTAATCTGCGAGCAGATGATGTGCTCTAGCAGTTTACTTGTGATACACGTCAGCGATACAGGTCGATAGTTTGCTGGCTCACATTTCGCACCTTTTTTTAATATAGGAGATACCCATTGAGTCCTCCATTCAGTAGGAACCTCGCCTGTGTTCAAGCTTTGACAGAAGATAGTAGACAAAACTGGTGCTATTTCTGTTGCAAGTTCATTAAGCACTCTGGCCGGGAGTCCATCTGAGCCCCCAGCTTTAGATGGATTAATGTTATTGAGCAGCTTTAATACACCTGGTTCAGTTACTGTGAAATGGGGCATCTCTGGGTAATCTGGTCCATTGGGTGAAATATTTTTTGTTTCAGGGTCAGCATCCTTGTTGTAAACAGATTTGAATTGCCTAGAGAGTATAACAGCACGATCAATTGCACATGAGAAAAGCTGGTTTTTATATTTCAGGGGAGCTACACCAGTAGAGTCTTGTTTCTGGGACTTTATGTAACTCCAGAAAGGCTTTGGATTTTTCTCCGTCTCAGATGTAAGCAGGATGTTGTTAAGGTGTTGCCAGTGAGCTCTCCTCAGATCTTTCTTACATTTACTTGAGCAGCTTTGTAAGATTCCCAGTGATGTGCTTTCTGGGACTTCTTTGCTCTATTATAGAACCTGCGTTTCTTTCTACAGGTACGTTTGAGATCTGGTGTTAGCCAAGGGATATCTTTCTTGGTCTTGGTGAAACCGTGTGGGACGTACTTTGATATAAGTGACTGGATGTGTTTACAGAAGCTGGTGTAGTTCTCCTGAGTTGTTCGTGTAACACTACCCTTCAGCCACTCGTTCGCCCAGCTCTTAGTGTCCGCTCTCATACTTGACCAGTCAGATGTAGACCACTTATGAAATTTCCATGGTGTTTTTTGAGCACTTCAGGTTTGACCCAGCTATCAACAACCAGACACTCATGATCTTCAGACGAGAAACCAGGGATGTTGCAAATAGACTTTACTAGACCGGGCTTGTTTGTGCAGTAGAGGTCTAGTATAGAGTCTTTCCTGGTAGGTGACTTTTGTAGTTGTTTTAGACCGTGTTCTATATAACCTATGGGACCTAAATGGAACTAATAAAATTATTATTACGGACATGGAAATGGAGAAAACTTACCTTACAAGGGAAAATATCTATAATAAAAACATTGGCATTGTCTAAATTAGCACATCTCTTAATTGTTATCCCTAACCTGCCTAAATGGTTCGCAAAACAAATAAATACACTTTTTTTTAAATTCTTGTGGAATGACTGTCCAGACAGGATAAGGCGCCAGGTTGTGACCCAAGCGTATGCTAAAGGAGGTCTTAAGATGATTGATATTGATGTGTATATTTCAAGTTTGAAGCTGTCTTCGATAAGACGTTTTTTTCAAAGTAATGCCAATTGGCAGTCACCAATGAATCGTATTTTAAACAGACATCTATTCCTGTGGGATACGGGCACTCTGTATAAGAAAAATATTTTACAGGACCCACACATTAATCCTTTTTGGACAGAAATTTTTAATATGTGGTACTTATATGCTGATAACTCTATACCGAAGTCCACCATTGCTATTTTAAACGAGCCAATATGGTATAATAATAAGTTAACAAACACATTTCTTTGTATTTCAGGTTGGGCAAAACATAATGTCCTAAAAATAAAAGATCTCCGAAGCATCAATGGAGAATTCAATTTCAATCATTTTAAGAATAAATTTAATATTCTGGGCACTTTCTTGGACTATAATAGAATACTTGCCAGTATACCACAGGAATGGAAGACAATAATATATAACGAGAAACAGCATATAGCAGAATGTACAGTGTATATTCCTAGTCCACTAAAATTTCTTTTGCAACAGGAAAAAGGATGTAAGCGAGTATATAATGTGTTGTCAAATATAACTAATATGCATATAATAGCTTTTGATAAATGGGGGGGGGGGGATTTTAAACAACGATTATAATTCAATAACGAGACACTGCGCAATACAATATGGATGTACAAAAGATACACAATTATTACAATTACAATATAAGCTATTGCATAGAATTTTACCTACAAACAAATGGTTGAAAAAAATAGGCATTGTCCTTGATGATACTTGTGCTTTTTGCAACACAGAAACGGAAAGTTTAGAACATGTTTTTCTTGAATGTACTTTTGTTACTAGTTTCTGGAGTGAAGTTCTAAAGTGGCTTAAGAAATATCAGTCATGGCGGCAGGTTTTATTTGATTATATTAAGTGCTAAACATTATATATATTGTTGTAAATGTCAACATCGAAGACCACTATTTAATAACTTTTATTCTTACCTAAAACGAATATTTACTCTGGAAAAATATACAGCAAAAACTACTAACAAATATGAGGTCTTTCTGGGTAAATGGAATGTTGTTTTTCATGATCTGAAGAATTAGGGTGTCACAGCAGGCATGGGGCGGTGATCCGAGGGTGGGGTAGTACTGGTCCACCGTTTGCGGCGTCGGCCCGGCATTGCGCCATGGTTGTCTCGCCGTCCTGTATCTGCTGAAAGTATTTCAATATAATGCCTGTGGCCCGGTGCGTTGAACCGGTGTTGTTTTGGAGTTGGGCCAGCGTTAGCTTTAAAGCAGCATTGCTTCGACTCATCGTGTTTCCTGGGCTGAGTGCGAGACGTTGGTCGAGGCTTGTTTGGCCGTTGGGCCAGTTTTAGTTCAACGGCGGAACAGGGATTGACCGGCGTCTCGTGTTTTCTTCTTTAGCCAAAGCCAGCTGGACCCCGGGATACCTTACTGGTTCGATGCTGGTCCATTGTCGTAGACGGTGGACCAGCATTGGACCGGGAGGCCATTATATCTCTGTTTGCTTTGTATTTATGTGGGCGCTCAGATTCATGCCTGGCAGGCACAAGACGTCGGCCCGGTGTTGGGTCGGCATCTCGTGTTTGCTGGGCAGGACCATGATGATGTGAGCTGCTGTTCAATAGACACGACGTATTGGCATTGGCAGTGCTGATTTGGTGCCGAACCGGCGTCGTAGGCGGTGGACCGGCATTGAATCGGCATAGGGCTTGTTTGCTGGGTGACCAGATGACGAATAAAAACAATTCATACTATCATTTCTGTTACGTTTTATCAGTTTTTTATTTTATCAGTTGTAATCAGTTTGTAACCACTTGAAAACGTTGCACATAGACATAGCATAGTTTTTTTTGGTTTTTTGTTTGTTTTGTTTATCTCACATCTTATGTATAATCATGTTCTTTGTTCTTCTGTACTGTGTATTGTATATGTATTATGAATGTATATGTATATGAAATCCGAAAATAAAAAAGTTAAAAAAAAAAAAAAAGCGTTTCTAAGATGGACTCGCATAACGGTCTGTGCTCCACCCCAGGTTTAGCTGTGTTGTTGTCCCAGTCAAAACCTACTGTTACTCAGGGGTTATTTCTCATCAGGTTGGTTATGTGTTGCAAGCTGGATTTCAACCCACTGGTTGTTTCTTTGTTTTTTTTTTAATTTGATCTATAGTATGATCCAATATATTGGGTTTGAGTTTCTCACCGATAGTCGTGCCCATACTATCTGGTCGTGGTGTGGAGAATCTTGTTCCAACAACTCAACTTCGTCTATGATAAAGTTATTTCTGTGAGCAATCATCACACCTCCACTGCGTTTAGTGAAATCTTTCCGCAGGTGTCCTGTGTAATGGGCAGGCAGGAATTCTGTCGTACCTTTAGCATGTCTAGTGGGAGGTTATTCTCATTTTGGGTTATATCGAACGTAACTTAAGCATATAAAATTAGGTGACAAAAAAAACACCAATTGTAGGCTATGTCATTAAAGAAAAACAGTGGGCCCAGGATGGAGCCTGGTGAAACACCACAGCTGGGTTTGGATATAATTATGTATTATTTCAGCGTTTACATCAACATTATCTACTATTTGTTTCTTGTGCTCTAAATAACAGCCAAAACCATGTACCAAAACATTTTGTTACCCAATAGCTTATAATTTGTCGAGTGAAATACTTCGACCGACTGTAATAAAAACCTAGACTGTTCTTGTTACAAAAGTTTCTTCCAGAAGCCGACGTCACCGCGTCACTGACATTTGGAGAAAAGGAGTCGAAAAGAGTCGATTCTTGTAAATAGTTTTTTGATATACTACTAATTAAATAGGTATACAACAAAAAAAAAAAGTTTATGTATATGACTATTGACTTGATGATATGTCTGACACACCTTTATGTTGCAAATTATGTTTAATTTTATCGTAGCATGTCCTTCTTACCGGCGTATGTAGTTTCTTACATTTTCGCCCAACTTGATGGGCGTCTTTATCAGATCGCTTGCCCCTATCATGGCATTCATGGCCTAGACGGTAAGACCTATGCCTTGCCATGGGCCTATCTCTACTTATAGGCTCACTATTACCTGGCTGAATCATCTTCTTTTTCATATACACTGATACTGATAGTGATACAGCGATTAAAATAGCACATTATTTGCCTGTTCAGCTGTTGTCTGAATGTTAAATTTTAGATTTGTGCATTTATTTGTAACAAAATTATACCCGCTGCCAGATTAACTTGTACCGCATGTTTTTTGCTGATTTCTCAGTCAATTCTCGACTGATTTTCCTGAAATTTTGCAAGGACTATTTTCTAGTCACGCGGCGACTACCGTAAAATTTTCATTGGAAAATATTGCATAGACAAAAAGTTGGACCATCTGCCATGATCTGGCATGCAATGCAATTCAGGACTAAAAACAATCTTAAATTTAATCAGTTTAATGGGTTGATAGAGGGACGTCGTAACTACAAATTTACTACATGTCAAATGGTCTAACTTTTGAACTAATTACTATTTTTTGATGAAAATTTCACGGTAGTCGCCGCATGAAATAGTCCTTGCAAAATTTCATCAAAATTGGTTGAGAATTAAATGAGAAATTTGAGAAAAACATGCGATACAAGTTAATCTGACGGCGGGTAAAGTGTGTGTGCAAGTTAAAATTAAAGAAATTTTAATAATATTTATTTATTAACAAGCTGGATGCGAAAAAAAAAAATATCATATTTGAATCATCGGTTATCCATATAAATACGAATACATTAATGTTTCATTTTATTCTTCATTGAGGAGAAATCAGGGTCTGGAGATTCCCGGTCACACTGGATGTGAAAAATAGAATATCATATTCAAATCATCGATTATCCATATAATATGAATACATCAGTGTTTTATTTTATTCTCCATTCAGAAGAAATCAGGGCACAGCAAAGCTGTGTTTTAGGCTTTATTTGTTTTGTTCTTTGCATTGTATTGTTGAGATTTTGATCAAGTTCTGGATCACCTATTCTGCGTGGGCAATAATTGAACGATATTTGGTAATTTTGTGCACCTTGCTGCTTGCAATTCGATTTAAAGTTACTGTAGTTTAATCAGCCTAATTAGGTTAGTTCTATATCTGAACCGCAAAATTGCACGATTCTCCATTAAGGCAATAAATTTGCAAAATGAAGTATTGGATTCGGGGAAGTGTGAATTGCAGCAGCTCGGCCACCGTTCCTCCTCGGCCAACCCTGTTGAGTGAATGAAGAAAGGAGTGAAGGAAGGTAGGAAGGAATCTTCTGCGAGGAGTGAAGAAAGAAAGGAGTGGAGGAAGGTATGAAGGAACCTTCTGAGTTAGAGTCCACTTTCCTCGCCTTTTGTCCCAATAAGTGTAAGATTATAGAGTGCCATAGGGATTTAATAAGTGACTGAGTGAAGGAGGGAGTGAAGGACGGAAGGAGCAAAGGAAGGAGTGAAGGAAAGAGTGATTAAGTGAAGGAAGTAAGGAGTGAAGGAAGGAAGGAAGGAGTGAATGAATGAAGAAAGAAGTGAAGGAAGAAAGAAGTGAAGGAATAAAGGAGTGAAGTAAGGTAGGAAGAAACCTTCTGGGAGGAGTGAAAGACGAAAGGAGTGAAAGAAGATAGGAAGGAACCTTCTGGGCATCACTGAATTATGCAGAACTATGAATATAATGCCCAAGAAACATGGAAAACAAATTCTAAGTATGCCAAATTAAACAGAAGAAGCTGACAAAATTATTTAGATTCTTTTCAATTGCAATAATTAAGCTCAAGCGACATAAATCTATTACATCGATCCAGTGAGCATTATATTGACTCTTGGTCTAACTGGGGGTAACACAAGCGCCAATGAAAAGCCGTTCAAGCTGAAGCTGAATTCTTACAACACCTGAAAAACAAAAATAAATTAATATTCTTTTCAACAACAAGGACCAAATAATTTTACAAATTCAGCAAACAGTGTAGTTCAAGCAAGAAGAATATCTTGCCATGACGTAGGCAGTGTTCAATACAGAATGAAAAAAGAAGGGGCCCTGTGGCCCATACAGTGTTGAAAAAAGGGGCCAATATATAAATTATGGGCCAATACTAAAAAAGCCCCCCCCCCAAGGCTCGTCAGATGAAATTGATTAAAATGAAAGAGACCGCCAGGCTACAAGTGGCAATCCCATTTTTTACACTTACATGTAGCCCAAATATGGACTTGGGCGCTAGACACAACTGGGGAAGCCGTTTGAGGGTGAAAGTACACCCTTTCAATTCTTTTCAAATTCCAAAGCTGTGAGAATTTTTTTTGTTGCAGAAGTGTTGGGAGTTTGATGCAGAAGTTATAAATAAAGGGTTGAGATGTGTCTCGAATATTAGCCTAAGGGGTAAACCTAGGCCTATAGCACACATTCAACTATCAACAATTTAAATACTGGGACATTTTTATTTTTTGATCAGTAAATAGATCTACCCCCTGCTACATTTGCCCTTAAATCAAAGTTATAGGAACAGTCTACCAAAAACGTAAGACATGGCCAAGAATGGATAACATCTGTTATAATCTGCATGTGCACCACAAGAAACAGCAATTTATAGTCACAATGTAAAAAGCTGAATGGTTTTACCCAATAAATATTCTTAATCTTGCTAATTAATACTGTATAGATCAGTATAGGGGCCGTATTCTCGTACATTGCTAAGATAAGAACAATTCTTTTCTTATTTAAGATAAGAAGTGGCGGAACTAAGAAGTTGCGTAAGTTGCTATTCTCGAAAAAATTTGGAACATTCTTTGCTACTCAAATTTCTTTACTTTGTTGCAATGGCAACAGCCCCAGCATCGTCATCTTACTATGACGTCACAAAGCTAGCCTAGTCTATCAGTCATGTGACTGCAGATTCTAGGCCTATGGCTATGCCCAGACTATGGGGACAGCTTCTCTCGCATGCGAACTTCAGCCTGATCCAAATGAACAGCAGCCAGCCAGCATATTTGTTCAATTGATTGATTATTCACATACACTTAAATTAATACAGTGCATGTGATTGGCTCCCAGAATCATCCAGAAGTAAGCTGGTTTCTGATTGGCCTGCGTCAGTCACATGGAGCAGCCATGCGCACACAACAACAAACACCGGATTATTCAAAGGTCTGACACTGTGCTATCGGAAGGCCCTGGTGTCTGCTTCCAGGGCTGGCTATCACAAACAAAAAACTGCCAAAAAGACAATGTGTACCACTACGCGCCACCGTGGCCCAATGGAAATTCCCACAGTGCGGCAATCAAGCAAATTGTGCGCTAATGGCGCAAACCCGCAGCCTGTATTGAACACTGCGTAGGAGCCCTTCACCCGGATTTGTCTGGTGCTATACGGACTCTTGCTTTAACTGGGAGTAACAAGCACTCGCCAGGCCATGGGAGTCCTGTACCCAGATTTATCCGGTGCTCCAATATCTGAAGTAATAATGCAGAACTATGAATATAATGCCCAAGAAACATAGAAAACAAATTCTAAGTATGCCTAAGTAAACAAAAGAAGCTGACAAAATTAATTTGATCCTTTTCAATAACAATAAAAAAGCCCAGGCGACATGAATACGTCACATTGATCCGCTGTTATACAGACTCTTGGTCTAACCATGCTAACTGGGGGTAACACAAGCACAGATAAGAAGCTGTTCAAGCTAAAGCTGAGTTCTTACAACACGTGAAAAATAAATAAATGTTCTTCTCAGCAAATGGGTCCAAATAATTGTACAAATTCAAAAAACAGTGAAGTTCAAGCGACAAGAATATCTCGCCAGGCCGTAGGAGCCCTGCACCCGGGTTTGTCTGTTGCTATACAGACTCTTGGTTTAACTAGGATATCGGAAGAAATAATGCAGAACTATGAATATAATACCCAAAAAACATGGAAAACAAATTCTAAGTATGCCAAAGTAAACAGAAGAAGCTGACCAAATTAATCCAATTCTTTTCAATAGCAAAAGTGAAGCTCTAGTGACATAAATACATCACATCAATCCGGTGTTATACAGACTATTGGTGTGACTGGGGGTGACAGAAGCAAGGTTTTCGTACCCTGGCTCCTCCGCTCGACAGCAGTGCCAGTGCAGCTCCGGCATCACTGCAGGCACTGCCAGTGCAGTGTCACTGTCAGTGCAGGCACTGATGTTGTCTGTAGTCAAAAGAGTGTAAGTCTCACATGGGATGGAGTTACCGCAGTTATTGTTATTCTGGGGACTTTCTGATCCGAGGATATGACAGCCGCTTTTGAACAGAAAAAACGTGTCTCTGGATGTCTTGGCATGCCTGGTGGTAAATCCCCTAGACATGCCCAGAACCTCTTTTAGGGTGAGTGAAAGAAAACACTCACCATGCCCTATCATCCCCCCCTCACGTCATCCATCATCTGTACATCATTCATCCCATCAAAAGACTACACTGTTTTTATTATTTTACAATGTCACTTGAATGACCATTAGTGCCGAAAAGTGACATAAAGCGATAATTTACAACCACATACTACTAGTACTATACATGCTTCAATATAATAATAGTATCATCATATTCTGCAATATTACATTAACATAATCTTGGGACTTGACTACCTAGTGGAATATGTGCCATCTATATGTTGTTGCCATGTAGTGTGCCCCCAATGAAATTTAATTTGTGCAGTAAATAAATACCATTGTCTAACCAGAACCACTTTTTTCTAGAATTGCCGAAATGTGGCTACGTCTCTTGCTTTTCGGCCTACTGGCTGTCTTCACACTTCAGCTGGCAGCCGCAGGCAATGCTCATGGTGCTGCAGATATAGACGAGAATGAATTTGCTGAGTTTGAAGAATTTGACAACGAAGATGAAGATTCTGGTGAGACTGACAATATTTATTTTTCATAGAAATAACAACTTTATTCACATATGTATAATTTGTCTCATAAAAAAATCGAAACATTTAATTAGTAAAGATATCTATGAAACCACTCTGATTTACTCCATTTCATTTTTATCCCCCGCCCGTAGGGGAGGGGGATTTTTCGTCGCGGCAGGATTCTGTGGATTTTTTTATTTATTTTAACATGACATTCCTAGTGGAATGGGGATGTGCAAGTGATTTTTTAAAGATGCTACCAAAATTTAAAATGGCCGCCAGAGGTCAACTCCAAGCTTAAAGTCGGAAATTATTCAAATTTTTTTATCCCATTCCCCACCATATGGAGATGTGCACGTGACATTTTCAAGGTTTTACTGAAATTCAAAATGGCCACCACGAACCAACTTAAATTTGGGGGGTGAGGCAAAAACTCAAAAAATTAGTTTGGTCCATTTTTTTTTAAATTTTAACATCACATTTCTTGCAACATGTGGAGGTGCAATTAATTTTTGAAAGATGCTACCAAAATTAAAGAAATCCAGAAGTCAAAAACCCTAAACCTTACGTCTGAAATTAATAAAAATTTACAATCACATTTCCCACATAATGGAGATGTGCAGGTCATGTGCAAGATTCTTGTTGAAATTCAAAATGGCCACCAATGTCAATTTTTTTGAGGTCGCAGAAACTCAAAAATTAAAGTCAGAGATTATGTGTAGGTTATTCTACTGAAATTTAAAATGGCCACCAGAAGTCGACTTTTAAAATATTTGTGACCCTCCAAAAATTCCAACCTAATTTATGGTAGGGGATGATATAGGACTTCAGTCCTCTTGTTATTGATGTCTGTCTAATAAAATAACTTCATATTAAAATGTATATTAAACTCTAAAACATGATTGCATTAAAATTGATTGCACCTGATTTATGGTTTCTGCCATAATTTTTTCATGCTTTTCATGGTTTTAGATGAATTTGTGATGGACACTCCGAAAGAAAAAAAATCTGAGCCCAAGCAGGTGAGGATGGCTCCAGAAGCTCTGACGCCAGACTCTGAGGCATCTGAGGAGGACGATGCTACTGTGGAGGTGAGTGGTGGTGGTAGCCTGGTAGGTGTATTGTACTAAGTGTAGTCAAGTAAAACGAGAGACTGTTTACAAAAAATAGACATCTGTCAAATGGAATTATTTGTCCAACTCTTAAAGCACTGAAAATATTCTTATATGAACCAAGAGACCAAAGGGTTTTCTTTAATTTGAAATCAACACTAATGTCTTAGTTACCTCTTTCCCCTTCATTTGAATACCTAAATTATGTGTCTAGGATTGTAAAAAGTATTTTACTCTCTTTCAGCACGGGGATCGACTTTAGACAGTATCTGAAGTCTGTCCCCACGGTGAAAAGTTTAAGTGAGCAATAATAAATTTCAGCTGTGTTTTTTCAGTTGAAGACTTTTTTACAAAACATATATATATGTATACAGGCCTGCAGTTGGTGCATAATCACTTCTATTTGATGTGTTTTTCTACTTTCCAGGACGACGATGAAGATGAGTTTGAGTATTTTCAAGATGAAGAAGAATTTGAGGGATTTGATGCCAAAGAGAGGCCAGTAAAAGGCAAAGGGCAAGAGAAATCACCAGAGTTAAAAATCACAAAGGTACCTACAGTTTGATATGCAAATTACACGGTTCAACCGTACAGTTCTGAGTTATTACATTAACATTTCTGTCACTTGACCCTTACAGCGCTGAATTATTATTGTATAAACCATTTAAAATGAATATATCGCCTCATGTTTGTAAAGGGTTAGAAGCTATCTGGGCTTATATAGCGTGTGCTCTGTTGGTCATTGTTCTTTCAAGATACCAGTAATCTTGAATAGGTTTTAGGCTGAAAAATGTTTTTTGTTTCTTGACAAATCTCAAAAGTCATCCTGCGGCTTCAATTGGAGGTTTTCAAATCAGGAAACTTTTGTCAAAAATATTGAAATTTTTTATCGTTTGGGGGCGGCTTCTATTAGAGATGCGGCTACAATTAGATTTTACGATAATTTGTTTGTTTTTATTGAGAATATGGTAGACATGTGCTTTCTTGATTTTTTTATAAATCTGTGTGGTTTCCAGGTGCCTCTACACTTACGGACTAACTGGGACAGTTTTTACATGGAGATGTTAATGCTTGCTGGCCTGGGAGTTTACTTTCTCAACTTCCTGGCCGGGAAAGCTAAGAACACAAAGCTGGCACACCACTGGCTCAGCTCGCACAAAGAGCTCCTGGAAGCCAATTTCTCCGTTGTAGGTCAGTATTTAGAAGACATTCCCTATTCAAAGTATTACAAAATCAATATATTAGGCCAATTTTTGTATTCCAGCTATGCATTCGCACACATTTCCTGACTTGGCTCTTAAAGTGCTATGAAATATTTTCAAAATATTTTTTTAATATTATTTTTAAATATTTATTGAAACTTCCAAATATGAACTTTTAAAAAAGGTCATGACAACATGTTGCCCAAAATTGCTCATTTTTTTTATTAGGCCAGCCTTAAAAATATCCTTGTTTCACATTTCACAGCAGATAAAAAAGTTTTTTTTTTTTTTTTGCCAGACCTTGAAAAAAAATTGTTTTGGATTTCGCAGTGGGTAAAAAAGTCATGAGGGAGGGATTTTTTTTTTGTTTGCCAGATTAAAAAGTAGCCAACAACAAAATGTAACAGTGTTGAAAAACAGTTTTTAAGTGGGACGAAATTTTAGTTTGTCCCGTTCCCATAGCTAGGTAATGTGGTCTGATCTTCTATTGGTATTGGTCGAAAACACCGAAAAGGCGACCACTGACGTTTCTGCCAGCGCGATTTTGCAAAATTTCATTCGGAATGCTCAGACAATTTGAGTTTTAGACGAAACTCGATCGCTGCATGTTAACCGACTAATCGAGTATTTTCGGAAAATGGCGGGACCCGCTCGGTAGGACTCCAAAAAAATATTTGTTTGGGAAAAACGTTAAAAAAGGTTTTTCACCCGCAGCATTTATACCCACCCAGCCGGGAAATCCGAAACAAATGAAATGAATCGGGCTTTAGGCCACCTTTGTGCACATATAGGCTAAACTGGGCCAGGAGAACCTCCTGAGGATGGTGAGATGATTGAGATGACACTGTCCTCCAGACACAGGATGCGAAATTCGAGCCCTGGCGGTCTGAGGCCGAGCACGCTACCTCTCGGTCACGGAGGCTCCCCACAATACTGACTTTCACACGTGGATGGGGAAGAAACATTTTTGTTTCTTTCAAACCGCCGAGACCGGGAACCGAACCCCGAACTCTGGCGTGAAAGGCAGCGGTGCTAACCACTACCCTAGGGCCCCCGCCCCGAAACAAGCTTATTTTGAATTTAGGCCTTAGCAAAATATAAGGTAATTATTAATTAGGAGTTTTCTCCTTTAATTTGATTAGCAAATACCCGAAATTGCATAGTTTTTTCGTTGAACAAAATCCCCACTTATATATCAGAAACATCTTGTTGTCATTAAATTGTCAGTTTAGCCCCAGAGGTGACACTAATTGTATTTTTATTTTCCAGGAGACGATGGCCAGTCACCTGAGATTCAGCAGGGTGTTTTAATGAAGGAGTCAGAGAGTATATACAGCCTCTGGTGTAGCGGCCGGGTCTGCTGCGAGGGAATGCTCGTCACACTAAAACTCCTGAAAAGACAGGATCTTGTTAGCACAATAGCCAGGATATTCAAGCCAGCCTCCGACCAGATTGTAAGTACATGTATTAATGATCCTCTTTAGTGTGGATGATGCTTTAAAACAAATGATTTGTAAACCACAAACTTAACGATTATTTTAAATAACTTTTAACCACTTCAAGTTGTGGGTCGCTGTGGAAATTAGTTGTTTTTGTTTTATTTTGTGTTCAACCCTCAGAATGCTGAAATCTTTTTGTATAAACCATGGAGAACAGAGGGTTTTTTTAAATTTGAAATCATCATAAATGCCTTGGTTAGCTCGTTCCACTTTATTTGTATACCTATGTTACTGGTCTACGACCATTAAAATTGTTTATTTCTTTCAGTGTGTAGACATCTGAACCTGAGCATCCATCAATAAATACAGAATTATTCCAGATTACTTTACTTTTTAACTTTTTAAAAACTTTATTCATGTTATTTATTATTTTGTTTTATATCTCAGATTGTAAAAGTAATACTCGATGCAGGAGAAATGGACTCGTTTGTGTTCTGTCTGGCACATAAGAAAGTTTGTGGAAAACTTCAGAAAGAGATGCAAGATTTGGTTAGTTATATGTGCAATGATATTTGCTTGCTACTAAATCTGTGCTCATATACTGAGAATATATTATGTAATACGTTAACAGCATTGCTCTCGTTTTCATGTAACCACCATCTATTTAACCCTTTCAAGTCTGCATTTACCATTGTCACCTTCATCCACTACAAGCCACGAATTGCTGCCGCAATTCTTGTCTTGTAGTGGATAAGGATGATTTGAATTGAGTGTAAAAATAAAGAAAATTATCATGTATTGGCAAATCAGTTTCATGGAAATTGTCATTGAAAATGCTTTAACCCCTTCACTACCATACATTCCGTCGTCAATCGTCATTGTATGTAACCATACATGACGGAAATTTCCGTCGGATTTACTATAGTTATACCAGGATCCGTGGATCCTGGTATGCACTTCGGCCTGGAAGTGAAGAGGTTAATGCATCGTGAGCGCTTAAAGGGTTAATTGTACACTGCTGAATTGTTTGTTTCTATTTGTCATTCATTTAAAGCTAACACATTTTACAAATGACAAAAATACTACTATTTTACAAAAACAGACATCTCCCAGATTGAATTATGTAAAGAAAATTGCCATGTATTGGTAAAACAATAATAAAGTTATTTCTTAATACATTCAGACTTAAATTAATTATTTTTTTTATACTTCAAGACATTTTCTTAGACTGTCAAAAAATCAGGAGATATGTTCAAATGTGTCTTTGAGCATGTATGAATAAAAAAATCAATGAACAACCACATGCTACTAAATTTAAAAAAGGAAATAGTTAAATCACAGAAACCACTGAGTGGATATAGTCCACTCTGACCGGCAAAAATATTCACAGATCATGTACAACAAAGCAAAGTGATTATTTTAGAGCAATGGAAAAGTGATAATTTCTGGCTGATATAATGTAAGTTGTCACCATCTGTTCAGTTTTATATTAGAAGCATCAATGAATAGAACACGCTATATTCATGTCACATGATATCGAGTCCCATTTGAAGGCAAAGTACATACCGTGTAATTCCACAAACTGTTTTTCCATTTTTGTGGCATTTAACCCTTTAAGCCCTTACGGTGCATTGAAGCACCATTTTACATCCCTGAAAACACACATAATTTTCCTACAAGTGAGGGTTTTATGATAAAAAAATTTCTTGATTTGTTTTACCGATACATGGCAATTTTCTTTAATTTTCACCAACTTCAAGTCATCTTTATCCACTTCATGTCGAGAATTGCGGCAGCAATTCACGGCTTGTAGTGGATGAATGTGACAATGGTAAATTCAGCATTGAAAAGGTTAATTAGTTTTGTAACTAGCTTGAAGCCATCTATATACGAGCCTAGCAGTACAAGTGTAATGTGTATATAATATAATAAACATTAGCCCTTGTACTGCTAGCCTTGTATATAGATTGCTTCAAGCTAGTATATGCAGGCCTAGCAGTATAAGGGTTAATGTATATATACAGGCCTAGCAGCACAAGGGTTAATGTATATATATATAGGCCTAGCAGCACAAGGGTTAATGTATATATACAGGCCTAGTAGTACCAGTGTTAATGTATATATATAGGTCTTGCAGTACAAGTGTCAATGTATATATATATAGGCCTAGCAGCACAAGGGTTAATGTATATATACAGGCCTAGCAGTACAAGGGTTAATGTATATATACAGGCCTAGCAGTACAAGTGTTAATGTATATATACAGGCCTAGCAGTACAAGGGTTAATGTATATATACAGGCCTAGCAGTACAAGGGTTAATGTATATATGCAGGCCTAGCAGTACAAGGGTTAATGTATATATACAGGCCTAGCAGCACAAGGGTTAATGTATATATATATAGGCCTAGCAGCACAAGGGTTAATGTATATATATATAGGCCTAGCAGCACAAGGGTTAATGTATATATATATAGGCCTAGCAGCACAAGGGTTAATGTATATATACAGGCCTAGCAGTACAAGGGTTAATGTATATATACAGGCCTAGCAGCACAAGGGTTAATGTATACATATATAGGCCTAGCAGCACAAGGGTTAATGTATATATACAGGCCTAGCAGCACAAGGGTTAATGTATATATATAGGCCTAGCAGCACAAGGGTTAATGTATATATACAGGCCTAGCAGTACAAGGGTTAATGTATATATATAGGCCTAGCAGTACAAGGTTTAATGTATATATAGGCCTAGCAGTACAAGGGTTAATGTATATATACAGGCCTAGCAGCACAAGGGTTAATGTATATATATATATAGGCCTAGCAGCACAAGGGTTAATGTATATATACAGGCCTAGTAGTACCAGTGTTAATGTATATATACATGCCTAGCAGTACAAGGGTTAATGTATATATACAGGCCTAGCAGTACAAGGGTTAATGTATATATATATAGGCCTAGCAGTATGAGGGTTAATGTATATATACAGGCCTAGCAGTACAAGGGTTACTGTATATATATAGGCCTAGCAGTACAAGGGTTAATGTATATATACAGGCCTAGTAGTACCAGTGGAAATGTATATATACAGGCCTAGCAGTACAAGGGTTAATGTATATATATAGGCCTTGCAGTACAAGGGTTAATGTATATATACAGGCCTAGCAGCACAAGGGTTTATGTATATATATAGGCCTAGCAGTACAAGGGTTAATGTATATATATAGGCCTAGCAGTACAAGGGTTAATGTATATATATAGGCCTAGCAGTACAAGGGTTAATGTATATATATAGGCTTAGCAGTACAAGGGTTAATGTATATATATAGGCCTAGCAGTACAAGGGTTAATGTATATATATAGGCCTAGCAGTACAAGTGTTAATGTATATATAGGCCTAGCAGTACAAGGGTTAATTTATATATATAGGCCTAGTAGTACAAGGGTTAATGTATATATACAGGCCTAGCAGTACAAGGGTTAATGTACATGTATGTATGTATGCAGGCCTAGCAGTACAAGGACTAATATATATTTACAGGTTTAGCAGTACAAGGGTTTATATATATATATGGACCTAGCAGTACAAGGGTTAATTTTGTTATATTTTTCCACACAGAGCTGGTTTTGTCCTGACAAGAAACCCGCTGATAAGTTTCACCTGCCGCCCTCATACCAGGTCCTGTCCGAGCTGCCAGATATAACCTCAGCTGTTCTCGATTCTAAGGTCAGTGGTAACATTGATGATTTTGATGTAGCAGATATGATTTTTCCCATCCAGCTATGCTTGGCTATATTATCCTATGATTCTCAATCAGTTTCAGAAGAGTGTATGAGAAGAGCTCATCTGATTCATTGTGAGACAATAATCGGCCTTGGAAGGCCTACTATTGCTGCACACTGATACAGAAACAAAGTTTCCGGCAATTTCATTAGTATAATGACATACATGCAAACATATCTGGTGACATTAGCTATGTGGCTTGAAAAATTGGATTTTCAAATTTTATTTTAGAGAATTTATGTGTTTGCAGTCTCTATGAAAAGTACCATTTTGATTTATTAATTATTTATTTTCAAAGCCATACTCTGGAAGGGAATTTTTTTTTTGATTATGTGATATTAATAGTGCACTTGTTGTGATGTATGATGCCATTTTTATGTTTTTATTTTACATCTCATTTGTTGTTTTTATAGGTGACATCTGTCTTGAACAAATATGATGGACTTGTAGAATATATACATTTTTCTGATCAATATTCCGGCCCAAAACAGCAAACAGAGTAAGTGTTGTCAATATATAGCTGGAAATTACAGCAGTTATTATCATAGTTATCTAGACTATTATAATTATGTTACGTAGGCAAAATTAGTAATAAAGACTAATGGTAGTTATCTATGTCTAATTTCTCAGCTGTACAGTCTTATGGTGTGTCCTTCCACAATTAAATTAATTTTGCTAGAAATGTTGATAATTTTCTTCAATATTTTTTTCTCTACTGATATTTAAATGTTTTGTGCATAATTAAATAAACTATCCAACATATTTTCTATCCTACATTTAGAAAGTAATTTTATCTATGTTATCATTTGTTGTATTCTCGTTCAAGATCAGCTGTGAGTTTTCTACTGCAATTCGCACTTCACAGTTAATGAAAATTGACCTATTTTATAAAATATCTTAAGTCAAATTAATATTAAGAACCTTCTTATTTTGATTCACATCATTTTCATTCATCTTGAGGTGGGAAATGTTTAAAGGTTGATACTCTTTCTAGAGAGTACAGAGTAAAAGTTAGGATTGTGGTAAATTGACTATTGACTATTGCTAAATAGTTGTAGTATTTACATGCATTGATTCTAGCCAACCATATTTTAGTTAAAAAATTAAAGTAAACAGTTAAAGTGCAAATTTATATAATTTTAATACATATCTACCAACTTGAAGTTGTCCGGCTACAGACCAGGGCTTGAAATTGGCCCCGTCCGATCGTCCGAGACGACCAACATTCTGGGAAGGACGTGTCCAGTTTCAATGAGCTTGTCCTACTGGACGAGTGCCCCTGCTTGACAATTATTAGGAAAGACAAGTTATATTTTTGGAAAGGACTAGTGGATTTTTTAGCTAGTTTGAAATTTAGTCCAATTTCGAGCCTGCAGACACTCCAACTTTAAGTCTGTAATGATTTTTTATATAATGTACATTTTGAATCAAAACAAATGATGATCTAGAAATGATCATTTCTCCTTCACTTAACCCTTTAAACGCTAAGAACGACCATAGCTGTTTTTAATATGCAGAGATGCCAGTTTTTTTCTCATACTGTATGACCCGAAAATGGCTTTTCTCGACCTGAAAAAATTAAATTCAGATTTTTAACCATGACCCACATCTCCGAACATGGTTTATTTATTCGATCAAATCACTGTTATTGGGAATAAAATGGGTGTTTAGACATCAAGATTTGCAAATGTTTTGTCTCAAGCTAGACACATATGAGAAATTTCAGCTACTTGAAGTTGTGGGTCGCGGTAGCGAGACACAACTTCAAGTAGGGGGGAATTTCAATGAGAGAACTTTGTGCTTAAAGGGTTATCCTCATCTTTTATTGTGTTATATAGTGAGAGCCAGCCAGCCAAGATGCCTGAGTCTCAGAGAGTGCTTATCTTCTGCTTCAACGGTAAATGTTGTATAAATCCTTTGTACCAACATTCAAGAACCTAAGTGTATTTTTGTAAACATTTGAATAACTTATATTCGAATTACACGGTATGTACTTTGCCTTCCAATGGGATTCGATATCATGTGACATGAATATAACTTGTTCTATTCATTGATGCTTTTAATATAAAACTGAACAGATGGTGACAACTTACATTATATCAGCCAGAAATTATCACTTTCCCATTGCTCTAAAATAATCACTTTGCTTTGTTGTAAATAATCTGTGAATATTTTTGCCGGTCAAGGTGGACTATATCCACTCAGTGGTTTCTGTGATTTAACTATTTCCTTTTTTAAATTCAGTAGCATGTGGTTGTTCATTGATTTTTTTATTCATACATGCTCGAAGATACATTTGAACATATCTCCTCATTTTTTGACAGTCTAAGAAATTGTCTTGAAGTATAAAAAAATTAATCAATTTAAGTCTGAATGTATTAAGATATATCTTTATTATATAGCGGGTGGTACAGTGAAGTAGACTAACTAAGCATGTACCCTTGTGGTGCCACCCTGAGGATTGTAGTATAGCCCGACCGCCGTAGTATACAATGCCATTTTCTATATACATATTCTACACGAGACTATATACCTCCTTTGCTTAATGGCGCGCCAATGCCAGAAGCATGCAGGTGATGTTATAGACCTTTTTAATACTAGTATAATGATATTTCGTCGACTCATTTCCATCATTCCAATGAAACCAAATACAAAAATCATTTTATATATCCTCGTGCTCACATCAGAACATTTAAAGATCAAATGTGATGGTGAATTATTTACAGGTTAACCGTAGCCAGTGGCAGTAAAATGTCTCACCTTTGATAACACATCACCTGATTACTGTGTGGCAGCTAAACTGTGACAGTGGGGGTATGTGTGTAGTGGCTATCCATCACTAGTTTCCATGTGGCCCAGTGACGGACCGTTCGTGAATTACAGAGGATACATCCCATTTAGTCGAGATATACAGCAGTATAAATTTAACCATATAAAAAAACGTTCTTTTGCAATCTTTGACTTCAACCATGTATAGCCCGCATTTGTTATATATCCCGCACCAGGCCTTCCAAGGAGTAAAAAATAGCGTGTTATACTTTGGAAAATCAATTTTACCCCTTTCACCACTGGAGCCCGTTTTTAAGTGCTGAATGCTATGGCATTCAGCACTTAAAAACGGGCTTCAGTGGTGAAAGGGTTAAGCCGATAATCAAGACTATACTCGTTTTTAGTCCATTTTGTCAGCCGTATAAAACAGTTATTGGGATTGAAATGAGTGTTTAACCCTTCAACCGCCGGTGCCGCATATATTCGTGTTTTCATTTCTTATTAGCAGATTATGTACCATCTTGTGAACATGTTAAAGATGAAATGTGACATCAATCAGCAATATTTGAAAACAGTTAACCTCCATTTTGTCGAATCTGAATAATTTTCACCTACTTAAAGTTGTGGATCGCATCAGCGAGACACAACTTCAAGTGGGTGAAAATTCAGATTGAATAATTTGGCAGTTAAAGGGTTAAACATCAAAATTAGCAAATGTGTGATCTCAAATTGAACAAATACTGGTGATTTTCAACCACTTGGAAGTTGTAGGTAAAGGGGGCGAGACAAATTTTCAAGTGGACAAGGCCGCTCTTCTACGACTGACATCATTTTAATTCATTGTCATTCTTTGCCATTTCAGCTCCTGGACAAGGCCGCTGCACCACAACTGACATCGAGAACATGAAACCATTGATGCACATGGTACTTCACTGTATGCACCGCGTCCGTAACATAAGACTTAGCCGAGAGGTCAGTTATCTAATGCTCAACTCTCTAAACAAATTATAAAATAATACTCTGTCGATCATTACATTGGTGTTGAATCAAAAAAATATATCTTGAAGCATGTAAAATTTGGAAGGTTTTAATTTCACGAGGACAATTACGTTAATTCGACAATAGGGTAAAAATATTCTTATTTGATAATAAGTACAGTTATTAAATCTTAATTTATAATTAAAAAATCAATCGTATAATTGAAAATTTCCATTCTCAAACACCTCCTATAGTGTTCTTGATTGCTTCATTTATTTTTAGCTTCAAAATGAATTATGAATTGCATGAACTGGTGAGGAGTTGTATTTATGAGTTTAACGTTGTATACCATTATATGTATATATCTAGTCAAATATGTTTGTGGGATTAGAAATGTTGTAAAGTTTGCTCATTTTCACTGGTAGATTATAAGTGATGGTAAATTTTTTTCAATGCATAATTAAAATTGTTTATTTCAGAGTAAAATGTATTTGTTTTTAAAATATTACATGTTTAGTTAAGTCCTTCAATTCACACGCATTCACTCACCATAATTAAATACTGACACTTGAATGTGTTTTTATGTTGTAGAATAAATTAAAAGCTGAGAAGAACCGCCAAAAAATGCAGGAGACCTTCCTGAAGGCGGCACATGCTCAACGCCAGGAGGCAGCACAAGTAAAGAAAGACGAGAAGCGTAGAGCTGAGAAGGACCGTATTATGAACGAGGAGGATCCAGACAAGCAGCGCCGCCTGGAGGTAACAAAATAATTATTCTTGCTTCCCCTTGGTTTTTCGAATTAAGTTTTTTTTTAATTTTTGAAAAGCTTTATTGAAGTAAATTTACATTTATGTATCGACACTAACATTGGCTCGAGGCCAGTAAAAATCACTAAGGGCCAGTAAATTACCTGAGTAAATCACCTTGGCCAGTAAATTACCTGGCCCTGAGAGTAACAAAAAAATTCCACTCCCCTTGATACAGTGTACACTAAGGACTAATCAATAAGGCTAAGGGCCAGTAATTATCTGAAGTTACTGGCCCTTTGGACTACTACCCGAGATCAGTTAGTGTCGATTCCTGGCATTCATAATTATTTGTTAGCTAGAGAATGAATTCGTGGTACAATCAAGGACATATCCTCCCCTTGAATATGAAAGGGTGTATCTGCCACTTTACAAGGTAGCAGATACACCTTTTCCTATCCAAGAAGACTATATATTAGTGTGATTACTGGAACCAACTCATTGTTTAATTTTTTTTCCATGTATAGACCTACAACATTATGAAGGTTGTGCTTCACCCTAATGTGAACAAAACATTTTGTGTAAGCCTAAAATATTATTTTGCTTTTAATTTCAGGAAAGAAATTTGAAGAAGGAGGCCAAAAAGAAGCAGCCACGTGTCAAGATGATGAAAGTGAAAATGTGAAGCTGGTGGCTGATCAATACAAGTCAGCCATGTGTACGCTGTCATGGTGACTGGTTGTGGTGTACACTGCCGTAAAAAGGCAAACAGCATTAACTGCTCAACCCACTCACTGTGGAGACCGTCTCTAGACGACGTCAGATTCTGACATGTAAAGACTATTCTAAATTTCAAATTCTTCCAGTCCAGGGATCGTCGTTAAACGTCAGAATCTGATGTCTATGGATATTATATTGTGACATCTAAAGACGGTCCCCGCACTGAAATAATTTATAATGGGCGTAGACCCATAACATAGGTATACAAATGAAGTGGAAAGTGCCAACTAAGAAATTTATGATGATTTCCAATTGAAATAACCCTATGATCTCCATGGTTTTGACAAAAAATTGTCAGTGTTGTAAGGATTAACCCTTTAAGCCCTCACGATGCATTAAAGCATCATATTACATCCCTGAAAACTTAATTTTCCCACAACTAACGGTTTTAGAATGAAAATTTCTAAAATGATTGAAAATATTTTACCAGTACATTGCAATTTTTTTTAATTTTTCAACTACTTCAAATCATCTTCAACCACTACAAGTCGAGAATTGCGACAGCAATTCGCGGCTTGTAGTGGATGAAGATGAAAGTGTTAAAGTAAGCAGTTACTGCTGTTTGCCTTCGCAATACAGTGCACACTCTCCATAGTGTATACACGCCACTCTAGTGATGGTGTACACACACTTGACTGATCATAATGTACACCCAGCCGTGGAAATTATTGCCACCGTTTCGTTTTTATATCACCTATAATTACTTCTATATTCTTCACGATTTTAATTGTGTTCACCTTTATCACCTTTATTCAGTGAATTTATCACATACTTTTTACAATGACATCCACACATGTATTTGCAGTGATCTGGTTCCCATCCCTTGTTTTATGTACCTTATCTACATTGTGTTTTTTTCCAAGAACTTGAATGTTGAGTATGTGCCAAGTAGTATATATCCAATAATTTATAGAATAAAAAAAAACATTCACATTGGAAATAATGCAGCACAGACAACAGCACCAAATAATTAATATTGAAAATTGACATACATGATATAGGAAGTTAGAATATATAGAATACATATTTGGTAGCAGCAGCTTGAAGGAGTTTGACATAACTAAACCTGCCATGAATTAATAGTGAGACAATCCCAGCAAACAGATGTTGAGCCAATGCCTTAAAGTTGTCGTGATTATTAAAGAGCTACATAAAAAAATTAACATTTTACCCACTTGGAAGTTGGAGTCTAGCAAACCATGAATAAAAATAAATGTTTTTCTTGTGAATTTATTTATAATTTCTCTTACAAAAACGGAGAGGATGAAAACGGCGATAGTCGTAATTAATACTTTAAGGCTCTAATTTACATTAGAAAAGTTGATTGAAAACTTTTTACCGGTAGATCTTAGCTTTTCTAATTCAATTGTGAAATAGATCAGAGCCAACATTGGTTTACATTGTCTTACACCCTCTAAATTTACATCTGCCAACTGTCCATTGTTGATCTATCATCTGGAATATAATAATTTATCAAATAATGTGTACATCCCAATGTGATGGTCTTTCGTCAAGTGCCATAAATCAATGTCATCATGCAGTGGAATTATTTGCAGGGCGTAGCTTCAATTACTACTGGGCCAAATACAAGACATTCAGTTGGGCCTTGGTTCAACCGATCGACTGAAGTCAAAATATTTTCTTAACCTTTGTGCTTCTAGAACCGTATATATACAGTTTAAACATGTTTCAGACCAATAGAAATATCACTAAATTTGATAGAATAGTTTTTGGTGGATTCTTTTTTAATCTAATAATTCAATATTGGAGATGTCTATTTTTTTCATAAATATAATTTTTTTTTGTCATTTGAAATTGCGTTAGTAATTCCAACTTCAAATGACGAAAAATAGAAACAAACAATTCAGCAGCACAATGAGTCTCAACCAATCAGTCAGCTTAAGCCCCAGGTGACCTAGCTGAGTCGGTTGGTGGAATCGGCCCATGGTCTTTAATGAGCAAACTGTCTTTTTGAATTTGAACTAAACTAAGTAATTATTGATAATTTGCAGTTTTCTTTGCCGAAAGAAACTCAGCTTCTTGTTGACGTGTATTTTTTGCAGATTTATTTTGTACCTGAAGTTGTGATCGTGAAACCGAGATACAACTTCTAGTGATTGAAATTCCTGTTTATGGGTAACGTAGAACTATAATGGTCCGGGTTTGTCACTGATAGATTAACGTGAAGACTTAAAACTGTACAGATTTATATCACGTGCAATAAGATGAATATACAGTGTATAAATATAATTATGACATAGTTCTTCTGTGATTTTACTACAAATGATGCCTTACTTAAATTTTCTTTGTTTCATCATAAAATGACATCAAATACAATTGTTCTTTTTTTTAATCCAAAAATTTGAGTAGATTAGTTTAACTTTGTGTGAATATTACAATTGTTTATTTTTCAATTATTAACTCATTGTCATAAATTAAAATAGTTTTTGTTGAAATTTTGTTTGATATGTGGCAACAGAAATAATAAAGAAAACTTGAAAAATAGCCTTGTGTTGGTCACAATTTCTTACTTTGTGTTACAGAGGTCACCCATTAAAAATGATAACCTTGGTCACACATTTGTCAAATTTGGAGAAGATATTGTGATTTCATTTGAAAAGATGGTCATCCTGGACAAAATTCATCATAAATCCTTGCAAAATTGATTATATTTAAGTCTTGAATTTAGTGCCAGAAAATAATATCAGGCAGGCATTTAAAATTTATGGTATCAACATTTTCAATATCTTCGGCAACTAGTTATTTCTTGACGGTTTCGTAGAGTCTTAAAAGTTAGGTTGATATTAAAGTCCCACCAAACAAACACAGTTGGTTTAATGCTGTACCACTAACTGGCTAAACATTACACCAACATTGTGTCAATGAACTAGCACAGCATCTGATATTTGCCAACTGCACGAATTAAATTGGAATCTATTCAATTTAAGTGTATGATTATTTGATAATGCATTTTACCTTAATATTTGTTTTTTAATACCTTGTTCATCGAATTAAAATCGG
The DNA here is from genome assembly GCA_964017125.1 of Flabesymbios commensalis. Lineage (NCBI taxonomy): Eukaryota > Metazoa > Annelida > Polychaeta > Terebellida > Flabelligeridae > Flabesymbios > Flabesymbios commensalis. The sequence goes on along the minus strand of OZ024910.1, from coordinate 9,938,999 downwards.
TCACAACGGTCAAAGAGTGTAACATACCTCTGCAGCAGTTAATATAAGGTTTCTACAGGTCTAGTAAGTGTGAAAAATAATGATTTGTAATGACTTGTAACTACTTGTATTTTTCAGCAACTAGCATAATTCTAGAGATACATGTCGGGAACCAGCTATTGTTTGGTCATGGAAAAAACCTAGGCAGCCTGGGCTTTTAGACAATAAGCGACAATCACTTGTTATCTGTAACCAGCAGTAGACTAAATTTATTTCTTTGGACCGGCGGGATAATAAAAGTACATATGAACGATTTTCTCATTTGAAATGACAAACAAATTTAATGACTTTAAATAATTTACTTTTATTTAATGAATTTCAGTGACCTGTGGGAACCTTGTGTTAATACGGGTTGCCATATACTTGTATGTGTGCTGATAAGAGGCAGGCAACTGCTGAAGTCATGTTTCCTGCCCAGTCAGCAGCGTATTCTTTCTTACATATACAATTAACACACAAAACATTCTGGAAGAACATTGTGCATCTAAACTCTTTTTCGTGGGAGGTACATGTTAGATGCTTGAAGATATCAAGATAGCTGTTAAGAAAGTAAGTAATAAAATGATTATTTTGATTTAGTATAGTCTAGACCGTATTATGTTGGCAATATTGAAAAAGACAGCTTTCGAATCAGTTAACAGTCACCCTCCATGAAAAAAAAGTACTAAAATAAAAAATGGGTTTGTTGTTGATATTTTTATTACTTGGATGAATGATCAAAATACGTGATACAGTGAAAGTGGTGAATAAAGGTTTCCTTTTTAAACTCATTTACCCATACAAAACAATATAATAAAGAAGAAATTTCCTTTTTGTAGCCATAAAAACTCCACACATACAGTACTGTGTTCCCTTTCATTCCCCCCACCTGCTTCACACAAATTCCCCAGATGGAAATTTTTGTGAAACAGTTTTCCCCCCATTTCCCTTTTGGGGGAAATTGATTTCCCCGTCAACGAATTCTGCTGGGAAACACAATTCCCCAATTTTCCCCCAATTCGGTTATTCCCCCTCACTTTCCGCCAAATTCCCCCTCACTTTCCGCCAAATTCTCCCGCTTTTCCAATGATTGCTACTGATTTCCAGCGATTCCCCAGTTTCCTGTGCAGTTTTCAATACAACTAAACAATTGTACATCGTCTCTGAGCATTAGTCCTATTTTATGCATATTACATGTATCTTTGAAAATGGGGACTCCAGATTATGCAAGACAAAGAATTATAAATCTGGGGAAATTCAAGGGAATTCTGGGGAAATCAGATGAAAAGCTTTTCATTCGTTTTCACTTGTTAGCCCAGGTGAGAAATGTAATTCCACTGATTTCTCCAGTGGCTACCGTGAAAACTGGTGAAAAAAAGTGAACTGGAATTCTCCGGGAAACGTGAATTCCCTTTCATTTCCCCTTCCCACTTACAAGCACAGTACTGTAGATGTCGCGCTCAGGTAAACCTCCGCTTTCTCTCTGTAACCGAGCACCATTGTTAGGCTGAAACTGCCCATTTGAACAGTTTTGTTATTATAAGAACTGTAGGCTTATAAACACGCGTGTGTCTTAAATATATCTGACAAATGTAAAACACCACTACTCCACCACATAAGAGTTTATATTCACATGAATAGAAAAACGGGATTACTTGTTCCACCTGCAGTTGGAAATGTTACATATGATATAATTTTTTATATATATCATATATAAACGGTCCCAGCAACACAAGGGTTATCATTTCAACAGCAAGTTAACCCGTATCATGATAGGTTGACCCTTTAAGCACTAAGCACGACTATAAATGTTTTTAATCCATTTGATGAGCAGATTAAATTACTGTTCTTGGGAATGAAAACAGTTTTTGCAAGTTTGTGGTCTCAAATTAAATAAATTTTCACCCACTTGGAGTTGTGGTAGCAAAAGAACCTGAAATGACGAAAATTTAAATAAGATGAATTAGTGAGTAAAAGGGTAAGTTGGCATTAAAAGATTGAAGTAAAAAAAGATATAAATTATTACTGGAGTACTGAAGTTAATCTATTTAAATTTTCACCCATTTGAAGTTGCGTCTCTCTACAGAGATCCACAACTTCAAGTTGGTGAAAATTACTCGTATTTGATTAATTTCAGCAAAAATATTTTTACATCTTGATGTTTAGACACACATTTCATTCCCAATAACAGTGATTTTTTTTACTACTAAAACATTAAAAACGACAATTGTCGTGATCAGCAGAATAAGGGCTAATTACATTATCATATATTCTGTGAAAATGTATCCTTTCATCAACTCTCTACAACAGAATAGAAGCTTATACCTGTACAAGTATAGCCTAGAATACTTGAATTAAAATTTTGTAAATACATGTATATTAGTATTTTGTGTACCGGTAGTTAAATAATGTAAAAACAATAACCTATATATAACCACCTTGAGGTAAAAGTGCTGACCACTGTTAAATGAGGGTGCACATGGGTCCTGGAAATTATGGATTCTTCCCACTTCACTTTTTACTGATTTTATGGCCTCACTATTCACTTTTTATAAATGAAAAATTATAGATTTATACTGATAAAAATTGATATAAACTTTTAGGTTCGTTTTTTACACTATTTATAAACAGCAATCCTCGATATTCAGACCCTAAGAACAGGCGATTCGCCGTTCGTTCAAATCGTTTTTAACCCATGTGCACTCTACTAAATGATAATCAGATAGATCTTAAGTAAATGAAGGCTAACTTCAGTCAATTATTAAGTCACTTTAAAATATAAAGCTGGTAAGTACACTGTACCTTAGTAATATAGCAATCCATACTGTTTATTATGCTTGAGATGAAAGGCAGTGAATACATGTAATCTATATAATAGATATGTAAATATAGCACAAAAGCATGCTAGGTCACCAGCACCTTAAAATGAGATTAATGTAGAGAGCCTTAACGATTGCTGTTAAAAATAAGTACATAATATACATTTATTGCACAAAAAAGTGAAAGCTGAAGAGCCTATTTTTATAAAATAGAGAAAAATAAAAAATATTACATGGAAAAAAAGAACTCTTTACTTTGTTGCCATGTCTAATTCCTTGCTCCAAATTTATTACACTTCCTCAATTTTCTTAAATTATATTATCAATTATGAAACAAGTAGGATTTTTCTACACAATACTGACTGTGGACATTTCACAAACACATCAAAGTGATATTCAGACAGTTGAAATTATCAACTGCAGTGTTTGATGACTTAAACCAGTCATTTTCTACAACTACATTGTGTACATGTATTATTTGCAGAACTGCAGGACAGCACACGTTCTTCAAAAATATCTTTCATATTTTTTCAAATTTTGCGTAAATTCTGACTAGGACATGCAATGTGACAGTGGGATATTTTGTCAAATAAAATAGCATGGTAATACTGTACTTGAATAAGTTGACACACTCCATTAAATGACAAATATAACTTAATGCGATTCAATGTATATACTAGGATATGTTGTAACCTTGGAAATGAAGGGTGTACCTCTCACTTTGTAAAGTGAAAGACACACCCTTTCAACTCTAAGGATATGATACACAGTACTACTCATATTGACAGCACCAGGGCTTGGAGGGCTTTTCTCAAGGCTTGGAGTGAATTTTCCAAGGTATTTATTGTGATCACACCATATACTTGACAGCCGGAGTTACTGTAAATCTGGCTGTCGAGCATAACCTGATAACCCTTGCAACACTGAATTATTCTGTTTAAACAATGGAGACCGAAGGGTTTATTTCAATTTGAAATCATCATAAAAGTCTCAGTTAGCTCTTTCTGCTCCATTTGAATACCTACTGTATGTTATGGGTCTACGGACATTATAAATATTTTAATTCTTTCAGCTCGGGACAGTCTTTATACTTCAGAATCTGACATCTGATTCTGACGTATAAAGACGGAAGGGTTAAGATGTGATCTTCAATAATACTTTTCCCCAGAAAATTACTGAGGAAATTTCCCCAAACTTTGGGAAAATTCTAAACATTTTTAAGGGCCATTCGATTTGAGCAGTACTGTACATAATAACAGTGTGTTAGTAGATTTTACAAACATTAGATGACTGCGAGTGTTAGAACAAATAACATTGTACAAGAAAAGTGTCAAGTTTCCATAAAAGACTGATTTTGACTACAGTCTGTTTTACCAGATCCTGGGAGTAGCCTTTTTTAAATTTGCACAAGTGTGTTAAATTTGCCAACTTGGCGTTCAACTGATTGATACAGAACACTCAATGGAAATGTGATGTAGAACAAACGAGTGTGGAAAAAATACATGCTATTCAAGTGAAAACAAAAAACAAGTACATACATGTATGATAATATTATATAATAAAACGCTAGCTTGTAAAGCCAGTTCATTTTAAACAATCCTGCAATACCATGACCATATATGATTATACATTGCAATGTACAATAAAAGTAAGGCACAATAATACTTGGCAACAAATCTTGGAAGTAAACAAGAGGAATATCTTGTGGAATCTCATCTGTGTGCAAGTGAAATTAACAACATTGTGAAGCATATCATAAAACGATACATATATAGCAGAAACTGAGCAAAGTAGTTTGGCTCATGCGTCTTAAGTCTACCTGTAACAAATTAAAGATTGATTCTGTAAGCCACGTGGCAAATTCAGCTATCCCCAGCCGTCATTCAAATATCTTACCTCCCCCAACGCTGAAACATCTTTGTATAAACCATGGAGACCAAGATTTAGTTAGCTCTTCCTGCTTCATTTCAATACCTATGTTATAGGTCTACCGTTTACCGCCACAGTAATTTGTTTAATTCTTTCAGTGCGGGGACCGTCTTTAGACGTCAGCTTTTGACGTTTGAAGACATTCCACATACTGAAAGAATTAACCCTCAAAGTGAAAAAATTAACCCTCAAAGTGAAAGAATTAACCCTCAAAGTGAAAGAATTAACCCTCAAAGTGAAAGAATTAACCCTCAAAGTGAAAGAATTAACCCTCAAAGTGAAAGAATTGACCCTCAAAGTGAAAGAATTAACCCTCAAAGTGAAAGAATTAACCCTCAAAGTGAAAGAATTAACCCTCAAAGTGAAAGAATTAACCCTCAAAGTGAAAGAATTGACCCTCAAAGTGAAAGAATTGACCCTCAAAGTGAAAGAATTAACCCTCAAAGTGAAAGAATTAACCCTCAAAGTGAAAGAATTAACCCTCAAAGTGAAAGAATTAACCCTCAAAGTGAAAGAATTAACCCTCAAAGTGAAAGAATTGACCCTCAAGGTGAAAGAATTGACCCTCAAAGTGAAAGAATTAACCCTCAAAGTGAAAGAATTAACCCTCAAAGTGAAAGAATTAACCCTCAAAGTGAAAGAATTAACCCTCAAAATGCTAATCGTGTCTATAGCCGTTTTCAGCATTTCGCTTTGTTCTTCAAAATGGATGATGTTTAACAGAAATTAGCATTCAATTGGCGAAACAAATGATTTAAATTGTACATATATACCATATTTATTCTAATAAATGCGTGGGGGCCTAATTAGAATACTTCCTGTGATTACAGGAGGCATAAGCAATTATAAGAGTAGTTTTTTATTGATCATAATAGTGTATACAATCGTGGGTTTTATTTTCAAACCAGCGGGGAGGGTGTTTATTGGAATATGGGTGTTTATTAGAATAAATACAGTAAGTAATTTTTACCCATTTGAAGTTGTTGATTGTGGTAGGACACAAATTTAAGTACAGGTGGGTAAAAATTGAATCTTATAATGTACCTCTTTGAAGCTGAGGACATAACATGTAGACTTTACACGTTGGCCATTAGTCAAGCAAATCTCAATTAATGGCATGAATGTTGTAACAAGATTAAATGTATAAAAGTATGTACATAGTATCAAAGGAAAAATCCTGAAAGCAAAACAATATACCCAGTAGGCGTACATGTAGTTGGTATGTATACTGAGCAACCACGAGACATTCACTGAATCGGTTTCTGAAGAAGAAAATTGCCAGGTCAAGATTTGTCTTGGTTTAAATAGAAATATTTTAATTCTTTTAGTGCGGGGACTGTCCTTATATGTCAATCTACAGACGACATATAAAGACGGTCCCTGCCATGAAAGGGCTAGTTACCGACCATAATATTGATTTAGGTTGTTCACACCAGAAGGGCTGGTGAACTGAGGAGTCCTATAATCTTAATACGGTCATGTATGACCAGAAAGATCTTTGTATATTTTGTCACATAAATTAATAATAAACACCAATCTCTGTCACATAGAGATGCATGTGATGTCTAATAAGCAGGGAGTGTCAGTGACTCAGTGGGGGTTTCTCCAGACTTAAGGGTTGATTTTATTACTTCTGAAGTTCAAATATTGGACATTTTCCACATTAATTTTAAACAAAATTCATATTTTCCGTTATTAATATATGGTATACCTATGAGGCTATTCACATTAATATACATGATCAATAATGATTGTTTACACACATTTCATACACAGCGTCTCACATTCATCCTTTTGATAAAGACATACAAAGGGCACACAACCAAACCAATGTTGGCAAAATATAAGGCCTAAAGATAATACATAATGATATACAAATGCTTTAAGTAGTGATTAAATGATTTGTATAAGGACAAAGAAAATCAACTGCTATATTAACATTGAAAAAGCACCCCTGTAAATACATAGTAAGTAAAATTAACAACACCTGCTTGGAATGCAAATGGGACTATCACCAACAACTCAATCAAATCAGTTAGAAATGAAGAAACAAAATATGTGTTTCTGTCTAGGAGTAGTTATATTTAAAAGAATGAAAAAAAAAGTTTAGAAATCAACAATTTTTCTTTGTGTAGCACAGCATAGATATCCTACAAATCAACGCCAGGGTTCAATTTGTTCAGTATCGCGTAGAAAACAGCTAAACATTTTTGTCCAACTGCTAATCAAACTTGATTATATATCATCTTTAATATATTATCTTTAATAATAAGAAAAACCCAAGGAATGTGGAGATTGGTTGCAAATCGCTACACAATATTTTCGAAACAAATTGAACCCTGCTCTGAAAAGGCAGTATATTTTAAAGTAAGCAGATACTGCCTTCTTCATGACAGAAGTATATACACTTCTGGTGCAAAAATATTTTCTAATGGGAATGAACTTTCAGATAAGATTTGGTATACCTACAAGAAGTAGGGGCCGAGCCCAGTAAACACAAAACTTTTGTATAACATTTACAATGTTGGACCAACGTCGAACACGTTGGGCCGAAATTGTATTTATGTTTTACAAACGTTTTGTGTTTGCCGGGAGGTCATACATTTTTTAATCTATACTCACCAAGGTGTAAAACTTGTAAATAGGACTACATAAAAACGACCAGAAACAGACAGTATTTAATAACTCAATGCCAGGTAAATCCAAATTGTAAATTGATGAGGAATAACAATGTAAGGCAGTTCACATGAACAACAAGAACAATGAACAGAATATCACTGTGTGATAGAGTATCCGAACATGTATGGAAGTTAAGTAGACATTAAACAACACAAAAAAAAACATTACTCATGATAAGAGTGAATCTATGTTGTAAACACTCGAGAAATAATACAGTACTTGAAGATATCCCTTGTTTAGTACTTTAAGTTGAACCTGGACTTTGCTGGTTCAACAATTTCCATCTTAAACTCAGAATTAAGTGGAAAAAACTACAAACCTGTTCTAAGAAAATAATGTCTTAAGTAATGGAGAACATTGCCCTTCTTGATCCACAATAGGGCATTTTATTGCAACTTTGACCTTTACCTTCTAGAGATGAATATTTGTGCATACTTTTTTTAACATCAATAAATTGGTTTAAATTTCTACATTTCATTTGATTCTACCAGAAAACTGCCATTTTACAAAGTGGCAGTTTAGCACCTTTGAACTTCAAGGGGACGAATTACACTAGTGCTAACACACATGTGAGTGATTAGTGACCAGAAATGTTGGCAATAAAATGCCCTATTGTGAAAGTCGCCAGATTAAATGGGACATGACTATAATGAGGAATATAGTCATTTATTTTACTCGTCAAGTGTTGACTTCAGGTGTTGACTTTTGGTCGACTCCTCCTCCTTTTCAGAGGAGCTGCTATTGCATCATTTTCATCTGATGTAATACTTTTCTTTCTATTCGGCTTGGTGTGGGTGACATTTAAGTGTTGTATATCTTTACTAGATTCATTGGTAGATGTACTAGTTGGCCCAGATAAAGTGGTTCCTTTCTCGTTCACAATTACAGCCTTGCCATTAGCATTGAATTGGATTCCTCCATGGACTTTCCCGCAGACATTACATATTTCAGCGTCAGGATGATGAAGTGTACGCAGGCTCTTCGTCAGCTGTGGCAGGTTGTTATGTATTATAATCGCCAGAAGTGTAGCACATATTGGCCCTGCCCAGTATATCAACACATGCTCTAACACACTGGCTCCTTGACAACCAAATGTCTGGTTTGTGGCATTTACAGGATTCAGATACATCCCCGTCAATTTAAGACCTGAAAAAATTAGACAATCAAGATTAACCCTTATCCTGCTGATCACAACAATTGTCATCTTAAATCTGTTTTATTAGTTATTGGGAATGAAATGTGTGTCTAAACATCAGGATTTGCAAATGTTTGGTTTCAAATTAAACAAATTTGAGTAATATTTAACCACTTGAAGTTAAGGGTCGCGGTAGTAAGACACAAATTCTTCAAGTAGGTTAAGATGAATCAATGCAATGCAAGATCTACACCGGTAACAAAACTGATCAAACAAATGATATTAGCCAATATAACAGCAAAATACACAAGGTTGAAATAAAAGCATTGATCACATGATTATCGGAACAAGAAATGACAAGGACGGAACATGAGGGCGGGCTAATTTCGTTGTTTATCGGACCTTCACATTTATTACTTGGTTCGGTTGAACGTGAATTATAATGACTGCAGAATAACTATTATCTTGTGAAAATGATTTTAAAGTGTCTCAAATAATACACTGAAATTCTGAAAAAATATTAATTTTTGCTATTAATTTGAAATAGCAAAAAATAAAGGTTCTTCATTATGATGACTTGTTGAAGTATGGCATAACTTTCTTATTATTAAAAATAATTTTTAACCCTTAGAACACTGAGCTAAAAAATTAAATTTTCAGTCACTTGAAGTTGTGTCTCACTACCGCGATCCACAACTTCGAGTGACCGAAAATTTGTGTTAATTGTGACATTTAAGTCCCAACACATATCAGTGTTTCAAAATTGAGAGCATATTTAATTTTTAACAAATGGTTGTAAATACAGGTGCTAAAAAAAGCACACAATGTCTACTGTAGTCAACATCAGTGTTCTACGGGTAATGTTCCTTAATGAAAATCAATCTATTTTCAATCAGAAAAGCCAGCGTGGTTACAGCCAACACAAGGGTATTTAATTAGAATGTTTTGCACGTGCACGTTTCAAACCACTGAATGTCATGATTGTGGCTTCACCTCGAAAGTGTGCACTGATTCACTTTAGAATTAGATACAGCATCGTGGTCTTTGGTTCATGATTGATGTAAAACACCTCATTTTAGGTCTGATTTAACCCTTTGACCACAAATCACAACTATAGTCGTTTTTCACCTGTTTTCTAGTTTTCAAGTCACCGTTATTGGGAACGAAATGAGTGTTTAGACTCAATATTTACAGACATTTGGTCTTGAATTAAACAAACATGAGTAAGTTTTACCCACTTGAAGTTGTGGGTTTAGAACACCTCACCATCAAAGTCATATATATTAATAAATGAAAAACATATTTCAAACACTTACCCAGAACTGTTAGCATGGAACCAAATAGTAACTTGAGAGACTCTTCAAAGATAATGAATGAAGAAAATGTTGTCATAGCTAGTAGAGAGCAGATAAGAGTGGCGCCAAATTCCACAGTGAATCCCAGGAGAGGAGACACAGTGAGATCAGCTGTACAGTGCAGGGTGTGGTAGCGACTGGCATGAACTTCGGAAATCTCAAGCGCCCAGAACATTCTGGCGTATTTATAGCTGAGAAGCCCACCACAGAGCTGAACAGCTACAGATACGAGGGACTTGATTCCAGTCTGTTGTTTTCTGATGTAGCGAGCCACGTGTGTGCACGGATTGGCAGTGGTGTTACCCAGCGTCAGACAGCCCCATAAGCCTGTGACAACCATGGCCATAACATAGCCTGCCATGCCATAATGGATACGAACGTGAGCATTCTCCAGGCTGCAAGCCATCATTTGAAATGTGGTGATGAAATCCAGTAGAAATGGAGTTAATAATTTAGGTGCGGGTGATCGGCGTACCGCTCCCCGCATTAATCTGCCTGCCAGCATAGCCGTGGAGTAGTAACAGATGGATGTGATGAGGGGAATGTCTCGAGGAGGATAAGACGGAGGACCACCCGCAAAAATCTCCCACAAATGCTGCACAAACGTCTGAAAAATAATAAACATGTCTGATAAACTGATAAATAACAAACATGAAAAATTTAGTGGAACAGAAAACTGAATTAAAACGCGGGTACAGACGGCAGATTCTGACGTATAAAGATGGTTCCCACACAGAAAGAAATAATATATTTATAATGGCCTTAGACCTATAACAAAGGTATTCAAATGAATCAGAAAGAGCTAACTAAGACATGTATGCATTGCAACCCGGAAAACATGAGATGTCGAACCGAAGCTGATTCAATGCCGGGCCACCATCGCAGATAGTGGCCCAACAACAAAACAGCACTGGGCCAAAGCCCCTTGTCTGCAAGGAAAGGTTACCATTAAAAGCAGTAACAGCCAGCTATTTACTTTAAAGATGATGACAATGACAGGAGATTGGGGAAACAATTTACATTTCATAGAAATTAGAATATGAATTGGTAACAAAATTCCCACCAAAACACACTGAAAAGGAGAATAAATATGCCCTGATGCTATGAAAAAACCCCAGTAAATGATCTAAAATTAAAGCTCAGAAAAGCTCTGTACATGTATAGTATACACTTACATGTACTGTTATAAATTATACCATGAAATCTATTTAACCCTTTAAGTGCTGAAATATTTTTGTATTAAATATGGAAACCAAAGTTGTTTTTTAATTCGAAATCAGCGTGGGGACCGTCTTTATACGTCAGAATCGTTAGATTCTGACGTATGAAGACGGTCCTTGCGATAAAAGGGTAAATATGCCAAATGGTGCATAATATGCCCTGAATTCCACAATCTAAGTAAGGCAGTGAGTATTCAGGTATTTGTGGTATAATGCACACAGCTATGCTTACACATATTCCTATTTGAAGCAATCCTCAGTCCACCCAGTGGAGCGAGGCCTTGCTGAATCAGACAAATTTATATAAATCAACTACTGGGTAGTGTGGTGGGGAAAAAGTGTTTACATGGCATTGGCAATATATAACAAGAATTGAAAATCATTTGATCTGCATGCAATATTCAAAATTAACAATTGAGCCTGAGGCCACAGTTTTTTGAATAATTGGTTTTTCAGGAATTTTTATTTAACATTCAGAGCAGACAGTTAGAATTTTTTATTTCCTACTACATGTACTTATTTGATTTTGTAACACAAAAACATATTTTTTTAATTGTTGACTTATTTTATCTTAACAATGCATAATTGACATTATTATTTCAATTGATATCGATAAATAGCGGCCGGTGGTATAATAAAATAAAAAAGACAAAATTTTAATTGAAATTTTTTAATTGATTTTACATTATTGTGACTCAGCGGTCTTGAGAACCAATTAATCACTGAACTCTCGCCTAAGCCTACATGATCTCTGCCATAAGATACAACCCAGTCAATAGTTTTAAAATTTACCTGTTTTGATAAGGGTCCCATGACTGGTGTATTGTTTCTGAGCACCTTCTGAAATTTAGTACCAGTATCAGCTAAAATCTGAAAAAAAGAACATTGAAGAGATATTTTCAAAGTATTTCAATCCATATGCAACTTTTTATACAGCCTAGCTTAGGCTCAAATTTGGTGTCATAATCTAGATTGGTTCAAATTAGGCACAAAACAAAAATTTCTGAATCTTACATATAAGTTTTGTTGTGTAGCAATAGACACGATAGACCCTTCTTCACAATAGTATTGTAAATTGAACAAAACTTCAATTGCAAAAAAGTAGCCCAAATAAAATGAGTAGGCCCCTATTGAAGGCTGCAATTTAAACTTGTTAAATAAGCATATATATTTAGGTCTAATAACAATAGGGGTCTACCATTAAAAACCTCTGTAATTCAGCTGCCTAAATGTTTTGTTTATTTTATTGAAGAGTCATACAAAATGGTGTTTTAACTTTTCATTTTACTCAGGACTCCTGTTGCTGAGCTATCAAGCATTAAGTTTGGCAATTTGCAAAAATGCTACACCATCAAAACAAAACTGATCACAGCGGAGTAAGACACACTGTCTGTATAATCATGACATTAAAAGTACCAAGTGACAGATAACAATCATCATTAAAAGGAATTGTCACTCGATCAATTTTTTTTTTGAAGTGATGATAGATACATTTCACAGTGCACAACATATTTTGTCATTACAGTGTGCGATATAGGTGAAATATGCATAATTTTTATTTTCGGAATATGTGTGAGAATGTCACTGACCTGAAAAATAGGACATACCATATTTATACAAATAAACGCCTGAGGCGTTAATTAGAATTCCCCCTGAGGGGGGATGGGCACTTATTAGAATTTATTTTAATGATTATATATAGTGTAGGCCTACATGATCTTGGGTTTTATTTTTAAATCAGTGTCTAAAACATATATGTAAACTCTCTAAGCCATCTTTTCACTCTTTTGATTTTCGTGAAAAACATTTGCAATTCGAATTCATTACCTCATGGGCATTCCAAAAAGTCAATATCAGACTTTAAATTATTGCAAGTAGGCCCTAATTACATGTTGTGATGTAAATCGCAAGATGCGGAATTTTACCGCTTCACTGTAACCGTTTTCAATACTGTCTCAGTCACAATGCTCACTGCTACGATAGGTAAGCTGCTTGTGGCGGTTTGCTAACAGACCTGGCTAACACAAGGCATTGACCCATTGTCGGCCTAATGTTGGCCTTTAATCTACGACACTGGCCCAAAATTAGACCAACTTTGAGTCAATATCTCCTGTTTGCTGGGATGTAGCCTGTACGTAATGGAGGCCAATATTATTTGATATTAGGCCAATTATATGGGTCCATCATTTAACCACTATTACATCTATAGATACTGTACACGGACAATATTTGGCAATTTACACGCCCAGTTTCATAAGACTTGATGGTGTACCGCATTGTGAACTGCATTTCTATAATTTTAATACATTTTTAAAGCCAAAAAAAATATGAATGATTGTTTTGTACATATCAGGTTACTTTTGTCAAAATTCAAAAAACAGTTGTGCAGTTTTAAATTAAAAATTACATGCCAAATGGTGTAACTACCAAAATACACAACAAAATTCAGGTATGTTATTTAGGGGAAGATGAAAAAATGATCCGAGAAAAATTTTGTTGAAAAATTTTAAAGAGCGACCAAGCAAATTGGAAAAGGGCTACTCCCAGGATCTGGTGAAACAGACTGTAGTCACGACATGAATGGAACATAATGTGTGTAAAATTTATTGAAAACTGGTTGAGAATTGACTGAGAAATCCGCGAAATTCAATAATCGAAATCCTGGTTGATGAACTTAATGTGAATCTAACTATAATAACGTTATTACACTAGGCCTAGCCTATACATGGCCGATGAGGTATAGGGCCTAGGGTCAATTATGTGAAAAAATTAGCTGCTTTCCCATTTGACAATATTGCTGTTTTTCACTGATTTAAATTAGTGGGAGAGTTTTTTCTTGTACCCACCCCCCTTGGACGATAATGAAGGCTAGGCCTATACTCGCCGTCAAATTAACCAGGATCGCATGATTCTAAGCGATTTCTCCATTAATTTTAAACCGATTTTCTTGACATTTTCTATTACCGTTAAAATCCTAACAAGGGTAAAAAATTATCAAAATTATATTTAATATTTCAAAAGGTAAACCATTTGCCATGGATTAAAATTCTAGAATTAGTTTAATGGGTTATAGAGGGACGTCGTAATTTCAATTTACTACATCAAACATGTCAAATGGTCTAACTTTTGAAATACGCTATAGTCTAGGCCCCCCTATTATCCTATAATTTTACAAAATTTTCAGGGCTGTTAGGATTTGAATAGAAAATGGCCTATGCAAAATTTGAAGGAAATCGGTTTAGAATTGACGGAGAAATCGCCGAAAATCATGCGATCCTGGTTGAGCATTTGACGGCGAGTAAGTTATAGGTGCCAAGGGCAAGGACATGAAGGATTGGAAATGTCAATGCGGGGAACCAACACTCAAAGTCAACAGTCTGAACAGACGAACTGTTGACAGTGACGTTAAACGAAACGGTCCAGTAAATAAAATCCCGATAACAACAGCAAACACAATTTTAAAAAGCGGATTCGTTAGGATTATTGTCACTTCGCAATTTGTAACATGCACAATCTAGACTGACAGTTTTCATGCAATTGTTAAACCTTTACCAGGCTTTTCAGCTCTCGATGTCATCTTCAACGTCAACGGTCCACCATTGCTATTTATTACACCTTATCTGCCACCTGGTGATTGATGAACAATAGTCATTTTGCGTCACCTGGTGAATACAAACTTTACCTTATCTGCCACCTGGTGATTGATAAACAATAGTCATTCTGCGTCACCTGGTGAGTGCAAACTTAACAAAAAAAACGTATTCCCGCATAGGCTATTGTTATATACTACCAGTTTTAGCCAAAATAAATCTCGTTGCCGTCTAATGCCCCATTCACACCTGTCCGTCAAACCATCCGTCGTCCGCTTCAGTCATCCGTCGTCCGCTTCAGTCAAAATCGCTCTGATAGAAAAGATAAAAGACCATTCACACCTAGTCCGTCATCCGTCGTCCGTCGTCCATCGTCAGTCAAAATCGGTCCGGGAGCGATTTTAACGGACGACGGATGGCGGATGCGGACCATAAATCATGGTAATGAGCTGTGGAAAGGGAATTCCCCACAAATAATCCCTCCATCAACTACTTTCCCGGACTGTATCTATTTAAAACTGTCGGTACACAGAAATCTGTGTCCACAGCTCTGAAAAGACTGATAGGTGTGAATGGTAGTGACTGAAGTGGACGACTGATGACTGACGACGGATGACGGACGACGGAACGTAGATGACGGACAGGTGTGAATGAAGCATTAGTCCACCACACCAATGTATATACAAACAGATCGTATACAGGTCATTGGTCCAGAGGGACACATGGGAACTTTTCTATCATCCCTGGAAATCCAGAAGTTTGCGGTCAAAGCTGACTCAAAATACATAGACAATAGGCAGGGAGCCAGATCTAGCCCTCGTACTCACAAAAGTTACGAAATTTTCACTACGTTTTTTATTTAGCTTGACCCTTGGGACATATCAAGTTTTAGTTCTCTTTTGCCAATCAGGACGCTTTAAGCCCTAGGGCCTACTTTACCGTTTTTTAGAAGGACACTAAAATAAAAATGGACAACAATTCGAAAAATTATTCAAAATAGTAGTGGATTAATTTTTTTACGCTATTGTTTTAGTCATAGCCCTCGGCCATATACACATGTAGGTCACTGAAAAATATTTGTGCCCAGATTTTATTTTAAATATTTTTTTCAACCCTTTTATCCATACGGGCGCCTAAAAAATCCATACATTATAAAATATGTGTCAAGTTTGGAAATCTGTTATTTTTGTTGAGTGGTACTTACAAGCAAGCTAATTCGCAAAAAGTGTCCCCATTATGTCCTCAGGGGACTGGAAGTTAAAAAGTTAAAAAATCTAGGGCCAATTTTTTTTATAACCACATATTTAGGATACGCGCGTCATTACGCTAACTGTAATTTGTGGTAAAATGCAAATGTGCTGATATCTCTGCGTGCAATAGGCTATAATAATAAAGTTAATTCATGCTCTGGATATTTATAATTATATTCATTATAAATATTTTATGTGAATCTCATTTTGATGTTTATGTTTATGAAGAAAAAATATATAAAATGACACTTTGAATGCTAAGACAATTTTTTTGCTTACAGTGTGTATATACTGTGGATATTTAATATTGTATGTTAATAAAAATATTTAATATTAGTCTCATATTGATGTATATGCTTAAATGTTTGATGGAACACCAAATAATATGTACAATGACCCTTTGAATGCCAAGGCTGAGGTTTTAAAAATAAATCTAAAATAATGTATAATAAAGCAAATGCTTAGGACTTGTATCTTGACCAATATGGCGTTATCCAGATATCCATAGAGATTATAACAATAAACACAGGATACATATATTATATTTAATAACTGACTGGAAGAACAAAGTTAAAAATAATTGTTTTATACAGTTTGAATGCTAGGGCAGATTTTTTTTTTGTAAAATAATATAAATAATCTGGCTATTATTATTAGTCAGGGGGCTTAATCCTATAATTGTTCAAATTGTTCCACAAGCACCAAATTTGGACCACTTGTAGCCCAGGTCATATACTTTTGATTTTTCGCGGGAGCCAAGCTGGACTCCCGCCGTGCCGCCATTCCAAATGGGGGCATGTCATAACTTTTAATCTAATAGACGTGGGGACATATTTATTACCACTTTATTATGGTTTTCGACTATGTAGAATTCATTGGTGATGATTTCGAGTTGATCTGGGAATAATTTAAAGCACAAATATATATATAAATGGTATTTTTGCCAAAAATGGGGCATTTTTAATACATTCTAGTGCTTTAAATGAGATAGATGTTCTTAAATCGTGATACTAGCAGTGTCAGACAATATACTAACCATAATATTTTGAACCACTGCCAGCGTTTGAAGCTCCAGTGTGTCAACCATATTGGAAAATTTAAAGATGGCCGCAATTGCATTTGTTGACATGCCATAACTTTTAAACTAGTAGACGCAGGGACACATTTAATACCACTTTTCTATGGTTTTCAACTATGTAGAACTCATTTGTGATGATTTGGGGTTGATCTGGGAATAACTAAAAGCACAAATAAATATATATATAAATATATTTATTTGTGCTTTTAGTTATTCCAAGATCAACTGGGATGTAAAATACTTGATAAAAGTTGTGACCGAAATGGGTAATCTTTTTCTGGCGACAAGCCGAGAGCTTGTTGCTCTTGATACATGTGATGTTATGGAAAATGTGGTAGCTATGTCTCCATCCAAAATCACTGAAGTTGGCAAAACTCTTCATTAAGAATATGTAGACACACGTCTTACAAATGCTACTAATCCAGTTTCCCATACAATTAAAAGAAACCGTTTGTTCACGTTTAGCAATCGTCCAGACATACGAAACAAAGTTGGAATGTTGAAACAGAACACCACTCTCATCACCCAACTTTTTTATATCTCTGCAGTCGAGACCAGAAACAAATATGATAGATTTTTTTAAATATGAAAACCAACGAGAACCCCCCTCTCTATCGGATTGTGGTTTGCTTGGAGCGGAAAACAAGTCAGATATATAATAATACTGGCTTGTATCAAAGTTTGTACAACCAGAGAGGTTTTACTTATGGTTTTTGATATGGCTGATATCATTCATATGGTGCGCCCAACCAGAGCTGTAACGGAGTATGTATCTCTAAATGTTGTTCCTTTCTCAGAGAATCAACTGACGTCTACCAGTTGTTTTGTCTACAGTGGAGCGTGTCGATGCAATCTGGGACACATACCCTGAAAAAAATTCAAATCATCGACTCAGAAAAGACGTGGAACAGGTGTTCGTACACGACTTGAAACAAACAGTGATCGCAGCACACCCATTCCCAAAAGAGACTGGAAATCATATCTGAAAAATGTAGATAATAAAAGGGAGTTGTTCTCCTGCATAAGTATACGACTGGCCAGGGATGGTGCTGACACACAGATTGTTAAATATTGATATGAAAACACTAGAGCCCTGCAACCACACAGAGGCTGACACACTCACATGTATACTTCTGCACCTCGCCCATGCAGCATATCAGGGTCACCAAAAAGCTTTTGTACGAACAGTTGACAGTGACATTGTTGTTCTAGCTCTGAGTTTGTTTGAAAAGGTGAAGCTTGCAGAATTATGGATTGGATTTGGTAGTGGCAAAATTTATAGAGACATTTCTGTGCATATTCCACACCAACAGTCATTAGCGTTACCATTGTTTCACTCCTTAACAGGTTGTGATACAGACTCCCAAAGTTTGAGCTGTGGCAAGAAGAGTGGCTGGAATTCATGGCAAAATACTCCTTACAGAGACATCGATTGCCCTTACTAACGATCCGGAATGTTTCACTCTGGAAAGTTTGCATGTGCAGCGCATTGAACGATTTGTTGTGTTGATGTAGGCAAAAGCAAGACATATGCCTTTTCATCTGTTAGTGATGTCAGATATAATTTATTCTTCATTGGCAGTCGCTCATTAGAGAATAACCCACCAACCCAAGCTTCTCTCTTCGAGCACGTTATATTAAAGGCCCTGTGAAGTTATTTCAGTTCATCAATATAATTAAAGTATATATCACATACCTTAGCAAATTATTTTATTCCACTAATTATCTGTTATTTTCAATAATAAAAACAGAGAATGTGCACATACCTGACTTTGGTATGGGATGACCATAGTAAGATATGTTTGCCGTTTTGGACAACCCTTGCAAGCAAGCAAGGCATGTGCCATCTTCTTACACTGTGGTTGTACATGTAAGGGGAATTGCAAATGTTGTAGAGCAGGTGTCAGATGCACATCGCTGTGCAAGTGCGAGGGTGGATGTATTAACAGTTATGCTAGGTAAAATTCAAGTAATTATGAAAGCCTAAATAAGTTTATGAGTCATGTATATTGTCATGTATATTGCTCAAATGTTATCATTGTGTTACTAAAACACTTAGCGGTTGATCTGGTTTAATGTTGAATTGACTGCTACACAATAATGCTATATTCATATAATATTCAAACTTTAATTATCTAGAGCAGCATTAAGTGATTAATATGAAAGCCATGCAACCGACCGTCTATGACAGATTGACCAGTTATTTTGTTTAAATCTGTCGAGGGTTAATTTTGCTTATGTAATAAACATTTATTGTGTAATACATAAAATATGTATCGTTCAATATTTACTTCAAGTGCTAACTGTATCGGTATTAGCGAATATTCTCGTTTGGATGACACAGTTCTTAGCTATTTTCACTCGCTGTAAGATTTGCATTGTGGTAGTGAAACATAATTGTAAATGGATGAATGTTTGTAGTTATACAATTTAATGATATTAATTCAATCACATTTTGGCAAAATGTTGTATTGTGGAGATAACTGTACAAATGGTACATATGTGACTGTAACATTAGCTACATAGTCTTATAAATAGCTTCATCATCACAGAACTGTTTGGCGCGGGTTGTGACAAAGTCTCCTCCTTTTTGTCACATAAATCCTCTTCTAAAATATTTGCACTGGTTACCTGTTCGTTACGGAATCAAATTTAAATTGTGTTCCCTGACCTACCAGCCTCTGACCAGTGGAAACCCAGTATATATTCTAAACATGCTTCAGCCATCACGAAAGGTACGGACACATCGCTCTAGTGATCTATATCAGCTGCATGTTCCACTGGTTAGAACCGTGGTAGACAGCAGGGCCTTTTCTGTTGCTGCACCTGGACTTTGGAATGAACTTCCTTTAAAAATTCGCTCTGCGAAAACAAAAAATAGTTTCCGCAAGAAATTGAAAACGTATTTTTTCAGTCGAGCTTTTCCGACTTAAATCCTCGGTGGTCCGGTTACCAGACGACAAATGCAAACGGTTTTGGAACTGTGAGTCAGATTACGATTATGTTTGTCGCGCCTCTGAGCTCTGATCACC
The DNA here is from genome assembly GCA_964017125.1 of Flabesymbios commensalis. Lineage (NCBI taxonomy): Eukaryota > Metazoa > Annelida > Polychaeta > Terebellida > Flabelligeridae > Flabesymbios > Flabesymbios commensalis. The sequence goes on along the minus strand of OZ024910.1, from coordinate 9,918,894 downwards.
AAGGATTTAGTCGCTATAGAAGTTTATTATTATTATTATTATTTTAATTATTATTATTTTAATTATTATTATTATTATTATTATTATTATTATTATTATTATTATTATTATTATTATTATTATTATTATTATTATTATTATTATTATTATTATTATTATTATTATTATTATTATTATTATTATTATTATTATTATTATTATTATTATTATTATTATTATTATTAGTAGTAGTAGTAGTATTAGTAGTAGTATTAGTATTAGTAGTATTATTATGCATAAAAAGTGTTATCTTACTTGATTCTACCTTTTCGCGTTTGCAACTTATAACTGATTTCTTTGTCCCGCGGCCATATTGGATTTTACAATATATTCTTCTCTCCAAAGTAGGAGATTGCTTTTTAATGGAAATAATAAGCTTTTTCTTACTCATGACCATAATATTTTGCTTCTAGTACGAATTTAAATCTAAGGTATATCTAAAACCTTCTAATTTCAACTACAATACCATTTGCATTTATAATTAACAAGTTAAATAATTTCCAAATCAATTTTAAAACGTGTTAAGTAGATTCTTCATGGTTGAAAATCATAGAAAAGTGCTATTAAATGTGTCTCTACTGGTATTAGTTTGCAAGTTATGATATGGGCCTGTTATGAATGGCGGCCATCTTGGATTTGTCCAATATGGCGCCCACGGCGGGAGCCCAGCTTGGCTCCCGCGAAAAATCAAAAGTATATGACCTTGGCTACATGTGGTACAAATTTGGTGCTTGTGGAACGATTTGAACAATTCAGGGGTAAATATGGGTTAAGCCCCCTGACTATTGTGCTTATGATCATTTATTAGCATAAATATAATATATTTATCTTCTGTTTATTGTTATATCTTTAGGGATATCTGGATTATAAAATAATGCTCGAGATACCAGTCGACATGTCATATCTCAAACATTGTTTATTAGCATTCAAAGTGTCTTTATATATACATATTAGTGTGTTCTCCATAAAACATGTAGACAGATATTTCTGTTTATTGCTATAATCTTCAGGTATATTAGAATAATGCCATAATGATCAAGATACAACCTACTAAGTCTCAAACATTGTGCTTTATTTTACATTATTTTACATTTATTTATAAAACCCAGCCTTGGCATTCAAAGTGTCATTATGTATATAATTTTCCATACAACATGTAAACATAAACATCAATATGAGATAAACATGAAATAGTCATGTTAATAAAAATGTTAAATAGCCATAGTAGATATAGTATTTTAGAAACAAAAAATCAGCCTTAGCATTCAAAGTGTTACTTTATATATTATTTAGTTCTCCATAAAAAAGTAAACAAATACCAATATGAGATTCGTGTATCATAAATATAATAATAAATAACCATAGCATGTCGAGTTAACCTAATTATAATATTCTACTGGAGGCAGAAATATCAGCACATTTGAATTTTACCGCAAATTAGAGTTCGTGATAAAGACGCGCGTATCCTAAATATGTAGTTATAGAAAAAAATTGGCAACAGATTTTGTTAAACTTTAACTTGCAATCCCCTCGGGACATAATGGGGACACTTTTTGTGAACTAGCTTGCTTCTAAATACCACTAAACTAAAACAACAGATTTCCAAACTTGACACATATTTTACAATGTTTGTTTTTTTAGGCGCCCATATTGATAAAAGGGTTGAAAAAAAAGGTTCAAAATAAAATCTTGGCACAAATATTTTTCATTGACCTGCATGTGTATATGGCTGAGGGCAATGACTAAAACAATAGCGAAAATAAATAAATCTACTACTATTTTGAACAATTTTTCGAATTGTTGTCAATTTTATTTTAGTGTCCTTCTAAAAAACGGTAAAATAGGCCCTAGAGCTTAAAGCGTCATGTTTGGCAAAAAAAACCAAAAACTTGATATGTCCCAAGGGTCAAGCTAAATAAAAATCGCAGTGAAAATTTCTTAGCTTTTGTGAGTACGAGGGCTAGATCTGGCTCCCGGCCTACAAGGCCCCACGAACTTCTAACCTTATTAAAACTACAAAGACAAAGTTTCTTATTGTCGTTTGGCTCTGAAATTAAAATATTGAAGCATTAAGCGAAGATAGGCCTACTTGATTTGACTAATTATTTCCTGTCTAACAGGATACAAAGAGCTGTAGGGGAAAATAGGGGTAATTTTGATTCTCACAAATTCACAATTTAACATATCAATTGAACAAATCTCTTGAATAAAATGTGTGAAAAATATAACTGTATTCACCATGTGATCTAAAGCCACTGATTAGCTGAAACATTTTACTGTCAGGTTTCAAACTGGCCCAGTTGTCCCCGCTCTGGAGAGAGCTGAGTCACCATGCATGTGCTCCTAACAGCTGCTGCGGTGTTCCAACAGTTGCTGTGCATCATAAGCTGCAACTGTGCTCCCAGTTGAGCTGCTGCAGTGCTCCCAATACCTGCTGTGTGCTTCCAACAAGTGCTGATTTCATGGTTACCAGACACCAGCAGTAGTTGCAGTGCTCTCATAAGGTGCTGTGGTGTTCTAAGCAGCTGCTACTGTGCTCCCTTAACCTGCTGTAGTGCTCCCATAAGCTGCTGCTGTGCTCCTAAAAGCTGTTGTGGTGCTCTCAACAGCTACAGCGGTGCTCTCACAAGCTGCTTCAGTGCTACAAGCAGCTGCTGTGGTGCTCCCATTAGCTGCTGTTGCTGTGCTCTCATAATTAGCTAGCAGTGCTCCCACAAGTTGATAAAGTATGTGTTTCTAAAATCTGCTGCAGTGCTCCCAAAAGTTGCTGCGGTGCCCCCATGAGCTGCTGCTGTGCTTTTAATAGCTGATGTGGTGCTCCCAACAGCTGCTGTCGTGCTGCCAACAGCTGTTGCGATGCTCCAAAAGCTGCTGTGGTGCTCCCATAAACTGCTGCGGTGCTCCTATAGGCTTCTGTAGTGCTCCCAGCAGCTGCTTCGGTGCTCCTAACAGCTGCTGCGGTGCTCCCAACAGCTGCTTCGGTGCTCCCAACAGCTGCTGTGGCGCTCCCATTAGCTGCTGCGGTGCTACCATAAGCTGATACAGTGCTCACAGCAGCTGCTACGATGCTCCCAACAGCTGCTAGTGCTGTGCTCACAAAAGCTGCTGTGGTGCTACCAAAAGCTGCTGCCTTGTTCACAAAAGCTGCTGCGGTGCTTCCAGCATCTGCTGTGGTGCTCTCAACAGCTGCTGCAGTGTCACCAACAGATGCTGATGTGCTTCCCTTGAGCTTCGTGATGCTTCCATAAGCTGCTACTGTGCCCTCAACAGCTGCTGTGGTGTTACCAACAGCTGCTGCGGTGATCCTATGAACTGCTGCAGTGCTCCTATAAGCAGCTGCTGTGGTAATACTGTTGCTGTCATTGACAAAATACACTCTTTTTCACATAAATATATAACGCTACAAGGTATATATATGAAGATCTAATAAAATGTCCACGTACCCTCTCATGCAACTGTTGTAAGTTAGAGGCCACCATAAGGCGTATAAATTAATCATATATTTTTGGAAATACTTAAAATTGTTATCTCATGCACTAAATATATTATGCGTTAATACGAAAAAAGATAAGGTCCAATAATTATATATTTAAGTGCAAATGATTCTCAAAATATCGGATTATTGTCCATCTTACAATATCATGTGCATCAAGTCATGTGTTGTGCGAAATTATGTGTTTTGTGGCAGTACATATTGTGCATTTCACAAGCTCTAACATTTTTGCTGGTAAGTGTTATTCCGTGTGGGAGAAGCTGGCCAGTGTGGGAGAAGTAGGCCACCAGTTTGGGAGAGGTGAGCCACTGGCCCAATTCTACCACACTTGCACTGCTCACTTCTCCCACATCGTCATTTTGGAGAATTTATGGTGCCACAATTTTCATGGCAAGTTGATATATCTACTTTCATTACTAAATGATTTACTGTACTTGATTTGTTGTTATATTGTATAAGTCACTGCTGCCATTACAGATGTAAGGACACATTATATGGGTGCAAGACTTACTTTGGATACCCCAAAATACGTTTTTATTTGCCACCCATCCACCCAAGGTGCATTTCGGGAATATTTCACTGTGTCATGGGACCAAAGGAGGGTATCCTCGTGTCACTATTTTCAGAAATACAGTAGGTGACCCAGTTCGCCAACAGGCCCATTTTTGCCCATTTTTGCCCATTTTGCCCTACTACATGTATTATGAGGTTCAATACCAGAAATGTTTCAGTTACGTCTGGGGTACCTCAAGGCTCATTCCTGGGACCCGTTCTATTCCTTCTTTATATGGAATGAAAAACCTCTGATGGGCCTAAATCCTCGGTGTTCCGAGCTCAGAGGCGCTGCATATTTGAATCAGGCCGGAGGATTTGGGATGGAAAAGCTTGGCCGAAAAGACAGTTTTCAATTTTTCCCGAAGTGACTGTGAAGATCTAGATTTTTTCGTCTCAAGAAGGATACAATTCTAGAGATTGGGGGGCCGCAACCGAAAAAAACCTTTTACCTATCTTTGAACTCCCTCTTGGGAACAACCAGTTGATCATCATTTGAATGCTCCGCAGCTTGTTTATTTCGCGATTTGTGATGTTAAAGAGGATAGAATTACAGTAGTCTAGCTTGCTCGACACAAGTCAAGTTGCTATTGTCTTAGTCACTGTCGCTGTTAAACATCTGCGCAAGCGACACAAGTCGTGTATATGATAGTAGCACGATCGACAGACATTTGATATTATTTTTCTTAAAATTGTAACCTTTGTCAAATTTTACCCCTAGATTACGTGCTGAATCAGTTGGCGTTGCATCCTAATCAAGTAATTTTGTAGGGAAATATTTTTTATTTTTTTTCTCGTTATGATTTAGTGCCGACTAGTATAAATTCTGTCTTGTCAGGATTCAATTTGAGCTATCATCCATTCAGAGACGTCTCGCAGGCACTGCTGGACCAACGACAGTGACATCTCAGGGTCTGTCTTGGAGAGAGAAAGATATATCAGTGTCATCAGCGTATATATGGTGGCAAATGATATGCCTACTAATCATACTAACTAGGGGCGTTGTATGCAGAGTGAATAAGAGTGGTCCCAAGACAGAGCCTTGGGTTTTATCGGGGAGTTTAACCCTTTGCACTCGATTTGATAAGTGGGAACGGACCCGATTTAGAGCCACCAAATTCCCTTACATCTAAAGTGCCATTTTTTGCTGATGACGCCATCTTTTATTCAGAAATAAATTCGACTTCAGACTCTCAAATCAACCAAAGAGATCTAGATAAATTGACCCTGTGGGAGAAAACTTGGTTAAAATAATTTAATTCAATCAAGTCAAAGCCAAAGCCAATAAAAAGGGATGTTCGTACAAGATAGACCCCTATAAAAGCAAAGGCATACTAGGCACTTGTTAGGCCAACCCTTGAGTACTGCACCTGTGTGTGGGATCCATATAACCAGGGAGGAGTACGGAAGCCTGAATCTGTCCAACACAGGACAGCCAGATACTGTCTCTACAGATATTCTAGCACCAGCAACGTAACAAATGTGCTAAATTGTCTAAATTGGAAAACTTTACAAGAAAGAAGAACCATTTTAAGACTGATTATGCTCTACAAAATTATAAACGGAGCAGTGGCTATAACATCACACTCTTATCTCCAACCAAAACTACAACTCTTCCGTACTTATCCCCTGGGCTTCCAACCATACCAAACCGATATCAATGTATTTGTGTACAGTTTTGTCCCCAGAACAATCTTAACATGGGACAGTTTGTCCCCACAAATCCCACAGGCCAGTTAATGTTTTAAGGCCAGCATCAATAGCCACACTTTGCCCAAATAAAATAACTACCATGCCATTATTATCCCTGCACCAAAAATACATGATCACACTTTTATGTTCATCAGTTACATTTACCACACATACCCGTTAGCCTATTGATTCAACATTTGAATCCAGATAGACCTATATTTGCACAGTTTCAGCAACACCTAAATAATCATGATAGCATTTCTTGTACAATGTATTTTTCATTTGTTTTGAAGGAAATATGAGAAATAAACAAAAAGCTAATGCTTTTAAGGCCAGCATCAATAGCCACACTTTCCCTAAATAAAATAACCACCATTATTACACCTGCACCAAAAATACATGATCGCACTTTTATGTTTATCAGCTACACACACAATCACTAAGGTTATCCTATTGACTCAACATTTGAATCAAGATAGGCCTGTTTGCACAGTTTCAGAAACACCTGAATAACCATGATAGCATTTCTTGTACGATGTATTTTTAATTTTTTTTAAAGGAAATATGAGAATAAACAAAAAGCTAGTTATAACCCACACGCACGCCTGGCCCCCGTCTTTAATATTGAAGTTTGGTCAGTATTGGAAGAAGAAGTGTGAAGTCTTCTCGAATTGAAACAACGATATTCCAAACAAAACAGGCAAGGCAAACCAAGCGCTGGGAATTGCAAAGCAAAACATAAATACCAGGTCACAAAAAATCAGATCTATGGCATACGGCTGATTTCACAAAAAAAGTGACAAATTCTTTCCCGGCGAGCTTTACTTGCTATCGTGACATAAAGCAATTTTAGTCAGGCTAGAAAAGGCACGATAGTAGGCTATCCCAGCAAACACAAAAAAAAACATTATAAAATTATTTAGAAAATGTTGGAATAAATGTTTTTTTAATATTGAAACGTCGGGTCAACATAACATTTTAAAAGGTTAATTAAAAATATTATGCTAAAACATCATTAAAAACATTTTAAAAACATTTTGATAATGCCTACATAATATGGTAAAAAATGCATTTTGAAAAATGTTCTAATGAAAGGACTTTTTAAAAACGTTTTAAAATCAATGTTTTTTATAATATTTGTATTTAAAGTTTTATAATATTCTGTTGACCCGACGTTTCAATATTGTAAAACAGTTTCATATGACTTTTTAAAAATGTTTGAAAAATGTTTTGTGTTTGCTGGGATATAGACACAATTTATGATAAAGACTGAGTAAGTATTATATCAAAACAAATAGTTTGTAAACATTGTCGAAATACATATTTTTTAAAGGAAAAAAAGCTCATTTAAAAATATTCCATCGTGAAAAAAAAGAGATAAAATGCATTTATCATGTATAAAAATATCAACATAGCAGCAATTGCCCAAATTTGTCTTTTTGTCACAATAGCATATTTTGCACGTAAAAACATACACAGTAACCTAGTAATGGTTACAACTAACGACACCTTATCATTCTAGTTTGCTAGCATTTGCGCGATTTTATTAGAATATCATGCTACTCTTGAATGTCTACAATTTTAAAAAGTGACCAGATAAGCTAAATTAGTTTGTTTGCTATCGTGAAATATAGTTAAGATAGTAGTAAATTCTACTAAGCTTTGGAACATTGTCCTTTCAACTTATGATGTTTCGAATTGCGGCGGCAAAACCTTGATCACATACTGATGTCCTGGCGGTGAAATGACTCAGACATCGGCTGGATGATCTTGTCATAGATGGGGGGTAGATGGTAGCCTCTCGGCCGCACTTTAATGCCTCTGTGATGCCCTTTGATGCTTCCTCGTTGCCCCTTAGCACCTCCACATCGCGCCTTTTTTCCTACTTGTCACCTTTTACCTCACCCACATCGCACTTTAACATCACTTCGTCAGTCTTTATGTACCTGCGTTGGCCTTTGAGGTCTCTTCTGTCACCTTGTATACGCCTACTTGTTATCATTTAAAGTATCTTCATCGCCCTCTAACGTCACCCCGTTGCCCTTAAATGCAGCAACTAAATAAATCTTAGTCAGCCTTTTAAACTCCCCATTGCCTTTTAACGCCTCTTCCTCGCTCTTTAGCGCTTTCCCATCACCATTTAAGTCTTCTGTGTTACCCTTTAGCACTTCCTTGCTGCCCCTGGTCGCCTTCACATCGTCATTTAATGCTACCTCGTCGCTCTTTGATGCGACTTGCTTCCCCACCACTATTTAACACACCCAGTCGCACTTAAAGCCTCTTTGTCAAAAGAGCAAAAAGAATAATAGGCCTCATCTGAGATTTTACAAATTGAACCCCCAAAAATAAATGACATATAATGTCCTCAGGCCTATATAATTTATTCTGACTGCTATTTTTTGTAGTTTAAAAATTCGCTTGCTACCGCGATCCACAACCTCAGTGGCAGATCCAGCATAGGGCGTACCCGGCTTACGCCCCCCCCCCGTTATTAGTGAAAATATTGAATTTTCATGCTTTTTTTTTTAAAAAGTGAAGCTAACACCCGTTTTTCAGCCAAAATGTGGCTTACGCCCCCTCCTCTTGGACCTTCTGGATCCGCCACTGAACCTCAAGTTGTTGACAGTTACCCACATTTGTATAATTTGAGACCAAACATTTACAAATCTTGATCTTCAAACAGACATTTCATAACATTCCCAATAACAGTGGTGTAATCGGCAGCTGAAATGGATTAACCCTTTAGGTCCTCACGATGCATCGAAGCATCATTTACATCCCTGAAAACAGACTTTATTTTCCTACAACCAAGGGTTTTAGAACGAACCCATGAAACTGTTTTACCAATACATGGCAATTTTCTTTAATTTTTAGACCACATCAAATCATCTTCATCCACTACAAGTCGAGAATTGCGAAAGCAATTCGCGGCGCGTAGTGGATGAAGATGACTCTGATAAATTCAGGCTTGAAAGGGTTAGAAACGACTATTGTCGTGATTAGCAGGCAAAGGGTGAATTGTTTATAAACAAATCAGGTCGTCCGAGGGGAGGGGGGGGGGGTGGCTCAGACTCGATAGTAATAACAAATGCCCAGATTATAGGTATATATCAAAGAAAACCTCCCCAGCAAACATGAGACGCTGGTCCAACGTTGACTTACTGTTGGGTCAGCGTTGTAAACGGTGGTCCAACAGAATACAAGCGTTGGGCCAAGGCGTCATGGTTACTGGGTCTGAACATGCATATTTTAATGGACCATACCTTTTTTATCCAATGAATCTTGTTGAAAATATGGCATGGGTGCATTTAGAGACTAAATTCCTGATTTCCCATTTTATACAACCATGTCAAAAATAAGAAATACGGGAATTTCGTCTCTATATCTAGCTTAACTGGTAAGTGCGCAGCCAAATAATTAGAAAACTTTTGCAGTTCTAGTCTATGGACATGTTTACATCATGGTCATTTTAAGAAGCCAAAATAAAATCCCCGATTTTTTAAATGATTTTTAGTCTGGGTATGGGCCTTTAACTAAACGATAAATTGCTGCAGAACAGCTTTAAAATAGCAGTGCTAATATTTGTTTTCCCCGAAAGTAATATATTCTGACAGATGGGTGTTGTACTTATTATGCTTCGTTCACACCTGTCCGTCATCTATGCTCGTTCTGTCGTCAGTCATCCGTCGTCTGCTTCAGTCACAACCATTCACACCTATGTTGGGCCAGCGTAGTGGACGGTGGGCCAGCATTGGTCCGGCGTTGGGCTGGTGTCCCGTGTTTGCTGGGAGGGTATCCACTCTGTGTTGGTTCAGTGTTGGTCCATGTCTTCGGCGCTGTCCCGGCACTGCCCCAACATGAGGTCGATCCTGGTGTTTGCTGGGATTTACAATATTGTGTAATAATGTTGATTTTTGGCTGTTTCGTTCAGCATATATGTTTTTTTTTTTTACTACATACTTTTTTTTTACTACATACATTTTGGAGTGACTTATAAGCCCAAATGGGCTGGGTACTATATTGTAAACATATTTATATTGTCATTGAATCTGTTTGTACATGTCACTATAATAAAAATATACAATACAATACACACCTATCCGTCGTTTTTCAGCTGTGGGCACAGATTCCTGTGTATAGCCGACTAATAATTTTAATTGTTAATTTTCCATCAGAGCGATTTTTACTGAAAAGGACGACTGAAGCGGACGACAGATGGTTTGACGGACATGTCTGAAATGAATGGGACACAGATGTTAACTTAACCCTTCCCACGCGGGGAGCGTCTTTATACGTCAGAATCTGACGTCTGTAGCCTACATACGCAAGGAAATTAGAATCAGAAGCAGATTTCCTTGGTATACGTCAGCTTCTGACGTATACCCGCACTGAAAGAAGTGAAATATTTATAATGTTCGTACACCCATAACATAGGGATTCAAATGAAGCGAAAAGATCTAACTAAGACATTTATGATGATTTCAAATTGAAAAAAACCTCTTTGATCTCCATGGTTTATACAAAAATATTTCAGCGTTTTAGAGATTAAAGGGTTAGGTTTAGTGTAACATGCTTCACCTGATGGTGAACTGGTCATACGTCCTTGTCTAGTTGTCGTCATGATAGGAAACAGCGGGGTGCCAGGATATCACTCTCCAATACAATAACCCATATGTGGTCAGGAGGTATCATTGAATTACTGGGGGGGGGGGGGGGGGGGGACTGGAGTTACTGAAATCCACAAAACAACGTTTGTGACAGCTTATCAGTTAACCAAAGCATTACCAAATTTCAGATGACCATTTTTCATAAATGTATACTGTAAATCTGGTAATTTTTGCGTGTTTCGATTTTTCGCGATTTTTTGCGAGTTTGTGATTTTGGGACTTTAAGTTGCGTCTAGAATTTGCGAAATATCAATTTAGATGATAGTAGCGCTATTATAATATAATTTTCGCGTGATTCCTAAACTCGCGAATTTGCCTTTCTCGCGAAATTCGCGAAAATTAAAGCCCCGCGAATATTACCAGATCTACAGTTCAAATGACGAAAAAATAAAAACAAGCAATTCAACAGCGCAACGGTTAATATCACACTTATCCGAGAAAACAGCATTTATCCAATGTTGATTCAACGTTGGGCCAGCGTCGCTGACGCTGTATTATCTTTGAAACAACTTAGCGTGTCGCGTTTCCCTTATCCTTCTTCAACGTCGACCCCCCGGAGATAATAAATTATACTATATTGCAATTCAATAGAACTTCTTAAGCTGACCCTTTCTGGTACAGTTCACAGCACTTTTAGCAGATTGGCTCTAATGTTCAGAGGATAATGAATAGTGCGTCGGCGCTTCACTTTGAAGCTAAGTATCTTAATACGAATTTGCCATCGTGTATTGAATTGACTGTATATCACAGAGACGTTGGTTCGATGCTCACAACACTTGGCCGGAAATAAATCGCCACCGGGTCAACATCTTCTGAGCCACTATTTCATGCCGCAACATAGGCCTACATACTACAACAGTGACACTTCTCAGATCAGACCTCAATAGAGACGGCAGACTTTATACGAAGGAAAGGGAAAGCAGCTTATGATAATTACCAGACAAATGAAATGAAATGAAACGGGCTTTAGGCCACCTTTGTGCACATATAGGCTAAACTGGGCCAGGAGAACCTCATGAGGATGCTGAGATGATTGAGATGACACTGTCCTCCAGACACAGGATTCGAAATTCGAGCCCTGGCGGTCTGAGACCGAGCACGCTACCTCTCGGTCACGGGGGCTCCCCACAATACGAAAATTACCTGACACAATATTATTAGAGACACAGTGAAAATTAGGACTGTTCACAACTGATGGGATTAAAATCAATAAGGAATTCGCAGCACGGACTATTTTAAATAATATATTTGACAGAGAAGTTCTCCGCTTAATGGTTAGTGAAATATACGTTTTGTATCATTGTCATGCCTGACATAAAAACCCCCACATTTTAATCACGTTTTTAATGTTTCTCACACGCTTTAGCAGCGATTTCAGCTCACGCGGATAGTGGTGCGCTAGCGCTACGCGTCACGCTCTATTATTCTTTGACTTAACAGAAATATATACGCCCTAGATAATATTTTAATAGGAGTTATCTCGAACACACACGAAGTTGAGCAATTGTCAACCCTCCTCATGCAAGGCCGTATATATACTGTTTGCAGGCAAGTTTCAAAACAACTGAAATACCACTGAAGAGATTAAATGGTCTGTGGAAATGGTCAATAAACTAAATTATTCAATTATGCAAATAAACTATGAAAAGATCTTTATTTAATGTATTATTATTATTATTATTATTTAATTTTGCTACCCACTGGGCACACGACTTTGTCGCAACATTGAATAAACGTCAAAGGCGTTGCTTCAACGTTGCAACAACGTCGTGTGCTCAGTGGGAAATGTCTACTTTTCATATATAGATATATACTTTCGTCAGTTGAAGCTGATAATTGCGTTAGTACTTCCAGCTTAAAATGAATAAAAAATAATTGAAAACAATTCAGCTACCCAGAGGATAATCTAATTATGGGCCTAATAAAAAAATTGTCACAGATCAATATTAAAAAAATAAATCATCACAGGGGCAAGATAGACAAATATGATCTGGTAAAAATGTCAAGACCGATTTTCATTTTTCTAATAAAATATGAGAGGAAGTTATGATGAGATAAATCATATTTTTAGTAGGATGTCCCCTATACAGGTCTCGTGATTATTGGGGTGGGATGAATTTGCAGAAGGAAATACTTAGGCCTATGTGACGTCTTGACCCTTATGCTGCCTATATTTCACGGACTATTTTTCATTCATTTGGAGCTGTAAATTGCGCTAGCAGTGCCAGCTCCAAATGACTAAAAATATTTAAGTTTATGAAAAAATTATACGTCATCAAAATTTAGTTATTAGATTAACTAAGTATGTACCACAAAGCATTTCAGCAATTAGCGTTTTATTTATCTGGTCTGAAATTACGGTCCCTGGATCATAAGGGTTAATAATAATAATAATAATAATAATAATAATAATAATAATAATAATAATAATAATAATAATAATAATAATAATAATAATAATAATAATAATAATAATAATAATAATAATAATAATAATAATAATAATAATAATAATAATAATAATAATAATAATAATAATAATAATAATAATAATAATAATAATAATAATAATAATAATAATAATAATAATAATAATAATAATAATAATAATAATAATAATAATAATAATAATAATAATAATAATAATAATAATAATAATAATAATAATAATAATAATAATAATAATAATAATAATAATAATAATAATAATAATAATAATAATAATAATAAACTCCATTTATAGAGGGTAGACCATTTAGTACATCGTACTAATTTGCAATGATTTGAATGTACAAAACTAATGGTAAAATATAATACAGGATATAATGCAAACTATGATACAATATTTAAAAAAATTACGTAAATTTACAGCTCCAAATGACTAAAAAATATTTATGTTTATGAAAAAAATTGCCATTTCTGAATATATACATCATAAATTTATTAATTTTTATTTTTAATAATTATTCAGTTATTGTTATACATAGTACAGACATACAGATATATTATTGACACAAAGAAAAGTCATTGCAGACTTATTTGTCATAAAAATGATAGAATATATGTACAGTATATACAAGATGGTTAATTTGCTGAAATCACACAACAATTTATACAGTATCACATACAGAATTAAAATCATGTTAAAAGGCATTGCCATAGTAAAACGCTAGATATTGCGATAAAAAAACATATAACTGATTACTGATTGAACAAATTAAAAGGCAATGCTTATATGTGATCACAGGAGGTCTATCATTTTAGATGTACATAATAATTAGAGATAATTGTAACGATAGAAAAAGAAACTATGCCATAGTGTGTAAAGATTTTCCCGCACAAAAACAGAGATAAAATAAATACATAGCTTAATATATTATGTTACATTGCAGTAAAAAAGACATTCCGGAAAGCGTAGAATTATAATTAGAAGTTATGTGTATTTAAGTGTATATCTAAAATACTTACAAATACTACGAATAGTACATTAAAATGTAAATTTTATTTTTATTGTGGCATTCATATCATGATTATGATTGAGCGTACAACACAAAATAACATAGCGAAAAGTGATTAGTCGGACTATGGCATGCGATAATGTTACGGCCGAAGATAATCAGATTAGGATCAGCCTACTTACTACAGTACACTATGTGGGCTAGTCCTCGTCTGTTCAAGTCAGCTGCAATAAGAGTGCACTCTCATGAGAATGCACTCTATAATGAGAGTACACTCTATGATGAGAGTGCACTCTCATGAGAGTGCACTCTATAATGAGAGTGCACTCGCATGAGAGTGAACTCTTCATTGGTTACGTGGCTCAGTGATGCAAATTATACTTCACTCATTTCAGTTGATCAGAAGTCTGATTATAGTTTAACTAATTATCTTTCTGACATTTATTGACTAAATTATAATATTTTGACATCACACGAACAGCATTTATTAGGAAATAGAATGCAAGAAGCGAATAAAAGTAATTTGTCGATACCTATCAATTGTATTCAGTATGCGGGCAGCTGGGTCTCATCAGCAAACCTAATCACACGATCATTAATCTTATCCAGCTGATGCCACTGTGACACTTTTACAATTTATATGATTCACATCATTCTCAGGTATCATTGTTTCAGGTGCAATAAGCTATGGACAGTTTTATAAGCTGTGTTTTGCCGACAGTGTATGCTGGACTTATATCTGAAAATTAACATTTCTTGATAATTGCAGCAGGATAAACAGTATCCATCGACAAGGTAAGTAATACAAATGTCCGTATAGACCAACATAAATAACAAAATAAAAGATTTTATTATAATTAAACTATTGCCTGTATTTAAAAAAAATACTCCTGTGTATGATGGAGTGAATATTCCTTTTTTTGTACATCGCTTTTTGTACAATTATGGCAATATCACGACATGAGGAAGCCCAAAGTCGGGGCAATGTCCTACTCTAATCCGAATGACTAAGGGTTTTTATAGTGCGCAGTACACTCCAGGCATTTGAACAGCTTAGGGTACTCTATATACACAAACTCGATGACAAACATCCGACTGGTCGGTATTTGAACCGAGTGCCTCTGAGGTCTTAATCAAAACCGAATCGAAAGAATCGTCTTGGTATATTATTATTATTTTGCATTATTACTTATATAAATATGTTATTAAAATGTATCATTGCATAATCTTTTTTATACTAAGCTAGCCCCCGATATATTCGCACCTACTTTTAAAAAATCGCTTTCTCCATATTTTGTCGGATTAAACCTTACAGCGCGGGGATCGACTTTAGTCGTCAGAATCTGACGTCTATAGACGTCAGATTCTGACGACTAATTCTGACGACTAAAGTCGATCCCCGCTCTGTAAGAAATAAACTATTTCTAATGACATATGTATTCAAATGACTCAAAAAGAGCTAACTAAGACATTTATGATGATTTCAAATTGAAAAAAACCCTTTGGTCGCGATGTTTTTTTTACAAATTAATTCAGCGCTTTAAGGGTTTAAACAATAATGTTGCTATTTAAGATGGAGGTGAGAAGATGGCTAGTTCTGGCTGTGGCTGTAGCTGTACAGGTGATGTCCACGGGCACCATCTACACCTATGGTATATTCTCCCCTTACTTCATGGAGGATTTTGACATCAGTGAGCTGACAGTGACGTACCCGGCCAGCGCTCTCTACGTTATGGTGGCAGCGGTGGGTAAGTACAAATACAAGTAAGCAGAACCCGTAATCTCCGCACCTTAGATGATGATCAACTGGTTGTTCCCAGAATGAGTTCTAAGATGCCACATCATGGGTGAGAGGGCTTTTTCGGTTGCGGCCCTCAGCTCTGGAATTGTATTCTTCTTGAGATAAAAAATCTAAATCTTCACAGTCATTTCAGGATGCTCGTTCGAAATATTTACACTAAAAAGCTGGATAACATGTAAAATACAATACTCTGATTCAGAAACAAGTGAAATAAACAAGTAGTGGGTGTTATTTTTTAATTACTTCAGGCTAAAGTTAGTGTGATATAACCTGATATTAAAGAAATTCCACATTTTATTTATGCTCGAGAAACAAGCAATACATTAAAATGGGTGAATGGAGGATGGTCTATTAAATTTTTCCCACTAGAAAGCTGGATAATTGTTATTTTTATAGTTAATGGCCATGTTATGCTATTTATATAAACTGTATGTGTATAGATATAGCGAAGTTGTCAGCAACATAATTAAAGTAGTGGACCTTTCTTTTATTTGTTTTCACATACTTGAAGTATTTTAATTGTGCCAACTTTGTGGAGAAACTAATTTGCATAATTCACCCTACTTGGCATTCAGTGACGAGTCGATCTACGTTGCCAAAATTTAAGCTAGCATGTGGGTGTGTTTTTTTCTCGCATATGCGCCTCACATTTTCGCATGATAATCCTGTTTGAAATAGCAAATCTGGAAAACCTGTTTACTTTCTTAAATATACCTACGTCTTTATAATTGTAAACCTCACTATAAGGCATCCTAAACTATGCGCCAATACTGTGATAATCATAAACCGACTGGCGTATGATATGTTAATGTGCATTATTTCACCATAATTAGCATATTAATTTCTAGTTGGCGCAATTCTTAAGTTGAATATAGGGGCTATTTGAAATGTGTATAGGAAAACAAATCAATTAAAAACTTTGAACGCGAATGAAAATCCCGGTCTACATCACGAGTGAGGGAAGCTGTCAACTGGGCTAATATAGGCCTATATATATACATAATATATATATAACCAGCATGAAGCGCAAAACAGATTAACTTTCTCGAGAGATTTTGCATTCACAAAACTGTTACATTTTTGTCAAGCTTTGCGCCAGTTTTGCACCGGTTTTGGCGTCACCACCACAATCTCACCTTGCAAATGATATGAAATAAATCGGGCTTTAGGCCACCTTTGTGCACATATAGGCTAAACTGGGCCAGGAGAACCTCCTGAGGATGGTGAGATGATTGAGATGACACTGTCCTCCAGACACAGGATTTGAAATTCGAGCCCTGGCGGTCTGAGGCCGAGCACGCTACCTCTCGGTCACGGAGGCCCCCCACAATACTGCTTTCACACGTGGATGGGGAAGAAACATCTCACCTTGCAACAGGGAAAAACGCTTCACATGTCGCGTTGGTATTCGGATTGGTGTGTGGAGACACGCGAATTTCGTGTATGTCGTCGCGTGCATATTTGCACTCGCGTTAGTGTGTTTTGCAGTTTACATATCCAATAACTCTAAAAATAACAATCATACAGTTTTCTAGTGTAAATATTTCAATAGAGCATCCACAAAACCCCTATTTTGATGTATTACATGCCTCTCTAGCATAATTAGGGGACACTATGGTGGAATTTATATAGCTGAAGCCATTTTGGCGGCCATCTTGGATTTATAAAAATTGCCCAATGGTGAGCATTTCACACCCATCCTAAAGTGTTTAAGTAGACCTTAAACAACAATAATCCACAGAGAAGAAAACTTGGCCTAAGTGTAGTTATGGACACCCATCCAACGAAAAGATGGTATTTCATATCACGTGGTGTTAAATTGTCAATCAGTACCCGTCATGCAGTTTTGGTGTCAAGTACTACACTTGGGCCGAAAACTTTATCGGAGACTCTGAGGTTAGGATAAAATTCCCAGTTTGGCAGACAGACCAATATGTCTAGTATCTTGTTCCTATAGTTATTAAGTGTTAAACTACATCTATCTAATTTCAATTTATTTTATATTGTACTAAGGTTGTTAGAAGTTAAACGTAACTCGTTTTTACGATTGTTTGCAGCTTTTCTTTAATATTATACCTCTCAATCCCAGGCTATTATCGCCATTTTTGGTAATATATTGGCCCAACAGGCGTATACACTAAGATTTAAGGATATAAATCAAGCCCAAGAACAAACGCGATAAAGGATATCGAAAACTAAATAATACAATTTTAAGACACAAAATATACGTACAAGCTATTACAAACATATTGAAAGAAACTATCAAGGAGTATAAAGACGAACTATGTGTTTCTAAATCCCTTAAATGGGAAATGTGTAGAGTAAGATTTAAATAATTCACCATAAAATATAGCATAAAAGCGGAAAAAAACAATCGTAAAAACGAGTTACAATGCAAAAAGGCTTAAAACAAAGATGTCCCATTTCTGCAATTTTATTTATACTATATAGTAATAATAACATTTAAAATAAGAAACAACATAAACATTAATGGAATTAAAATTAAAAACACTCGAAATGAATATGAATTAAAAATCTCACAATATGCATATGATACAACTCTTATGTTGAGATATATCAACGACTTAGGTCATGTAAAAAAACACCTTTTAAATGGTTCGCTATAGTATCAGGTGTGAAAATAAATATACACCAAACAGTCGGTCATTTTCGAGGGCTATTTTTAGCCCTTATCCTGCTAAGTAAATATATTTAAATTTTCAATAACTAACGCGATCCACAACACCAAGTTGTTGAAAATTATATATTTGTATAATTTGTAACCAAACATCACAGACATTTCATTCCCAATAACAGTGGTTTACAGGGAATGGGCGTATTTAAAAATGTATGTGAGAAAAAAGAAGGTTCACAGTTCTCGAATAAGCCAATAAAATGTTTCGGATTATACGTAAGAAGTGACCAAGCGAAATATACTTCTTTAAATTATGAAAGCAAAATGGAAAAAGACATAGAAAATGGCAATGTTATGGGAAAGAAGAGATCTCATTATAGTTGGTAAGATTACAATGATAAAAACACTCTTGTTATCTCAATTACCTTATGTCGCACGATGGTGCATGGTGCAGTTTTTTTTCCTGTAGTGAAAAGCATACCATAGACCATTTAACAAACACATCGGTTCTGGGTGATTACTTCTAATGAATAAATATTAATGCAGGTACCATTGATCTTGGGAAAAAACAGCACAGTCATAAATAATGTAATATAATTAATTGTTCTTTTAATTTTAAATACTGGTTAATATACCAACAGAATATATAACAAATAGGATAGATAAAAAACAGCACAGTCATAAAAAATGTAATATAATTAATTGTTCTTTTAATTTATAAATACTGGTTATTAAGCAAACAGAATACATAACAAATAGGATATCCAAGCTTTACTTAATCCCCTTTATTTTATTTAAGATTCAGAAAAAAACCCCAAAATATACCATATTTCGAAATAGTTCACTATTGAAAATGTACTAAAACAATTTTGTCAATACTTGTCATTTTAAAAAAGATGATGACATGCAGCGTATTTTGTTATCCCAATTAACTTATGTCGCACAAAATACCCGCGTTCCTTTGAACATCACAAATGAATTGAAATAAAACCAAATATCTGAAGGCGGAGCTAATATTTTTTGCAGTGATAAATGCATCCTGGATTAATTGAAAACTATTGAACCCGCTTGTAAATTGGTCAATATTAGGCAATAAACGCCTACACAAGATATCACAACCAGACATAATTACACAAGTGAATTTTCATAAACAAGAAATACTACCTATACTACAAATAAGACCTAAATTTAATCAGGAAATAGTATCATTTTATGTTAAATGTAATAAATGAATGTGAATAAAATTAGGATACAAGTATTTAACTTTAATTTTTTTAATAATAGTCTTTTCTGTAGTGAAAAGCATACGAAGAGACCATTTATCAAACACATCGGTTGTGGGCAATTATTTCTAAGGAATAAATATTAATGCAGGTGCCATGAACCTGGGAATAAAAAACAGCACAGTCACAAATAATGTAATATAATTAATTGTTATTTTCATTTATAAATACTGGTTAATATGCCAACAAAATACGGAACAAATAGGATATCCCAGCTTTACTTAATACCTTTTATTTTATTTGAGATTCAGAGAAAACCAAAAGTGTAATATTGCGAAATGTACAAACTAATGAAAATGTACTAAAACAAATTTGTCAATAGTTGTAATTTAAAAAAAGATGATGACTTATGCCGTATTTTGATATATTGCTTGATAATCATTATTGATGCACCGGAATTGATTAGCAGGCGATATGCAGACGACAGTGAATTTGTTCCTGGCTCGTGTCGCAGAGCGATTTTGGTGGTGAAATTGATGTAAAAGTGTCTTGACTGCAGCCGATGGCCATTCTGTGTTTTTGGTGGAAGTTAGTTTAGACAGTATTATTTTCTGTTAACAATAGGTGTTGTAATTTTATTATTCGAAGTGTAAAGGTGGACTTTGCGAGAGCCGAATTTAACACAAAGGTCTGTTTCAGGAGATTTGATGTTTCAGACCATTGTATCACTCCTGTCAGGGTCAGTGTACCGATGTTTGCCGGGTGTAACACCAGGTCACGCATCAGTGGATCTTATGTATCTAGTACGGTCAGCACGACGGCTGGTCAGTGCTTTGGTACAACACCGACTCGGCAGACGATACTATGTTTTATTCTTAATCGATAATTATTAAAACATTTTAATGATATTGCAATGCAATTATGTATTGTATATTTTATTCAATGATAATACAACAAAATCGTCTCCCACAGATTGAATATGCCTTAATTAAAAAATAGTACTTGTTAATTGATGATGTCGATCCCCTACGTTGTCCATCTGTATTGTTATAACATCTGTTATTGCACTGAGGTCTCTATGGCATACACATACCAGCATTAATTAAAAATTATCTCAATTAACTTATGTCCCACAAAATACCCGCGTTCCTTTGAACATCACAAATGAATTGAGATAAAACCAAATATCTGAAGGCGGAGCTATTTTTTTTTGCTGTGATAAAGGCATCCTGGATTAATTAAAACTATTGAACCCGCTTGTAAATTGGTCAATATTGGGCAATAAACGCCTACACAAGATATCACAACCAGACATAGGCCTAATTACAAAGATGCATTTTGATAAACAAGAAATACTATCTATGTTACAAATAAAACCTAAATTTAATCTGGAAATAGTATCATTTTATACTAAATGTAATAAATGAATGTATATGAAATTAGGATACAAGTATTTAATTTTAAAATTTTAAATAATAGTCTTTTATGTGCATCTATTTTAAAACGATGGTGCATGATAGTTGTTTTTTCCTGTAGTGAAAAGCATACGAAGAGACCATTTATCAAACACATCGGTTCTGGGCAATTATGTCTTGGGAATATTAATGCAGGTACTATTAATTTGTAAGTAAAAAAAAACAGTCATAAATAATGTAATACCATTAATTGTTCTTTTCTTTCACAAATACGGTTTAATATGCCAACATAATGCAGAACAAATAGAATATCCCAAGCTTTACTGAATACATTTTATTTTATCTGAGATTCAAGGAAGACCAAAAATGTATCATATTGCGAAATGTACAAAACTATTGAAAATGTACTAAAACAAATTTGTCAATACTTCTAATTTAAAAAAAGGTGAAGACATATGCCGTATTTTGATATATTACTTGATAATGTTTGCCGAGTGTGTCACGCATCAGTGGATCTTATGTATCTATTCCGGTCAGCACGTCGGCTGGTCAGTGCTTTGGTACAACACCTACTCTGCCAATGATAGGCCTTCTATGTTTATTATCATATATATAAAGTTATAACTATTAAAACATTTCCATGCTATTACATTGCAATTTTGTATTTTATATTTTCTTCAATAATATTGAAACAAATCATCCCCCAAAGATTGAATATGCGTTATTAAAAAAATGTTACTTGCTATTGATTACCCACGTTGGCTATTGGCTATATGTATTGCTATAACCAGGATAACGCCTGTTACTGGACCGCGTCTGTGGGCCTACATTATACATGTACCAGCATTAATTAACCCTTTAACCGCCGGTGCCGTATATATTCGGGTTTTCATTTTTTATTAGCACATTAAGTACCGCCTTTCAAACTTGTTAAAGATAAAATGTGACACCAATAAGCAATATTTGAAAACAGTTGACCTCTATTTTGTCAAATCTGCATAATTTTCACTCACTTGAAGTTGTGGATCGCGTCAGCGAGACACAACTTCAAGTGGGAGAAAATTCAGATTGAATAATTTGGCGGTTAATGGGTTAATTAAAATAGCAACCGAGCTATTGATTCAGCCATACATGTCAGTCATCTTTGGCTGTATTTCCTTGATAATGAATTATTAGTATTCTCAATAATTAATATGACCCCCAACCCGCTAAGTGCGACTACAGTCGTTTTAAATATGTTTTATTTACCAACTAAATCATTGTTATTAGGAATTGAAATGAGTGTTTAAACATAGCGAACAACATGGTGTTATATACCCTGATGACATCGCAAGGCTCTGACACAGTGATCTCCATTTTTAAATGTAATAGTTCTAATACGATAAAAAGTTTACGCCTGCTGAAAATGGCCTAGTTTTCGTAGGCACTTGAAATATTCGTCTCAATTTCATGGCATCCGAATTTTTTGGTAAGCAGCGCGAGTGTCGTTTTTACACAGCTGGCTGTGGAAACAAAATGGCGGTCAGTGTGACTGGGCCTCGCGCAGTAAATGAGTTAGGCGGCCCAGTCATACCGGGTAGGTGTTATACAGTAGTTACATTATTTATAATTATTAATTATTCGTTTGATACAAACAGATATAAACAGTATTGACTCTGACCTAATGAAGTATAATTAGAATAAACCTTAAGAGCAACTCTCAATAGATCTAAATATTCATATTAAATATCTATATATCCATATTTAGCAACACATATTTTTTTTTGTACTGTGATAGCATTGTGTAACTTCTCCCCAGTACTGCGCTCGCTGTCTGTAGACCGAGGTTCTGGACATAGGAATTTTCCAAGAAAATTATATTACAACAAAATTTTCAGTATACAAAATTCATTTATGCTTAATTATTCATTATTTGTTTTATACGAAAAGAAACAAAAATAATATTAAACGTACAAAATAATGGTGTTTATATAATATTAATTTAAATAATAAATTCATTAAAAATCATCTTTATAAATTTAGAGACACTTTCTAGTACTTGTGCGTCGCGCGGGCTCAGAAGAGCAATGAAAGTTAACATTGATGGGTTATTGTAAAAATTTGAAGCTATAAGTTCAAGTCTATGCTGTCTAAAAAACTACACACAAATATATATTGAAACTCATCACCGATGGAGTTACTGTTAAATTTTTTACCATATTCTTTATGGTCTTGGTTTATTGTTATGACTTGTGCTTTGTAGTTTCTACATCTAAATTTTGTACATACAATTCTTTGATTATATTCTAAAGTACTTAAATAATTTTCGAACACAAAATTCATTTTAAGCAGTCGATAATTGAGGCATTTTGAACTGTCAAAACATCAAGTGGGTGAAAATTAAAGTATTAAATTGAGCCGCTAAAGGGTTACTAAAATATGATATCGTAGTTGAAATTATAATGTAGTCCTATATCATGATATAGTGCCAGGTTTAAAAAATGTTTTCTCTAACCTAGAAAATGTGTTAGCATCGATGATTAATTATTGTGTTTGAATAAAAATGTTATATATATTAGACATATTTACATTTAGATACATTTTTAATTTCTCGTCATTTACAAATTTTCTAATTTCCACTCTTAAGGCTCATTAATTTTTTACTTTAAAATTACCTGGATTATTTATTCTACATAGACAGTGAAATGTATTCCTTTGTGCTTTATTACCATCATTTTTTCAAAATACTTAAGAAAATCTGGATAACAAAGTCACTTGCGACCTTGCGGCTCATCAGAAATATTTGTATATATTTTTGGATGATAATTAAATATAAAATACATTATATTTTAAAACTATATATTAAAGATTAATCGATTTAAGGCTAGAATGGCATATCAATACCGTCTGTATTTTAGGCAACACGAATAATAGTCTGTCCAGTTTATCTATTTGACTGATTTCAATGAATGATTTTGTCTTCTATTTGTGTTTTTATGAAAATGTTTTCTGCTCTAGAACACCATAACATTTTGGGTATAATTTCTGTGTGTAGGCCTACTAACCTGAAAATCATTATCAGCAAGATAGATGGGTTCGTCCATGAAAATACACTCGTAAAACCGACCATAAATCAATCCTTTTGATAAGTAGGCCTACTCCATTTTCGAATTTGATAAGTAATCTATTTTATAATTCTTAACATAGAAAGACATTTTATTGTTATTTATTAAAGAAACACTGCCTTATAGCTGGACATAACACCTACCCGAAACACAAGTATATTTTATAGATTGTATATGCTCACAGCATACGATAATCCATTAAATCATCCATAACGCCTGAAGACTGCTTATGTGATAATGCCCGGCAAGTCTTGCTTATTGTCACTCAGCTAGCGAACGCTATTGTGTCAACGCGGTACAAGTCGTTGTTACAAGCGATATATGTTCTATAGATACCAGAGATGAGCGCCAGAGTGGATAACAGTTTTGTATTGTACCGGAAAGTGTTAAAAACTGAAAAACAAAAGTGCCGTAAAATTCACTATGTAATTAATGTGCTATAATTCTATATATCTCCTAGCGTTAATAACACTTGAATATCTACATTTTAAAGGTTGTAATCTGCCCAAAAACAATGCATTGGGTTTATTTAAAGCGATTTAATCATTCACAGCTATTTTATTATTAGTAAGTCTCTTCTTTAGAAGGCTGAATACATTTTATTAATATTTATTCATATTTATTACATGTATATTCAGTCAGATAGAAAATTCTCCTCATTTATTTGTGACCTCGCATTAAACGAATTTATTCATGTTTTATACATTTCGCATGAAATATAAGTACACAAACAGTTTTTTTTTGACTACCCATGAATTCCTCAACATTAAGATATATATATGTCAAGTGATAATAGAAAATTACACACAGAATGACGCACGTGTGAACATATTGTTTGTCTGAAAATAATTCAGCATTGTGAGGATTAATTTCAATTGTTTAAGCTAGCACATATTAAAATATGATGAGACCGTTCCGCGTTATCAGGTTATTACATTATGATATGAGTTGAGATAATTTCCCGTATTGTATGTCTGGCCAATTTGATTTCGATTTAAAGATTTTTATTTATAGCATCCCCTATCACTTAGAAAAACTAATATCATGGTCATCAGTTTAAGCTCGCGCTTAGCACGTGTATGCTCAATTTAACATGATTTGCGTATAAATAATACAAAATAATACACAAATTCAAAATAAAATGAGAGCTGCTTTCAGAACTTTCTCTTCGAGTTTTTATGTAATTTCATTGACCTTGTGGTGGCAGTTGCGACAGGATTTCACACCAGGTGTCCTTATTGGCAGGAAAACCCAATAAACACAAAAAACTGCTCTTTCCACTTCATTTGAATACCTATATGTTATAGGTCTATGTCCATTATATTTTTTTAATTGTTTCAATGCGTGCTGACGTCTAAAAATTCTGACGTCTAAAGTCGGTCCCCGCACTGATAGGGTTAACGCATAGGTTAACCCGTTCAGCGTGGAGATCAACTTTAGACGCCAGAATCTGACGTCAGATTCTGGCGTCGATCCCCACACTGAAAGAGTAAACATATCCATAATGGCCATAGACACATAAAATAGGTATTTAAATAAAGCGGGAAGAGCTAACTGAGACATTTATAATGATTTCAAATTGAAAAAACCCCTTTGGTCTCCATGGTTTGTATAAAAATGTTTTAGCGCTTTAAAGCGGCACAATCAGGCTAAATAAATAAAAAAATAAGTATTTTTATTTTGGCTTCCTAATATGGCTATAAGATGTGAGCATTATAGAATAGAATTGCGGAAGTCTTTTAAATTTTGGGCAGCTGTGGCAACGTAGCAAGTGTGTCTAAAGCCCATTTATAATTTATCCCCGTATTTCTTATTTTATACATGCATGTCCGAAATTAAATCTCGTTTTTATTTATCGTTTAACTGGCAAACGCGAAACGCAAAATAAAAAAAAACTTACGCCATTATAACACCGCTAGTCTATGGGTATGTTGACATATTATGCTCATATCAAGGAGCCAAAATAAAAATGATCATTTTGGTCTGATTATGCCGCCTTATATCGTATAATACAAGAACTATTAAGTTTGCTCGCGTGTGTGTTTCAGGTTTTGTCACTGTTCCTGTTATTAACGTGATTGGCTGGCAGGGAACCACAGCCCTTGGGGTGACCATATCCACAGCAGGTCTCATCGGCAGCCGCTTTGTCACCAATTTCCCAGGAATTTTTGCGACATTTGGAGTCTTAACAGGTCATTAGTTTGTCATCTTAATTCTGAAAGTGCTAATCGTGTCGATAGCCATTGTCAACCCGTTTAACGGTCACTTAACCCTTTCATTGCTGGGACCGTCTTTATACGTCAGAATCTGACGTCTGTAGACGTCAGATTCTGACGTCTGAAGACGTTCCACGCACTGAAAGAATTAAAATATTTATAAGGCCTAATGGTCGTACATTCATAACACATGTAATCAAATGAACCGGAATGAGCTAACTAAGACATTTATGATGATTTTAAATTGAAACAACCTTTTGTCTCCATGGCTTAAACAGAAATAAATCAGCGTTGTAAGGGTTGAACAATAGTTTGAAATGGTCATAATTTGAAATATAAATAAGTATTACATTTGCTAGTTTCACATATAGTACATATAGTTTAATTAAAATTGTACATATGCAACGGGGAGCGATTTTAGTTGCAAAAACCCTTAACAGAGATTTGTTGTTTACAGGGATTGGATTAGGCTTTGGTGACTTCATCTCCTACCTTTCCGTGCAGATATACTTTGACCATAACATCGCACTTGGAAACGGTATAATGGCGTGTGGATATGGCCTGGGACCAGCCATCTATGGACCTTTCATAGGGCACATAGTCAGTAGGTATGGCTGGCGTGTAGCTGTGTTAGTTCTTGGTGGGATAACAGGCAGCTTCTATGGCGCGTGCTTCATTCTCAAACCACCTCCTATCTCCGCAGAAATATCTAAAGATGTCAATATTAATGAACAAGTGGATCAACATGAGCAGCAAACTAACCGCACTGACTCAAACAACAGCCTGGTCACTTTATCAACAAATACATCTTCAATCACAGTTAGCGATGAAAATGCAGGGGTATTTCAGAACACAGAACAAAGAGCGACAAATGAACCACAACACAGTGATTCGCAGCCATGTGAACACTTGAAACACATCAGTCAGACTCAGTTACCTGATCGTATTGCTTCACATGAAGGTCATACACCAACAGATGATATTATTACAACTGTCATCGCTAACACAAAGCCAGATGAAAACGTCCAGAAGAGCGTGAATCAGAAACGGGGGAATACCTTGAATTCGACGTTTACAACACCTTAGGTAGTGGTGTATCGTCTCCCAAGATGCCGCAAAACTGCGATGAGAAATATAAATATAAGACTTCCAAACGCAACACCGAAAATGATAAAAGCATCGAATGTGGGAACAAGGAATTTCAAATCGGCGAATATGTACAGCAACCCAAGCAATCTGATTCGAACAACAGATCGGCCTCGGTTGTAGCATCATCGTCCATCATATCTAACGGGTTAGCGAACATCACAATGTCACCAGAAAGAAGGAGTGAACCATCGCTAGATGAGACAAATTATTTACAGCCAAGTAGCCAGGTCAAATCATATGATTCAATAGATGTTGCATCAGTATCATCGCCAGTATCTGGTGATACTTCTAAATCTGTGGGTCCAATCGATGGTGGAATAGCTACGATTAATCCGAACAATAATAGGTCTAGTGATGATGAAACAGAACTAAGACTATATGTACAGTCAAACAATCCCTCTGTATCAACAGATAGCTTGGTCACCCAAATCAATAATATATCTAGTCTTGTTCTGTCGATAAAATCCACAGAGTC
The DNA here is from genome assembly GCA_964017125.1 of Flabesymbios commensalis. Taxonomy (NCBI): domain Eukaryota; kingdom Metazoa; phylum Annelida; class Polychaeta; order Terebellida; family Flabelligeridae; genus Flabesymbios; species Flabesymbios commensalis. The sequence goes on along the minus strand of OZ024910.1, from coordinate 9,890,975 downwards.
AGAAAGTGACAATATTCAGACTGACAGCACTACAGTGAACACTGATTGTGAATCCACAATACCACTCTGGAGAAGTCCAGCGTTTCTCCTCGTCTGTCTCTCTTACACTTTTTACACCATACATTACCAGAGTCTATTCATGAACATATTGAACAAAGCAGACCATGCAGGAATAAGCAGTGACACCAGTGTCTGGCTGTACACTGTGCTGGGAGCATCTGCTTTTGTTTTTCGTGTGATAGCTTTGACTCTGATCAAGATTAACTTCACAGTTTTGCTGTATTCAGCAGGTATTGCCGGATGTATCGCCGCCATATCCTCACTGTTAGTCCCCTTTATGAACACGTTCCCTCTACTTGTCGTATATTGTATTGTGTGGGGAGGATCGCTAGGTAAAGTACTTGTTTTTATTTTTGAAATTCAGTATTTCTTCTACATAATCATTTCAGCATAGTATTGTGACCCGCCATGCGAGTATACCTCCCCGCGGCTTTATTCAAATCATTCATGGCGTCATTTAAAATTTAATTTTAATGATTACATAACTAATTTTGAAATAATTAAAATCATATAAAATAAAAAATAGTAAAGATTTTTTCAAAAATTCTCTCAGCTGATGAGACAAGAAGAAGAAAGCTATCGAATCAACTAAAAAACAATCATTTTTTTTATAATTTTGAGCTCACGGTCCTTTTCGCGTGGCGGGTCACATTTATCCATTGTTTTTATTATATATTTAATCCTTAAAGCTCTACATTAAAAAAAAAATCATCCAACATCAAGTGATTGATAATTACTGATATTTGTTCAGTTTGTGACCAAACATTTGCCATCTTGATGTTTAAACACATATATAACTCACAACACCAGTGATTTGATCAGCTGATAAAACCAATTTATAACGACTATAGTCGTGCTAAGCCGTTTAACCCTTTCAGTGTCGAGACAGAAGTTAGATGTCAGAATTTTTTTTTTAATTTAAATTCAGTATTCCCTCTACATAATCATTTCACCATAGTATTTATCCATTGTTTTTTTTATTATATATTAAATCCTTAAAGCACTACATTAATTTTTCTAAGTCCTCACGATGCATTACAACATCATTTTACATCCCTGAAAACAGGTTTTATTTTTATAAAACTAGGGGTTTTAGAATTAAAATTTAAATTTAACTTGGTTTACAATACATCACAATTTTCTTAAATTTTTCACACACTTCAAGTTATCTTCATCCAATACAAGTCGAGAATTGCGATAGCAACTCGCGGCTTGTAGTGGATGAAGATGACAATGGTAAATTCAGGCTTGAAAGGGTTAAAAAATACATTTTCATCCAACATCAAGTGAGTGAGAATTACTATTTATTTGTTTATTTTGAAACCAAACATTTGCCATCTTGATGTTCAAACACATATATAATTCACAACAACAGTCATTTCATTGGCAAATAAAACTAATTTAAAACGAGTATAGTCACGCTTAGCCATTTAAATCTTTCAGCGTGGAGACAATAGTTAGATTTCAGAATATGACATGTCTAAAGTCGATCCCCGCATTCAAAGGGTAAAATAGTTATAATGGCAGTAAAGCCATAACATAGGTATTCAAATAAAGCGGACAAGCTAAGACATCAAAGACGATTTCAAATTAAAAATAACCTTTTGGTCTCCATGGTTTCTATAGAAATATTTTAGACCTTTAACTCTTACAGTGCGGGGATCGACTTTAGACGTCAGAATCTGACGTTTGTAGACGTCAGATTCTGACGTCTAAAGTCGATCCCCGCACTCCACTGTAAGAATAAAATATTTCTAATGGTCATAGACCCATAACATAGGTATTCAAATGAATCAGAAAGAGCTAACTAAGACATTCATGCTGATTTCAAATTCTGTGAAACGCAGTGACGTCACTCGGTGAAAACAAGGTTATATAACACCCCTCCCTCATACTTCATTGTATTAGCCAACTCGGTGAAAACAAAGGAGGTCAAGGTCATTGAGTTTCACAGAATTGAATAAAACCCTTTGGTCTCCATGGATTATATAAAAAATATTTAGCGCTTAAAAGCGCTAGGGGTTGAGGTAACACCTGTTCAAGGTCTGGTGTTTCCAGCCTTGGTATAACTGCCTGTATTATTTGTATTGCAGGACATATGTGGCCATATTACTACAGCTTGACCAACAGAATGGCTACCAGTGCCACGAAAACACAAGCCGTAGCTGGAGTGTTCATGGCCGCGGCTGTGGGCAGTGCTCTACTCCCATTAACAGGTCTGTATACAAATTCTCTATACATCTACCTGTATAGGTGGTATATCTGAAATCAATATTAGAAGGAAATTTATTTATTCAAACATAATTTTTACAGGGTTTAGCCATTGGCGATTTTGCATCTGTGCCATGTGTTATGACATGTATGTACATAATATATAAAACACATATTTAAACAATTATCATATCGTCCCCTTGGAGTTAGAAGGTGCAAGACTGCCACTTTACAAGCAAGGGGACGATATGTAAAATAGACGTAATAACTAAATTTAAAGGTACATTAGACCTATATATTATCTTATATCACCAGCCGATGACTTATTCATAAGTTATTTGAGTTTTTTAATAGGTTTAGGAATGTATATACATGTAGCCTACATTTATAGCAAGGAAATATAACAAATTAAAAACCCTACAAATGTCCCCGCACTAAAACTCCTACAAAGATCTACAAAATAGGAGAAAGCGTTGAGACATGTAAGTCCTCCCATGTGATTTTTTTTTCATGATGTTCATATGGGCTCCTACTAATTGAAGTCAATATAAAAAATGCTATAGCGTTCAAGAATAAACAACACTGCACTGAAAGAGATAAAGATGAAATTTAAACGTTTATAATTTTCAAGCATGAGTTGTTACATTTTCCCATCGCAACTTTGCCTATTTTCAGGTGTCGTTATCAAATCTTTCGGGACGGTGGATGCATCCTTTGTCTATGGTGGAATACTGGGATTATTGGCTGGAATTACATTCCTAACATCAACTTACCTAAAGACAAGAACTGATAAGAACCTGCTGCGTCAGAGATAACATTTGAAATGTCAATTCTGATGTTTGTGCTTTTCAGTGTCAACAGACCAATGGCGGTGCTCTTCTCTTGCAGTCCAAACGACATGAAAACGGCCGCGATTTCTCGATCATTTGGAAATATTGTATTTTCCACCGCAACTGTGGTCCTTGAATTTCCACTTCAAGCTCTTAGATACTACCCGGTGACAACACATAGTAGCCCGCAATGTCCTGTGCAATAAGAGAATACACGACTATCTGTGTAGAATACACGACTATCTGTGTGGAATACACGACTATCTGTGTAGAATACACGACTATCTGTGTAGAGGACATGTCTATAGAGGTCGTGTCGGCCTGACACATATGTTAGGCCGACAGTGATTGACCCATGTCGAATCTATCATAAACATTCTGGTTTAATGATACAGGCTATTATTATTATGAATTTTAGAGCACAGAGGCATAACTTCTCATACCATTCACCAGGTGGGGATAGCAGCAGTATATAATTTCTACTTCGAGGTGAATGAGATGACTTGTCTTCTTAAATATAAAAAATGAATTGATCAAATAAAATATAAAATAACAATGACATAATGCTTTAATATGTCACGTGGATGCCGAAACATGCTTATTTTAACAATATTACCTATAATATTATAAATGAATGCTGAGAGCGTCTTTATTTTGACTGCATATGCCACGTTCTTCAAAATCTCCTACATGGGTGATATAATTAACGTTTGCTTGGATGACAAATAAGAGTGACAGATTTTTGGCTGATGCAATATAATGAAAAAGGCTCAGGCCCGAAGCTCATAATTGTTATGTCTGGCACTTGATCAAAAAACCGAAGAAACACTACTTTATGTCATCACGTCCCATTGAGAATGAATGCACCATGCAGACAAATGAAGACTTTTTTGACTTACCCTTTTCAATCCTCAATTTACCATTACCATCTTCATCCATTACAAGCCGCGAATTGCTGTCGCATTTCGCGACTTGCAGTGAGTGAAGATGACTAGAAGTTGGTGGGAAATTAAAAAAATAGTATTATTATTAAGACAATTTCATGAATATTTTTGTTCTAAATATTCCAGGCGTGGGAATATCATCATTCTTTAGAGATGCAAAATGATGTTTTAATGCATCATTAGAGTTTAAATGGTCAGGTGGTGAAATAACCCATTTCACATTCCAGCACATTTTTTTTTTACTATTTTGGATCAGTATTATACGGAACCGACATACAACACATCTGATCAATGAAATGAGGCTCTGTAGTCGGTGATGCAATGAAAAAAATGCTACCATGAAATGGCACCAAGGTTTGATTATTTTATCTTATTTGTATTTATACTTCATACAGTTGTGTTATGTGCATGGTATACTCATGCACATAGCACAACTGTATGATGGACTTCTGAGTAGAATAGCTGAAGTTTTTCACAGGATTTTTAAGATATTAGTGTGACAGGAGTAGTGGTCCACCTGGACATGGAGTATATATTTTGTCTTAAAACATGAAAAGACAACAAAAACAATAATATTAGTGGAAACATGTTTACATTAGGAACGAAATAGACGTGAACATTTTTTAACTCATCATCTATTTAAAACAGTTGATTTTCCATTAGACTTGACCGAGTTATATGACCCGAGTAGACTTGACCCGAGTTATATAAATGATCTGCATTATCCCATAGATATATAGGCCTATACCACTATACTCATGATTTATATCTCCGCAATTTAGATAAACACGTTTTGACCTCAGTTGGCTTGGGAGAGTTTGGCCACTTTTTATATTTTGGCATTGTTTGCTTTTTCCATTTGTCATATTATACTGTTTCTCGTGGCTTTGCGAAGTATAGACCACGCTAAACAATCTCAACTTTATTTTATTTTATATGCATTATGTTGCATGGGAAAAAAATGCGATTATAAAAAGATTTTTCAATAATATCGAGTTCTTGAACTCGTCCTTGAACATGGGCACCCTACAATAAAATCAGCAAGATCTACCTTACTTGTAAATAACATGTTCCCACAATGTCTATATATAGCCATCCTGATTAAGTTTTAATACACGAAACCGGTCGGCACCATCCACATCATCCTTTTTTTGTGATTTTCTGCCAGTGGACAACGTTCAGAATTTCAATGGGTTCACTCATTTCATAATAATTAGCAATAATTATTAAATATTTTAGTATGACGCTATTACATTAGATTATTAAATTATAATTTTGCCATGGTTAGAAATTTATTGAAGGTGGCCTTCTGATTTTTTGGTTTAAAGAAATAAAAATATAAAAAAATGTCCAATTCGCACGTCCATATCTCAAATAACGAACCGATTGTGAAAGATATAAAAATATCGTTTTTTTCATTCAAAGTTTCGCAAATGATTGAACAGGGAAATAGCAGAAATAGATCGATTAAAATGTCTAAATAGGAATTATTTTGTTGTTCTTTCCCTTGCCACGGATCCAGAGGATTTTGTAGGTCATGTCCAGATTATTTTTTGGGGGTAAATTTAGGCTAATTTAGGAGCCATTCATTTTAAATTTTATATCATGAATCATAAATTTGATTTGGACGGCGCCCACTGCGCCTACCACCTCTATCCCGGACCCGCACATGTTTACAAAATCTGAATGTGCAACGTCCACAGAAATGACATAACATAACTGAATGGCCAGTTATTTTTAGTTGATAAAAATGTGCCTTCAGCGTTTAACAATTCTAAAAAACACGCTTTGTTGACTCCTGTATGTGTCTTTCATGTTGATATGGGTATTTTCCCTGACTAACAATTCGCCTCCGTAGTGTGTAGCTATTCTATATATGCACCAGCCCGTAGAGAGCTAATAACGTCTATTGCCGTTTATAACTATTTAGCCTATTTATCATTCAAACAAAAAAATGAAAAAAAACGAGCAATATATTTTCTAGATTAGCATAATTTTATGTTTTGATTCATATTTATACAAATGTAAGCAAATTTGATGTTCTGGGTCGCGGTAGCGAGATTTCAAGTGGGTAAAAAATGATATAATGTAACGCTTTAACTGTTGACCCTATCAGCGCTGGGACCGTCTTTATATGACGTCTGTAGACGTCAGATTCTGACGTATAAAAACGGTCCTCAAACTGAAAGAGTAAAAATGTTTATAAAGGCCGTAGCTCTAAGACACATAACATAGGTATTCAAATGAAGCAGAAAGAGTTAACTAAGACATTTATGGTGATTTCAAATTGAAAAAAACGCTTTGTTCTCCATGGCTTATACAGAAATATTCCAGCGTTGTAAGAGTTAATGAGTGCGTAGGGGTTTCATTGTGAGCAAAATAATAAATGAATGAATCGACAAAAAATACACTCCATACAGACACATGCTGAATTTGATACAGGTGGATCATGGTGTGATTATCATTGCTGCGGTTTGATCAGTCCACCAATCTGCTTCTCGTGGTAAGGTTATATTTAAAGGGACTAACTCATGCTAAAATCCTACAAAATCGGTGATTTCATTTTGGCTTATTAATATGACCATATGATGTAAGCATGTCCATAGACTAGAACTGCGAAAGTTTTTATTTTTGTGCTGCGCATTTACCAGTTAGGAAAATATAGAGACGAAATTCCCGTATTTCTTATTTTGACATGGTTGTCCAAAATAGGAAATCAGGAATTTCGTCTCTATATCTAGCCTAACTGGTATAGTAAATGCGCAGCACAAAAATTGAAAAACTTCCGCAGTTCTAGTCTATGGACTTGTTTAGGCCTACATCATATGGTCTGATTATAAGAAGCCAAAATAAAATCACAGATTTTTTATGATTTTAGTCCGGGCCACTCCCTTAAAGTAGTAAATTATTATAAACTCATAACCCTCTTATCACAACTAGAGTAGCTTTCAATCAATTTCATAACCACTGTTATCATATTGAGAACCAAATGTCTTGCTTAAGCAAATTAAACAAATATAGTAATTTTCACTTACTCGAAGTTGTGGGTCGTGGTAGCGAGACACAACTTCGAGTGGGTGAAAATTTAAATCATTCAATTTGGCGCTTCAATAGTTAAATTGACTCTAAAATTAATCTCACATAATGACGTTACTGTAGATCTGGTAATATTCGCGTATTTTTTTTATATTTTTGCGAGGAGGACATCGGGATCAGGGGCCATGGCTTGAAGCTATCATGGACCAAGTATTGTAACAGTCTACCCCTGACGAATTAACGGCCGTATAATCTATGCCGTTAAATAATTATCTTATACACATCTGTAATTTTGCTGACTGACTGACTGACTAATTTAAATAAATAAATAAATGATTAAATAAATAAATAAATAAATAAATAAATAAATAAATAAATAAATAAATAAATAAATAAATAAATAAATAAATAAATAAATAAATGAATGAATGAATGAATGAATGAATGAATGAATGAATGAATAAATAAATAAATAAATAAATAAATAAATAAATAAAAGTGAAAAAATTCTTCTTCAAATTTGAAAAAATATATCAAATGAACATATATCACAAAGTTTTTTAATCAATTACAGCTGAATTGTACTTGGTTTGATATGTATAAGGTCCCAGAGGGGAAAGGCTTAGCTATGCATTGTTTGTTTTCATTACAGAGCAGAGCTGCATGAAAATGGCATCAAAGGCTATAATATTGGATACCTTAACAGGCATTGTACGCACAGAGGTACGGTAGAATTAGTAAAAATATATATCACTCACTCACTCACTCACTCACTCACTCACTCACTCACTCACTCACTCACTCACTCACTCACTCACTCACTCACTCACTCACTCACTCACTCACTCACTCACTCACTCACTCACTCACTCACTCACTCACTCACTCACTCACTCACTCACTCACTCACTCACTCACTCACTCACTCACTCACTCACTCACTCACTCACTCACTCACTCACTCACTCACTCACTCACTCACTCACTCACTCACTCACTCACTCACTCACTCACTCACAATTTGAGTAATTAGAGGATATAATACAATATTTATGCTGATTCATGTCACTGCTACTTTTTATCTCTGCCTTAGGTACAAAACACTGCCTGTGAACTGAAGGTGTTTGATTTCATCCAGAAGGGCGGATCGACTAGTGCCGAGATCGCCCGGAATGTCTCATGTGATGAGGACGATATCGTAATCCTCCTGGACATACTGGTGAGCATGGAACTCCTCGTCAAGAGAGGTAGGTATATAACAGGCCCGTACCCAGGAAATTGATTGGGGAGGTGCGTTTCAGTAAATTATGGACCTTAATTCTGCCGTTTTTGCAGGGGGTCCGGGGGAGTGTCCCCCCCCCCAATTTTTTTTTGGAAAATACACACAGTAGAGATTACGTTTACCAGTATCTAAAAAAATAACCCAAGAATGCCTCGGTCTTTTCCACAGCTAAGAATGTAGAGGTTCTCGGGTTTTATCCTATACATAAACTCTTATATTATTATTAGAAAAACCCCGTTCCAGAGATCACATTGAACCTGTTTGTCTGCCCTGAAGTCATGTATTTACCAGCTAGGCCTATACCAACAAAATTCTATTGAATTGTATTATATGAGTGATTCTCTGTTAAATGGGTAATATATGTCCACAAGAGTTAGTTTTGTCATAATACGTGTTTTGTTCACATAGCCATTGGTTCATGTGATATGTGTAATAATACACTGACGATGCAAGTGGATTCCATTCACACACAATCAAATCTATTGTTCTTGTTGTATTAATTTGATAGACAAAGTTAATGTCGCAAATACACCCTTAAAACGGTTGTCCCAACTGCACCCTTTCAATATGTTGTTACCCAATAAACTGACCAGAAACAGTGTTTTGCCGTCTCAATGCTTTAATTCAAAGGAAGGATCTGTTCAATGGTAATTTTGTAATAAAATACAGTTTTTAATAATACTTGTTATATACAAAAATAAGTTTTATGTCACTTATGTTGCCAGTAACAAAATATCAGCTTTAACGGACACTTTTAAATTCAATAAAATATTTTTTTTCGATTAAGCAGTACCAGATACCCACAAAGATGCTGAACTTTATTTGACGAAGAAAGCTATATTATTTTTTGAAATATAATATATGAAGCTACAACGTCCTATGACATCATTTTACATTTGTTACTTATGTTGCCATTTTCATTTGAAGAACATAAAGGCTGAGATTGATTCAAATATGTACATGAATGTGTGTCAATGCAGCAAGAACATAATGTAAGTCACTGGACGAAAATATGACAATTTGTAGGAGAACGACGAAAAAATTGTCACTTCTGTTCTGTCATTTCTGTTACAAAACCATTTAACAGTAGTGACACTAAATGGAACTATTACTATACATGTATAGTCAGTTCGGTTATCTCTTTCAATAATAGCTATACAAGTTTTATTTAAAAGCCTACTGAGTACACAAATATGCTAAGCATGTGTAGTCTAAAGTTAGATTGGTATTTAAAACATGGCGATTTCACAAATAAACTGTTAAATGGCAAAGAAAATGAACATACAGATTTGTAGGAGACATAGCAATACAAATACTTAGATAAATAATATATGTTCCAACATATGCTCAAAGCACATCTAGGTGATTCAGTAAGTAAATAAAATGTTTTCTTAGCGTTGCTTTTCGGCCAATATGGCCATTTGAGATACTTTGAAATTAAAAAATACAAAGAATGCCCCATGTTATAAAAGTCTAGTTGCAAATAGTTATGTTAGCACTAGGTATAAACAGTCAACAATTATCAACATTATAATGCTGCGCCCCCCCCCCCCCCCCTCTCTCTGGATCCGCCACTGCTCTCACACCAATTTATATACATTCCAAAACACGAGACAGCTAGCGCCAGCGCCGATTCACAACATAAATTAAAAGAAATATCAATAAGACATGAGATCAACATAAAAACCACAAGGCAATGTATGTATCCAAACAAATGCAGTAGTAATAGTAGAAGTAATTAATGCCTCACGTCACTAATTTCGACAAAACAAATAGAGTTGTATAATTATAGAATGAGAATCAGACCAATGCCGGCTCAGTGATAATCATATCACGATTGGGAAAGTAAAACTGTGGCTTAACGCAAATCTGATGCTATTGAAGCAGCTACAGAGTATATATGGGGGTGATCAACACTAAACCCGCACTGCATCCACGCAAAATATAATAGAAATATCCGTGTTGAAACATATACCGTAGCAGTAGAAAACAATGCTTAACTTCCCCTTTCAGAAAACAAATAGATTTGTACAAATATATAGTGAGAATCAAAACAATGCGGGTCTAGTGTGTCTAGTGTGGGTCATATCAACACTATGCGGGACCACTGGTGCAGTGGTTGAAGCTGTCTGCTTGGAAAGTCAAAAAGAGTTACAACACACAACATAATAGAATATACACATGTACAATGTAACATACGTCTGTCATAATTGACACGGGTGTTCGTGGCCGTTTATTGACACCCATTTAACCCCCTAGATAATTCAAGTGGATCCTCTACAAAAACATTAAGGGCCATTAAGCTTGCTAAAGTAGACTATTTTAAATGTTTGATGCAATAACATTAGCATTGTTTGATTACATTTTGTATTTTTTCTGGATCTTAAAAAGTGCCTTTAACAGAGAATCACCCATATAGGCCTACGTCACCTTATATCAAACATGACAGCAGAATATATATTAGATAGCCCTATACATATTAATGTATAACATCTGCCGCTGAAAAAATCATTATAAGGTGTTGTGGAAATACATTTCAATGCAATTTGTGTTACGATACAAATTTTACATGTTATAAACAATAAAGACATTTTTTGACTGCCAATTATTATTCTTTTCTGCAAATTTATATTTCCATGCATGTTATCTGTTTTTTTGTTTTTCTTTTGCACATCTGCACCTTTTAAATGTATTGGAAACATCATGTAATTGTGATGATAATAATAATAATAGGCCTACTATTTACAAAATTGCCAATTTTTCGCATCTTTAATGGTAATTTGTATTTTATTATTGTAGATTTATTGTACTATAATAGCCTCGTGAGTCAGCGTTTTCTGACATGTGAAAACCCAGAGAGTCTGAGAGAGAGTGTGATTCTACTGAACAAGATGAAAAACAGGAAATTTACTAATCTGACAGAGACAATCAAGACAAGTAGGCTTTTTTGTACTGAGTATCACACTGTATATATAATGTATAGTATGTATATGAAAATCAGTGGTGCAGTGGCGGATCCAAGGGGGGGGGGGGGGTGCGGGTTAAGGGCTTCAAGCCCCATCCCCCCTCAGAAAAAAATCATCACTTTATTTAGGGGTTTCTTTATGATTTTGGTGATTTACTGAGTCAGAAACAGTGCCAAATATGCCTTAGCTTACATGAGAAAACCTTTGGAAATCAAATTTTTTTTTAAAATATTTTTTTAATCAAATTTCACCCCCTCCCGTCACTGAAAAGCTAGATCCGCCCCTGTGGTCTAGGAGCTGGTGTGCGTGCTCTAGCCCAAATAACCTGGTGCGTGTCGATCACGCTTGCGTATAAATTCATAACAAAGTAGGCGCACATCGAGACTTCCGTTGTATACATAGCACATCACATCAAGGAGTCGTCATTAGTGGGCTGCATATATGGTTTGACCCTGAAAAAATTGCTACAAAAGGTTTCTCAACGTAGGTTTATTGTAGTATAAGGTGTGCTTATTAACATATCGATTTACCAAAATCTGACCGTGCAAAAAGTATTATTTTCAAGATGGCGTCCAAGATGGTCGTCAAATCTTTAAAATTCACATTATTTTCCCAATAATCATCCGAAATGACTCATTTTGATGCATTGCCACTTGTTTTGGGTTTAATATGGTACATAGGGTACTTCACACACAATCCTACACCAAGCGGGATTCGAAACCGCATGGCAGGCTTTAAAGGCGACGAAGAGGCTGTGGCGATGAGGAGGTTCAATGGGCGACACAAGGGCGGTAAATAGAAGGCAAAAAGGTGGTAAAAGGCGACAGATGGCAGTCAAAGGGTGACAGAAATAAAAGCTATAAAAGATGACGGGGAGACGGTAAAGAGCGACGAGAGGCGACAAAAACGACATTAAAAGGGCCACAGAGAGACGACAAAACATGACTGAAAGACGTTAAACGGCAATTGGAAAGTGCTAAAGGGCAACATAGAGTCATTAAAGGGCGAAGGGAGAGGCGTTTAAAATCGAAATATACGCTAGAGGGCGATGGGAAAACTTTAAAGGGCGACAATTGATATTTTCCTATAAATGCCAACATTTAACATTTGATCTTGTTATTGAAAACACTACCCCCTAAACAGATTGTTCGTGTTAAAGCTATCCAAAAAAAGTGGTATTACTAAATAAATACATTGCCGGTGGACCTGAGTATAGTTGTTGGCACAGATCTCAGAAGCCATTTTGTGGTCCGTCTTTGGCCTTTAAAAATACTCCCGAGATCGTTGTCTTGATATCAGCCTAATAGGCATCACATAGGCCTACATGTAGGTTTAATATAGGGGCAGACACCGTCGAGGAATAATTTTGAAGTTCAGGGCAGGCCATAAGGTCAAATATCAACTTCGGCAATCTTTTAGACTGCCTGGGCAATGATTTTTACATTACGGTATGTAGTTTGGAATAAATTTAACAAGTATGTGTTGCAAACAATTGTTCTTTTTAAAATTTACCATAGCCTTTGGCTCCGATACATGATGTCATGGATATATATCAAGCTAGTCAGACATATCAACATACATACATACGCAGATATCAACAATTACTACCATACCTTGTGCAACGACTACAAACGCATGATTCAAAGAAAAAAACAACTATAATACAAACTTGAAATTAAATCTTGAAAAGATGTGTAGCAATAAACATAAAGATTATTGGGGTTTCTGGAAACGTCTGCAACGTCAAAACCGACGCGATACAACAATTGAATTACACCAATTTTATGATTGTTTTTTAAAACAAAGTGTGCCACCTACGGACCAAAACGCTGGTATGAGACTGAAAATTATTCAAAAAGGAATACCTATCGATACATATAAATATGACACATCCAATGACATTCTCAATGGTAAAATTCAAATGGACGAAGTAGAGAAAGCTCTAATTAAAATAAAAAAGGTAAAGCATCGGGAATTGACCCAATTCCGATAGAGTGTTACTCTTCTGACATAAAATATTTTACACCTTTACTGACAACTTAATTTAATACCATTTTTGATTCAGCAGATTACCCAAAAGATTGGGCACAGGGGTTGATTTACCCAGTTCATAAAAAAGGCGATAAATCAGATGCACAAAACTTCCGAAAAGTTTCTCTGATTCCCTCTCTTGCTAAAGTTTTTGAATCTGTACTAGAAAATAGATTGTCATACAAAAACTTAGTGTGCTGTGACGATGATCCCCTACAAAGAGGTTTTAAAAAGGATTGTAGGACATCAGATGACTTATTTGTGTTGTACAATCTCGTTGAAACGCAAAAATCACGTAAAAAACCGCTCTACGTTTGTTATATAGATTTGACCAAAGTTTTCGATTATTTAAACTGAGATGCACTTATCGTGAAACTCCACAGCGCAATGTCGACGGAAAATTTCTGAATACAATCAAATCTATGTTTCATAAATCTAGCAGTTGAGTTAAATGGAATGGAAAGATTAGCAAGCCTATTAAAGGGACTGGCCCACGCTAAAATCATCAAAAAATCGGTGATTTTATTTTGGGTTCTTAATAGGACCATATGATGTAAACATGTACATAGACTAGAACTGCAATTTTTTATAATTTTTGTGCTGCGCATTCACCAGTTAGGCTAGATATAGAGACGAAATTCCTGATGTCTAATTATTGACAACCATGTCAAAAATAGGAAATGCGGGAATTTCGTCTCTATATCTAGTCTAACTGATGAATGCGCAGCACAAAAATTATAAAAATTTGCAGTTCTAGTCTATGTACATGTTTACATCATATGGTCCTATTAAGAACCCAAAATAAAATCACCGATTTTTTGATGATTTTAGCCTGGGCCAGTCCCTTTAACAACCGATATGGTGTTATGCAGGGAGGTGTATTAAGCCCCAAACTTTTCAACGAATTTCTATAGGATCTCAGAAGATATTTAAATCCCAAATATGGTCTTAAGATAGGAGACTTATACCTTGCGTATCTCCTATTTGCAAACGACATAGTCCTCTTTTCAGAATTTGCGGAGAACCTACAGGCACAAATTGAATTATTTTATTACTACTGTGAGATTTGGAATCTAATAAAAATATATTTGTAAAAAACCCCATTCGTATCTGGCTGAACAAGCTCGAAAACAATTTTCACAATAAGAAATTACAGTCACAGCTTAAGACACCTTACTCCTAAATCATCTTTAAGAGTATTTGAAGCGCAGATAGAACCCATATTGATGTATGGTAGCGAGGTACTATTTATTGTTAAAGAAATATCTGACTTTGAGATGGTTCATTTATCTTTCTTGAAAAATATGCTGGGTGTCAAACAACAAACCACATCAGTTACTATTCATGGGGATACAGGGAGGTATCCCCTCTTTTTAAAACAACAAATTCTAGCGTTGAAATACTGGATTCGCTTGATCTCCTTGCCTAAAAGCTATTATTTGAGAATCGTGTACAACTCACTGGCGTCTCTTGATTTTATTGGTGAAACTAATTGGTGCTATCACATCAGGTCATTATTATTCTGAACAAACCACTGCGATGTTTGGAAAAATCACAGGGTCGAAAATCGTCTCATCAAACAAGTTAAATTATGTTTGATTAATATATATAAATCAGATTGGTCTAACAAAGCCCGAAACTCCATAAAATTGCGAGCGTACATAAAGTTTAAATTCGACCACTCGCTAGAAGAATATCTGTTTTACATCCCTGACACAAGGTGGATGAAGGCGCTATAAAGATTGAGAATGAGCTCACATATGCTAGGAATTGAACGAGGAAGGCATGTAAAGCCGCAAAAAATACCACTAGAACAGCGCACATGTCAAAGATGTACATTAAACTTTGTTGATGACAAAATTCATTTTTTATTTACTTGCTCTTACTTCGCTACGCAGCGAACTAGTTTACTTGCTGAAAGAAAACTGCTCAACAGTGAATTTGACTCACTCTCAAACGACGACAAATTTATATATATTATGTCATCTACACATCGACCATTAGTATTTTGCTTAGCAAAATACACTTATAGCTGTTTTCAAACCTTAAGCGTGTCGCGTACCTCCGCTTTCTAAAACGATTGGGGCGTAGGGTGACTGGTGCGGCTGGTGATTCCTTTAATCATCCACTCATGAAATCATTCATGCTGTCGGGGGGGGGGGGGGTCATCACTGTGGTACCAGCGACTGGTAATTCCTCCAATCATCCACCAACGAAATCAGTTCCACTCATGCAGTCTCATCCAATCAACTGCTGTTTAGCCTCAGCTGTATTCTAAGCTTAGTCACTTGTGTCAAATGATAGTTTGTATTTTCTAGAGTTATATATATATATATCCCTTTTCGGGGAGGCTGCGACAGTAACTCAGGTTCAGCTTTTTGCTATAATTGGTTCCGTCATAAGTGATCATTGCACAATCTTGAGTACCTGTACGTGTTCTTGGTGTTTCGAGCTGACGTCAGTCAATGGATGTTTCAGATTGTTTTTTTTTGTTAAATGTAACTAATATTATTATTTTCTTCTTTATACATACTCTCACTCATTATGTAATTACTCGGTTTTTACGCTTTCCAAAGGTTTTTTTTTCTATATGCAGTATCTATTTTATCTCTGGTTTCGGTGCGGGAAACCTAAAAATATCATGCCAATGCTGTTCAACTGTAGGTTATTTCAAATAGTTCTGATGCATATTTTATTTAACCTGTGCTTGTTTTAGTATATAATAGCGTTTGATTTTAACATGTTTAAGTTAACTTAGCATGCATATTTTACCGAACTAATCCTGCTGTATATAGTCTTGTACATATTTTATTGACGCATAAGTCTGCATAGACTTACCGTCGTCAATAAATATCTATCTATCTACATAGGAATTTTTTTTTTCTCGAAATCAGTTTTAGAGATGTTACAATTTGACTTTTCCCTGCAAAATAGGGAGAGAATAAGAATTTCTGAAGACGGCGAGTGTTACCACACCACAAAAAGAATACTTAATGTTTACAGTCGTGGTTAAAAATATAACAATATTGATCATTTATTAGTTTTGCTGTTTTTGTGCATAATTTGACGATAAATATGACCTCGGCCTTTGATCTTTATCCCAAATCGTGTTGTATGCCTAGTATCTCCATAAATATATAAAAATAGACACCAACATTATTAAATATACCAAGTGGTTCCAGAGATATTTAAATTTTTAGTTCCCACCGCTCATTTTGGGCTAAATTAGGATGAACTGAACAGTTAGGGGTAACATTTTGAAAATTGGCCTAGTGGCTAGTCGCCCCAGACTTGAAAGTTAGGACCACTAGTTCCATATGCCCTAGAATATACTACAAAAGGATACAGGGTCGACACAGGTATAGGCCTACACTTTTGCAGGTAAACATGATAAAAAATAGTTCCCAGAAATCAGGCAACATCAATCTTTTTTAGGTCTCAGTCGGATTATTGGAAGCCTTGACCGCAAAACAAATGATGTCATAGCGGCCATTTCTATTAATGACGATCATCAAGATCGTTTTAAAGCCGCTTTTTCTAACATTCTGGAACTCAATTAGCGATTAGTGTGACCATAATGTGGAGAACGTTAAAATGTTGCAGCTCTCGAGTCAAAATGACTGCAATATTAATTGTCCTGCCGACATTGCTGTAATTTGAAAGGGTGGTCCTGGGTAGTAGTTATAATGTTATTTTTTCCGAAATTATCAAATAATGTTTATCCTAATTTCTTGGCCCAATTAGTCTATACTTTTCATTAAATATTCCGAATAAGCACATGTTTTAGAATCTGTGTATATACAATTTACAGTTTTAAATAACATGTCAAAAACACATATGTAGCCCATATGCTGCCTAACGCACGTTTTGAAAAAAACCCCGTGTATATGTCCATTGAGCCTACAATTTTAAATGAATAATCCTGAGGTTAACGAATTTTGATAGAACTCCCAGTTGACCTTTCTATGAATTTAATTATTTTTTCGATCCACATTTTTGCTCGTGTAAGCAATGTACTCTCCATTTTGCATCACTCTGAAATCTCTACCATATCTGCATTTCGCTGATAACGTGTATAACATCGATGAACATCAGTTGAATTGAGTCACATCAGTAATTTTTTTGAATGAAAAACCAAGAATTTTACGTATATCCTCATATTCAAGTGTAAACCGATAAGAGTCAATATTTCGATTTTTACAACAACAAATAGCATGTCTTCTTTTATAATATTTTTGGTTTTATTTTGTATTATATTTGTAACCAGCCTTAAATTTTAGACATTTTAGTATACATATGACAATTATATACAGCAAAGTTCTCATTTTTATTGATTTTTGTGACCTTTGACCCTATATATTTGTGGTATATTTTGTTCATATCATTTTTTGCAATATAATGTATATATTAGTAATCGGTATTTAATTTCCGACGATTTGAGTATAAATATGACTATATAACAACGATTTAATCTGTATTGATTTTCATGACCTTTGACCACATCTTGGGGTCAATTGACCATCTGCCGTTTTTTATGTCTAGACAGTAGTATATAATCAAATTTTACAGTCAAGCCTCGACAATCCTATTCAACCTTAGCTAGCTCCTGTAGTAATATTGTATACGATAAGAAATGATGTAGGGAATGATTCTTATTTATTCCTGTAATTTTCGCAGTTCTGCGACCATTTTGGTCCGCCATCTTGGATTTCAAAACTTATATTTTGACTGTGGTGTGTGTGAAGTACATTATGTACCATATTAGACCCAAAACAAGTGACAATGCATCAAAATGAGTCATTTCGGATGATAGATGTGCCAATAATTGGAATTTTTGGAATCTGGCGGCCATCTTGGACGCCATCTTGAAAATAATACTTTTGCATTGTCAGAATAACCACAAAAAAATCATGTCAAATTCAAGAAATTCCCAAATAGCACACATGTTGCCTTTTCATTTTGGCTTCTGCACAGTTTGGTTATCGTTCTTGTTGATGCTATTGCACAAGCTTACATTCTTGGAAGTGCGGATCAGTACTGGGTCAGAATATCGTTGTCCTATTTGCCGTAACATTCTGTGGGCTTTCACAAGACCAATGGTTGCCACAAAGATTCGACAATATGGAACTCAGTTCTGAAAAGCTGACAACAACAAGATGAACTTCCTCACTTCCTCACAGGGAAAGGTAATCAGTTAAAATCCCATTCACAACTATATTCATTGTTTTTTTTCAAATGGTAAGCTGTGTCGACCTGTGTTACTATGTGAATCTTTCATCACAAGTCATCCAGTAGGCCTACCAGGAGCAAAGCAACCTGGCATCCCCGCTCCTCATAACGTCTAAATGAACCAATGGACTTGGAAGAATTCATGACTTATGGCTGTACCTCCTTGGCTTGGGTCACCAAATGGCTTTTCCTCGAAAAGTCTCCCTCCTTGACTAAGCTTACCTTCTGGAAGATGCTATCCCAGACAATCTGCCAAACCCCAAGAATGGCATGGCACTGCTACATACCTTCACCAACCTTCCCCCGATCTGTTATGAGATATGCATACAGATTCTCGATCAGACGGCGATCTCGACTGACAGTTATCATCCTGGGTCTATCAAAGCGCAGGGGACGTAGCAGCCCGGAGATCATTCTAGCTGGATCAGCTGTTAGGCAGCCATATTATTCCAAGAGCTTCCATGCAAACTATGACACAACAAACAGTTATGTCAGTTATGCTGTATGGACTTGGTAAGCAGGCCTGGCTTCCAGGCTGGACAGAACAAATATGGCAGTCCTCATTGTGGAGGGTAGAATTAATCAATTTCTTACAACATATAGCTAGGTAAGATTGTGTTATGTTACTAGTCTTGCTACTGCATTGTCTATTCCCATACTATTTTGTTTTAATCATGCCAAGTATTTTTCAATTTATCAAAACACAAGTGGAGGTGCAGTACCACGCATAGTTGTGATTCTACTGCATCATGCCCATTCAATCAATATGACTGTGTGACACAGGATCGGGGAAGCACAGACAGATTGTCAACACACAATTACCTGACGTGGTTGAGTCGCTCGGAGAAGACTATTAACGTACTGTACCACTCCCCTCGGCTAATGTGTCCTAAGTGGAGAGGATTTAACCAGTTCATTCAAAGGCGAGGGAAAGGTGGGGCCACCTAAAAAGCTGGAAAAGAATACCAGGTTCTACAAAAACATGCAGGCAAATGGGTGACGACGTCAAATGTCAAGCCTCATGTGATGAAACATCTGGAGCAGTTTTCATGGGTATCTGGTGTACGGACACATTAGTAAATCTTCTAAGAAAGCCGTCCATGTCGAGCTGCCCCTCAAGATGGTGAGAAATGAAAAGAAGTTATTTCCAAGTGCAGAGTCGACCTGTCTCGCCTTCCCTGTACCAGTCTGCTTTGGAACCACACATCCAGCATGTGAACCACCGGGTTGCTTCGTGCATGTACGAGGAACAACAGGGGTGGATGAAGACTGACCTGGGAGTCTGGAAAACCAGTGATCATGTTGTCCTGTCCTAGCAACCTAGCTGGTTGATCTACTGGATGCTGGTGATCGGGAAAGAGATAACCAGGTTGATCATGAAGAATACGATGATAAGTATGAGTTTCGATGAAAGTGATGAGTAAATGGTTGGACTGGACCCTTTAGCATCATTTTGTCAGTCCTAACTGTTCTGTTACAAGTACAGAATGCTCTAGCATACATTATAGAATACATTCTACATATCGGACCGAGCTCAGAGGAGCACAAATCCCTAGCGTGATCATGTTTCATAATCGAGACCAAAGCAGGTTCATCAACAAGGAGCCAGGCCGCTGAGGAGCTAGGTGGGAAAGCCAGATCAAATAGGTGAGATTTAAGTTATTTCCGGAATGTTAAAATTGTTCCTGCATTACGGAACGTGGGGGCCTTGGTTACCTGTCTTGCAAAGCAGTTCTGATCGCGTTGTTATCTTTTTCTGGCATATTTTGGAAAAGTGAGTCACAATAATCTAACTTGCTACTGCCCAGTGTCACTGCAATTTGCTTGGAAAGATCTAAATGCAGTTTTTTTTCGAATTCGACGCAGGTCACTGATATGATAGAAGTATGCCCTACATGTTTGGGATATAATGTATATCTCTCTTTTTTTTTGGGGGGGGGGGGGTATATCTTTTGGCTGATGCAGATGGATTTGTGTCTTGACCTAGAATTAAGCATGGGGAATTATTTAAGATTTTTTCTCGCTGAAGTTTGGTCCCAATGAGAAGAAATTCTGTCTTACTAGGATTAAGCTTCACCTTAGACCCTGTCATCCAGGCCGACACGGCCATTACACAATGTTGCATCTCAAGGGATGGTAGTTTATGGCAAAACTGGAGATAATAGTGCTGAGTGGTGTAGTGTATAGGATAAAAAGCACTGGTCCCAGCTCAGAGCCCCGTGCAACTCCATATGAGAATGTGACTTTATTTGACAGACTGTCTTTATTTTTTACGGATTGGTGCCTATTTTGCAAGTAAGAAGAAAACCAAATTTGACCCTGCCCATATGTAGATATTCCATACCAGTTTGTCTATTGTCTATTAAGTAATGTAGCATGGTCAATGGTGTCAAAATCAAGGTCAGAGCTGTAACTTCATTTTTGTCCATAGTAATAATGATATAGTTTTGTACTTTCAGTAGAGCTGATTCTGTAGAATGATGTTTCTTGTAAGCTGATTGTAATTGTGATTAGATAGACGGATATTTTTTTAAATGAGTTTGCAGCCAATCGGCTACTACCTTTTCTAAGATTTTGGAAATGAAACTCAAGTAGGATACAGGCCTGTAATTTTTCAGCTAATTTAAGAAGATATGTTTTTTAAGTAGTGGTCTTACATGACCTTTGATTTTTTTAGGAAATGTACTTGTGTCCATTGAAATGTTTATTATATCAGTGATGGGAGTTACTAATATATCAAGACAATATTTCAGCACGTTTGTAGGAATGGGGTCCAGATCACATGATTTTGACGATGAGCTCAAAATAAGCTTTTTTAATTTCATCTTCTGTCGCACGCTCAAAAAAGTTCTTTTTATAACTAATTTCTGGTTTTTGCACTGATAGAATATTATGTACTTTATCTTGGAATTTGAAACGGATAATTGCCATTGTATCCACAAAATGTTTAGAAAAATGTACAGTGTTAATATGTGGTAGAGCGTGCTAGTATACATTCTAGGATACATTCTACAACATTTTCATGTACTGCGACACATCATTATGTGCTAGGACAGACTAATGTGCATCCTAGCATACATTCTACAACATGTCGTGTACAAGGACATAGTGTTACTCTGTTATTGTGTTATTGAACATTCAGAAATACATCAGGTATAGATAGATAGCGTGTGCAGTTATCAGTTTTTATACGCTAATAATGGCACTAATCTGCATACTATCACATGCCTCGTACATATCTGATCTCTTGAATATTAGTATTTTTATATTCGTTGAGCATCAGACCATACGTCTAGACGCTTTATGTCAGCATAATAAATTAATGAATGAAATGAATGACCATAGTCCTAATGCAGTTATTATTGATATCCGCCAGGATATGGGGAAAGTTAGATTTTCCGCTAATGGCGGAGATATTTGGCACGCTAGCATCTTTCAGACACATCTGATCACTTCAAGAATATTTTTATAATGATCTTAGACCCTCAACACATGGGGTTAGACACCTTAATTGTTGAGCTATGTGCACTATTAGCTGAGATATGGCGAAGTATACATTTTCCAGTAATGGCGTCACTAATTTGCATAAAAATGGTATGTGGGACATTTTGTCAACTTTTTAACATAGCAAATCATTTTCTATGTTACTCTTCCAATCTAGAAACATCAATTAGAAATTGAATTCCGGGGGGTGCACGATACCCCCTTCTTTCTACTAGACTAATATGATCGATTGGTGACAAAGTTAAAAATGGAATATCAACACTCTTTCTTGAAATTCCTGACTTCATGGGTGCCTTGCGCGACATCGTTGTTCCATGCAAAACAATTGAACATTCTCAGCACCTGGTACAGTAGTTAAGCATATAATGACCTCGGAGAAGTCAGTGACAACATAAAAACGGAATAGTAAGGTAATAAAAACGCGAAGGACGTGATCATGTTGCCTGGCGAGCCCGGCCAATTTCATTTATGGCCGGGTATTGGCCAAGGTTCTTAGTCACGTGACTATCATATTGATTTCTGGGTCAAGTCATAGGAAATGCGTCAGAGGGGAAATACAATACTGTGAATAACTCTTCATCCGGGGAAGTGACCTTTCAAAAATATCTGAAATCGGGGATTACCCCATTTTCATCTGAATATAGCAACTAGTCACAAACATTCGCCACTGGGGCATACCAGAGGCTACATGAAGCTCGGCCACGCCGCGTAATGTGGGTCTGGGAACCAGAGTAGTGATCATGATGATGTGCGTGGTAAAAGGGATAGTGCGGACTTGTGAGACGTGCAGTGTAGGCCTAAACAAGACGGACACTTGGTAATGTTGGTAGGGACGCAGAAAGGACATAGTAGGCCTATGAACTTGATACATGTATTTTACATTTTTACATGTCCTCACTAACGTTACGCTCAAAAAACTTTAAAGGACGCGGTACGGACTCCCGGTACGGACATCACAATCGGCTTATTGGAATAATGGGGGCGTATGGGGTCCTTTAGTAATAGCAATTGTTCTTGTCTGGAGGGGGGGGGGGGGGTTCATAGCTAAGAGGAAGTACTGTTGTAGGATCCCTGCTTCGCTTGTTTACTGTGGCAGTCGTCCCCATTCTCCCAGACGCGGTGAGACTGGAGATGACTGCCTCGTTTTGGTAATTCGGTGCCGTGTGCATGGGGCCGAATCCCATGCGGCCGTAGTACTTTTCCCGCACTTACGATAGAACTCTCAGCGACTGCGGATGTGCCGCTGGTGGCCCGCTCGGAGTTTAACTAAGACGTGTCGTGCGCGGGGTTGTACGTTGCTGTTATTCAATGTCTAGACCAAAAAATATGATAAGCAAAAGAGGAGTTTTGTGAGTTAATCAGAACCGTCGATCCGACGGGGAAAGATGAAGTTTGCGATATGATGGTGAGTGTTAGGTGGTTTCTGCCGTTCACCCTTCGACGAGTCAACACGCTACTCTCACGCAGGTGACCACCCCACACGCCCATACTGTCATCATGTATCATTTACCTACCTACCTACCTGCCTGCCTGCCTGATTAAACAGATGTATTTGTAGAGAGTGTGTCATCCGTTCCAAATGGACACCCCTGTCCAGAGTTCACTGACGCAGCCATGCTGATACGATTCCAGGTGGCATTGAAGATTTGCCAGACCACCCCAGAAGCCACAAGGTTGCTATTCGGTAAACTTGACCTTGACAAGTTCGAGACGATTACAGATCTTGGAGGTTAGTAATGTATGTTAGTAATGTATGATGAAACATCATAAAAACTGTGCGAAGGGAATGTAGGCTATGACGTTCTAGCCCTTTTAGCGCGGGGACCGTCATTATACGTCAGAATCTGACGTTTTTAGACGTCAGATCCTTACGTTTAATGACTGTCCCCGAGCTAAAAGAATTTAAATATTTAGGCTATTATGACCGTAGACCCATAACATAGATATTCAAATCAGAAAGATATAACTAAGACATTCATGATGACTTCAAATTGAAAAAAAACCTTTGGTCTCCATGGTTTGCACACACATATTTTAGCGCATTAGGGTTAAGTTTCAAAACAAATATAAAATGTCTTTGAAATTGATCAAATAGTTTTTGTTAGATGTTTTTTTAAATCAAATAATTCCTTTAGGAAGGTGTCTACTCTTTTCAAAAGCAAAATATTTAATTGTAGTCGGAAATTGCGTCAGGCCCTACATGAATGGACATTAAAAACATGCACTTTAAATGACAAAATTAGGAATTTGGCTAGTTGATCTTCGGTATAGGCCGGCATGTCCAGATAGAAATGGTGCTAGTAACCTACTAATTGCCAAAACATGTAGGCCTACACTATATTATTATACGGTTCAGAAATAGCCTACATGAGTTGTCCATAATTGTTTTTGTGCAGTCCTATATATAGGCCTATATTTCACGCAGCGTGAATAATAAAATCAATAAATTCGTTTCTTCACGTATTTTACGATTATACATGGCTAATTTTCCAGCTGCCCGTTCACAAAAACATTGATTGATTTGTGCTTTTCGAATAGTTCCCTGGGATATTGTTCACAAACAAGACAAAATTGAGGCCTATCATCTTCTATCATTGTATATGAAGCTGATCACTTGGGCGAAGGGGGGCATACCCGAGGAAATAACACTATAACCATGTAGATGATGCTGTTCTGTGGCGGATCCATGAAAACACAAAATAAATCGATCAATTAATCAATCAATCAATCAATCAATCAATCAATCAATCAATCAATCAATCAATCAATCAATCAATCAATCAATCAATCAATCAATCAATCAATCAATCAATCAATCAATCAATCAATCAATCATCCAATCAATCAATCAATCAATCAATCAATCAATCAATCAATCAATCAATCAATCAATCAATCAATCAATCAATCAATCAATCAATCAATCAATCAATCAATCGATCGATTGATCGATCAATCAATCAATCAATTAATCAATCAATCAATCAATAAACTAATCAATCAATCAATCAATCAATCAATCAATCAATCAATCAATCAATCAATCAATCAATCAATCAATCAATCAATCAATCAATTATTCAAAACAATTAATCACAACAATTAGTCAGCTAGACTAGCGGGATATAATAAACAAATGCACGAGACAGCCTTTTTGACAACTTATATAGCCATTTATGATAGCCTATAGCGTGAGGTGTAATGTTAAATGCAAATTATGCCTTGAATGTAGGCCAATATCTTTAAGCCAGTGGGATAGTAATATACACCCTCTGTGTTCGGGACGTCCTTTTATGCAGTATGTACCTGAATGAATATTCACAGCAATCACCTGAGGTTGAAACAATGGTGGCTGAATGTGGGGCAGTACTAAGACAAGATTTGGTCTATGGAGGCCTATCGTGTTTCCCGGGTTATAATCTACAGTCGACATTTCTCCATCTAGTATTCATGTATCGGTAACCTGTCGCTCACCATAAACTCGCTCTAGAAGCCTTTGGTATGTGACATACGAATAACAATCACGTCCGCCCGTGCCGCCCGTGTCTTGATTTTACAGTGGAGAAGTTTTGCTGGCCCCACTTAAATCAATTAAGTTAATTAAGATGTCCATCAATGCTTATGCTTGTGCAAAATATGAAGTTGATCTATTAAAGGTCATCTCCCGGGGTCATCTGCATAAACATGACATTATATTTGCATGTTCCGTTCTTGTAGCATACTATATATTAGAAGATTACTTGGTTCTTTTTAGGTGGTCTAGGTAGCTTGGCAGCCCAACTATGTGCGATATACCCAGATAAACATGTGAGTGTTGTGGATTTGCCTCAAGCGATTCCTGAATGTAGACGATATGCCAAAGAACAAGGAGGCTATCACTCTAAGGTCACCTACACTGAAGGTGTGTGCTCATTCTTCACTTCTGGTGGCAGTTAACCCTTTCAAGCCTGCATTTACCATGGTCATCTTCATTCACTACAAGCCGCGAATTGCCATCGCAATTCTCGACTTGTAGTGAATGAAGATGACTTACAATGGGTGACAAAAAAAAAAAAGTGTTATTTTTAAGACAGTTCCACGAAAAATTGTCGCTCTAAAACCACTAGTTGTAGGAAATTAAGTAATTTTTCAGAGATGCAAGATGATGCTTCGAGGCATCGTGAGGACTCAAAGGGTTAAGGTATAAAAACTAAATGGGTAATAATCTTTGTGTTGCTGGAATCGAATACAGGAATAAATAAAAGTTTGTTTGTGCCTATGCTCAGTAATATAATTCAATTTGGGAGATGTATATTTGACAAATATATTATTTTTAATACAAAATAATCAATGAAAAAAAGCGAGTCAACATGGTCAAAAGAAACCATATAAAAAACAATCATATTTTTTTGCACCCAGATATGTATGTTTAAGACTTGAGTGTTGTTTGTATTCATAAATGTCACATAATTTTTAAATGGAAAATGTTGTAGCGTTTAATCAAAATATGTGCATTTAGCCAGGACTGAAATCTGAAGAAAAGTTTTCAATTATCTTTGCTCTGATTTTTTCATCCACTTGTTTTTATATAATTTGAGTGTGCTGAAGAATTTGAATCTGTCGGGTAACATTTGGTGTTCTCCACTTTCGATTAGCAAAACAAAAAATGATCGCC
This sequence comes from Flabesymbios commensalis, assembly GCA_964017125.1. Taxonomy (NCBI): domain Eukaryota; kingdom Metazoa; phylum Annelida; class Polychaeta; order Terebellida; family Flabelligeridae; genus Flabesymbios; species Flabesymbios commensalis. The sequence goes on along the minus strand of OZ024910.1, from coordinate 9,864,228 downwards.
AAAATGTAAACACAAAAACGTTTTTTTTCTATGATTTGTGGCACAGGTTATGGTTTCTGTATGATTTCTCTTGAACATTTTATTTCTGATGTCTTTGGACAAAACGACCTGTTTTGAAATTCATGACGGCCGCCGTTTAGATCTGTCCGATAGGCCTATATATTTCTATATTATAGGCCTACTTATACCGCTAAACATGCCGAAAATGATGTGACTTATTTGTAATATCTTCATCTGCAGAAATAGAAGAATAATTTTGTAATCGAAAATCCAAAATGGCCGTGGCATTCACCTTCAAATGAGAAAAAAATAAAATGGCTTCCAAAATGTAAATGTCTCAAAAAATTACGTGTCGATCAATTTCTTTAAGTCTTCTCAAATAATATAGAAATGAAATGAATTTAAGGTCTCACGCAACTACTCACATGATAAATATCATTTACAGTTTTTCTTGCCAGATCCCGATAGCTATTGTGCTCATGGAGGTATAAATTATTCGTGAAACAAATCAAGTGATTTTTTTCTGACAATTAATACAAGAAATACAGTCACATATTAAAAGCCCTGTGTCTTTGTAAACAAATCTTTACATGCCGAATTTAAAGAACAAATTTGGCACACATATACTTTAGGTCCATATAAATCAATTCAGAGGCGGTGTACGTTTTGTTTTACATGATCATGGTCAAGGTTTTCAAATTGGCCGTCATAAAGATAGAAATACATTTATTCACTATTTTGATGGCGTTTGTTCTTAAACAATGCATTCTCTCATGTCATAGCTCATGAAAATGTGACAATTTTTTTTTCAAATGTACTTTTTTTCAGCAAACATAATGTTATAAATACCCAAATCGGTACCATTTATCCTGTATCAAGCCATTTTCCAAGAAGGCCGCCATTGACTAAGGTTTAATTTTATATTTTTTTTACTATTCATCGCAAACATATGTTTAATTCTACTTTTTTTGCATGAGAAACACATTTCTGACATTTTTTCTTATTTTTGTAGTAACTTTGTTTTGTGCATAAATCAAATATAGCCTCCACCGCCATTCTCGAAAAATGTATATTTTTCACTTTTTGACTCACAAAAAATGTATAATAGCAAAGTGTACACACATCTATGTTTAGAAAATATAGACCAGATATGGAATTGTCTAATAATTACATTTTACTAAGTCGTTTTCTATCACCATGTTGAATCGTTTGTTTTATTGTTCATTTTGATTATTTTAAAATAAAAAATCATGCTTCAGCGTATATGGAGAAACAACTACTGCACTGTGTGATATATTATTAGAAAGTGAATTTAATTATCTGTAATATGGTATATCGCACGTGCAGATTGGTTAACCAAAATATCAACGACAGACGTAAGCGTGACCCTACCCCCTAGACAGTTCAAAATACGAAGTTCGTCCCTATTTTTTGCTGTTCATGTTTTGGACATATAAAGGTTTACAATAAAGTTGGCGTGGGTGAGTTGTAAGAGGGGGGGGGGGGATTGCACGTAGGCTGGTTGAAGCCCACGGCCTAAAAGTCAAGCAAAGTCTGTATGAAAAAAAAGTTATCATCGGAATGATGGTAATCTTAGAAATAATTGAAATATATATTTTATATTATTTAATTAAATATCCATTCCCAGGCAAGTGGCATGTTTTCGTTTTAGCTGTGTAGATCTATTTGAGTGTTTGAATGAGTTAAGACAACATAAAAAATACAACTTTTTAGAAACATCCGTTGGCAACGTAATCAGTTTCAAAAAACGGATTATGACAAACTATCGATCATTACATTTTTGTCTTTTAGATCGACCCGTTTTAAAAAAGACTTTGTCATATTTTTTAATCTTTGCGGGACACCGTGAACATCGTAAAAAATACACAGGCAATATTCATGGGATGTTCGTGGCTGGTGTAGTGACAAAAAGGAAGGGATTTTCCTCAGTGTTGACCCTTTCAAAGAAAAAACAAATCAACATCAACATCCATCTAGACCCTCAGCGGGCAGGTTTAATGGTCAATCCCAGTTGAATTAAGAGTGTATATGCCATGTACAATTCTAAATACCACTTAGTTTTAAGCATATATAGGGCCTACACATCTTGGTTCACAAAACATAAGTTAAATATAGATATGACCGATAATTATGTTTTATTAGGTCGTTTGCATTGACCATGGGAATTACTATTTCGTTTTGTAGATTTTGATTATTTTGTAATCAAAAAAGATGCATCAATAGATACATCATTAGAATAGATACATCTTATATGATTTTATATGATATATTGCATGTGTAGATTGGTAAACTAGAATAGCAACGACATAGGGGGCCTACCCCCTAATTTTATGCAGGTTCGGAGATATAAGGGGTCAACATATAATGCTCGTCTTTAGTTTTTTGCCACTAACATCTCATTTCATGTTTTGGACATATCAAGGTTTACCTTGCTGAATTCGTGTAGCTGGTTATTGTATATAGACAGGGAGAGTGGGGACGTGGGGCACCATGAGACAGGTCTTTCTGTTTGACACAGAATTTGTTTTTCCTATTTGTGCCCCATCTGGCCAATGTTACAAAAAATAGCTAATTTCGATTCCCACCCTGATGTCAATGACTGCTTGACATCCTTGGAAGATGTGTAAACGTGTGTCCGTTTTAATTGAAAAGTATTTTTGGGATCATGATTTTTTGAAAGGCTTTCCCTTGCAATACAAGGCATACTGGGCACCGTTTGTCCCTCAGTGTGTAAACAGTTCATAAGAAAATCCCTATATAACATTAAACAATTTTTTCGAGGGGGGGGGGGGGGGGTTAAACCCCCTGAACCACGTACCCTTGGATCTGTTCCTGATCGGATGATGAATATAAAATAAATAATACTTGAAATTTCAATGGTGGTATATTGCATCCGTGCAATCAACTTATGTAGGCATATAATGGTTTGCTTCAAATACACCCCACACAAATATCAGATGTGAGGTCAGTCAGGGTGGGGCACCTCGAGACACTATCTCGAGTGCCCTGAAACTGTGTCAAGGTGTTCCGAAACTGTCTCAAGGTGCCCCGAAAGTATCCCAAGCTGCCCCCACTTATTTCGGGCACAAATTGTGCATTATTCTACCTGAAATATCTAGCAAAGCCAAATGCAGGCTTTGGCTACAGATATGCAGTACTCAAATTTTGTTTTATTTAGATCCATGTTATGGTGTCTCAAAGTACCCCGATAAAAATTGAGAATTTGTTTTGCAATCTCTATGTTCCTGAAACTCTTTGTCTAATATACCTCACTGGATGCTGTATCGACATGTGACGCCGAGGTGTTTTACTTTCGACATTATTGTGGGTCTCAATTGTTCTGCATCAAGGTGGCCCAAAACACTAAACTGTAACTTTCAACCCTTTTATTTAATTTGCTATTTTTTTGTATCTGTACCTGTTTTCAGGTATTTTAACGTCACTATATTCAAATTTAATGTCGGTATATGAGACTATATGTAAGAGTTTGACATTATGATGTTAGTATATGGTAGTTCAATGTTATGATGTGTCATTACTTTTTGCGATCTGATAGCTTAACATCCCGCTGTAGCTTCATGATATGGCATTACATTTTCATAATATTAGGCTACATAATAATTTCAGGATATGAAAATCTGATTCAGCATTAGTAAGGATATGCCATTATAAAATCAGGATATGGTATTGTATTACAATGTCAATATATACAGTATGTTGAAATGATCCTATTACATTATACTGATATGGCACTATAGTTTATCATATGGCATCATAAACTCAGCATTATGTATGTCATGTCATTACATGTCATATTGTACATAGTGATATATCATTATATTTCATTACTACATAGCATTACAGGTTCGGTAGGCCTATAATACCAGTAATGTCACGATTTTATTTTAAATTGTCAGTATTTTGCCAATTTAATATAAGGATTTTTTAATTTATTGAAAAATACGACACATTGACGTCATAATGTGGCAATATAGTGGCACGATGTAACATTATTATTGTATGAGTAAATAATTAATATTATTCTAAAGATATTGCTTGCTAATGTCAATGTAGGCCAATTGTAATATAGATAATGGATCTGGACATGTTAATGTACAGATAGGGTATTACATTGTGTTTTATTTCTCTGTAGTGTTTTAGATCAGAACAAAACCAAAATCTAATGAGGGGGGGGGGGGGCGGTAAAAAAACAATAAAAAAACCATCCAACATATTTTCGGAAAAGTTAATGAGGGCGTCCAAATAAAAAAAAACATTGGACAAATTTTTGGAAAAGTTTTTGAGGGCGAACAAATAAAAAAATTGACCTATTTCAAATGAAGGTAATGATGGCGACGAAAAAAACAAGCAAAAAATAAAAAAATAGCTGGAAAAAAAAATGCTGGAATAAACTTTTTTTTCAGAATGTTTTTTTTATCCACCGAAATTAAATGTTTTTTTTTCGAAAATTGGCAACAATTGAATGTGTGCGCTGGACAGATGTGCTTTTTTGTTAATATGCGGCCTAAATCTAATGTGCGTGCTCATCTAAAACAGAGAAAAAAGACATAGTGGCCTAAGGACAATAACACAATATTGTCAAGGCATTGGTAGACCTATATATACATATGACATTACAATGTCAGTATGATTTTGCATTGTGATGTCAGACTATAACATTGAATGACATTATGGTGTGAGGATATAACATTTTAATTTCAGGATATGAGATTATATTTCGAAGATGTGTCATTACAACCTCAGGATATGTAACGTATGCTATGATGGCATTGCAATATAACATTATCATGACATAGATGACATTATATCTTTATAATATAACATTGAAAACACACGTGATATCATAATTCATTCCCATGGCATTAAACCATAACGAACAGCGGTATGATAGGATGTAGACGTCTAATTTCAGGACATGAGATAATATTGTAAGGACATTGTACTATAATCTAAGGGTATGTCCATATTATATCAAGATCACATTATATTCTCAGCATATCAACATCACGGAATGACAATATAATAACAGGATGTGGCATTACAATGTCACCATATGTCATTGTACTTCAATGATATGGTGGTATAGTGGCAGAGTATTACATTATTATGTCACGATATGACATTTTTAAATTTGTTCTGATATTGTGAGGATTTGTCATTATTTTCGCAGGATGTTAAATTTAAATGTCAGTAGGCCTATATGTCATCTTGATATCACAATGGGGAATTGTAACGACATGATATATCATTACATTTTCAGGATTTAACAGCATACCGTCATGGTATTGCTTGATAATGTCAATATATTGTATTGAGAATGTTAGAATTTAATAATGTGGTTTTATACCATGTGAGTATATTGTCAGGTTAACAACACGGTCGTCATCATCATGGCAGGATGTGGTACTATATTGTTATGACATTCCATTATAATATAAGGATATGTCGTTATAATGTTAAGATATGGCATTATAATGTCAGGATGTTGAATTATAAAAACATATCAAGCCATTGTGATATCAGGATATGACATTTAGGCATCACAATATCAGTATCATGATGTAGGGATATAATATTATAATCATGATAATGTAAATATATATCACATTCTAGTGAGGGACAGTGTGATGCATAGATTTAGATTTAAATTGTACAACTAATTTTTAACCACTGCATGGGAAGCTGTGGTCGCTGGGGTAAGACACAATTTCACGTAGATGCAAAATTTAAACTTTATAACAGCGCTTTAAGGTCTTCATTTTTGTGGGGTTTTTTCATGCAGGTGACTTTTTCAAATCAGACAGCTTGCCAAACTCTGATGTCTACATTATCCAGCGTATTCTACACGACTGGACAGACAAACAGTGTCATGTCATTTTGAAAAATATCAATGAGGCGCTCAATCAAGGTAAAAATCAGATAAAGTACGCAGAAACATTGCAAAAGTTTAGGCAACATATGCATTTGTCAATATTAGATAGGCCTAATTTTTGATAAATTGTTTCTATTTACTAGAAATACTAACACAAAATGTTCATAATATTATATGCTTGAATAAATTCAACTTTAGTAAGTATATCACAACTAACTTGTTATTCAGCCAAATAAATAATAACGACGAGGAATGCAGCTCTTAATATAGCAGTTTTAATGACATTTACTGTCGATATTTATTTTGTCTAAAACATATTGTAATTATTATGTATACGTAGGTGGATGTGTAGTGATCATTGAGAAGTTACTTCATGATGACAAAACGGGCCCACTGTGCCCTACAGTACTAGGCCAGCTGTCTATGAGTTTGTCCAATTTGCCTGCTCTAGAGAGACCTCAAGCAGAAATAGAGGTGATGCTGAAAACCAGAGGATTCAATTCTGTCAAAACCTACAATATTAACGATTGCTGTAATGATTTAGTGGTTGGCTGGAAATAAAGTTATTAGTACAGGGGAATATGTTCAATTTACACTTCATTTACGGAAAGTTTCATGCTTGTTTTGGTAAAAGATAACGGCAACTGTTGATCCGAATGGATAGCTGTTGATATTTTATTTACATAGTATCCGTGTGGCGGCTCAAACATGTTAGTGATCGTAAGCTAAAGATTTCCTATCTTATGCTTTTTGAAGGGTTCTATAATGAATGCATGAAAAGTCTGACAAGGCTTTAGCTATTTGATATCCATTTAATCATACATTGGTTTTGAGGAGAATCAGACGCATGTTGCCACTCACACCTGCCACAAATGAAGGATTATGTTGTGGATATCTTTTTTAGCTCCCGCCGTCACCGTAGGTGAGACGGAGGGAGATATGGATTCCGCCTCCGTTTTTTTTTGCCTCTTCTTTTGCCCATAACTTTGTAAGAAAATAAGCTAGGATAACAATTTTTGGTATGTGGGTTACTTCCAGGTGGATAATGGACAGGTTAAAATATTTTAAATCTGAATTCAATACGCAAGGTCGCAGAGGTTAAAGTGATGATGTTACGGCGTTGGACTGTCCGTAAACAATTCGTTTCCGAAGCATATCTCTGAAAGTACTTGTCCGATTATCTTCAAATTTTACAAACAACACCCCTAGGGGGTCTAGTTGTGCCTTTTGGGGTATTTGAACTTTGACCTACTTCTGGTTCAGAACTATGACCTATTTAGACGTTTTGACGCGCACTTCGTTCCCGGAGCAGATCTCGAAAAGTACTGGGCTGATGACAGTCATATTGCACATACATGTTCTCTAAGGTCCCTAGTTGTGCCTTTTCAGGTTTTTGGACCTTTACTCAGCACTTTGACCTTATTTATAACATCGGTAAATCCGACTGAAAGATTTTTGCGGAATATCATGAAAACCGCTCAAGATAGCTACACCATTACTATAAAACAAATTGTGAAGTTTCAGGAGAGGATGCATCTTGAAAAATTTCAAGTCGATAAAATTAAAAATGGACGCCTATCGGCCATTATCCACCTCGACAGGCCTGATATTGCGGAATATCATGAAAACCGCTCAAGATAGCTTCAACATTAATATCAAATAAATTGTAAGGTTTCAGGAGAGGATGCATCTTGAAAAATTTCAAGTTGATAAAATTCAAAATGGCCGCCTATCGGCCATTATTCACCTCGACAGGCCTGATATTGTGGAATATCATGAAAACCGCTGAAGATATCTACACCATTACTATAAAACAAATTGTAAGGTTTCAGAAGAGGATGCAATTTGAAAAAAATCAACTCGTCCAAGTTCAAAATGGCCGCCAATCGGCCATTATTCACTTTCACATGGCCGTTATTTGGTAGTCCGTGCTAGATGGCTAGACCATTACTATGAAACAAAATGTGTGATTTCAGGAGAGGATGCATCTTGAAAAAATTCGACTCGATAAAAATCAAAATGGCCGCCTTTTCGGCCATTATTCATTTTCACATGGCTGATATTTGGTAAACCGTGCTAGATGGCTAGACCATTACCTGATCACTATAAAACAAAGTGTGAGTTTTCGGGAGAGGATGCACCCTGAAAATTTTCAACTTACGAATTCAAAATGGCCGACATTCAACATTATTTACCTTGATAGGCCTGATATCAGGTAAACCGTGCTAGATAGCTAGACCATTACTATAAAACAAAATGTGACGTTTCGGGAGAGGATGTCTTTTAAAAACTTTCGACTCAATCGAATTCAAAATGGCCGCCTATCGGCCACTATTTACTTTCACATTGCTGATATTTGGTAAACCGTGTTAGATAGCTGGACCATTACTATAAAACAAAATGTGAGATTACAAGAAAGGATGCATCTTGAAAAAAATTGACTTGATCAAATTCAAAATGGCCGCCTATCGGCCATTATTCACATAGCCGTTATTTGGTAACCGTACTAGATGGCTGGACCATTACTATAAAACAAAATGTGAGATTTCAGGAGAGGATGCATCTTTAAAAATTTTGACTTGATCAAATTCAAAATGGCCTCCTATCGGTCATTATTCACTTTCACATGGGCGATATTTGGTAAACCGTGCTAGATGGCTAGACCATTACTATAGAATGAAATGTGAGATTTCAGCTGAGGATGCATCTTGAGAAATTCTGACTCGATTAAATTCAAAATGGCCCCCTATCGGCCATTATTTACTTTCACATGCCTAATATTCTGCAAACTGTGTTAGATGTTAGTCCATTACTATAAAACAAAATTTGAGGTTTCAGGGGAGGATGTTTTTAACTAGTTTATATCGAATTCAAAATGACCGTAAATCAGCTATTAGTTACCTCGATTGGCCTGATATCGGGTAAATCGTGCCAGATAGGTAGACCATTACGGGGATACTGATTAGGATCATTACCTTCAATGGAGGTTTGCAATCTCTGACAGACTATCTAGTTCTTATCTTACTCTTAGACTGGGCTTCTTAGACCTAGTTGTCTTGATTTTTGACCTAGCCTAGGACTACAATAATAACCCTACACAAAATTGCTTAAATCAAATTCTAATTCGGAGCGGGAGCTCCTGGACTTAAGTAGTCTTGTCTGTTTAGTAACAATGCATGATATCAATTTCTTGGTCTGTAGTCAGCACAAAAATGGTAGCATCAATGCGTAGGCCTTTTCATCCAAGATCTTACTGGCTGAACAGCCAGTCAAACTATGTTTCGGTTTGAAGTTAGACAAAATGGCTTTTAATTTTAGTGTTTCACATTTACCAGTTAGGCTAGATATAGAGACTAAATTTCCGTATTTTTTATTTTTGACATGATTGTCCAAAATAAGAAATCAGGAATTTCGTCTCTATATATATCTAGCCTAACTGGTAAATGCGCAGCACAAAAATTTAAAAACTTTTGCAGTTTCAGTCTGTGGACATGTTTACATCATATGGTCATATTAAGAAGCCAAAATAAAATCACCGATTTTTTGATGATTTTAGTCTGAGCTATTCCATCAAAAGAAAAGAGGTTAGCCACTGCGTAAACTGTTTTTAACAAATTAGTTGATGTAATCCCCTGTTTTTCGACTCTAATTAATGAAACTTTAATGATGATGTCAATATTTGACAATATATTCCCGTCGTACACAAAGTATAATTGTGTGAGGATGGTGTACAATTCACATCTCGCATATGACAACGAATCCCTGTAGTCTCAACGTTGGCCATTATGATTGACGTTGCTGCAACATTGAAACCACACTGGGCAAGCTCCGGCATTCCTTTGTCTATACTGTCTATTGGCATCAATTTTCCAGCCAGCATGAAAAGATGAACAAATGATGGAGTAATGCTGGGTCAGCATCTCAGACACTGGCCCTGCAATCTTTAAATAGCCAGATAATAATATTGGCAGGTAACAGTAACAACAACAACCATGGAGATAGAAATATAACACAACGGTATGAAAACATATTTATCAACAAATAAAAACAGTTTAAATAATTATTAAAACATGTTTCAGGATTATTTTTTGTCCCGAAGATCATAATGATTGAGAAATATTTGTAAATATTGTATTAATTCCGGTTAGCTTTAATGTAGAAGTCTAAATTTTCATGATCATGTTAGCAACTGGTGAATATTAAAAAATGTGACTTTTTTTGTTATGAATTGTAATAAACTCATCAAAATTAATTCAATGTAATCACTATTGAATGCGTGCTTATGTTACATGTAACACAGTATGCATTAAACCAGTACTAATTGTGGTCATACAGTGGTGTTCAAAGAAGTAAAATATGCAGCAATAGAATATGATGGTGTGGCAAAAATGGTGATTTTAATCGTTTAGATAAGTATCATAGCTCAGTATGTGAACAACTTTAATAAAATGTGGCTAATTTTGCCCACCATTTTTTCGTTAAGTTGTAGTAATTTCAATGATTTTCATTTTCATAAGAAGTGGCACCACAGCAATATGATACAATATCGGAAATTGATGTTTTTCACTTTTAGCAGGGGCGGATCCAGAACTCCTAAGAAAACGAGTGTTCCGATCGAGAAAATAAAAATGTAGGTCTCAAAAAATTATTAGCTAATATCTGTGGCTTGACACTTTGAATATAATAGGGTAGTTTATTATATTTAGATCGATGTTCACACAGTTTAGTTTTAAAAGAGAACTGGATTTTCCACTGCCTAACTGCTTTAATTTTTCTTCTTCAATTTTTCTTCTTCAATTTCGTTTTTTATGCTATAAATACGACAAGTGAGATTGAAACGATCATCATAATTATTATGTAGCATAAAGTATAAAACACATCACCATCTTACCTCTACATCAACGTATTTCCACCAATAACAACAATATAAAACAAAACACAGAGCATCGGATCAGACGTCATAATATCACCGCCATTTAATGTATTGTCCACCTCAGCCACCATGGCCAAACAGTGTACCAGCATTGTGAACTGACTGTGCTGTATTTCTCTCAATATCGTCCAGATTGAATAAATAATATTTAATTACGCCCGATCTTGTTTTATTTCAATTTCGTTCGGTGATTTTCAGTGGGCCTACATTTCAAGCTATATTTTGCAAAACAGTTATCACCCTGCTTGAAGTACGAGGAAAATTGCATTTATTCAAAAATGTAAATGATCAATTGCTTGATAATGTGAATTTAACAACTAAAACAGTAGATCTTGTTTGTGTTCAATAATCAATTTGATGATGTATTGAAATTAATATATTAACTATTCCGGGGATATATTAAAATCCAATGTGTAAATATCTATGATTACATAATTTTGATTGAGCATACTTTTGGAATTAAAAGTTGTAAATCACAAGATATTGAATCATAAATCATTTGATATCACAAAAGACTACATATCAAATAGATGGTATGAATCAAAGTATTATTGTGTCCTCGCGAGGTATTCATATTCTCCATCCCTGCATCACAATGACCCACGTATAAATGTACGCTGAATGATATGGCAATATGTTTACATTATTGGGCTTTGTGGGCGAAAGAGTCACATAAAACAGCGTAAGGTACAGAAATTAGATAAATCACGCATCACTCCATTGGAACCAAAATATCATATCTGCGTGTTAACAAGTAGCATATATGAGTTTTTGGATCAAGCACAAAAATATAAGCAATCAGATTTTTTATATTTAACCCTTCAACCGCCAAATTATGTAATTGGAATTTTTACCCACTTGAAGTTGTGTCTAGGTGACGAGATCCACAACTTCAAGTGAGTGAAAATTATTCAGATTTGACAAAATGACGGACAACTACTTTTTAATTCTTGTTGATTAATGTAACGTTTTATATTTAACATGTTTAAAAGCTGATATGCAATATCCTAAGAAAAATGAGAAACGAATATAATCGGTACCGACGGTTGAGGGTTAAACTTCATTCGGTACAAAGGATAACACGGGAGATTTGGACATATCATTCAGCAGTTTGGCCATAGATTCGTCCTCTTCATCCATTTCGTCTGTGCTCATTTCTTCCCCCATGGGTTGTAAACCGTCCGGGTCGTCATCCACAAGAGGTCCCAGGACTGCTTCCAACTGAAAGACAACATAAACAACACGTCAACGAACGGCAAAATAGTAATTATAATGCTATTTTATAAGACAGATCAGCCAAACCGTTTCAGCGCGGGAACCGTCTTTAGACACCAGTGTTAGAACCAGCGCACGAGTGTCATCATGTTTTGGCATTGGCCGCAATTAAGGCGGTGAACGTCTGACTGTGATCGAGTGGACATTTAAATGTCAGTACAATGTCACCCTAGGCTGTCAGTTGGATGTGTGTTTAAATGCATAAAATACATCGATGAATACTGCAGTTTGGCAAACATTGTCCCAGTGTTGGGCCAACGCCTTGTGCTTATCACAGGATAGAGTGGACTAGGTCAATTGACGTGTCTAAAAGTGGACCAAGTGCAGTTGGTTTCTCATTGGGCCAACGTGCTATCTGTATGATTAGTTGGCTCGATGATGACCCATCATCTTAGATGATGGATAGGCATAGCATCAACTTTTGTTCCAATAACAATGTTATGTTGATCGTCGAGGAGATGAAAGACGGTATGCATTCATTCTAGGCTATTGGGTAGTGTAAGATACAATACATTTCCGTATCTGAATTTGTATTTTTGTTTGACCACGGAAGGTCAGTTCTGTGGTTGAGCGCGTGACTAGGGGTCTTTGACTTGTCAGCCGTGGTCCGAACAACACCTCTCTGAACGGTTTGGCGAGCCAGTCTTAGCAGCGACTGAGCTTTTGATGGCTGTGGTAGCGTCCATGGCTATCCTTTAGGTGGCGCATATAGATTGTCACGAGGAGTTGTAAAGGGTGTGTCGGTACAGCCTGGATGGCGAATACTAGTGAGTGGTCTTGACCATGCGAACCAGGACGTTGAACGAATGTTGGTTTAATGATTTGCCGGTGTAGACAATGTTGGGCCGTCATTAATGCAGCATTGTTTAGCGTATCTTGTTCGCTGGGAATACATCTATTGTTCAATTATAATGGTACCTTGCTTGTAGAGTGATATGATCTGATTTTGTTTATTTAATGCGAGTTGGAGTTATTTATTTTGTACTTTTATAATGCGATATTAGAAATGCGCTTATTTCAGCGTTGTTTTATAATAGCGTACCTGTGTCAGAGGTCCCCGGCTGTGCCTTGTGCTGGTCAGATTCTCCTCCAGTTTGTTGAGCTGCTCTTGTAACGTCTGCATCTCATGTAAAACCTTTATGCCTTGTGAGCTCACTGGGCTGCTTAAAGGTGCCCGGAACCCCTTGATAAGCCCTGAGAAAAATGAGTGAGAAACAATTACCATTTTAAATTTTTAAGCGCCGAACACTACTATGGTCGTTTTATTAACCCTTTCGATCCTGCATTTACCATCGTCATCTCATCCACTACAAGCCGTGAATTGCTGTCGCAATTTTCGACTTGTAGTGGATGAAGATGATTTGAAGTGGGTGAAAAATTAAAGAAAATTACCATGTATTGGTAAATCAGTTTTAAGGACATTTTATCACAGTTGTAGGAAAATTAGGTCGGCTTACAGGGATGTAAAATGATGCTTTATTGCATCGCGAGGGCTTAAAGGGTTAACCGATTAAATCACTGTTATTGGGAACAAAAATATTTGCAAATGCTTGCTCTGAAATTAAACATATGTGAGTAATTTCCACCACTTCTCCATATATTAGACTGCACATCATTATACTATTCGGCTTGCTGGAAACTACATACTGGATATATATTGGAAAAAATAAACTGTGCAGTTATCATGCACAGATTACAAAAAAATAGTCTGTGGCTTTACAGAACTAAAACTGTTTTACTATTACAATACTACAGTGGACTGGTGTTATTATTTCACCGCTAATTTCTGTACATACTTATGTTAAATTGTATTATTGAAAATGGCATGTGTATAGCACGTAACAACTTAGTAGGATGTACTATATGGCTTACCCTCTGTAAAATCGTATTTTTATTATTATCACTGTTCGCCGTGCTCGGACTAGTGGGGCTTACCTGAACTGACTGGAGACCCAAACTCTGCACTGATGTCAGCCAGCTGTATCTGCTCCAGCACAGACGGGGCGCATGTGGGCACAAGGCAGGCCATTCCTGCACTAGACAGTGAAGAGAACATAGGGCTCCCGGGTAGAGGGGCATTCCCCTGACCAACCTCCATGGCAACAGGATGAGATGACGTCATCACAGAATTGTGCCATACGACATGAGTATCTCCAGCTACAAAGAAGACAATGTTTATATCTAAATGTCGATAATGATGAAAATAACTTACAAGACTAAAACTTATTATGTAAATTATTAAGTAAATGTGATTCTCAACCATTACTACAATACCTAATTTTAACTTGTGCTTAACATGTGAAGCACTGACACTACCGTGGATACAATGTAATGAACCATCGCAGCCGGAGAATCAATGTTTCGGGCGGGGGTGCAGTGGGTAAAACTGCCTGCCTAGAAAATCGAAGATTGGGGTCACGAACCCACTCTGGCATTTCTGCAAAAGTTTCCTCCCCGTTGTTCACTCTAAAAGAGTCGATATTGTGGGGAGCCTCTGTGACCAAGCGTGCTCGGCCTCAGACCGCCAGGGATCGAATTTCGAATCTTGTGTTTTTAGGTCAGTGTCTGTAGAGAACGGGTTCTCCGGGACACCTGCATATGTACTAAATGTGACATTGCACCATGAGACATTGGCGATGAATTCCCTTACTTGTTTGTATTTGATTTTTGAAGTCGGAGGATAGAGCTTTTCTTAAATAGGTAGGCCTACATCACAAAAAAAAGAAAATTGTTCTTTAAAATTATGCTGACCCTTTTTTTGTAACTGCCGACATGCTAAAAGAAATATTTGACCACATTCCACTCTTTTCACCGGACAAGAAATATGCTACGCTAGATCAAAATCTGAGCTGAATTATAAAAAAGTCTAAAAGATGTTGCACATCAAATATACCACATATGCACATAACGATCAGAAATTTGGGCCCCTGGTTATCTTTTTTTGTCCGCGAGGTGGTCATGGAAGAAGAAAACTTTTGATGGATTTTCATACTTATGGATAAGAAACTTTCATTTTTACCCTTGGTGCGCCCCATGAGGAAGCGTAAGGCTGGCGAACAAAACTTCACCCAGGTTTCACCCTGTCCAAAAACCAGTGCAGCCTTCCCCAAGTATTTCAATTCTTAGAGATTCCCAAATTGTTCTGTCCAAACGGCCTTCATGATTGCCTCCAGAACTTCTTCATAGGGCAGTGGTCATATAGTCTATCTTCATTTTTTGCCTTATTTTTACAAAAATAGCACCTGTGTGAAACAAGTTATTAGAAAGGGCCACAGCATGCCTGTTCCACTTACCTCTACAAACATTTGTTGAAGATATTTTGAAATTAAAGGCGAGAGCTGTCATCTTTTTTCGTAATTGCGAGAAATCTAATGACGGGAACCCCCAGCAAAGGTGATAAAAGTGTCATCCAAAACAAATAACTCTTTTAATTCTACAATGATGGCTTCATTTCTATCAGTAAATAGTGAGCAAAAAGAGCAAACACAGAGAGAAAAAAATATATCACTTATTGCAGTGTATCACAAATTCACTTAAATCCTGGGAAAACACGAAAAAACACCAAAAGTACTTTTTCTGATGAACCTATCTTAATACAATACCACACAAATCACTCTACATTGTTGAGTTGCTGAATACTTTTTTCTGGTAATATACTCAGAAATGTGTGCACCTTTTTATCTATGATTATGAACAGTTTTTGATTCACTTGTAACTGGAAATATTATATAATATTTGCTTACTCGACGCTTCTCCACATCATAATAATAATTATAATAAATATTTATTGTGTGCAAATAAATTCGGGAATGTTTGTATGTTTAATATATTGTATTATTCATGTATATCCAAGCTTCGTCTGGCACTGCATGTCTTTAAAAGACAACAGGAATAACTCGCTTATTACCTTTACCGTGTAAGATGCTGTTTTCCAGATCAGTACACTGAGCGCTGTATAGCTCCATCTCTTTCAGGATGTCTCCGAGCTGCTTTTCATCATCAATACCCTCATCTTCTACTGTAAAGAAATATGCACAGCATAACCCATACATCTGCAGACGTCAGATTCTGACGACTAAAGTGTATCCCCGCACTGAAAAGAGTGAAACTATTTATAATGACCCAAAACACAGGTATTCAAATGAATCGGAAAGAACTAACTAAGACATTTATCATGGTTTTAAATTAAAACCATCATAAAATCATCACCCTTTGGTCTCCAAGGTTTTCATTTAAAAAAATTAGCGATTTAATGGTTAATATATTTATAGGAACCATGGAAATGAAAGGTTTTTTTAATTTGAGATCATCAAAAAAGTCTTAGTTAGAAGTCTTTCCGCTTCATTTGAATACCAACATGGTTCCCACGGTTTTACAAATGCAAAATTCAATCATTTTTCTAGGACTTCTCATTATTTTTCAAAGACCATTTTTGTGCATGTCAAAATTAGGTGGTTTGCGGATTACAAAAATAAACTTGTGCCAGAATGTATGAAAAACGGCAACTTTGGAGATTTTATTATTTTTTTATTAAAGATCATGCATATCAGTGAAATTACAATATTGTAGAAAATATGAAATTTAGGCGTACATTGTTTATCAATATTTGTCTTCTAGCTTTATATTGATCAAATAGACACACTACATTCCTAAACCACATCAGTATTTAAGTGTAGCCTTCATTTATTTATTTATTAGCTGTCGCCACTGCGTGACGTTTTTCCAAATCCAATAGCAAAGTATCACAGATTGATCAAAATCAAGGACTTTTCCCGGTTTATTTATGTTTTTTACAAAAATCAAGGACTTTTCAAGGCCTGGATTTTTTTTTCAAATTCAAGGAGTTTTCCCGTTTTTAAGTACCCGTGGGAATCATGTACCTATGTTATGGGTATACGGCCATTAACAATATTGTAATTCTTTCAGTGCAGGGACCGGTCAGATTCTGACGTATAAAGACGGTCCCCGTGCAACCACAAAATAAATAAATTGGAATTTTCACTCTCTTGAAGTTGTGTCTCGCTGACGGGATCCACAACTTCAAGTGAGTGAAAATTATTCAGATTTGACAAAATAAAGGGTAACTCTTTTCAAATTTTGCTGATTGATGTCACGCTTTATCTATGACATTAACCCTTTCAAGCCTGAATTTACCATAGTCATCTTCATCCACTACAAGCCGCGAATCGCAATTCTCGACTTGTAGTGGATGAAGATGACTTGGTGTGGTTTAAAAATTAAAGAAAATTACCACGTAATGGTAAACCAGTTTCATGGAAATTTTCGTTCTAAAACCCTTAGAGGTAGGGAAATTAAGTATGTTTTCAGGGATGTGAAATGATGCTTTAATGCATCGTGGGGGCTTAAAGGGTTAAAAGGTTCAAAGGGTGGTATACTTAATGTGCTAATAGAAAACGAATATCATCGGGACCTATGCATGATCATCAGTTTCAAACTGGATAAAAGTTAATTAGTATGGAAATTTATAAAATAGTTTGTGAGTTAATCGAAATATTAATATTTAATTGGGGGATTCAAAAAATTCAAATATGGAGATATTGTGGAATTTGCGTTAGCCAATGAATGAAAGATACCGACGTGCTAGAAAAAACAGTAGGCTAGGTTAGTAGGGAAACACTGATGCAGGTGTCTGCTACTCATTGAGTTTGTATCGTTTCGCAACATAAACATACTAATTTATTCTATATCAAAAATGTAAGATAGTGAGTTTTTATTTCTACACCGAAGATCAGTTTGGAGCTACATGATATTTTATTAAAAAATAACAAGAAATAGTTGGGTGCTAAATATTAAATTAGTAAAAAATAGTAGTCAATGAAATTGAATAATTATAAGGCAAAGACTAAGCCTATCTCACCGTTGTCCTTAGTGTTAAGTTGCACTACACTGTATTCCTTGCTGGGGCGCCGAGGTTTCTTCTCCACGACCGAACTCTCCTTGCTATTTCTCCGCTTAGGATTCTTGTCTTTCATCACATTCTCTGGACTTTTCTTCTTTTCTTTATCCGCTTTCGGCAATGCAGTCGAATAATCTAAACCAGCTGCATACAACTCGTAAGGCAGCAGGTTTCTGGATGGTAAATAACACGCGTTATCAAACAACAAGCGCTTAAAAAAACTATTAAAAATGTAAGTGGGATAATGTGAAAGGGACAAACAAGCAAAGCTGTTTGTGCGTCAGATAAAGTAAATATTTACTTTTTGTAATATTTCTTTGCTGCTTCAGTACTCTTTGCTTGCATATCTCCTGACAGTTCTCTGTAGACTGCACCCCATTGCTTTTTCTCACATACCTATAATTACCAAAAGATACATTAAATTGAAGTTAAATATATAAGTACTGTGTATATACTTGTCGTCATTAAAACATATGTCATTGAAACTTATTGTATGTCTGTCTATTTCCCTGCCTACCTACACAGGTTAGTCTAATTATCTTTAGCACTGTAGATTTAGTAACTCTATATTTTTTTATTTACTGTATCTTTAAAATATGAAATCATCATGGTTTTCGGTGTCTAAACACTTAAAATATACCACCACTTATACATGGCTGTGCAAGGTGAAACAAACTAATAATAACATAGTTTATTACAAAAATATAATTCAGCATAAATATATTTGAATAAATATATTTGAAAAGAATAATTTGAAAATAACTTAGTAGTCCCAACATTATTATTAGTTTGTTTTACTGTGGAGTCCCTTTTTTTCGCTGATTCTGATAAGTACTGACCTGGTAGTATCCGTTTCTGTCGTACACTGCCAGGAAGAGCTGGTAAAGGGTGATGGGCATACACTGCCAGACAGGGGTACGCCTAATAGGGCAACCGTTACGCGTCATAAAACGACGTACGTCATGTTCAAAAGCTGACGCGTTACGGCGATACATCTGTTTGTATTAGAAAAGAAATGAAGAAAAGGAGCTTTAACTTGCTGAATAAACAAAACATCACTCTCAAGAACCGATATTTAATATTATGTTCATAAAATGATCTAAAACAACAGCTTAATTGGCATTTATTTTACTTCTACAAGCGTTAAGTTATAGAAATTAAATTTTAAGCCACGCAAAATTGTGTCTCACTCATATTTATTTAACTTGAGACTAAACATTTGCAAATTTTGATGTTTCAACACATATGTTATTCCCAAGACTTGATCGGCTACTAAAATGGATTAAAAAACGATTATAGTCCAGAAACCATTTTTAATCATGTCAGTCACATTATGTTACTTAAAACTCGCTGCATGTGAGGTTAATGAACCATTTACCTGCTGGATATGCATATATGGCCACACAAAATAGTTCACACTAGCTGGTTTAAATTATCTTCTCCTCTAAAGTTTGAATCTAACCAGCAAAAAACGTAACCTGTACCGAATCTAACCAGCACAAAACATCACATGTACTAAATTTAACCAGTACAAAACGTCACATGTACCAAAAGTAACCAGTATAAAACGTCAAAAGTACCGAATCTAACCAGCACAAAGCGTCATCTGTACTGAAGCTAACCAGCAAAAAACGTTACCTGAACCGAATTTTACCAGTACAAAACCTCCTATGTATTGAATCCAACCATTACAAAACGTCCTATGTATCGTATCTAACCAGTACAGAAAGTCACATGTACCGAATCTAACCAGCACAAACCGTCACATGAGGGGAATCTAACCAGCAAAAAATGTCATCGTACCGAATCCAACTAACTGTATAAAATGTAATCTGCACCGAATTTAACCAACTGTATAAAACGTGATCTTTACCGTATCTAACCAACTGTATAAAACGTTATCTGTACTGAATCCAACCAACTGTATAAAACATGATCTGTACCGAATCTAAACAACTGTATAAAACTTGATTTGTATCGAATCTAACCAATTAACTGTACGAAACATGGTCTGCACTGGATCTAACCACCTGTATAACATGATCTGTACCGAATATAAACAACTGTATAAAACGTAATCTGCACCGAATCTAAACAACTGTATAAAACATGAAGTGTACTGAATCTAACCAATTGTACAATACACGCTCTGTACTGAATCTAACCAAGTGTATAAAACTTGATTTGTACCGAATCTAACCAACTGTATAAAACATGATCTGTACTGAATCTAACCAATTGTACAATACACGATCTGTACTGAATCTAACCAAGTGTATTAAACGTGATCTGTACTGAATCTAACCAACTGTATAAAACACGATCTGTACTAAATCTAACCAACTGTATAAAACGTGATGTCTACCGAATTTAAACAACTGTATAAAACATGATCTGTACCGAATCTAAACAACTGCATAAAACATGAAGTGTACTGAATCTAACCAATTGTACAATACACCATCTGTACTGAATCTAACAAAGTGTATAAAACTTGATCTGTACCGAATCTAACCAACTGTATAAAAGATGATCTGTACTGAATCTAACCAACTGTATAAAACTTGATTTGTACTGAATCTAACCAACTGTATAAAACATGATCTGTACTGAGTCTAACCAACTGTATAAAACGTGATCTGTACTGAATCTAGCCAGCAGTATAAAACATGATCTGTACTGAATCTAACCAACTGTATAAAACATGAAGTGTACTGAATCTAACCAATTGTACAATACACGATCTGTACTGAATCTAACCAAGTGTATAAAACTTGATTTGTACTGAATCTAACCAACTGTATAAAACACGATCTGTACTGGATCTAAACAACTGTATAAAACGTGATCTGTACCGAATCTAAACAACTGCATAAAACATGAAGTGTACTGAATCTAACCAATTATACAATACACGATCTGTACTGAATTTAACCAAGTGTATAAAACTTGATTTGTACTGAATCTAACCAACTGTATAAAACACGATCTGTACTGAATCTAACCAATTGAACAATACACGATCTGTACTGAATCTAACCAAGTGTATAACACGTGATCTGTACTGAATCTAACCAACTCTATAAAACATGAAGTGTACTGAATCTAACCAATTGTACAATACACGCTCTGTACTGAATCTAACCAAGTGTATAAAACTTGATTTGTACCGAATCTAACCAACTGTATAAAACATGATCTGTACTGAATCTAACCAATTGTACAATACACGATCTGTACTGAATCTAACCAAGTGTATTAAACGTGATCTGTACTGAATCTAACCAACTGTATAAAACACGATCTGTACTAAATCTAACCAACTGTATAAAACGTGATGTCTACCGAATTTAAACAACTGTATAAAACATGATCTGTACCGAATCTAAACAACTGCATAAAACATGAAGTGTACTGAATCTAACCAATTGTACAATACACCATCTGTACTGAATCTAACAAAGTGTATAAAACTTGATCTGTACCGAATCTAACCAACTGTATAAAAGATGATCTGTACTGAATCTAACCAACTGTATAAAACTTGATTTGTACTGAATCTAACCAACTGTATAAAACATGATCTGTACTGAGTCTAACCAACTGTATAAAACGTGATCTGTACTGAATCTAGCCAGCAGTATAAAACATGATCTGTACTGAATCTAACCAACTGTATAAAACATGAAGTGTACTGAATCTAACCAATTGTACAATACACGATCTGTACTGAATCTAACCAAGTGTATAAAACTTGATTTGTACTGAATCTAACCAACTGTATAAAACACGATCTGTACTGGATCTAAACAACTGTATAAAACGTGATCTGTACCGAATCTAAACAACTGCATAAAACATGAAGTGTACTGAATCTAACCAATTATACAATACACGATCTGTACTGAATTTAACCAAGTGTATAAAACTTGATTTGTACTGAATCTAACCAACTGTATAAAACACGATCTGTACTGAATCTAACCAATTGAACAATACACGATCTGTACTGAATCTAACCAAGTGTATAACACGTGATCTGTACTGAATCTAACCAACTCTATAAAACATGAAGTGTACTGAATCTAACCAATTGTACAATACACGATATGTACTGAATCTAACCAAGTGTATAAAACTTGATTTGTACCGAATCTAACCAACTGTATAAAACACGATCTGTACTGAATCTAACCATTTGTTTAAAACGTGATCTGTACTGAATCTAGCCAAGTGTATAAAACAAGATATGTATTGAATCTAAACAACTGTATAAAACAAGATCTGTATTGAATCCAAATAACTGTATGTATACAACAGGATCTGTACTGAATATAACTGTATAAAACAGGATCTGTACCGAATCAAACCAACTGCATAAAACATGACCGAGTCGAACCAGCTGTATAAAACATGATCTGTGCCGAGTCGAACCAACTGTATAAAACGTGATCTGTACTGAATCTAACCAACTGTATAAAACGTGATCTGTACCGAGTCGAACCAACTGTATACAACGTGATCTGTATTGAATCTAACCAACTGCATAAAACATGATCTGTACTGAATCTAACCAACTGTATAAAACACGACCTGTACTAAATCTAACCAACTGCATAAAACATAATCTGTACCGAGTCGAACCAACTGTATAAAACGTGATCTGTACTGAATCTAACCAACTGTATAAAACATGATCTGTACCGAGTCTAACCAACTGTATAAAACATGATCTGTACAGAGTCCAACCAACTATATAAAACATGATCTGTACTGAATCTAACTAACTGTATAAAACGTGATCTGTACCAAATCTAACCAACTGTATAAAACGTGATGTCTACCGAATGTAATCAACTGTATAAAATATGATCTGTACCGAATCTAAGCAACTGTATAAAACGTGATCTGTACAAAATCTAGCCAACTGTATAAAACATGTACAGAATCCAACCAGTACAAAGTCACATGTACCGAGTCTAACCAGCACAAAACGTCATCCGTACCGAATCTAACGTCAACTGTACAAAATTTAACGTCATCTGTACCGAATCTAACGTCATCTGTACCGAATCTAACGTCAACTGTACCGAATCTAACGTCAGCCGTACCGAATCTAACGTCATCCGGACCGAATCTAACGTCCTCCGTTTTGAATTTAATCAGTACAAAAACCGTAAACGTCATCTGTACAATCATTACTTTTTTATATCTGCCCAGCTAAGTTTGGGTACCCAGAGCTGAGCTGAGCAGATGTTAAAATAACTATCATACAAAATTAAAGACACTGTCACAATCATAACGAGTGTATGGTAGGTAAATACTGTCAATAAATATACAGGATGCATACATTTTTATACTAATGACTTCCAAGTCAAATTTTTCAAGCACCTGTAAGCTTTACGAAGCCTGATATAGGCATTTACCTGGACATCAATGGTAAATTTCTCCTCCTTGGTCCTGCCCACCATGGAGGCTGACTGCGTCAGGCACTCCTGTAAGTTCCCCTGCCACGTGGGACTACTGTCGCCTTGTACCAGTATTTTCTGGGGCTTAGACTGCTTTTTAACCTCTTTCGTTTGCATATTACTAAGCTCACTGTGAGATGACGCCACACTTTTTCTCTTGCACGGTTTCGGAGCTGATTTCTTGCTGCTCTTCTCCGTCTCTGGATATTTGAAAAAACAACAACAATAGAATTATAATGACCATTGCTGACGTTAACCCTTTGCCTGTTGATCACGACTATTGTCGTTTTTAACCCTTAACCCTTTAACCCTAAAGATGCATCAAAGCATCATTTTGCATCTCTGAAAAATGTTTTAATTTACTTAAAACTACGGGTTTGGAACGAACATTTTCATGGAACTGTTTAATAATAACAATACATTTTTTTTTCATTTCCAACCCACTTCAAGTCATCTACATTCACTACAAGTCGAGAATTGCCACAGCAATTCGCGGCTTGTAGCGGAGGAATATGACAATGGTAAATTCAGGCTTGAGATGGTTAAAGCGCTGAATTAATCTGTAAAAAACATCGCAACCAAATGAGTTTTTTTCAATTTGAAATCATCATAAATGTCTTATTTAGGTCTTTCCGATTCATTTGAGTACCTATGTTATGGGTCTATGGTCATTAGAAATATTTTTATTCTTACAGTGCGGAGATCGATTCTAAACGTCACAATCTGACGTCTACAGACGTCAGATTCTGACAACTAAAGGCGATCCCCGCACTGTAAGGTTAATACGTTTTATTAGCCGAATAAATCACTGTTATTGGAAATGAAGATTAACAAATGCTTGTCTCAAATTAAATAAGTATGAGCAATTTTCCATCACTTGAGGTTGTGGATCGCGTTAGCAAGACAAAACCTCAAGTAGTTGAAAATTTAAATAAATTAGCTCCGCAGGATAAGGGTTGACTTATCAGAAAATACAAAAATCGTCATTATCTTATTGCACCCACTTACTGTTGTTTCTCACGTGTGAAAATTACTCATATTTGTTTAATTGACACCTAACATTTGCAAATGTTGATTTTTAAACACACATTTTGTTTCCAATAACAGTAAGTTGATTGTCTAATAAAACAGATTAAAAACGACGAAGTGCTTAAACAGTGAAACACATCATTAGAATCTGAATCACGGGTGCTATAGCTGTATCTATAAATTTATATTGATGCAAATAACATTATTATGTAACTTTAATAATGGTACTGTGTTTTTCTATTGGTTGTGCTATAAATTGATTTTTTTTTAAATTAAACTGAAAAAAAGCTGGCCATGCGGGAAAGTGACTGTATGATCACATTCACCATGTTTACTGGCGCTCCTTAGATTGCATAACCTCTAGCAACTCTGAGCAATCAAACTGTATTCTAGTCACGTGAAGTTGTGTCTCGCTACCGCGATCCGCAACTTCAAGTGACTACAAATTATTAAATTTTAAGGTTTACCAGATACATATGTGCTGAAGAATCGACACCTGTTGTATCCCACCCAGTAAACAAGATACATTGACTCAACGTCGTTATAATGCTGGACCACAATCGGCGACGCTGCCCCGAAATTAAAACACCATTGGCTCAACATCTCGAGCTGGCTGGGCAGTAAACACTGGACCCAATGTTGTCTTTTTGTTGGGCCAGCTTGTGGTTAACGCCTCGTGTTTGTTGGATTATCAGAATACTACTTAGATATTCACTGACGTCGGGGTGTCTATGTAGATTTATGCGTTATTAAATTGAACAGTAATACATTATATTACACACAGTGCTTAATACAATAAAAATAGATAATGGAAAATATGTGTATACACATGTTCTAACATGTGTATACACATATTTTCCATTATCTATTTTTATTGTATTAAGCACTGTATAATAATATAATGCCTAAATTAGCATCAGCTAACTGTATGTTATATGGATATATACATTCCAGCAGATGGAATGTAGGCCTACACATATTATATATTATTTATATGTTCTTATAATCTGAACGAATTATAAGAAATATACATGATACAATACATAACACATTATATATGTTTCCCGAGCCAAAACATATATGTGACGGATGTGACCTGCTTTACCTACCTGCGCTGTAGCTGCGTTTTGATTGTGGCTTCAGCTCCTCAGGGATGAATTTGAACTTGCAGGCGGCCAATCTGTCCTCAGCTCGGCATTGTACCAGCTGATCAGCCTCCTTCATGGCATCTCCCACACCAGCACCGCGGTACTTCTCCCTCACAGAGGCCTTCGTTTTCTGTAAAATATACCTGTGATGTCAGCTTATTGTCCAAACAGTAGCTTCGTATCTACGAATCTACAGATATTTTAAATACTGATCAGCTCTGACACATTATGCGGGTTTAACCATAGCACTGTATTGCTAATGTTTCGTGGATTACCATAGTAGCAATAAAATTGCGGTTTCTTCCATATAACATCTTGGAACACGTGTACTTATTTTGTCTATTTTGAATCAGATCTTTTTAAAACCATTGTGCTGCTGGATTGTTTATTTCTTTTTTTTGTGATCTAAAGCTGGAATTGCAAACGACGAAAAATATGTTTTACTAACCCTTAAAGCGCTGGATTAATTTGTAAAAAAACATCGCATTCAAAGGTTTTTTCTATTTGAAATCATCATAAATAAAGGGCTCCATGCAATAACCTGTTAAGCGCCATTAACAGGTGCTTGCTGATAACGACGAATTTGAGGTGCTGAGGTAGAGAAGATTATTGTGTAAAAAAATCTTAGCTCTACGACCATTATAAAGCACTTTCCTCAGAAGCAAATACATGTTTATGGCTGTTAACTTCACTAGTAAATATTACTAAATAACATGTAGCAAATCGTACCGGTGAGCTCACTTAACAAGTTCTTGCAAATAATACAATCACAAAACAGAAATTGTAAGCACCCTTAACATGATTTTACAAATATCCACATTATTAATTTTAAATGTGCAAAAATATCCAGATAAATGATTGTGAAGTCTCTGTTTCACAGATATCTGATCGATATCTATGATTTCTGGATAAAATCACATAAAGCAATAAGATGGTAATGCCATTTACCATAAAATATTGTGATATTGAACTTGAACACTATTAGCAAATACTAGTTAACTAACTTTAAAAATGTGCGCAAGGTATGCTGGGAGTCTTAGATATGATTACTAAACTTACTTTACCAATATTATTGATAAACAAACTTATTTTACTCAGAAGCTCTAGATGGAGAAAATTATTGAGCCTAAACTTTAAAGTCGTTTTTCTCAAAACTATAAAACATGCACTTAACAGGTTATTGCACGGAGCCATTCAAATGTGAATACCTATGTCATGGGTCTACGGCCATTATAAATATTTGTACTCTTACAGTGGAGGGATCGACTTTAGTCGTTCAAATCTGACGTCTACAGACGTCAGATTCTGACGAATAAAGTCTATACCAGCGCTGTAAGGGTTAATGTGCTTACATTGGTTTGGTAAGCTGGGGTTTTTGTGAGTTTTAATGTGCCCACATTGGTTTGGTAAATCGGGGTTTTTCTGAGTCTTAATGTGCTTACATTGGTTTGGTAAATCAGGGTTTTTGTGAGTTTTAATGTGCCCACATTGGTTTGGTAAATCGGGTTTTTTCTGAGTCTTAATGTGCCTACATTTGTTTGGGTTTTTCTTAAGCTACGACTCCACATACGCGTGATGCGATAAGCGTGATGCGTATTGCACGACTCCACATGTACGTCAAAATGTGATGCGTGATACGTCAAAGTCATTTTTGCTGAAGTAGCCAACCAGTGCGGATATCCTGTGGCTTTTTTACACACAGCGAAATTACACCTTATTTTAATATCTAAATATAAACGTTTCATGAGCGAAATTTAGGATGACGTTAAACTTCACAGACTGTGTGCATGACACACCTATACATAAAAAGAAGACGTTGAACGCACAGGTGGTGGATCAATGAGACAATCAAACAGAGAAAAACATATGGGGCTCATTATCATCCAGTGCGAGAGTTGGAATTGGATTCAGAACGTTTCTATCAATATCTTCGGATGACCAGGTAGCAGTTAGGAGAGATCTTGTTTCAGATTGGGCCATTACTAGCTAAGTCTGATCAGTCAATCGTGTAAGAGAAACAATAAATGCCAAGGCAACGTTTTGCTACAGGGCCTATGTTTGAGGTGGTTGTCCCTGCATCACATGCAAAGATCTTGGGGGGTACCCGGGAGAATCCATACAATGGCGTCATTGTAGGCTCGCGTGATGCATGCTGACCGCTCCAAGACCGCTGAATACGCGAGCTCAAAACGAATACGCATCACGCGTGACACACATGTGGAGTTGCTCTTTTTATTTTCAATGATTTCGATGAACACGCATCACGCTTCACGCGTATGTGGAGTCGTGGCTTTAATGTGGTAAGTTGAGGTTTCTCCAGGTCTTAATGTGCTTACATTGGTTTGGTAAGTTGGGGTTTCTCCAGGTCTTAATGTGCTTACATTGGTTTGGTAAGTTGGGGTTTATCTAGGTCTTAATGTGCTTACATTGGTTTGGTAAGTTGGGGTTTCTCCAGGTCTTAATGTGCTTACATTGGTTTGGTAAGTTGGGGTTTCTCCAGGTCTTAATGTGCTTACATTGATTTGGTAAGTTGGGGTTTCTCCAGGTCTTAATGTGTTTACATTAATTTGGTAAGTTGGGGTTTCTCCAGGTCTTAATGTGTGTACATTGGTTTGGTAAGTTGGGGTTTCTCCAGGTCTTAATGTGTTTACATTGGTTTGGTAAGTTGGGGCTTCTCCAGGTCTTAATGTGTTTACATTGGTTTGGTAAGTTGGGGTTTCTCCAGGTCTTAATGTGCTTACATTGGTTTGGTAAGTTGGGGTTTCTCCAGGTCTTAATGTGCTTACATTGGTTTGGTAAGTTGAGGTTTCTCCAGGTCTTAATGTGCTTACATTGGTTTGGTAAGTTGGGGTTTAGCCAGGTCTTAAAGTGCTTACATTGTTTTGGTAAGTTGGGGTTTCTCCAGGTCTTAATGTGCTTAAATTGGTTCGGTAAGTTGGGGTTCCTCTGAGTCTTGAAGTGCTTATTTTGATTTGGTAAGTTGGGTTTTTTCCGAGTCTTTCAGCGCGGGGACCGGATTTAGACGTCATAAACTGACGTATATAGATAGATTCTGACGTCTAAAGTCGATCACCGCACTATTATTAAATATTAAATTAAATATTTCTGACGGTCATAGACCTATAACTATGATAACATAGGTATTCAAATGAAGCTGAAAGAGGTAACCTTTGGAACTAAAACCTTCCATTGTGTATATAAGAATATTTCAGTGTTGTAGGGGTTAGTGTGCTTACCTTGGTTTGTTTTAGGGTTTCTCTGGTCGCAATGTTCTTACCTAGGTTTAACCCTTAAAGCGCTGAAATAATTTGTAAAAAAACATCGCAACCAAAGGGTTTTTTCACTTTAAAATCATCATAAATGCCTTAGTCAGTTCTGATTCATTGGGATACCTATGTTACGGGTCTACGACCAGTAGAAATATTTTTGCTTTCTCAGCGCTGGATCGACTTCAGACGTCACATTTTGACGACTAAAGTTGATGCCCGAGCTGTAAGGGTTAATGAGTTTTTTTAAACGATTAAACCTGTTATTAAACCTGTTTTTTGGAACTAAATCACTATTCAAACATAAAATTGTGTAAATGTTCGGTCTCAAATTTTCAACTACTTGAGGTTGTGGATCGCAGTAGCGAGACACAACCTAAAGTGGCTGAAAATATAAATCTATTAATTTAGCAGGATAAAGGTATTATATTTACCTTAGTTGGCCTGTTAACTTGAGGTTTCTCCGGGTCATCCTGTTTCTGGGGCTTGCTGGCTTCTCCGTACAGATCCACACTTTGAGTGGACACCCAGCTGTGACTATGCTTGGCACCCAGGAACTCCACGTGATATGACAGGGGGTCCCCGTCATAGTCTGTACATACGTGTCTGCCTCCCACTGGATCAGGACTCACCACAGCAGGCCACCTGAAATATCATAATGTTATAAATAAAACCCTGTGCTATGTTGCGGGAACCGTATAGCCCGATATACGGTTTCAAGCATGTTTTAGATCAATTGAAATATCACTAAGTTTGATCAAATAGTTTTTGGTAGATGCTTAGTTAATCCAATAACTCAATATTGGAGATGTATATTTTTCATTTGTAGCTAGGAATTGCTTCGAATGAATGAAAAATAGAAGCGAACAACTCGGTAGCACGAGAGCTAATATAATTATCATAATGTCAAGGACACGCGTTTTACATAGCAATTATTTGTAAACAGTTTTTTTTATCGTTGTATTGTAACCCATACTGAGCTTTCGATTGAGTAATTTCAACCCAAGTGCCTGAAGTTCATCTTCCTGACAGCCAGGCTCGCTGCTCTCGAGGTCGCAGACCGAGCCTTGCTGAATCAGTGTTATCATCCACCTATTGGGGTAGGGAGGATGAATTAGATATTGAATATTCATTAATTTTTCAACCAAATGCCAACTTAATGTTGGCCCACTGTCTGCGACATTGGCTCAACATTAATCCAACCCTGCCGCATGTAACGTCTCGTGTCTGGTGAGATGTGGTGGGAGCTGTCTGTGATACTTCCTGTGAAATTCTGGGCCACCAGACATGTGCTGCTTAATGCAGGGCCGGCGTCCTAGACAGTGGCCCTGCATTGAAGCAGCACTCATGCCAGAGGTCAAACTTGGGTCAAACAGAAAAAATCTTTCTTGAAAGTCCCCACTCCAATAGATGGTTTTAACACTGATTCAGCAAGGCCTCGGTCTACGACCTCGGGAGAAGCGAGCCTTGTGAAGAAAGATGTTAAAGTTGTGTGACAGTGTCATTTATTTATTTGTTCATTCACTACAACTTACAAGCCGCGAATTGCTGTCGCAATTCTCGACTTGTAGTGCATGAAGATGACGGGGAAGTGGGTGACTAACGAAAAAAAAGATATTGTTATTATTAAACATGTTAAAACAGTTTACCAAAAAAAAACGTTCTAAAGATCCTACGTGTAGGTAATTGAGTCATTTTTTTAGAGATGCAAAGTTATGCTTTAATGTATCGTGAGGATTTAAAGGACTAATGTGATTCCGATCATAATTCCTTCACTTACGCACAGTATCCTGGCATCCTCGCCCAGACCAGTGTGCCGGCGGTGAGCACCGACGTCACATAATGAAGGCGGCTCTTCTTCACCTCTCTCTCGTAGGAGTGGTAATCCTGCTGGGATGCCGCGCACGTGCTATACTCGGGGTCCGGGTTCAGGTAACAGTACCAGGGCAGGGCTGAGTCCAGGTGCAGAGCCTGCTGCTTGGTTAGCCTCCTCCACTTCAGACAATCACTAGATTCACACTGAACCCAAACAACCTGCTCCAACTTTAAATAACAAATACAACTATAGTCTATAGATTGTTGGGACCACAATTAAATATTGTAATCTATTTAACAGCGAAGGGCAATCATTAGATTGACATTGGATCCACTACCACCAGTAACACAAGATCAGTTGCAAGATTTCAATTGGAGGAAGAATTCCATCATTTTTGTGATGAATTTCTTAAGTAATTAAACATGTTGGAATAGAATTGTACCATCAGGGATGCCACAGCGCACATTTAAAGATAGAAAAGTTTCAGCTTAGCATTTTACACAAACAAATTATGGAAGAAAGAACTGATTACTATTTTAGATTCAAATTGATGATTGTTTAAATCCGGTCCATAAATTTTCTGTAAGTTTATATAGGCCCATTATGTTGTTTAATGTTTATGGTACTGTTTATAATAATATTATTACAATTGTAAACGTTATAAACTTATCTAAAGCAATATACCTAAATACCTGTATTATCGTCCTATACTGTTTAAGTGCCCCAATTATCGCCCAATATTGTAAATGTATTTGTACTTATTAGTGCCCTAATGTCGTTGCAGTAAACCGCATTATGATGAGGCCAAGCCAAGAAATAAATGATTCAAGAAAATAACAAGTTGGTTTGGATTTTTTTGCGCGTTCAAGAATTTATTCCATGTAGGCCAATTGAATTGTCGCTACATTAAGTTTAAGAAAATTTGCCGACGAAATGTCAAGTAAAGAAGTGGATGAAGGTCTAGCAAAGGATGAGTCAAATGAAGCTCCCGGGCAAATGGCCTCGGACAGCTGTGACCATGAAGGCAAGACAGGACTTCTTTCAAATGAAGAAATTTCAAGGCTAAAGAAATCGGTAGCAGGTCATAAGGGTAATGTAAACAAGCTATACCGTGACCTAGAAAAATTAATGACAGTATATGAAAACGCTGATGCTGTAACTGCCGCTGCTGAAACACTATCAAAAGCATATGATAATTATTTAACAACAAGTTCGCAATATCTTGAACATTTAAAGGCGATTGATGAAAACGTTAAATGGCAAGCAGCGAGTGAATCAGTGGAAGAAATGAAGAGAGGATGGTCTGAACATCAAGAGCATTTAAATGAATGGTTAGGAAAGTCAAAGACAAAGGCTCAGAGTGTAGTGTCTAGTAGAAGCAATAGATCCAGTGGTAGGAGCAGTAGATCTAGTGGTAGAAGCAGTAGCTCCAGTGTAAAGCTGAAGGAAGCTAAAGCGAAAGCAGCCGTCGCAAAATTAAAATTAAAACAATTAGATGAACTTCATCAATTGAAAAAGCAGCAACAAGAATTGAAAATGTCAGAAGAAAAAATCAAAATGGAAAATGAACTGGAAATTGCAGAAATGGAGACGAAGGTGTGGGAAGAACAAGATTCGAATAGTCAAATAAAACAATCTGAACCACAGAAGTATGTAACTGAACCAATAGTAGACAAAAATAAGGAAAGTTCACATCATGATCCAAAACCGAAAGTAAACCCTGCCGCACATGAAGAAACAAATTCAAAACATATCACTGAAACTCAACCAGTTGCAGTGGGTAAAGCAACAAATTCAAAACCTACTACAGTTAAACCAGTTGCAGTGGGTGATACAAAAGAGAAAATTGAGTCTGAGAAAACGTTTCGATTAAACCCTAATGCATCCGTATGGCAAGGTATAACTCACCTTCCTGTTGATCAACAAAATGTTGTGTGCGAATCAAATGATAACTTAGAAAAACTGGTAAAGCAACAACAGACAGTATCAATAGAGCAGCAAAATATGTTCCACACTGTAGCTGCCAGCCTTGGCCAAAGTATCCACATGCCTAGGCCTGAGCTGATTAAGTTCACTGGGAATGCCACTGAGTATTGGAAATTTATAAACAATTTTAAATGTAATGTAGCCAGTAAGATCGATGATAATAGACTTAAATTAAGTTATTTGATCCAACACTGCGTAGGTGAACCTAAGGAAGCAATTGAAGATTGTGTAATTCTTGATGCTAAAGAGGGCTATGATAAAGCTCTGAACATTTTGCTTAAAAACTATGGCCGTCCACACATTGTAGCTCGAGCATATATAAAGGATCTCACAGAGGGTCCACAATTGAAAGGTTCAGACACAGCTGGATTAATGAAAATGTCAACTAAGATGGAAAAATGTCTCATGACACTCACACAAATGGGTTATGCATCAGACTTGAACAATTCTGAAAATCTTTTAAGAATTGTCAGAAGACTACCAATGCACCTGAGAACAAAGTGGGTATAATTGAAGCAGGCACAGAACCACTATTTTCTGACCTGGCACGTTTTATGGAAAAGAGAGCCCGTATCGCAAACACTATGTATGGTCAAGATCTCGTCCCACCAATAAAACACGGAGCAGGTAATCCCACTCAGAATAAAAATACATACTCGCCAAGAGTGACCACTCTTGCTTCACAAAGTGTAAGAACTTTTAACAAATCAGATAAATGTCAAATGTGTTCCAGAGCTCATAGCTTAGAGAACTGTGCTGATTTTAAGAGATTAACTGTGAAGGCAAGGCGTGAGAGTACCAGAAAATGGCGTTTGTGTGACAACTGCTTAAAAGAGGGTCACTTCGCTAAGGGGTGTATGAATAGATCCTCTTGTACAACCTGTCACAAAAGACACCACACATTATTACATATAAATTACCCAAATATTAACATTCCAAAAATAGGGAAAGAGGAAGCACAAACTAACAATAAAGATGTCTCAACCAATACGCAAATAAATGGCGACGCTGCAACATCATTAACAACAAACTTAGAGAAAAGTGGGCATAGTGCTGCAACTGGAATCAATCGTCACAGGATGAATGTCTGTCTTCGAGTTGTACCAGTAGAAGTTCAAAGTGGAGATCAGTCCCGTACACTGCAAACATATGCATTGCTAGATAGTGGCTCAGATGTGTCTCTTTGTGAAAATAATCTAGTAGAAGAACTAGGTATTAAGGGTACCACGAGAGCATTGACAATTTCAACAGTAAACAATAATAATGTGACTAGAGAAGGCAAAGAAGTAAAATTAAATGTCAAATCTTTAGATGGATTAGAAGAAATTAGTTTAGAAAACGTATATACTGTAGAGAAGTTACCTGTATCTCCAAATAGCATTGCAAGGAGAGAAGATACAGCTCAGTGGCCACATTTGGCAGACATTTGTTTTTCCGAAATAGACTCTAAAGATGTAAAGATACTGATAGGTAGTGATGTCCCCGAGGCTTTTTGGATCACTGGAGAGCGCAGAGGTAGAAGAGGTGAACCATACGCAATCAAGTCATTATTAGGCTGGACAGTGATTGGACCAACTGGCAAATCTACACAAAATGATATAGCCACCGTTAACCTACTGAAGCACGACGATGAAAACCTCACCAATATGGTGGAAAAATTTTGGAAAACCGATTTTGGCGACGCTTATTCAGTCCCAATAAAATCAATATCAGCTGAAGATCAACGGACACTCAATTTGCTGGAACAGACGGTTAAGTTAGTCGATGGCCACTATGTTTTACCTTTGCCATGGAAAAAACATCCTCCACACTTACTAAATAACAGAACACTAGCTGAAGCAAGATTGCGGTATTTACATCGAAGACTACTTAAGGATGACGTTCTTGCTGAGAAATATGCAAAATCAATGGATGATTACATAAGTAAAGGTTTTGCTGAAAAGGTGGCAACAGACGAAATATTAGATGATACAAAGAATATATGGTATCTTCCTCACCATCCTGTGTTTAATCCTAACAAGCCAGAAAAGACACGGGTTGTATTCGACTGTGCTGCTAAGTTTAAAGGCAAATCATTGAACGATCATTTGATGCAAGGTCCAGATCAAACTAGCAGTTTAATTGGTGTTTTGCTCCGCTTCCGTCAAGATCATGTTGCTGTAGTAGCTGATATAGAAGCTATGTTTCTACAAGTACGTGTTGATAAACGTGACACTGATGCCCTTAGATTCTTGTGGTGGCAAGATGGTGATCTTGAGAAAGAACCAGATGTTTATAAAATGCTGGTTCATATTTTTGGTGCTACATCTTCCCCGTGCTGCGCAAGCTTCAGCTTAAGGCAAACTGCAAAGGATAACCAAGATACTTATTCTGCGCAAACAATCAGAAGTGTCGAACGCAATTTCTACGTTGATGATCTGCTAAAATCTGTAAAATCTGAGAATGAAGCTTTAAAGCTAATTAAAGAGTTGAAGGAACTTCTACAAAGAGCTGGTTTTAATCTCACAAAGTGGATGAGTAAAAGCCATAAGGTGCTGGAATCAATTGAACAAAAAGAAAGAGCAAAGTCAGTGATAAATCTTGATCTAGACAAATTCCCCACTGAAAGAGCCCTTGGTGTTGTATGGGACGTCACCAAAGATGAATTTCGATTTGTTCCTGCTAGAAAAGATAAGCCATTGACACGACGAGGTTTACTCTCCATGTTAAGTTCATTTTACGATCCTTTAGGTTTTGTCGCACCAGTAATACTGCCAGGAAAAATTCTCTTACAAAAGCTTTGCAACAAGAAACTTGGTTGGGATGATCCGATTATTGAAGACGATTGCATGATATGGATAAATTGGTATGACAGCATTATGACCCTCGAGGCAGCGAACGTTCCAAGATGTTTGAAACCAGTTGATTTTGATTGCATTACTCATATCGGAATTCATGGATTTGCCGACGCATCAGAACATGCTTACGGAGCAGTATTGTACATAAAAATGCTTGATTATAGCAAGGGCAGTTGCATATCCTTTCTACTTGGAAAATCAAGATTGTGCCCTATAAAACCAGTGACAATTCCCCGGCTAGAGCTAGCCGCAGCTGTGTTGCTTGTAAAGCTCAACCAAGTAGCAGCCGATGAATTAGATATACCAATCAATCGAACAGTTCTCTGGACTGACTCAACCACAGTCTTAAAATATATTGCAAATGAATCAAGAAGATTTAAGCCTTATGTCGCAAATCGCATCTCAATCATTCATGAACACACCACAATAGATCAATGGAGATATGTACCATCATTACAAAATCCGGCAGATTTAGCATCACGCGGGTTACATTCAAGTGACACAGACTCTTTTAAATTTTGGATAAATGGTCCTGAATTTTTGAAAAAGAGCGATGAATTTCGGCCACATAGGCCAGACGAGGAACCAGTACTGATGAATAATGATCTGGAACTGCGTAAAGAAGCAAATGTGCATCTTGTAAATTCAGAGACAGATAAGTTTATGACATACTTTTCGAGTTGGCTCAAACTTCAAAGAGCTACAGCGTGGCTGCTTAGATTTAAAAAGTATTGTCAACAAAAATTCCTGAAAAAGGTTGTAGAGTGTAAACGTGGTGAATTATGCGTAGGTGAATTGGAAGAGGCTTGCAGTGCAGTCGACCAGATGGTACAACAACAATCATTCTCAGAAGATTTAAAATCGATTTCAAACAAGAGTAAACTACATCAGTTGAGGAAGCTCAGTCCTATTTTATTAAACAGAATTCTCAGAGTTGGAGGAAGAGTAAGTTAAGCTCCAATTCCATTTGAAGCAAAACATCAGATGATACTCCCTTACAAGCATCCGGTCACAGATTTAATTATTCATCATTATCATTCCAATGTTGTGGGTCATTTGGGAACAAACACTGTGTTGGCAGCTGTAAGAAAAAAGTTTTGGATTGTCAAAGGAAATGCTGCTGTGCGTAGAGTTGTGAAACATTGTCTACCCTGTCAAAAAAGAAATGCTTCACCTGGTGAGCAAATGATGGCTGATTTACCGCTAGTGAGATTAACTCCGGATGTCCCTCCTTTCACAAATATCGGCATAGATTATTTTGGCCCACTCCATGTCAAACAAGGAAGAAAAAACTTTAAAAGATATGGATGTATATTTACATGTCTGTCAATTCGTGCGGTTCATATCGAGATTGCTCATTCTCTAAGTGAAGACTCATTCCTATGTGCATTTCAAAGGTTCGTTAGTCGTAGAGGAAGAGCAGAGCATGTTTTCAGTGATAATGGAACTAACTTCAAAGCTGGCGAACAAGAACTTAGAACTTCAATTCAGACATGGAATCAGCATAAAGTGATTGACTATCTTCACCAGAAGGGAATAGAGTGGCATTTTAACCCACCTGCAGCTAGTCACATGGGTGGGGTATGGGAGAGATTGATTCGGTCTGTAAAGAACATCTTGAAGGCTTTATTAAAAGAACAATTACTAACTGATGAAGCCTTAACCACTTTAATGACAGAGGTAGAATTGATCATCATTGACCCTCCACTGACTACTGCGTCTGACGATGTAAATGATGTGCAACCCTTGACACCAAATAAATTGCTGTTACTACGCACCAATGCAAGTTATCCACCAGGAACATTTTCGAAAGATGAACTTTACACTAGGAGATGGTGGCGACAAATCCATTATCTTGCAAATGTGTTCTGGAAAAGGTGGATTTCAGAATATCTCCCAACATTACAAATTCGACAGAAATGGTTAGTCCCACGTGTAAGTTTCAAGGTAGGAGATGTGGTTCTGATTAAAGATGAAAGACTGCCCAGAGGAGAATGGCCTTTAGGTGTTGTGACTGAAGTTCATCCTGATCGAAATGGATATGTTCGCTCAGTAAGGCTATTCAGAAGAGGTTCCTATAAAGTGAGGCCTATAACAAAGATATGTCTCTTGGAAGGAGCTTCTCAGCCACGTAGGCCTAATGAACTTGACGCCAATGATAACAAGACAGACAAAAACGCTTAACCATTTGTCTAGTAATTATAAAAGGATTTGCAACTTGCAAAATTATCGATTCAGCAGTAATTAAAACAAGTATGATATATTTTCCGTTTAATGGTCATATATGTGTGTGTATAACGTAGAACTATATAGAGAGATTTATACACGTCAATGTACTACCTTATAATGTTAAAAATGATAGTTACCCTTCATTTTGGGCTGGTGAATGTACCATCAGGGATGCCACAGCGCACATTTAAAGATAGAAAAGTTTCAGCTTAGCATTTTACACAAACAAATTATGGAAGAAAGAACTGATTACTATTTTAGATTCAAATTGATGATTGTTTAAATCCGGTCCATAAATTTTCTGTAAGTTTATATAGGCCCATTATGTTGTTTAATGTTTATGGTACTGTTTATAATAATATTATTACAATTGTAAACGTTATAAACTTATCTAAAGCAATATACCTAAATACCTGTATTATTGTCCTATACTGTTTAAGTACCCCAATTATCGCCCAATATTGTAAATGTATTTGTACTTATTAGTGCCCTAATGTCGTTGCAGTAAATCGCATTATGATGAGGCCAAGCCAAGAAATGATTGATTCAAGAAAATAAGAAGTTGGTTTGGACTTTTTTGCGCGTTCAAGAATTTATTCCATGTAGGCCAATTGAATTGTCGCTACAAGAATAATACAATGGGCCACACAATATCCACATTATGGAGAGTGTAGGCCGCACAGTATCCACTCTATGAAGAGTGTAGGTCACACAATATACACGTTATCAAGAGTGTAGGTCACATGATATCTATGTTATGGAGAGTGTAGACCACACAATAGCTTCGTTATGGAGTCTGTATCCCCCACATTATCCCCTTTATGGAGAATGTAGTTCACACAATATTCACATTATGGAGAGTTGACCAACATAATATTCACGTTTTGGAGGGTATAGGCCACAGCCGCCACACAATATCCACAATATGGAGTGTAGGCCGCACAATATCCACGTAATGGAGAGTGTAGGCCACACAATATCCACGTTATGGAGAGTGTAGACCACACAATATCCACGTTATCGAGAGTGTAGGCCACACAATATCCTCATCATGGAGAGTGTAGGCCACACAATATCCACTTTATGGAGAGTGTAGGCCACACAATATCCACAGTATGGAGAGTGTCGGCTACACAATATCCACATTATGGAGAGTGTATGCCACACAATATGGAGAGTATAGGCCACACAATATCCACGTTATGGAGCGTGTAGGTCATACAATATCCACGTTATGGAGAGTGTAGGCCACACAATATCCACGTTATGGAGAGTGTATGCCACACAATATCCACGTTATGGAGAGTGTATGCCACACAATATCCACTTTACGAAGAGTGTAGGCCACACAATATCCATGTTATGGAGTGTAGGTCACACAATATATCTACTTCATGGAGAGTGTAGGTCACAAAATATTCACTTGATGGAAAGTGTATCCCACACCATAATCACGTGATGGAGAGTCTACACAATATCCACTTATAAAGAGTGTAGGTCACACAATATCCACTTGTGGAGAGTGTAGGCCACACAATATCCACGTTATGAAGAGTGTATGCCACACAATATCCACATTACGGAGAGTGTAGGCCACACAATATCCACATCATGGAGAGTGTAGGCCACACAATATCCACTTAACGGAGAGTGTAGGCCACAAAATATCCACAGTATGGAGAGTGTGGGACACACAATATGGAGAGTGTAGGCCACACAATATCCACTTTATGGAGAGTGTAGGCCACACAATATCCACAGTATGGAGAGTATAGGACACACAATATGGAGAGTGTAGGCCACACAATATCCACGTTATGGAGAGTGTAGGCCACACAATATCCACGTTATGGAGAGTGTAGGCCACAGAATATCCACATTATGGAGAGTTTAGACCACACAATATCCACATTATGAAGAGTGTAGGCCACACAATATCCACATTATGGAGAGTGTAGGCCACACAAAATCCACATTATGAAGAGTGTAGGCTACACAATATCCGAGTTATGGAGAGTGTAGGGCACACAATATCCACGTTATGGAGAGTGTAGGCCGCACAATATCTACTTTATGGAGAGTGTAGGCCACACAATATCCGCATTATGGAGAGAGTGTAGGGCACACAATATCCACGTTATGGAGAGTGTAGGCCACACAATATCCATGTTATGGAGATTGTAGGTCACACAATATCTACGTTATGGAGAGTGTAGACCACACATTATCCACGTTGTGGAGAGTGTAGACCACACAATATCCACGTTATCGAGAGAGTAGGTCACACAATATCCACGTTATGGAGAGTGTATGCCACACAATATCCACATTACGGAGAGTGTAGGCCACACAATATCCACATCATGGAGAGTGTAGGCCACACAATATCCACTTGATGGAGAGTGTAGGCCACACAATATCCACAGTATGGAGAGCGTAGGCCACACAATATCCACATCATATAGATTGTAGGCCACACAATATCCACATTATATAGATTGTAGGCCACACAATATCCACATTACGGAGAGTGTAGGCCACACAATATCCACAACATGGAGAGTGTAGGCCACACAATATCCACTTTATGGAGAGTGTAGACCACACAATATCTATATTATGGAGAGTGTAGGTTACACAATATCCACGCTATGGAGAATGCAGGGCACACAATATCCACGTTGTGGAGAGTGTAGGCCGCACAATATCCACGTTATGGAGAGTGTATGCCACACAATATCCACATTACGGAGAGTGTAGGCCACACAATATCCACATCATGGAGAGTGTAGGCCACACAATATCCACTTTATGGAGAGTGTAGGCCACACAATATCCACAGTATGGAGAGTGTAGGCCACACAATATCCACATTATATAGATTGTAGGCCACACAATATCCACATAATAGAGAGTGTAAGCCACACAGCACAAATGTTATAGGGAGTGTAGGCCACACAATATTCACGTTATGAAGAGTGTAGGCTACACAACAATCACGTTATAAAGAGTGTAGGCCACACAATATCCACGCTATGGAGAGTGTAGGCCACACAATATGGAGAGTGTAGGTCACACAATATCCACATTATGGAGATTGTAGGCCACACAATATCCACATTATAGAGAGTGTAGGCCACACAATATCCACAGTATGGAGAGTGTAGGACACACAATATGGAGAGTGTAGGCCACACAACATCCACTTTATGAAGAGTGTAGGCCACACAATATATATACAGTATGGAGTGTAGGACACACAATATGGAAAGTGTTGGCCACATAATATCCACGTTATGGAGAGTGTAGGCCACACAATATCCACATTATGGAGAGTGTAGGCCACACAATATCCACATTATGGAGAGTGTAGGCCACACGATATGGAGAGTGTAGGTGACACAATATCCACATTATGGAGAGTGAAGGCTACACAACATTCACGTTATGGAGAGTGTAGGTCACACAATATGGAGAGTGTAGGCCACACCATATCCACATTATGGAGAGTGTAGGCCACACAACATAAACGTTCTGGAGAGTGTAAACCACACAATATCTATATTATGGAGAGTGTAGGTTACACAATATCCACGCTATGGAGAATGCAGGGCACACAATATTCACGTTATGGAGGGTGTAGTGCACACAATATCCACGTTATAGAGAGTGTAGGGCACACAATATCCACGTTATGGAGTGTGTAGGCCACACAATTTACACGTTTTGGAGAGAGTAGTCCACACAATATCAACATTATGGAGATAGTGTAG
This sequence comes from Flabesymbios commensalis, assembly GCA_964017125.1. NCBI lineage: Eukaryota > Metazoa > Annelida > Polychaeta > Terebellida > Flabelligeridae > Flabesymbios > Flabesymbios commensalis. Next base: position 9,822,637 of record OZ024910.1, on the reverse strand, counting down.
GGCACACAATATCCACGTTATGGAGAGTGTCAGCCACACAATATCCACGTTATGGAGAGTGTCGGCCGCACAATATTCACGTTATGGAGAGTGTAGGCCACACAATCTACACTTATCGGGAGTGTAGGCCACAGAACATGCACTTAATGGAGAATGTAGGCCACAGAACATGCACTTGATGGAGAATGTAGGCCACACAATATGCACGTTTCGAGAGTGTAGGCCACACAATATGCACTTTATGGAGTATGTAGGCCACACGATATCCACGTTTCGAGAGTGTAGGTCACACAATATGCACTTTATGGAGTGTGTAGGCCACACAATATCAACATTTCGAGAGTTTAGCCCACACATTATCCAAGTTATGGAGAGTGTAGGCCACACAACATGCAGTTTATGGAGAGTGTAAGCCACACAATACCCGCGTTTTGAGAGTGTAACCCCCACACAATATCCACATTATAGAGAGTGTAGGCCACATGATATCTTCGTTATGGAGAGTGTAGGCCGCACAATATCCAAGTTAAGGAGTGTAGGTCACACAATATATCTACTTCATAGAGAGTGTAGGTCACAAAATATCCACTTGATGGAAAGTGTATCACACACCATAATCTCGTGATGGAGAGTGTAGTCTACACAATATCCACTTATGGAGAGTGTAGGCCACACAATATCCACTTATGGAGAGTGTAGGCCACACAACATGAACTTGATCGAGAATGTAGGCCGCACAATATGCACTTTATGGAAAGTGTAAGCCACACAATATCCACGTTTCAAGAGTGTAGGTTACACAATATGCACTTGATAGAGAGTGTAGGCCACACATTACGCACTTTATGGAGAGTGTAGGCCACACAACATGCACTTGATGGAGTGTAGGCCACACATTACGCACTTTTATGGAGAGTGTAGGCCACAAAAGTCTTTTCTAAGGGCATTCCTGTTGTTTCCTGGCACCTTTCACTAATCAATTTTTTATTTATTTCTCTGTTATTTTTTTATTATTATTATTTATCAAGGCAAAGATTGAACATCGAATTTGGACTTGTCTGATCTCGTGAAAGAAAAAATCATTGCATCATTGGCAGATATTTATCAATCGTTGCGTCTGTAATCGACGAAAACTGAAGAAATGAAACTGACGAAATCGGTTTCCTGTAGTCGAGAAGACGAAACTGATGAGACGAGACTGGTTTCCTCCAATCGACGAAACTGACTAGAAGAAGCCACAATATTGGCCCTACTAAGCTTTTTTTCAGGTTATCGGTTGAAAAAATGTTGACCTAATGTTGAAACACAACATTAAACCAACATCGAGTCAGCGTGTGCATAAAGTCTTTATGCTACCTGGCTGAGATACCGACAAACAAGCTTTTAAACATTCGTTGATTTAATGTCCGAGTAACATTAATCATACATCTTCTTGCTCATCGTAATCTATTTGGGTTTGTTCTGGGATGCTGGCCCAGCATTGGAATGACGTAGGCCTACGTTGTGTCTGACCCATCATCAGACCTAATTTTACTTGTAAACCCAGCATTGAAAGTTGACCCAAACTTGGTTTTAATTTGGCCCACAGTTAGCAACGATGGCCTAACATCAGAACAATATCGTGTCAACTTAGGCCGTATTGGTCGGCTGCATATGGTCTGATCCTGCTATTAAACATACCATAATCGTGCTTAGCGCTTTTAAGGGTTAACATATACGAAGGGCTTGGAGCAACAACGTCCAATACCACATTTTGAGTACTTTGGAGTTTTGGTATCAACGGAAACCTAAGCAGTAGCAGCTTAAGCTCAGAGTCATGTTATCTGAGCTGCCTTAGACAACTCTTTAAAGCATGGGAAGTGTGTCTTTTAACAAGAATGCCCAATGCCCAAGAATGTCCCCATGGTTATTGTTGCATTCATCTAATTGACCCCGACTTGCACTAGGGAAAAGTATTCAATATCGATACATGTAGCTTTTGTCGGTGCAAAAATTCAACAAAGGTAACATATTAATATCCAATTCCACTCAACTAGTAGCTACTAGAACTAGATAGCGCGTCCAACATCAAATCAACATTGGAATAAGAAGATTGTTTATGGGGCCACCATTCAATTACTAGAGGGGAGAGGGGCTGGAGTTTTGGAACTGGACAAATTATTTATTTCACCTCCTGTTTGCAATATTGTATTTATTCCATACTCTGCCTGAAGCAAGCAAGATATTTATTTCACTTTCTTGGAATTTATTTTTTCTGTCTACAAAGTTGGATCCCAAACTAGGCTTAGCATTGATGTGGGGGGTTGAAGAGACGAGCGAAGCAAGGCTTCACAAATTTAAGCGTGGATTTTTTTATGGCCATGAAATATTTATTTACAGCATGTCCTTCAGACAATTAACTATTTCATAAAAATTCAGTCTCAAAATAGGCCTATGTAGGCTATTGTAAAAATACTCCAGCCCCTCCCCCCTTTCTTAAGAGATTGAATGGCGAACCCCTTAATTATGAGTAAATTGACATTAATATAGGCCCACCTCTACTTGTATGGTGGGAAAATTGCAGGTCCACCATCTACAACACTGGCCACAAATCGTGAGCATTGGGTCAACATCTCGTGTTTGTTGAGCTTGGAAGGAGGAAAGGGGGATTGGAGCCCTAATTTTACTTTTCAAGTTATTTTTTTTTCTTGAATTTTCATTAAATAATTTACAATTCTCGTCAGTTTCGTCGACTACTGGAAACCAGTTTCGTCACTTTTGTCTTGTCAGTTTCGTTTCATCAGTTTCGTCGATTCTAGGAAGCCACAATATCCACATCATAGAGATAGTAGGCCACACAGTATCCACTTATGGAGAGTGTAGGCCACACAACATGCACTTGATGGAGAATGTAGGCCGCACTATATGCACTGTATGAAAAGTGTAGACTACACAATATCCACGTTTCGAGAGTGTAGGCCACACAATATGCACTTTATGGAGAGTGTAGGCCACACAACATGCACTTGATGGAGTGTAGGCCACATATTACGCACTTTTATGTAGAGTGTAGGCCACACAACATGCACTTGATGTAGTGTAGGCCACACATTACGCACGTTTAGAGAGTGTAGGTCACACAATATCCTCGTTTCGAGAGTGTAGGTTACACAATATGCACTTTATGGAGAGTGTAGGCCACACATTACGCACGTTATGGAGAGTTAGGCCACACAACACATCACTTGGTGGAGTGTAGTCCACATAATACGCACTATATGGATAGTGTAGGCCACACAATATCCACGTTTAGCGAGTGTAGGCCACACAATATCCACGTTATGGAGAGTAGCGCCACTAAGTGGTCATTGATCTATGACTTGAAGGAATCATATTTACCATTTCTTACACCTTTCACTGATAAATTTCGTCTCCTTAGCTACTGAAGGGTGTATCTGCCATTTCCCAAAGTAACCCTTTTATAAGTAAGGGGGCGTGATGCCGACTATACCAGTAGTCGTTTTTTTATCTGTGGTTGTAGGTAGCCGCTCGTGGGCTTGTGTCCTTAATATAACAGGAACGAGCGACTCTACATGATTATTAAATAGTTTAATGGTGAATAAATAGTCCAATACACAGATGAATATACATGTTGGTTAAATAGCCATTCTCACAGTAGCCGCATTGCTCGGCCCGATAACACTTACGGAACCATCCGTGATAAGGCCCAGAAGAAGGCAGAAGTAGGACAGATCGCGCACAACTCACACACGGGCTTATATCTTGGCCCAGCCCCTGACGTCGGCAAATGACGCACGGCAGCCATCTTGCTGGCGTCATGGGTGGATCGGGTTACCCGGCATCCGCCGTAATGAGGCAGCGCCTTGACAGGCGTACCTTAAACATTTCGGTCACAAGATATCGAATATCCAGAAAGTGGGACCTAAACGTGACCTAAGGTCAAGAACCTAATAACAAGTCCCAAGTGCGGAGTTGTCTTCCTAACATGTCAATTACTCGAAGATAAATAGGGAACCGGTGAATGCCCGCTACTGTGAATACGCCAAAATATATGTTATAAAATATTAAGTATATTATACGTATTACGGTAATAGTCGACTTGTTACAGTGGTTTCAAGTTATTAGCCGATAAAATCACTGCTATTATGCTATTGGGAACGAAACGTGCGTTTAAGGAGTTATAAACATCAGATAGGTCTCAAACTACACAAATGTGAGTGATCTGTATTCCATTTAATGTTGTGGGTCGCGATAGCGAGACACAACATCAAAAGGGTGAAAATTTAATTAAAGGGACATGCCAGGTCCAAAATCATCAAAAAATCGGTGATTTTATTTAAGCTTCTTAATATGACCATATGATGTAAACATGTCCATAGACTAGAACTGCAAAAGTTTTAAAATTTTTGTGCGCATTCACCAGTTAGGCTAGATATATATATATAGAGATGAAATTCCTGATTTCTAATTATTGACAACCATGTCAAAAATAAGAAATACGTGAATTTCGTCTCTATAACTATCCTAACTGGTAAGTGCGCAGCATAAAAATTAAAAAACTTTTGCAGTTCTAGTCTATGGACATGTTTACATTAGGGACGCACCATTTAATTTCTGGGGGGGGGGGCTAGATTATTACTTTCAGTTATGTTTTTTTTTTCTGAAAAATTAGCACACCATTTTTTTTTTCAGCACCGACCTTGAAACAAACATTTTTTTTGTCCCTGGAAAAAAAATAAAACATTTTTTTTGTGACAGTTCATATTTAATTAAGTATGTTGACAAATGTCATGCACTGACCTTGATGAAGGTCAGTCTCTGACATACATACAGTAACTGCGGCTGTATTAAAGGGGACACACCGGCCTGACCTGCTTCTTCAGCCCTGAGAATTGTTGGTGATATACAAGAATCTAGTAGTCATGGTGATTTTTTTTAATGTGCAAATGCCGTTTATACTAGTGTTTGAAATTTAATACTCTCCTGAAACCTAGTAGGCCTACCGGATACCAGTGTAAGTGGTAGGCCTACTCATACTCATGACCTTAAATACAGTATACCTTCTGTGAAGCTTTGATAACCAAATAGGTCTACTTAATAAATATTTATTTTGACTCACCTTTCATTCTAGAAGCAGCATAATCTGTACGCATCATTTGGCGATCTGTTGTCTTCAAACTAGGACGCAAGCAACTATGACTTGAATACTATGTGGTAGAGCGGGCTCGGGTATTTCCGAAGGGGGGGGGGTATTTCCGAACATTGTAAATATATTTCATCCCGTTGCTGGCTAGACATAAATAAATTGTGTCAGGCAGAGCTGCCCGTTGTGCGTGACTGTTCTGTCACGCACCGTTATTATGGACCAATTTCATATCCATTAATTTTGCTATTTTAAAAAGTCACTTTCAAAATGTCGTTAAGTAGACAAGTCTTTAAAAAATAAGGTAATTACACGGAAGGTAATGGTCTATTTATGATATGTATTATCAATCCTGGAATTATTATTTATATGGGAAAATGTACCTTGCAATGCACCTCCTAGATATAAAAACACCAAAAAACAATTTTTGGTCATGATACTCTGGTTCCCAGAGCCACACTACGCGGCGTGGCCGAGCTTCATGTAGCCTCTGGTATGCGGATGTTTGTGACTTGTTGCTATTTTTAGATGAAAATAGGGTAATCCCCGATTTCAGACATTTTTGAAAGGTCACTTCCCCGGATGAAGAGTTGTTCACAGTATTGTATTTCCCCTTTGACGCATTTCCTATGACTTGACCCAGAAAATTATTCACTGGCCTCAATAGCACAGGCATGATGGTCAAGTGACTAAGAACCTTGGCCAATACCCGACCATAAATGAAATTAGCAGGGCTCGCCAGGCAATGGTCATGATCATAGATATAGGGGAAATCTATGGTCATGATAGCCTTATCATTTGGGACGTGTTCGGAAATAGACCCATCAATTAATTTGGTTTCGTCTAATCACGAACACTAGGCCTATAGGGCCTACACCACAGTTTCACAGCGAATGCGTCATTTCGAAAGGAAATACATCAATGGAGCGATTTGTAGGCCTGCAAACGGTTGTGACGTTACTATGCGGGTTTGAAAAGTAATATGAAGGAAACACGCTCGCCTGCAATTGAGATATAGATGGGGACACTTAGTGACCGGAGATTGAAAATCTCAGATTTCAATAGATTCGGGTAATCTCGAACAGTGGCATTTCCTAATATTTTTTTGTTTTATATTTTTTTTTTGTGGACGAATTACAATTGACATTGATTCTATTTGAATCATATTTGAGTATACTGCGCATGTTCCTGCTTCTAGACTGGTTATTTTCTCTTTAGATTAAAAAATGGGTGGATGTTCGATTATACCCTACTTGGTGTTCGACATTACCCCCTCTATTTCGAGTATACCCGCCGTTACCTTGGGTACTACAACTTCCTGTACAACTTTCAGATTCATGAATGGCCGTGCACGTGGTTAATTACGTCATCAATCATAGTTTCATTCATCAACTGATGTCACGTGGGGAGCTGATAGACAAATGGGGACACCAGACATCAAGTGCAGAGGCTTAGGTGTTCGGAAATACCCGAACCCGCTCTAAACATTCGCAAAAAAATAGAAAAATATCACATTCTTTAATAGACAAAGAGCCGACCAGAAACAAACAAATTAACGCTCCAATTATTCCTTGTGAGTCGTTTATTTTAAATTCCACTTTGATGAGCCTCTTCAAAAATTATCAACAATTAAAATTATCAACAATTTTTTTAGCACAATCTTTCAACATATTATTTTTTTATGTACAAGTTTTCAGCATATATTTTTTTTTACAGAAATTTGAAAACAAACATTTTTTTTCAAAAATAGTCTAGCCCCCCCCCCAGAAATCAAATGGTGCGTCCCTTATATGGTCATATTAACAGGCTAAAATAAAATCACCGATTTTTTTATGATTTTAGACTCGGGCATGTCTCTTTAAGATGACTTAGCGAATAAAGGATTAAATAGGGGAAATACTATTACTTTACTGCCTAGTACTTTTTGACTGAAACGGCATATATATAAACTTTATCTTAGTTATAGACGTAAACTTTAAATAAAAGCCACAAACCTCTTCCAATAGTTCTGGGTGCGATGACTTTGCAGATGAATGGTTGGATTCTGTTTCACTGCATCCTCTGACATAAAGCTTCTTATCCACACAAGGGGAATCATGGTCCGGTTTACTGATATCTGGTGAATAGCATATCATTTAAAAAACATAACACTAGCTGAGGCTATTTCATGAGTCAATCGCTCCACTTGCTCAACCAGTAATAGACCACTTACATCAATAATCTGTCATTTACAATATTAAGGTATGATGAAAAAGAATATTGCATTTGGCCTGTGGAGGGAAAAATGGTGAAATTGCATTGTCGAGATAGAGTCTAGAGCTGATTCAAAATGAACATCAGGTCACATTTCTGCTAATCCACGACAAAAAAGAAAATAGAATATAAGTCATCAAAAATGCACTGTAACGAGTTAACATTGCCATTTTACTTCTTTTGTCATATCATTGCGTCCATATAACCAGATAACAACTGTGCAATTTAGCCCGCATATAATGCCGCAATAATACAAAACACATTTCATTTAAGATATAACACATAAACATCTAGTTTTTTGTTTTTATTAGGCTAATCATATATATGTACATATAAAATGTCGACATAATTATTTAAAGCGACACAATCAAGCTAAAATCATCAAAAATCGGTAATTTTATTTTGGCTTCTTAATATGAATTGATCATTATATAATAAACATGTCCATAGACTAAAACTGTAAAAGTTTTTTTTATTTTTTGTGCTGCGCATATAAACCTGTTAAACTGGATATAGAGACGACATTCCCGATTTTTATTTCGGAAATGCATGTCCAATATAAGAAATACGGAAATTTGGTTCATAATTGACGGGGAAATCGAAAAAAAGCATGAGCTACAGGACTACCCCATTTACTTAGGGGAAACAGCTCATGTCCATAAAAAGGGTTTTCACTTTGACAGAAACAGATTTAGATCTAGATCCACCTGAGATTAGTAAAGCTGAATCATCAGAATAAAAACATAATCTATAATTATAGGCTAGGCCTACATGATACATAGCTCTGCCTCCATAATAATCGTTTACATAGTCATAGACTAAAACTAGTAATGGTCCCAAAATGGATCCTTGTGGTGAACTACTTCGCTAGAACCACCCTGAAATTAGAAAAAATACCATCAACTTCGGTTTTCTAGAATTTGTTTATAGGCGGCTATGGGCCTACACAATGACAAGGCTTAGCGCTACAGTCTAATCATTCATATCCTTATTTCCTATTACCTGGTCTATAATTTACGAATCGGTATTTTTTTCTAGACCGAGTCTGTAGATATGGGCCTAAATCTTACAAGTAGATCTAGAGGTAGCCTACAACATTTGATAGGTCTACATTGTCATTGCTGATGTGTGTCTTGTGTAGTATGCAGTAGCGAGTAGGGATAAAAAGTTAAGATATTCTAGTCTAGATACTAGTCTATACTCATGATACTAGTAGCTAGGCCTAGTTGCCGCCTATATAGAGACCTATATATATGCACATCACACAAGTCAAAAGAAAATTGTTGTTAACAGGTTCGGGTCTAGCCGTTAAATGTCCGCCCATTTACAAACACTCGCAGCGCACTTCCAGCGAGTGTTTATAAACACCCGGGAGTAAAATTACAAAATACAGTGCATAACTATTTATAGGCCTAAATTTCACAGTCAGATATACACTTGATGTTTAATTAATATCAACCAATTATTTTTACCATTTTTACCAAATAACCAATTTTACGATTTTTTATATTAAAGTGCAAACCCACCTTTGACTTTCACTCCTCTTGCTGCAATGTCAAGTTCACAATGACTGCACAAAGGAACTTGGCGAGATTTACGCCTGGTAATTGTCATGTTTAACTTTAGGCTTTCTAAATTAAGAATTATGTGAATACCGTGACCTAGACCGTCACTCACACAGTCACAGAATTCTATACAATAGACTAGGCCCAGAGATATTATAATAACGAGATATAAACTGTCTCTGCTAGGCCTACCACTTAGTCTTAGGGTCTAGGCCTATATAGATCTAGATCTATAGGCCTATTCTATTATAGACAAGGCATATATTACTATTATAGACTAGTCTATGCCTATAATAAATATTCTATTATACTTTATATCCAAGGCATATATTATAGACCATAGCCTATAGCATAGATTACTCTATATCTATCAGAGGTGGGCAAGTGGTCGCCACATCGCCACATGTGGCGACAGAATAAAAATATCTGAAATGTATATATTAAAAAATGACCATTGGGCATTAGGCCTACATTCAGAGCACCTAAAAGTAGCCAATTGTGGCGACAGGACTCATTTCGCCTGCCCACCCCTGTCTATGTTATAGACTATAAGTATAAGCCTAGGCCTAGATAGGCTACATTAGGTCTAGCGGTGCCTAGTTGAAGCTGTCAACTCAAGATAGGGGGCCTACTTCTGCGCTACGTGCGTCAGCCGGTGAGTTGAATAAGGGGTGCTATTCTTTCAGTCAAAAAGTCCTTTAGTCCGTTTGGCGTTAGGCCTATAAAAAAAACCGCCGTCAGATTAACTTGTATCGCATGTTTTTCGCTGATTTCTCAGTCAATTCTCAACAGATTTTCATGAAATTTTGTATGGACTATTTGCGCACCGTTCAATTTTCATCGGAAAATATTGTAGATCTATACCTAAAAAGTAAGACCATCTGGTAGAAAAAAACACTTTAATTTAACCAGTTTAATAGGTTTATAGAGGGACGTCGTAATTTCTAATTTACTACATGTCAAAGGATCCAACTTTTGAACTACATAATATTTTTTCATGAAAATTTTACACTAGTCGCCGCGTGACACGAAAATAGTCCTTGCGAAATTTCATCAAAATCGGTTGAGAATTGACTGAGAAATCGGCGAAAAACATGCGATACAAGTTAATCTGACGGCGGGTATAGTCAAATTTTGTCAGAAGTCGTTTGTCAGGGCCTACAAGTAAGAACTTTTTCATTGTACAAGTCAGTGGACGTTGTGAATGCTACTAAAGCCATTAATATGAATTTTAGGTTACAGCTCTATGTTCAGAAGGTCCTATGACTATGTTCAGAAGGTCCTTTGTTCAGAAGGTCCTATTGTTCAGAAGGTTCTATGTTCAAAAGGTTCTATATTCAGAAGTTTCTATGTTCAGAAATATTTGTTCAGTAGGTCCTATGTTTAGAAAGAACGGGTGACTATTTGTCAGTTCCAATTGTGCACCCGACGTTGAAACAACGTCAAGTAAGTAAGTAAAATATTTGCTTTACTTCACTTTTCGGCCAGTATGGCCCTTTAAGTGAAAATTCCAGGTATTACAATATCCCATATTGTATAGTTAAAGTAGTAAAGGAAAGACAAAGCTAATAAAGCATGTTCGTACTAAAATATTCAGCTTAAAGTGTTTGATATGATAAGATGACAATGCTCCTGACACCTATATGTAACGAGTCTGATGACATGTTGTAGCGCCTACACTACAGCACAGTTTAATGGGTATAAAAATATCAGTATAATTAATGTAAAATATGCAGTGATTATAAAATGAACTACTATTCAAGTCACCATATCTCCATGAAATTGGAGTGATTGTGTAAAAACTACAAGTCTAAGTCAAAACAGTGTCATTGTCAAAACAAATATATAATATATACTATAATACTATATACTATAATCAAAAAAAGGGTAAACCCATTTAGACATAAATATGAATGACATAAACAATGAACCATTAAGTAAGTAAGTAAATGTCTTCTTTACTTCACTTTTCGGCCAGTATGGCGGAAATCATTAAACCACAAAAAATTCTCAAAAATTAAAGACTTACAGTGCCCCCACAGTCGGTTATAAGGTCTGTGATATTGGAGAACATCACAGAGCGATCATGAACCGTGAGGACACCGTAAGTCACCACAGGCTAATTGTACGGCAATGGCTTCTCTATGACATGCTGCATTATCCGCCAGGATGCCACAGAGAAACCATTAAAACAATAAAGTGAAAAAATAATTATATTGCAATGGTTTCTTTCGGACATCCCGTCCATCGCCAGGATGCCAAAGAGAAACCACTGCAAACACAAAAAAAACAAATCATAGAGGAATTATGAGAAGACCTACAATGCCCCCACAGCTGGGTCTGTCATCGAGAGTTAGCACGACAGAGCGATCATAATCCGTGGGAGCACTGTAAGGCACCACAAGTACAATGACAAAATATATAAAATATATAAATATGAATATATAAAAAATATATAAAGCAAACACAAAAAAAACACAAAAAACTTCACGTCAAAAAAATAGAAAAACCTGGTTCGATGAAAGACAAAAAACGTTTGGGTGTGCTTGGCCTTCTAAGAAGTTGCCCAGGGGGGGACCACGCGGAGGTGACACCCATCCCCCCCCCTCCCCGAAACAACGTCAATGACGTTGATTTAAAGATTTATACAACTGCGAAATGGGCATGCGTGAGACGGTCAGGTGAAGGCCTACATTAGCTTATAGAGTACACTTTGACTATATTAATATCAGCAACTGAACTAGGCATAATTACAAGATCCTACTCCAACGAGAAATTGGCCCAAAGTTGTTTTAATGTTAGACCAACGTCTGCGACGTTGACCGACATTAAACCTACATTTGGTGAGTGTGCCGTGTTGGCTGGGAAAGCTCTCACTGTTAATGTGGTGAGTCAACTGTTTCCAGACCCCCATGGCAACACAACTGTTTGTGTTTCAACACTAAGCCCACATAAGAGCATTGGTGAATTATTTCCTCATAGGTGTCGCTCAAGTATATAGAGTTTATATGATTTGGGAACTTGCTCATAATGCGGCGATGTGTATGAAACGCATTGTAGTATTATTATCTTGGCTGATAACTGTGGATGTGGGGTGATGTGTCATTGTGGAATGTCCAGGGGCCACTGTTGCATTCTGGGGACACCCTTGTCCAGTGTATTTTGACAGTTGACTATACCTTTAATGTCGCAAAAACGTTGTGTTACTCAGTGGGTTTCCGAGCGTAAAATTAAATGACGTTTGATCAAATTTCATGGACTCATAAAATTGTAGGTATGAAAGTTATAATTACTTTCCATAGGAGGTACGTTGTTCGAAATACCATATAAAAACGAGTGATATAGATGTATAAATATCAATTATTTTATCTGAAGTGGTCTATGGGATTATTCTCTGTTGAATGTAAAGTCTAAGTGCATGGTGTGTGGTGGTAGGTAAATATGCATTATATCACAACCTTCACAAGTAAATATATCAGGTGGTAATGATTCACGCTGGTAATGAGAAAAAAAAATTTTAATCAATTTATCGGAACCCGTCTATATCTACAATAAGAAATACGTCTTTTAAATAGAATAAATTTATGGTCATCGTGACCAGTGAACTACTCATATGGTATTCATTTCAGAAACATGTTGAGTGTATTGTTACTCTAATGAGCTTCCGTACGAATACATCCTGGCGCTTCGTACTACGACGAAGCCACCAGTTGGCAACCATTCGTCCAGACAGACCCCTGGTTAAGTGTATTGTGCAAAGGAGAAAAATAATTGTAGTTAAAAATCGAGGTCATATAGATGTCTGGGTCATGTAATTGTAAATTGCTGCTGTACGTCCCTTTTTGACAGTAGACTAACAATCATTTAGGTGACATTTCAATACGATAAAAACAGTGCAGTCCATTGATTAGATGAATAATATACAGATGATGATGTGAAGGTGGGGTGATAGGGCATGGTGGGTTATTGAGAGTATTTTCATTGAAAAATATTGTATATATCGCCCTATATAAACCCATCAGCTTCGTCTCATAATTTCATTACATCAAAGGGTCTAACTTCTTACCTTGTAAAACTTTTCAGAGTAGTCGTCTAATGGCTAGATAATTGTCTGTGCAAAATGTCATGAAAATGGGTTCAAAATTGAATGAGGAATCTGCGAAATTCATTCACCCTGGTCTGACTTTAAAGAAATTACTCCCAGACGGTCTACTTGGGTTTTGCTATGCAATGTAATGCTGTAACACCTTGGTTTTTCACACAGCTTCAATATTCTCGTGTCAGATAGTCCCCATAGTAACAATAGGAGCCTAACAGAGGGTAGCTCCATTCTAGCCACAGTGGCTGAAATAGGTTGACCTCATACAAAATCGACGGACGGACGGACATATCTAAGAAAATAGTTTTTTTTCGAATCAGTAATGCTAGGTTTACACTATGCTCCCGGCGGCCACGGCGGCCACGTTTCAGGCCACTGTGGAGAAAACGGGATGGACGTGGGGCAACGCAGGGCGGCGGGATGGAAAAACTTGGGAGGCCATGATTGCCGTGACTGCCGTGCCAGATTTTAAAACTGTCAAAAAATTTGCCACGGCAGTCACGGTTCGAACAAGAAACCTAGCAGGCCGTAGTAAAATGGGGTGAACTCAACAAAACGTGACAAAGCGTGATAAGCCGTAGGGGAACTTTAAGAAGGTCCGTAGTGGGACTGGAAGCATATGCATTTCCCGGCATCCCACGGTCTTTTCAAGTTTTGTCACGTTGTGCCACGTTTTGTGTGTGTTATGCCACGGTTGATGCGCGTTTTGTCCTGTTTTGCCACGTTTTATCACGATTCTCCCGGCGAGTTAGGGAGTATAGTGGCCGTTGCGTCGCGTTCATTTATGGCGAGTTTGAACGTCGTGGTGACCAATATGGCGAGTTGAAAGGTCGGATTAACCAATATGTCGTGGTAAACCTACACCGGGAGTTCCGTTATGGGGTCACAACGGCGACGTTTGGCGCTATAGTAAACCGCGAGTGCCAGCCGCACAAATCGCACAAATCGAGCACGTGTGTGGATGATGCGTCCAACACATGCTAAATATAAAGCGATTTATTGCATTCGCTGGTCGTTAGGGGGCAGTACTCGAGTACTGTATCGAACAAGTGTTCGCATTGTCAGTTCGTTTGTAGGGTCGATTGTGCGTATTGTAGCGTCGATTCGAATGCAAGTACTCAAATCCCCATTAGCGCGAGGAGTAAAAAACTGAATGATCGTGCTCGGGCCTAGTTGGCCTTTATTATGAGCGATCACAGCTGGCGTCTCACCGTGTGATAGCCTTGAGTTGCATTATGCGGTAACGCTATGACGTACCTGATTCGGGCGCGTGTCCTACCACAGGTTTTAACATAATGATTCTGCGATTTGGTCGCAAAAAGACATAATAACATGTATCGTTCGATGTGCAGTGGAACTAGTTGTTCCTCGAAATGTCACGTGTGGGACATGGCCAGCTAGTTGCCGGCGCACCAAATGCAAAAGTCGCCCTCTTGCGTTGGCAAAACATTAAAAACATTAAAGTTAAAAAACGCACATGTCTGCGTCAGATCACCGGACGTGCGGTGAATAGAAATAGACCTATGCATCGTCATAAAAAATCGTTAGCGATGTATCGTAAAAATCGGAGGCGATATGAAATAGGGAAATATTAAACTGGAATTATTAAAAAATTCACTATTAATAAAAAATTCAATATTGAGTTGAATAATAAATGATCTGAGAAAATATGCATGATATGAAATTATTATGTTCTGTAAGGCTGATGCAGATAGGTAGGCCTATAATAAAATGACTGCTGACATCGTAGAATGTTCTGAAGTCGATGCTGATCTGGTTATAGGCCTACTGTGCCGTACCAGTAAATGTGGGGAATCCCCGGACAGTAGACGCTGTTGAGAATACTGCTGATGCTGATTGCCAGCCGTGTCGGCTGAAGCAGATAATCACGTATGCTGTGCTGTACTGTGCTGTTCTGTATTATGGATGTGCGTTGTACATGCCCACGCTGTGTTCTGTGTGGTTGACAGGAACGTGGTTTATTGGCAATATAAGACGTCAGTGCAGCACCTGTAACTCTGAGGCTGAGAGGTAGGCGACGTTTAAAATGTCATATATATGAAAAATACAAAACTGGCCATCACTATTTACTGTTGAAGTGATGCACCTCTCCACCATGTCGGTGGCTAGCCTTTATATTGCTGGCGCACACCCCAGGCCTTTGGCTAGGGTATGCGGTCGCCACTCTCCGTGGCCTAAGTCCGTGACGTTCCGTGCGCTGGTAGGCTGTGCGTTGCCGTGAAAATCAGATGAAAAATGTCTGTAATATGTTAAAGCTAGAAGTGTAGACTGTAGCAAATGTTCATGCTATGTCGCATGGTGCGAGAAACGGGGGTTGCAGATTAGTTGCAGAAATATGCGTCGTTGAAGTTTCACCTAAGTGCTGTTCACAAATTCACAACAGGTATGTATTGATTAAAGTGAAAACTGGAGGTCTATATGAGACATAAAACGTTTTCACTGAGTCACACACATGCAAAATGGTACCGTGAAAACCGTAGGTCGCAGTGGTACGTAAAAACAATATGCCAGATATAACTGTGATAAGCTATGCTAAGCTATGATAATAGTATTTTGTAAATGGACCTGGGTGAAAAAAATTTTTTCACACAAGTCGAAAAACACATTCAAATATTTGCAATGTTTCGCAATAGCGCAACTGTCAAATCGAATATTTCTGTATTTATAAAAAAATTAAACTTCAGAAACAACTATCGTGAGAAAATTTGGTTCTCAAACTGATAGACTAAATGTGACTGTGAAGAAAAACAGTGACATTTAGTGATTTAAGAATAATATCTAAAACGTGACTGACAGTAGTCTATGCTGATAAATGATAAAGTGTATCATTTCGCTGAAAAATGATATCTGTGATGAACATTCCACGTTTTTTTTTTTTTTATAATGGTACGTTCATCACCAAATCACTTCATAAACGTCCGAATCAATCGCTCGCATCGATTCATTGGTTGACGTATAAACCGACTGTGTTCGATGGCGGTTGGTTTATGTCGCTTGTGGTGGGTGTGTGTGTGTATTATCGGCGCTCACAGCCTGTGCGGCAGGCAGCATGTGGCTTATAGTCTGTGACGGTAAGCTTTGAGCGATGCGTACATAGTATACAGTCAGCATGCCTGTCTCGCCTCACATTAGCATATTCATCAGCTACTGCGTGCCCAAATAAGGCGCTGAATAGCCTAGCACGATTACAAACACCAAAAGCGTTTCAAAGTGAATAAAAAAATCTCACACAATTAGTGACAGAATTTCGTTTTCGAAACGACTTATTTACACATTTTCTCCCTCAATCGTGTTGAAAAAGAAAATTTACAAACAATTAAAAAAAATTTTTATTACGATCTGTCCGTGTAAAATTTGGAACACGTGACTAATAATCTCCACCAAATCAAAATGGCGGCTTACTTTATGCTAATGTGTTGCGGCGACACAGGTTCACTGTCCCGATGCATGCCGGTTAGGGGGGAACACGTGGGTGCCCACGGCTAGCTTTGAGCTAAGTTAGGGAAACCAGCGACCAAGATGGCGCTCACCTACCAAATACAAATACAATATTCAGCATTCTCTGAAATAACATATGATAATAGTACAAAATATTGACCTACGGTCCTGGGAATATTTTTAAGCAGACCAAATAAGACCGTTTATTGACATTCATTTAGGGAAACAATTTATTTTGGTCCTAAACCTATTAAAGGTTACCCGAGTCGAAGCGGTAGTAAAAATTTCTGTCGATTTGTAGAAAAATCGTGAAAAAATTTGACGAGATTTCGTCTGTGGACTTTAAGATCGAGTTACCCAATTATGGTAATCAACGATAAAAATAAGTTACAGAAAATACCCACTTCCTACTCGCCTACAGTGGCATTAGTAGGATGAAGGCATTAAACAAACTCTTACGATAAAAAAAATGATAGACTATGTCTATAAGAATAATTTTCTAGATTCTTCTAGAGAACCGGCAAGGCCGCCATCTTGAAAAGGCGCCAAACACGTGGGATTTCGACCAAAAATTTAGAAATTTACGCCGTTTTCGACGCAAAGAAACGTGCTTCTCGTCTGGTAACTCTTTCTAACTAATTTAAACTGGCATATATATATTTTGACCTACAGCTTTCACGTACCTTGTGAAAAAAATGCTATTGATTTTTTTCAAAAAATCCCCTAAAATTAATGAAACTATCCTTGAAAACAGCAGTTTTCAACCGGCGTCTAGGTGAAAACACTGTTGCGTGAACGATCAGTCGTCAGGGTCACCAATATGGCGAGTTGGAACGTCGTGGTTACCAATATGGCGAGTTGATAGGTCGGATTAACCAATATGTCGTGGTAAACCTACACCGGGAGTTCCGTTATGGGGTCACAACGGCCGACGAAGGACTCCGCCCAATCTCGCCATCAAAACTCAAATATCCTCCTCATCCGTCTGATCGACGGTATTAAACAAACCAGGAAACTGTCTTCTCTCTTGTCATGTTTATTTGATTAACATGCGATAACAGCAAAGCACAACCATCCGCGCACGGCACGTCTCTACGGACTTAGCGAGAGCGAGCTGCGGCACGTCCGCAGTCGCTGAGTATTACGCTTGACGTGAGGAAAAAAAACCAAGGGCCGCACCACACTGCTCTGTGTGCGCACGTCACCACGGTATGACAACGAGGCGGTCATCCCCGTCAGCCCGCGTCCAGGAATCTGGGGATAACTGCCACATTGACTAAGCGATGTCAGGATCCTACACATTCACGGCTCGTCCCGGTATGTGGCGGTTTTGCGAGCCGCCGCGCGACGACGTCTGGCGTTCCACTAAGTAGTGACACAACGTGCCAAGCTGCGAGGGTTGACACAGCGTGCATATGCTGTGAGGGAATATATGTATAAAAGCAGGCCCAGGCAAGATATGCAATCATTCATTCTAGTCTCAGATGCAAAAATGCCAGCCAAGAAGTCAAAAAGAACCAATGCCCTACGTCATGTAGGCCTACCACAACCACGAGTAGAGGAGCAGGAGCAGCCTGAAGACCCGCCAGTCAATGACGACCCGGTACCAGGCCTGGAGCCTGAACCTCAGACGGAGGATGCTCAGGAACCTGCCAGAAGGAAGGCAACACCCAGGGTGGTGACAGCCTTTACAGAGGATCAGAAGGAGGCCATCATAGACTTCTTGCAGCAGAATCCAGTCTTGTATTCCAAGAGGCTGACTGGCTACAAAAACTCGGCAGCAAAAGAGAGACTCTGGATGAAGCAGGCGGAGCAGATGCAGTGTACACCAAATGAACTGAAGACCTGGTACGACAGCATGCGAACTAAGCTTGGCAAGCTGAAGAAAGCTGCCTCAAAGTCTGGGCAAGCCGCAGATAGCTTCACTGCAACCGAACGGTATGCCTTATCCCTCACAGCGTGGGGATCGACTTTAGTCGTCAGAATGTGACGTCTGTAGACGTCACATTCTGACGTCTAAAAGTGGTGCCCGCACTGTAAGAGTAAACATATTTATTATGACCATAGACCCACAACACATGTATTCAAATGAAACAGAAAGAGCTAACTAAGACATTTATGATGATTGAAAATTGAAAAAAAAGCACTTTGATCTCCATGGTGTATACAAACAAATTCGGGGCGCTTTAAGGGTTACTCTCACTTTACTACTGTGCGAGGAATAATGCCCCCCCCCCCCCCTCCCCACTTAAATACTAGAATGTGAAGTGGCCCAGCTTTAAAAAGCAGTCTCAGCTCCAGAAATCTTAGTTTGATGATACTTGTTACTGCATGTATGCATAAAATTGCACTCAATTTTTTTGTCATCAGGTGGATTTGGCAGAGCTTTCAGTTCCTGTTGGAGCACATTACTCAGATGCCCAGAAGAACCATGGCGAGCTTCAGTACTCGACTCGAACCAGCTGCAGCAGCCGGAGGAGCTCCCCCTGATGCCCCTGTTCCAGAGGCTCCTGTTCTAGAGGCTCCTGAAGACGTTCCACCTGCTGCTATTAAAGCTTCTCAGCCTACACATGACAAGTCGTCTTCAGTTCGCACCAACCCAGACCTTGTGATGGGCCTATTGGAGAACTTCTTGACCGAGCGACAGACTCAGGTGCAGCCAGCCATCGCCTTTGGCTCCTACGTCGACGGAAGTCTGCGGAGCCTCCCATCAGCTATCCGACGCACAGCTGAAGCTAGGATAATGGAGGTGTTGCACGAGTCCCAGAACGAAGCGGACCGACAGTTGCAGTTCCGGCCAGTACCAAAGCAGCCAGCCCCAGCTGATCGACAGCCACCCAAGTACAGACAGCTGTCAGCCCAGCACCGATCCTGTCGTCCAAGGGAGTCTCCGGACCAGCACTGGCAGCCACCACCTTCCCAGTGGCCTGCTGGGGTGACCAACCCACCCACTGTCTGGCACCCAATGGACCGTCCGTGGGCGCAGGATCAATTTCCTGAGATGAACTTCAACCAACCACAGCCACAGCCATCATCAACTCCGCGCCATCGACGTCAGTTCAAGACATTTCGTACAACCGGGTGGTCGGGTCCGACTCCTTCACCTCCTTACTGGGTCACCTGACAAGCCCCGACCAAGAGCGACCAACAAGCAACACTAGTCAAGCTAGTAGCACTTCAACCAAAGAGAAGCCACAGGGCGACGACGTCTTTAGCCGAACTTCAGTCTTTTGACTTTTTTGACTGATTAAATACCAGTTATCAGGTTATATTGTTATATTAATAAATTTAGTGATGACTATTTTGTTATCCTATTTGGTTTATATTTTTTTTAATAAAAAAACTTTGCAAATGATAATTGGTGTTGGCTTTATTCATAGGTATAATATGCCTATAGTAATACAACAATACATAACTTAAACACTTATGCTTAAATGGTAATACAGCCATTCACAAATACTACCAATTGTAGTATTCATTGGATATTCACGAGTCATAAGCTGCTGTGCAATGTCACTTGTCGACAAAGTCACTAATAGTAAGCGATAATTAGATTAGACAAGTCAATGCCCAGTCCACAGATTGTCCATACGTAACTGTGACGGAAATGTCTTTTACAGAGGAGTGATCATTATGTCTTGCCACCCTACAGCACCAGCAGGGGAGTTGAAGTATCTTTTAAGGTACTCCCGTTGCTGCTTCGAGTCAAGAGTAGCTCTATTCCTCCCTTCTGGTGGTGCGTCCATGTCCTGCCATTGGATGTCATTTCTCCAGTTGCCAGGGACCAGATTGTGATCCTCATCTTCATGATCCACGTCGTTCACTGGGATGATCGGAATCCTTCTCCTGATGAGGTTGTGGAGCACGGCAGCAGTCTCAATAATGTCTCGCACTATAATAATTAAAATGTATTCATAAGTATTTGTATTCAGTACAGTACAGTACAGTACAGTACAGTACAGTACAGTACAGTACAGTACAGTACAGTACAGCGCAGCGCAGCGCTGTGCTGTGCTGTGCAGTGCAGTGCAGTACAACATCGACGGCTGACAGGGTAGCCATGGCCATAAGAATTCAAACAAATTGCTGACAGGGTGACCATGTCTATAAGACATCGACCCCCACGTTTAGTTTTACTCACTGCAACATTCACCCACTACTATTATATTGTTTGTATTACTTAATATATTATACAATAATCTTTATTTTTGAATGTACACAGTTTATATGTCTGTATATGTGTAAATGTAAGGAGAGCAGCTAGTGGCCATGTGGCTGTTTGTTATCCTGCTTAAATAATAAGAAAAAAAACACTGTTGACAGGGTAGCGCTGTCAGTAAGACATTAAGATCCGTTGGTGACAGTGTAACCCTGACAATAAGTTGTCAACACCCAATGTTGACAGGGTCACCCTGTCAATAAAACGGCAGGATCCACTTCTGACAGGGTGACCCTGTCAAAAAGACATCAACCCCACTGCTGACAGATAGGTGATACTGTCAATAAGACATCAACCACCACTGCTGACAAGGTAACCCTGTCAATACACTGTACAGTACCGTAAAACGGAGCTATTTTGTCCCATGTTACTTTGAAGTGCTCAAACAGGCTCAATATTAAAAATTCATAACTAACATTGTTTTTTTTCAAATATCATGAAAGAAGAATACGTATGTTGATAAAATGGATATATACCATTCCAGGGTCAAATTTAAAAAAACGAATACAAAATAATACTTCGATAAAAGATTTTTTTCTGGTGTTGAAATATTATTAAAAAATTGTGAATAGACACAGAAATGTTCCCTACAATATAATCTAACCTATGATAATAGTTATTTTTATAAACTCACAAAATAGGCACGGTTTACGGTGCTCCACTTCTTTACACATCACATGTATTTACTGAAGAAAACACTTGTGCAACATAAGACTGACTAACCTGTATCTGGCGCCTGTTCCAAAGGCCCGAGTAAGCATCTAAATCGCTTGGCCAGAATCCCGAATGCATTCTCCACCACACGTCTTCCACGGGAGATCCGGTAATTGTAGATGAGATTTTCTCTTGGCATCGCTCTTCTCCCATACGGCTTCATCAGGTAGCTTCTTAAAGCAAATGCATCGTCTCCCTAGATAAAGTAAGGAATGTCTTGGTTTTTATCACCGTTTGGCAGAGGGCATTGTGGTGGGAAACCTATCCGATCTTCTGCGCAGAGCTTTCTGCCTGTGTTGGCTGGCTTCATAATGGCTATGTGCTTCCCGTCTAGTGCTGCCACTGCATGAGGCACATTCCACCTGTCTTCAAACTCTTGGGCAAGGGCTCTCCACTCATCAGGCGTCACCGGAACGGTGAATACTTCATCCTTGTATGCTTCTACGATGGCCTTGCACACTTCTGGTACCATTAGGCTTATTGCTGCTTTGCTACACCTGAACGCATAGGCGAGTGACGAGTAATTGTCCCCAGTGGCGAGATGTCTTAAAGTCAATGACAGCTTCAGTCCAGGAGGTAGGGCGGCGCGGAACTTTGTGTCTTGTCTCTAAATGGTTGGTTTTACTCTTTCCAGGATCTCATCGAAGAGCCCTGGAGGCATCCTCAGGTAGTTCTGGAAGGTGTTGACATCTTCAGTGCGGAGCTCTCTCGTGATAAATGTTGAGTAATGGCCCAGCTTCTGCCTTCTATCTTCTGATAACCATTCACGCACCCAACAAGACTTCCTTCTTAGTCTTTGTCTTTGTCCTGCTTTCCCTCTCTGCAACTGCTTCTGCTGCCGCTGATCTCCTCTTTGTTGCTGCATGCATGCATGAATGTATGCACCCAACAAACACAAAATCGTCTTCATCTTGGTCATACATGTTGTAGTTTCGCAGATTATGTTGTAGGTCGTCAGAATACAATGATTGCTATTGTTTGGACGCGGCTCCTTTTATACCATCGCCCAAACGCGCTCTAATGCTGTCCGTTGTCCACGTTTCATTTGCAGAGAGCCTTGAGAGAACGTGAAAAACGTCTCAATCCTTGATTAGAACGTGAGAAACGCGAGGAACCCTATCAGACCGTGACGGCCCGGGAGGCAACGTACTGGCATCCGTAATAGATCGGGGGGCCAAACGGGATCGAACCGTACTGCGCCTTTGAGCCTCCGTGAGTCGACCACCACGATCCGTCACGGCTCGTCCCGCATACCGTGAGAGACCGTTAGAAAACGTAGCAAAACGTAACAAAAATTGAAAAAGGGCCAAAATCCCACGGTGCACTACGTTTCGGGCAAACGTGGCCGCCGTGAACATAGTGTAAACCTAGCATTACATTTTAGCTAAGATGTCGCATGCTCAGCTCACTTTCCTCACAGTCATTAAAAAGTTGTGAACATTTTTCCGACTTTGGGGTCGAGATCGCTCTCAGTCACCGCCATGTTGAAAAACGTTGATTTTCTCGGGTAAAACGAATCAATCCATCCCACGCTACATACATTCGGACAGAACTAACCAGTAGCCCATGTTTTTCGTTAATTACTCCGTCAATTATCAAGCGATTTTCATGACATTTGTAAAGTTAACGTAAAGTTACACATTACACATTATTTCAAAAGTTAGATGATTTGACGTGTAGTAGATTGAAATTATGACGTCCCTCTATCAACACATTACACTAATTCTAGAATTTTATTACATGTCGAATGGTCTAACTAAATCGTTGAGAAATCAACGTAAAGCATGCGCTACAGATTTGCCAAAATAATTGTGGCCCATGGTAGGCCTATAGGTAAAACAAGGCTCTAATTGGTCAACCCAACAATACAACGCATTTTGGGGATATGCAGGGGCTTGATTACAGATAACCCCCCCCCCCCCCTGGAATAAACTAAAATGAAGAAACAAAAAATGAAAGAAAGAAAAGTGTCAATGGCGCCGTATATAGCTCATCTTTGTAGTTGCAGGTGTCTTTGGTTTGAACTTTCTACAAGTTCAAACTAGCACCGGATTTAGGTAGTTTTGAATTCAGATATAATGTAGATCTGGTAATATTCGCGAGGTTTTAATTTTCGCGAATTTCGTGAGGAGAAGAAATTCGTGAATTCCAGAATCTTGCGGAAATTATTATTATAATAGCATTACTAAAGAAAAATGAAAATTTGCGAATTCTCAACTTCGTGAAAAGTCCCCAAATCAGAAATTTGCGAGTATTCGAACACTTGAAAATGACCAGATCTACAGTAGTGTCATATTCCTGAATTTCTGGGACTATCCTTCTGTGATAACTCCTGGTTTGTGGCTCTTCACTATGTTGATTGAAGTCCTATTATCAATTTTAGCAAATTGTGGACGGACAGACGACGGACAACGCGCCATGACAAAAGCTCATCTGACCGAATGAGCTCAAATGAGAGCCTGTGATTTGTTATCTTGCATTGTAATTTACCTGAAAATGACAGATGTAAGTTTTTTCCTACATAAAACAAAGAATTTTCTGAATATAGGAACTTCTGAATAAATCTGAATATAGGACCTTCTGTATCTGTATATTACGTGGCAGTACGCACTATTGCGCTATCGCGCCACGGGAGTAACTTAGCAAGGCCTGTTATCATTCATGATATCATTCATGGCCTTATATATGTGCCAAGTAGGCCAACTCCATGTCGTGGATTTTTTGGGGTCTCGGCAGATGGAAACTGCGCCTACGTCCATTGAGGTTATTTTACGTCCAACTCAAAGTCAGTAAGACAAGCCATCTGATTTACGTGGTTCTCTGAGCCCCACGAGTGTATACAGCACCTGGCAGTCCCAGGCGGTCACCCATTCAATTATGAACCGGGCGCGACGTTGCTTAACTTCAGTGATCGAGCACAAACCGTTGAGCAAACGCCGTATTCCGTTTGAACATAGAACCTTCTGAATATAGGACCTTTTGAACAATTTTTTTCTGAACATAGGACCTTCTGAACATAGGACCTTCTGAATATAGGAACTTCTGAACATAGAACCTTCTGAACATAGGACCTTCTGAATATAGAACCTTCTGAACATAGAACCTTTTGAACAAATATTTTCTGAACATAGAACCTTTTGAACATAGAACCTTCTGAGCATAGGGCAGTCACCTGAATTTTAGTCTAAAAAAGAAAAGTGAAAAAATGTAGACTATGAAAAATATAACTTTTATAACTGGGGAATCAATGATATTTTTATATAAAACAATAGGCCTACAAATTAGGCTAGACAGTCAGTCCGCAGCGTGTGATGAACGCTTCTATTTCAATGGTATTGTAGGATCCTGACTTCTGGCGCACGAGTCACCAAACCCGTGGACTATCACGTTACCCGCTGTGCTTTTAGGAGTTCGTTCCGCAGTTAAGGAGAGACTAGGCAGGTCGGCTGCCGAGATGATATACGGGACAACCCTTAGACTCCCAGGAGAGTTTACTAAACAGTACACCGTCGACGCTAACACTGATTTGGAGAATTATTCAGACAAGCTATGTGTGGCCATGTCGCGTCTCCATCTATGTCCGCCACGTGACACACAACAACACAACATTTTCCAATTCAAGGAAATAGCTACATGTACTCATGTATTCTTGCGCCGAATCGCAATTGCGCCGCTTCTGACCGCCCCTTACGACGGACCATATAAGGTCGTCGCGAGGAGTGGCAGAGTAATGAAAATCCTAGTTAAAGGCAAGGTTGAGACGGTCTCTTTAGATCGCGTTAAACCCGCACATCTTGAGTGCGAGCCTACAACAGGTACGACAATACAGCGTAAAACGCCAAACAAACCAAAGAGATCGACGGCTACCAGGACATCTAGTAGGAATCCACAGGGTCCACCTAGAAATGGTAGTGCGGACACACCGACGTCCAACGGGACGAGCGTTAAAACGAAAAAGTCGATGGGAGTCAGAAGCAGTAAAAAATCGGCCACAGTCCCAAAGCAACTAGATGTTAAAGTCAACTTGTCTAACAGAGACAATACTTATGTAGAGCCGCATTCGCGAGCCCCCGCCGTATCCCGCGCTAACGGGAACGGCGGTGGTTCACGAACGTATTCCCGCATACCTTTACATTTACGGGGTAAAACCCCGGGTGCTGCTGACGCCGTAATCGACTCGACCAAAAACAATCGTGCGAATATCGCTAATCGCGAAAAAATTTTGACCGACTAAACAGTGCGAAAAACTAGAGTCGGACGAATCATCCAGACTCCTGCCCGGTTCGTGCAGATGGCTCACGCCATAGTGGCGCCTAACGCCATCTATGGCGGGCCCAACCGCATACATCGTATTCACAATGTTTTTGAATTGTAAATGAATATGCCAGGCCTGGCAGCATTATGTACAGATATATAAATGTAAAGACATTTTTTTTTTAGCAAGTTAATTGCTAAAATACGAATAGAAATTTATGTTAATTAAATGAATGGGTTGATCGCAGCTTGCAGCATATGAATACATACATAAAGGACAGTTGGTGTTAAGAGGATGGGACAATTCATGTATAATGCTGCGATTTCAACCACCCACGCTGTAACCACACACGCTATATTTTTTAAACTATGCTTAGTTATAGGAGGTTACATATTTTTACAACCCCGCTACTTGCACAAAGCAGTCTCCTACACGTCAGCTGGGTCCTACGTTATCACTCACCCGGGGGTAATATAGGATCCTGACTTAGTTAAGTTTAGGTGGCAGTTATCCCCGGCTTCTCAGACGCGAGAAGCTGTGGACGACCGCCTCGTTTCCATACCTTGGTGCGGGGCGCACACAATTGCAGCCCATGCGGTCTTGGTACTTTTCCCGCACTTCAGACGTTACACTCGGCGACTACGGACGTGCCGTAGGTCGCTCTCTCTGAGTCAAACAGGATGTGCTGTGCGCGGAGGTTGTGCTTTGTTGTTGCCAGATGTCTAACGAATAAACATGACAAGTGGAGAAAGAGTTTTATGATTTATTTAGAACCGTCGACTCAACGGGGAAGGAAGTTTGTGTTGAAATGGTGGAGATTGGGCAGTTTTTCTCGTCCGCCATTGCGACCCTACACTAGAGACTCCAACAGTCACTTACAGGTACTTTCGGCGCGAGGGGCTCTCCATCCCACCATAGTATAAACCGGTTTGCCAAATCGGCAATTTATTCCGAGTTTCGTCGGCAAGACGACGTCATGAAACGGCTTGCAAATGTGCCACGGATTTCAACGCTAACGTTACAAATGATATAATTTCTCTGTCAATCTAATTAGGCCGTCTTAGAAATAATACAACTTGTTCAATGGAACAATGGAGAACAGAAATCTTCGATTATATTTCCAGAATGCCACGTCGCCAAATGCGAAAATATTTGCCATGTGGCGAAAAATTTCTGATGTCTTTAGCCACAGTGGCGAAGACAAAAACTAGATGTTTCCACAATACTTATGAATCTTGAGCCGTTTTCGCGGTAAAAATCGCGGGAAAAACGACTGCATTACCATAGTTTTTTTCTGAAATAAACATGGCTTTATTTGATTTTTCAAATTCTCAATCGATCTTGATAGCATCTTTCAATTTCGCCGATCTATAAATATAGCAATAATAGCCTATATTATAGACTATATTCAACACAAACTATGTTTGTTTACATTCTCAACAAAAAACAAAATGGCGGACGACGACGGCGTAGGCCTATTCCTGAGGCTGTGATCTGTCCACTTGATAATATGATGTTGTTTTATACACACTGATCATGTGATGTTTATAATGTCACTGTATCACAACCTTTATGTTATGAGTTATTTTGTAGCTGCATTAAATAATTTGTGTTTTACATTTTATTACCATCAGGCCATTAGAATGTATTAATCGCTTTACGTCTCACTGACACTGTGTCAGTGACCTATTAGCCACAACAGACGAAATAACTTGTGTTAGAACATTCATGAATAAGCAATTATTCGAATACATTAAAAGCTAACACCACACTGGGACAAAACTCATTTTTGTACAAAACTAAGCGATTAGTCTGGTCGGCCGCTTAGCACATTCCCTTTGCCTGATACTCCATTAGGGAGGAATGCGAAGTCATTAATCAAAGTGATTATTTGTCAAGAACAGGAAACGTTTAACACAGGCTGAGATGGTCAGTGTAACAAACTGACTCCACACTGCTCCTGTAGTCATGACATCCTTGTCTACCTGACTACCACTGTTACTTGATTTCTCCAAGCTGGATTTTTTTGTCAGTTTCGGGGGGGGGGGGGGGTTCTTGTTACATGTTCCCCCAAAATAAGGTAGGTATGAAGGAAATTTTTTTTAATTTCACTTTTAAAAACCCACCAAATTGTCCCCAAATGGCTGTTCATGAATAGAAAAATACACGCTCCTAAAAAAATTGTGAAGGGACGTCTCAAATTAAATAATTTTATATTATTTATTTTTTAATTGTCATGGATTCAAATGGTCTGTAAACCAAAATATTGGCAGACATCCCGAAATGTAGGGCACGGTTGTCCGCTGGATAATTTTTTTTTCAAACATAATTTTGAATGCAGCAGCCTTCCTCAACTGTCATGCATTTTGATTACCGAGTACCATGATTACAGTTGAATAATAAAATAATTCAAACAAGTTACTAATAATTTTCATTTACGTTCGTCAGTTCTTGAGAAGTTTTTCATAAAATTTGTGATTATTCGCTAACTAAATCATAAACTGGTCCAACTTAAGTACTATCTTTTTGTGGTAAGATGCAAAATCAATAGGCCTACTAGACCAGTATCAATTATCACCAATATTTTAAATACTGGGTACACTATTACATTGTGGCTACAATAAAGAAAATGTGGCTAAAACTTTTCAGAGGTTTTAGCCACAGTGGCTAAGACATTTTTCATCCTACCGCCAACACTGAGAATGGGCTAGTTCAACATGACAAAAGTATAATTATTATCGCCTTAATATTCTGTAATGTCGTACTTTTGGTCAGAGGCCGATGTTGTGACAGATTGTTGTTGCTGTTCAGTGACTTCTGTTATAAAAACGGGTAACCGGCGGTCTTAGCAATTTAACTGGGTGGTGCATTATTACATTCACTAAGAGTTGATAACATTCGTGGAAGGTGACAATTTTGGCCAAAAATGTTATCGCCTACCGAAATCTACTCACCTTGTCATGTTGTGTGCTATTTCCCATTCACGTGATTTCGGATCAACTCTAGCCTACACTGTGGCCTGTGGCTGTGCTATTTCAATTGATTTTCTAACACTAATACTAATAGACCCCCTAGGCTAAGGGCCTATTATTTGAGTGTTAGGCCTACACTAACAGATAGTGTCTATTCTATGACTATGTATGTCTACGATCATTCAGGATTTCCGCCAGGAATGTTTTGAGTGTGAGAGGGCTCCAAAAGGGTGGGGAGGAAGGTGATTCCACAGACACACTCACACAGTGACAGCCTGAGACAAAAATCCACAGATTTGCATAGAAATTAATGGCCTAGACCCCCCGATTTTAAATTGACTGAAATTAGAACAAAATAGGGAATAGGTCACTATATATTTTCTAACACTTAGTAAATAACAAGCTTTTGTGCTAAGGGGGGGGGGGGCAGCTTTCGAAATAAGGGTTAAAAATGAGGTTGTCCATCGGACAATCAGGTCATATTTTCAAGTTGTCCGCTGAAATTTCAGATTGTCCGCAAGTAGATCTAATATATAGCTACGACCCAGCCTGTTGCCACAACTTTCTGGAAACATTAGTTAACCAACAAGTGGAAGCTCATCACTGTAATCAAAATTGTCAACCCTGACAGTCACTCGACTTATAAATGCCTTTAAATAATAATGTAATGTGAAAATATCCTTCACAAAAGTTAACTATTGATTGTCCGCCACAAATTTTGGTTGTCTCGGACAACCGGAAAGGCCTTATTTCGAACGCTGGGGGGGGGGGGGCAGCGGCGTTCGCAGCTTTCCGGCATAGAGGGGGGTTTAAGAGGTACAACATTTTGAAAAATACGGGGGTCCGTGGGCTCGCCCCCAGAAATCCACAGAATTTGTTGAAAATCTGAAGCTCAATAGGGGGGGGGGGGGCAGGACCCCTCTGACCCTCCCCCCTGCACGTCCGGGGGGGGGGGGCGTCTGAACCGACTCCTTCCCCCGGCCCCCTGTGGAAACCCTGCAATCTCGCGTACATAGACTTTAAGTCATAGGCTAGGGCCTGGTAGGCTATAGGCCTGCCCTACCAAATTAATATAATATCATTAAATAGGCTTAGAGTCTACTATAGGCCATGGACATTATCAGCTTATAGATAGTCTTTACTATAATTACTAGTTGTTTGAATAAGTCTATATTAGGCATGCATATATGGCTACATGTTATACTGTGCACAGCTACCTACAAAGCCCAAATGCAGTAGGCATATCCAGGGGGGGGGGGGCGCAGCGGGCACGTGCGCCCCCCTATTTCGCCAAATACTTCAAAAATTCCCCTAAGCTGACTAAAATTTACCAAAAAAAATTCAGGGGGCAAACCCCCCAGGTGCCCCCCCTTTCTCCAGATCCTGGATCCGCCACTGATATCTGTTTACTTTACAACTAAAACAATTATACTGTATTTTGGCTTTGCAATATACCGTTATAGGCCTATTCTACATATTCATGATATTGAGCTAAAAACCCTTGTGCCTGGATATCTTTTGATCTTCAATCAATCAACTTCTATGTCGCCTATCCTCAGCGGACAGTTAGCTTCAAAAGCAGGGGTGGGTCAGGATGTCCCTCCTCTGGATCTCTAACTTAGCTGTAGGCATACATAGTAGTGGCATGTAAGCCTTTTTTTTAATTTGTTGCAGTAGGCCCACAGCCCACAATTTGGGGTACATCTGTTAGAATAAAACATAATTCAATGACTAGGCCTACAAGGGCTCAGGTCTAGATACTGAATTTGATCCATATCTATGGTGTTGCAATTAACGGATAGTGAATATTTTAGGCTTCTAGGTCAGGTCTGTATATTTTACCAGGCATTAGAACAGGTGTGGCTTCCCTAGCCAGACCGGTATTTAATGTGATTAAATTTGAAGTGTATATCTATATATCTAGATCTTATATTAGGCCTAATATATACATCTACATAATATAGTTAGAGGTCTATATATCCATACCATATACAAAAAAGAATGGAAAGTACCCCTACATAAATTGAAAAGTTTACCTCCTAAAATGTGTTTTTTTCATGGACCTTTATACATGTGTACATTTGTGCAATCAATGCACCCTAACAGAATAATTAGAACAGCCCCATACTAGTTTATAATAATGGTAAGTTAGCCATTTCACCACCTGATTTTTTTGCAAAAGCATTTACCTAAAATAAATGTCAGACAAATGTGTTAACTTCAAATATATCATGAATAATCTTTAGAATTCAATTTCAATAAGGGAGGAATCATTACTTCATTTCACTATCACAGCTTTTTACACAACTTTTCAAACTCAGTTTATCAGACAGCTGAGATATTAACCAATTAACCATTGCGACCCTACACTAGAGACTCCAACGGTCACTTACAGGTACTTTCGGCGCGAGGGGCTCTCCATCCCACCATAGTATAAACCGGTTTGCCAAATCGGCAATTTATTCCGAGTGTCGTCGGCAAGACGATGTCATGAAACGGCTTGCAAATGTGCCACGGATTTCAACGCTAACGTTACAAATGATATAATTTCTCTGTCAATATAATTAGGCCGTCTTAGAAATAATACAACTTGTTCAATGGAACAATGGAGAACAGAAATCTTCGGTTATATTTCCAGAATGCCACGTCGCCAAATGCGAAAATATTTGCCATGTGGCGAAAAATTTCTGATGTCTTTAGCCACAGTGGCGAAGACAAAAACTAGATGTTTCCACAATACTTATGAATCTTGAGCCGTTTTCGCGGTAAAAATCGCGGGAAAAACGACTGCATTACCATAGTTTTTTTCTGAAATAAACATGGCTTTATTTGATTTTTCAAATTCTCAATCGATCTTGATAGCATCTTTCAATTTCGCCGATCTATAAATATAGCAATAATAGCCTATATTATAGACTATATTCAACACAAACTATGTTTGTTTACATTCTCAACAAAAAACAAAATGGCGGACGACGACGGCGTAGGCCTATTCCTGAGGCTGTGATCTGTCCACTTGATAATATGATGTTGTTTTATACACACTGATCATGTGATGTTTATAATGTCACTGTATCACAACCTTTATGTTAGGAGTTATTTTGTAGCTGCATTAAATAATTTGTGTTTTACATTTTATTACCATCAGGCCATTGGAATGTATTAATCGCTTTACGTCTCACTGACACTGTGTCAGTGACCTATTAGCCACAACAGACGAAATAACTTGTGTTAGAACATTCATGAATAAGCAATTATTCGAATACATTAAAAGCTAACACCACACTGGGACAAAACTCATTTTTGTACAAAACTAAGCGATTAGTCTGGTCGGCCGCTTAGCACATTCCCTTTGCCTGATACTCCATTAGGGAGGAATGCGAAGTCATTAATCAAAGTGATTATTTGTCAAGAACAGGAAACGTTTAACACAGGCTGAGATGGTCAGTGTAACAAACTGACTCCACACTGCTCCTGTAGTCATGACATCCTTGTCTACCTGACTACCACTGTTACTTGATTTCTCCAAGCTGGATTTTTTTGTCAGTTTCGGGGGGGGGGGGGTTCTTGTTACATGTTCCTCCAAAATAAGGTAGGTATGAAGGGAATTTTTTTTAATTTTACTTTTAAATTGTCCCCAAAAGGCTGTTCATGAATAGAAAAATACACGCTCCTAAAAAAATTGTGAAGGGACGTCTCAAATTAAATAATTTTATATTATTTATTTTTTAATTGTCATGGATTCAAATGGTCTGTAAACCAAAATATTGGCAGACATCCCGAAATGTAGGGCACGGTTGTCCGCTGGATAATTTTTTTTTCAAACATAATTTTGAATGCAGCAGCCTTCCTCAACTGTCATGCATTTTGATTACCGAGTACCATGATTACAGTTGAATAATAAAATAATTCAAACAAGTTACTAATAATTTTCATTTACGTTCGTCAGTTCTTGAGAAGTTTTTCATAAAATTTGTGATTATTCGCTAACTAAATCATAAACTGGTCCAACTTAAGTACTATCTTTTTGTGGTAAGATGCAAAATCAATAGGCCTACTAGACCAGTATCAATTATCACCAATATTTTAAATACTGGGTACACTATTACATTGTGGCTACAATAAAGAAAATGTGGCTAAAACTTTTCAGAGGTTTTAGCCACAGTGGCTAAGACATTTTTCATCCTACCGCCAACACTGAGAATGGGCTAGTTCAACATGACAAAAGTATAATTATTATCGCCTTAATATTCTGTAATGTCGTACTTTTGGTCAGAGGCCGATGTTGTGACAGATTGTTGTTGCTGTTCAGTGACTTCTGTTATAAAAACGGGTAACCGGCGGTCTTAGCAATTTAACTGGGTGGTGCATTATTACATTCACTAAGAGTTGATAACATTCGTGGAAGGTGACAATTTTGGCCAAAAATGTTATCGCCTACCGAAATCTACTCACCTTGTCATGTTGTGTGCTATTTCCCATTCACGTGATTTCGGATCAACTCTAGCCTACACTGTGGCCTGTGGCTGTGCTATTTCAATTGATTTTCTAACACTAATACTAATAGACCCCCTAGGCTAAGGGCCTATTATTTGAGTGTTAGGCCTACACTAACAGATAGTGTCTATTCTATGACTATGTATGTCTACGATCATTCAGGATTTCCGCCAGGAATGTTTTGAGTGTGAGAGGGCTCCAAAAGGGTGGGGAGGAAGGTGATTCCACAGACACACTCACACAGTGACAGCCTGAGACAAAAATCCACAGATTTGCATAGAAATTAATGGCCTAGACCCCCCGATTTTAAATTGACTGAAATTAGAACAAAATAGGGAATAGGTCACTATATATTTTCTAACACTTAGTAAATAACAAGCTTTTGTGCTAAGGGGGGGGGGCAGCTTTCGAAATAAGGGTTAAAAATGAGGTTGTCCATCGGACAATCAGGTCATATTTTCAAGTTGTCCGCTGAAATTTCAGATTGTCCGCAAGTAGATCTAATATATAGCTACGACCCAGCCTGTTGCCACAACTTTCTGGAAACATTAGTTAACCAACAAGTGGAAGCTCATCACTGTAATCAAAATTTTCAACCCTGACAGTCACTAGACTTATAAATGCCTTTAAATAATAATGTAATGTGAAAATATCCTTCACAAAAGTTAACTATTGATTGTCCGCCACAAATTTTGGTTGTCTCGGACAACCGGAAAGGCCTCATTTCGAACGCTGGGGGGGGGGGGCAGCGGCGTTCGCAGCTTTCCGGCATAGAGGGGGGTTTAAGAGGTACAACATTTTGAAAAATACGGGGGTCCGTGGGCTCGCCCCCAGAAATCCACAGAATTTGTTGAAAATCTGAAGCTCAATAGGGGGGGGGGGGCAGGACCCCTCTGACCCTCCCCCCTGCACGTCCGGGGGGGGGGGGCGTCTGAACCGACTCCTTCCCCCGGCCCCCTGTGGAAACCCTGCAATCTCGCGTACATAGACTTTAAGTCATAGGCTAGGGCCTGGTAGGCTATAGGCCTGCCCTACCAAATTAATATAATATCATTAAATAGGCTTAGAGTCTACTATAGGCCATGGACATTATCAGCTTATAGATAGTCTTTACTATAATTACTAGTTGTTTGAATAAGTCTATATTAGGCATGCATATATGGCTACATGTTATACTGTGCACAGCTACCTACAAAGCCCAAATGCAGTAGGCATATCCAGGGGGGGGGGGGCGCAGCGGGCACGTGCGCCCCCCTATTTCGCCAAATACTTTAAAAATTCCCCTAAGCTGACTAAAATTTACCAAAAAAAATTCAGGGGGCAAACCCCCAGGTGCCCCCCCTTTCTCCAGATCCTGGATCCGCCACTGATATCTGTTTACTTTACAACTAAAACAATTATACTGTATTTTGGCTTTGCAATATACCGTTATAGGCCTATTCTACATATTCATGATATTGAGCTAAAAACCCTTGTGCCTGGATATCTTTTGATCTTCAATCAATCAACTTCTATGTCGCCTATCCTCAGCGGACAGTTAGCTTCAAAAGCAGGGGTGGGTCAGGATGTCCCTCTTCTGGATCTCTAACTTAGCTGTAGGCATACATAGTAGTGGCATGTAAGCCTTTTTTTTTAATTTGTTGCAGTAGGCCCACAGCCCACAATTTGGGGTACATCTGTTAGAATAAAACATAATTCAATGACTAGGCCTACAAGGGCTCAGGTCTAGATACTGAATTTGATCCATATCTATGGTGTTGCAATTAACGGATGGTGAATATTTTAGGCTTCTAGGTCAGGTCTGTATATTTTACCAGGCATTAGAACAGGTGTGGCTTCCCTAGCCAGACCAGTATTTAATGTGATTATCTATATATCTAGATCTTATATTAGGCCTAATATATACATCTACATAATATATGTGTATATCTATATATCTAGATCTTATATTAGGCCTAATATATACATCTACATAATATAGTTAGAGGTCTATATATCCATACCATCTACAAAAAAGAATGGAAAGTACCCCTACATAAATTTAAAAGTTTACCTCCTAAAATGTTTTTTTTTCATGGACCTTTATACATGTGTACATTTGTGCAATCAATGCACCCTAACAGAATAATTAGAACAGCCCCATACTAGTTTATAATAATGGTAAGTTAGCCATTTCACCACCTGATTTTTTTGCAAAAGCATTTACCTAAAATAAATGTCAGACAAATGTGTTAACTTCAAATATATCATGAATAATCTTTAGAATTCAATTTCAATAAGGGAGGAATCATTACTTCATTTCACTATCACAGCTTTTTACACAACTTTTCAAACTCAGTTTATCAGACAGCTGAGATATTAACCTAGAAGACCATGTCTGAGACACAAAAAGGCTCTAGGCCCACCAAATTCACATTGGGCCACATGCAAAAAAGAAAATCCTGGATACATCCATAATTTTGTTAATACATATGTATTAATATTTTTGATTAACTTATTTACATAATTAAAAAAGTATCCATCACCACAAGTTAAATGTGGAAGTAACTAACTGTCCATTCAGTGTATATTTGTACCGCTGTGTATAAATATGTCTTTTTTTATAACTAATCCCATCTCATTTGATACTGGAAATTGTATATACATGTAACACATTAAATGTTAACCATTTTTTCCAATTGTACGTGTAAAGATTAGATCTTAAGTAATTAACCAAGTTACTGATATTGTGCATATGTACACAGTCGTACATTGTAATATGTGTAATCTCAAATAATTCACCACTTGCATTGACATATTAAATGTCTATTTTCTAAATGTAATCACAATTATTCTTCAAATATTGTGAAGCTCAGAACTGTTAATAATCACAAAAATATTAGTTACAGAAAATGAAATATTGTTGAAAAAATAATATTATTTGGGATGTTTCACCATGTTCACTGCATTGATTTTTTGTTTAAATTTTTTGTTTCTATATTGCAGATGTAAAGTAGGCAGTGAGATGAATCGCAGTGAATATGTTCTGTGCTACATTGTTGTATGAGGTTTCACTGTTTATTAACGGTAAGTCAAATCGATTAACCCTTCCACTACTAATCATCACTTAAATTGATTTTAATATTTTTTATTAGCAAGTTCAAGCAGTTATTGGAAATGAAATCAAATTCACTAAAAATGATTAATTTCTCTCAAAGGGGATGAAAAGTTAAACATGTTAAATGACAGTTTGTAAATGATTGCATGCATTATCAATTGGTAAGCTTGCATCTTCTAGGCAATTAAACGTTGAATAAAAATCAACTCCAGGAATTTCATTGTGGGAGAGGTACAAAATGTTGAATAAAATTTGTTGCAGTCATTTCAAATGAAGGAACTATAGGACTAGTACTTAATGTTGTATTTTATGTAGTTTTGTTTAAAACTAAACATTTAGTCTTAGGTGTATTATTATATTTAATTACTTTGATTATAGGAAAAAATACTTCTATATTCATACAATGAAATATATATGTTTGCAGACATATGAGAGGTTTCTTCATGTATGCAACATGTTCACTGGAAAGAAGTGACCTGCTCTTTGGAAAAATATGTGCAAGATTGCTACAACAGCACATATTTCTCACATTTAAAGTGGTAGCGACAATCCAGTACAATTCCTTTGGTATTTTATAATATATAGCTTCCTGATTAATAATCCGTACCGCAAAATTGCATAGAAAGCACAATAAAGGTATTACGAACAACAAAAGGTCAAATTTGGCCAACATCGTAAGATCCGGCGGTATTGCAAGATTCGACGTGATGACGTCAGTGCGAGGTGGAAGAATTGTAAACAAACCCAGTGGTCAATGATGTTTGTATAGACATGGTGACAGATGGTCATAGCACACAAGTTTGTATGTCCAAATTTACGCGGTTTTATTATCTTTCATGATTTCATCAAACTAAATATTTATTCCAAAGACTATGTAGACATTATGTTATGGATTAAAATGAACTATACATTAATTAAAAAGACATAATATGCAGAGTACAGCCGCTCTGCACTGGGCCGGAGCATGTCGCCATGTGCTCAGCCACTGTCCTGTGACACACGTAGTCCCCTCGCACGCACAGCCGTCACTCTGAGCAGTGGTCTGTCGATCAGTGCAATGTAAATAATTATTTTTAAAAAGGCCACACATTCTTTCAAATATATTTTTTTGACGTGATATGTTGACTGGTAATTTAAATTATTATTTAAAGCTAGACTACAATAGGCCTACCATTTATAGCCCTCTGAAGTTGAGCCTTGAGGCTGGCCTCGACGATCCCCAGCAAGCACGAGACGTTGAGCCATTGTTGTTCAAATGTTGGGCCAACGTCGAAGACGGTGGCTCAACATTAAAACAACATTGGCTCAACGTCTCGTGTTTGCTGGGTCAGCCTCTCAGGCTGCATTTCCGCCGGGGGACCGGTTCCAATCGCTGTCAAATAACAATGAAACTTGCAGGACACGACACTGACAGTCTGTGGGCCGTCACACACTAGACTCAGGGGGGAAGGAGGGGGCGCAGGGGGTTCGCCTACATAATTTTTTTTTGACAAATTTAGGCCAATTTAGGGAACTTTTTAAAGAATTTAGCACAAAAAGGGGTGGGCTCTCCCTCTGGATCCGCGCCTGAGACTAAAGGCAAAGCAAAGCATTATAGGCCTAAACCAGTAAACCTAGGGCTAGGCCTACCTAATAATTTTATGATTACTGTGAGCCTCACTGTCAGCAAGTGACATGTCAATACCAGCCCAGGGCCCATGTTAGGCACATCACATTTTTTTTTAGTTGTCCTAAATAATTATTTTGACCTTTTTTTGGTAACTGCCGACATGCTAAAATAAATATTTGACCACATTCCACTGTTTTCACTGAGCAAGAAAAATACTGTGCTAGATCAAAATCTGAGCTAAATTGATGAAACAATTCGAACCATAAAAAATGGTGTCCGAAGTTTGGTGAAGCAGCTGAAGAAGACTACGGAGATGAATAATATTGAGTTTTAGTTTTTAAATACAGCAGGGCACCCAATTAGTGCCCCGCAATATAGTAATAGTAGCAAATATACCACATATGCACATAACACAGGCGCGGATCCAGAGGGGGGGGGGCGCACGCCCACCCGTTTTTGCGTCAAATTCTTTAAAAAAAACCTAAATTTGCCTAAATATGCCCAAAAACTCGCCCCCGAGCCACCTGCGCCCCCTCCTTTTCAAATCCTGGATCCGCCCCTGTAACAATCAGAAATTTGGGCATAGCCTCCGGTTTCTCTTTTTTTTAAGGCCACGAGGGGTCATCGAAGAAAAAAAATTTTGATGAATTTTCATCCTTATGGCTAAGAAACTTTCATTTTTACCCTTGGTGCGCCCCTTGAGGAAGCATAGGGCCGGCAAACAAAACTTCACCCTGGGCAAACTAGTGCAATTCTTAGAGATTCCCACATTGTTCTGTCCAATCGGCCTTAATGATGGCCTCCAGAACTTCCTCATAGGGCAGTGGACATAGTCTAATTTCATTTTTTTGCAATTTTTGTTATGTATAAGACCAGACATTTTTATGTAATATTTTACAGGCGGATGGATTTGTTCAGGATATTATGTCGGAAATCTGAAGTTTTGTATTCAAGTTTTCACAACTAAAAATGAAATGAATCGGGCTTTAGGCCACCTTTGTGCACATATAGGCTAAACTGGGCCAGGAGAACCTCCTGAGGATGGTGAGATGATTGAGATGACACTGTCCTCCAGACACAGGATTCGAAATTCGAGCCCTGGCGGTCTGAGGCCGAGCACGCTACCTCTCGGTCACGGAGGCTCCCCACAATACTGACTTTCACACGTGGGTGGGGAAGAAACCTTTTTTGTTTCTTTCAAACCGCCGAGTCCGGGAACCGAACCCCGAACTCTGGCGTAAAAGGCAGCGGTGCTAACCACTACCCTAGGGCCCCCGCCCGTTTTCACAACTACAAAAGATATCAGAATTGGATATGAAAATAAGTTGACCGATTCTGTACCACAAGCCTATTTACTGTGGTTTCAATATCGCAACATTTAAAATATAATTTTACATGACATCTTACATTAAAATCAGCATTGGGGGCAATAAAACATGCAAAAATTTGTAGTTATTGAGTGCCACTGGTTCAGACACTTATGCTCTGCTGTCACCATACAGCATGTGCCTTATCTGCATTAGTAGGGTTGTAGTCCAGTGTCAAAGAAAATGAATGAAAAGAAAAGAGAGGGGATTGAAAGGTAAATTTTTTTGAAAAAAGTGCAATGATAGCCGACACTACTATGTTTTCTCATTTTTATCCAATTTGCACAAAGACTCTCAGACAAAATTAGAGCCTAAGTTAAAATTTTGTTTTTTCAGTTTTACAAAATCAAAAGCATAACAATTAAGTACATAAATACCATCAGTAATTTGTAAACAGTTAAGATGGTCAGTATATGTGAGCCAAGATTTATTTTATTTGTCCATTGTATATTTACCATGTGGGG
The DNA here is from genome assembly GCA_964017125.1 of Flabesymbios commensalis. Classification (NCBI taxonomy): domain Eukaryota; kingdom Metazoa; phylum Annelida; class Polychaeta; order Terebellida; family Flabelligeridae; genus Flabesymbios; species Flabesymbios commensalis. The sequence goes on along the minus strand of OZ024910.1, from coordinate 9,782,924 downwards.
GCCTGGGGTATTTGTTATGGACAAATTATTTATTTCAACCCGGCTCGCTAAAAAATTCAAGTTTTACTACATGTTTATAAACTGTTACAATGTAGAACTGAAATATAATATTTATTCCATGCAATCTGCCCCCAAATTTTTTTTTTATTTTATTTCCCCCGCCCCTCCCCCCTCGAGATTGAATGGTGGCCCCCTGATTATTGATGACCTATTATAATCGATCATTTTGGCACACCAATTATGATGATCAATAATAATTATCAATAATCAATTAAATTGCTGATAAATAAATCAGGACTGAATCACAGTTCCTTCAAATATATTTGCTTCACATCCTCAGTATAAACCTGCAATATGTGACAAACAACATTTCTAAATTATGCCAACAATCTATTTTCAAATTTTATTATAATCTTAAAGAACAAAGCATTAACACAAATAACAAAGTTAATTTTCACATTGAATATTGCAAGTAAGACACACTCAAGTATTGTTCATGGAGTTATATTGTAGAATTGATAGGCCCATGGAACAACAGCTATATTCTGATTTTTTTTTTTTTACTGTTACCAAGTTTATGGGCAGTCAATAAGGTAGAAATATATCAAGACTGATCAAAGGCAACTAAAATTACAAAATAACACAAATAAATGATTGATGTTTGTTTCAAGATATATTGAGCCATAAATTAAAGAAAAATAATTAATAATTAGGACAATATATGTTGCTGTCAACCAAATTGACACACATGTCAAATTGACACACAAATGAAATGCTACTAGGATAGTGATATGTAATATGAAATATATGAATTCCTTTCAAATGGTCAGGTTGAAGATTAGTCTTTCCCAATTCATTTATAATTACATGAATAATATATATAAGAATAATTTAGTGAGGAAAGAAAATTAGTAGGTATGTTGATTACATTGGGAAATGTAGGCCCTGTGAAAATATAGGTTAAAACAGGATCAAGATCTCATTAATGTTTTTGAAGTGATGCATCAATTTTCACATGGACTTCTACTTGTGTTCACATATTTGAAAGAAGTCCTTTCAGCATGATCAGTGGAAATACTTGGAGTTGACATTACAAGGAATGCTCAGCAAACAGTATCCTACCATCTCCACAGTCCATATTTAGTGCCTGAAAATTAAAGATAAATTAAAGGTAGGAAACAGAAATAATTATAAAATATCAGTTGTACCTACATAATTTTTAATGTGCATTTCCAAAATAATGTTGTTTGCTGTAACCTATATATTTGTCTCTATTTTTAAACAGAGACATAATGTTTGATACAATTTAATTATGATAAATGACAAGAAAATAGTATACCAGTTCATCTTATGGTATTAAACATTTGATTCACAGTGAGCTGTGAAATGTTACTGCAATTCACACCCCTCAGTGAATGAAAAAAAAAATTATGTTAGAGAAAGGGCAACACCTATTTATCATGTATCATTAATGAAAGAAAAAGATGTTTGGTCAATGTGTCACAAAATACTACATGCAATAGGCCTACTGGCCATTTACTAATCGATTAAATTTGATAAGCAAAATATTCTATATCATATTGTAAGGATTTATTATGACATTTAATATTGTCATAAGTTTGATAATTGAAATAAAATAGTTTAAAAAAATCACAAAGTCTACAGAAGATTACTTGAAAGATTTCAAACTTTTGAAGGCATTCAGGGTAACATTTAGCTGATTGTATGATTGAATAACCAGAAGAACATATGGTGAAAGTAGGTAAACCAATATCTAGAGGCAAAGACGACACAATATGTAGGCCTACAGAAACTTGAGTAACCAGGTAATTAAATAACCAGACTAGAATGCTGTTCAATATAGAATTGACTGACACAAAAGGGGTGAGTGCAGGCATGATGTAGACCATTGGCATTGTGCCACTAAAGGTGTATGTATCATTATTATTTTGGTATTCCTCATGTCACCAACCTTTCTCTGCTGTTGAAACAACATTAGCCTACGGCAGTGTCTAGTCTCTGCTGGTGAACTAGTTTGATTGAATAAACTACTCGTGACTAAGTCTTTTTCGTCCAATCCTGGAAATACTAGGGTAGCCTTTTTTCAATTTTCTCATTTGCTATTCAAATTTTTGTGTGTAATTTTCGTGTAATCTTCTCCCAACATCGCTGAAAATTTTGTGGAATTTTGATATGTATTTGGAAGTTAGACCATTTGGCATACATGTATTAAATTAAATTCTTATTTCTAGGTGATGGAGAAATGACAGCTGTAATCTAATTTATTACATGCCAAATCATAATGGGCTAACTTTGATAATTAATACACAACAAAATCCCACCAAATTTCCAGGGATGTTGGGGGGAGATGAAAAAAAAGATCTAAGAAGAAATCGTTTAAAAAATTTAAATAGCGAATTGAAAAAAGACTACTCCCAGAAACTGGTGTCCAGAACAGACTCGACATGCTCTAGAGTCTAGTAGTACTGTTAATTATACCCTGCAAAGCCAGAAAGCAGTATCTGATTACCTTAAAATCAAGCAGATACTGCTGTTTTGACTTTCCATAGCTGACTTTGCCCCGTTCCACAGACGTGCAGTGCGAGACAGCTATCCTATCCAGACTTGACACAGTAGGCCTACTACTAGATCTATAGTCTAGGCCTACTATAAAAGTAGGACTTTTAGGGATGCATCGGGGGATAGAAGGAATGTGAAAAATAATTGTTGCCACAAAAGTCGGAAAAAAAGTTGTGAAACCAACCAAAACTATAGCCACACCCCTCGGATGGTGCGTCCCTTATATAATAAGGGACGCACCATTTGATATCTGGGGAGGGGGGGGGCCTAGAGATTTTTTCTTAAAAATAGTTTGTCGCCACAAAAGTCAGAAAAAAAAGTTTGTTGAAAATGTGGGCAGAAAAAACCAGTTTGTTGTCGAAATTGATGAAAAATATGTTGACCAGAAAAAACACCAAATGGTAACCTACATAATAGGGAAAGCATACGACAAAAAATATCTTCGACTAAACATTGGCGGAAGTTGATCGCCAAAAAAAAAAGATTGTTTTCTCTCGGAGGTAATAAAAAAGTTTGCAAGCAACAAAAACTCTATCCCCCCCTCCAGATATCTAATGGTGCGTCCCTAAATAGTACCTATTTCAGGCTATAGTATAGATGTCCTACGCCCAATACTGGCAATAGCAACTACATTTCTGGTGTCTGGCTTTTAGCATTTGGCTCTCCTTTTTAGGGGGAATATCCTAGAAATCTGATGACGCCTAGATGAAGCGATTATCACCAAATTCAGCAACCATTATTATCTAACGTTAGTCATTTGGCAACAACCCTGAAAATTTTGCGAAATTCCATCGAGTATTTCAAAAGTTAGACCATTTGACATGTAACGCAATTCTGAGAATAAAACGGAATGAAGTTAATGGGTTATAGAGGAGCGTCATAAATAGACATTTACTACATGTCAAATGGTCTAACTTTTGAACTATATAATATTTTTTTATGAAATTTTCAGGATTAATGCCAAATCATTAAAAAATGGGGTTTACAAAATTTCATGAAAATCGGTTGAGAATTGACTGACTGGATACCGAAAATCTAACTTTCATTTTGGACCATCCTCCACCGTCGGACAGACTGTAGCCTAGGTCTAGGACCACGAGACCTTCAGACTTGGCCCTTACATGATATGAGGTGGGGGAAAACGTCTCTCTAAATAGGCCTAATGGTGCGAACTGACTATGGCACCTGCTCTGAGAGCCCACATTGTTTGATCGCCAAACTGATTGCCGGCGTGGACGGTAGCCTACAATCTACATCATCACATGACGACATGTCATGTGTCAAATGGTCTAACTTTTAAACTATAGGCCTACAATATTTTTTTTACAAATTTTCAGGATAGATACCAAATAACTGGAGAACAGCGGTTGAAAAATTTCACGATAATAGCTTGAAACTTGACTGAGCAATCAGCGAAAAAGTGTGTCCCAATCAGACACTTTCAGAGAGAGATAGTGAGCCTGTCAGTGTCAAAAAATGTCATGAGCACGACCATGAATAAAGTAGTCTTACCGTCAAACTTGGCAGATATTCACTGTAAAATCGATGTCATTTGTTTCATTATTATCTTCGTCATCATCAACCCTATCAGGGAAAATCTTAATTGCCGATAAAGATTTGAAATCTTGAACTTATTGAGTTGATGTCTCAATCAGCTGTCAATAACCCAGTGTAACCTGCTGTGTTGTGGTTACGTCATCAAAACCTGTTAACATCGCACTGACGTTTTTCACACATGATATATCTAACTGTGGAATTTTTACGCATTTTTGAAAACATGTCATTTAATTCAATTGTAACCAGTTCGTAAAAAAAAAAAAAAAAAAAATTATCATCACTATCCTATAATCATTACGGAAATATTAAAATAATAAAAACTGACATTATTTTTGATGTCGCTACCACTTTAACATGTTTGAGCCACATGTTGTATATTTTGAATACCGGTAATATCAGAAATACATAATACAGTATTATGTATTTCTGGTAATATTCATCTGATTAATTGTAGTACATGTAGTATATTACATCACAATTATAAAGAGGATGTACATGTAATGTTATTATCCACATTAAATTAAAACTACAAGTAAAAGCTTAATAGGTTAATGTTCATGAATTATTTTGCTTGGTATGGGCATTTTTTAAAGAGACATCATCAAGATCATATACAAATTTGATATTCAGTCTCCAAGCAATGAATGTAATGATCAATTTAATATTGAATTGTCAAGCAATGATTTCTCAATCTTTTCAGCCTATTAATTAGATTTAGAGGCACCCCAAGTTAATCTCAGGAGTGTCAAATAATGTTTAAACAATTTGGAGGGATACGATTGGGGAATTCTGACCCAAAATGTGATATCTTACACTTTTAAAATTGAAGAAAATGTAAAAGTTAGGAATATTTGAATTGAAATTATTTATGATTATAAATTGAAATTTACAGGGATTCATGAAGTTGTAGCAAAGTAATAATTGAACAATTTTAGAAATTATAAAGCAAATTTTATGAATTAAAGAGTAGAACAATAACATATTTAAATGTATTTCTTCAAATTAATTGACATGGGCTAAATCCATGGGTCTTGAAATGCATGGCATAATCATTCCAATTATCATATTGTATAATATATGTGTGAAAGTAATCATGACAATGGTAAAATCTAAAATGGAATCCTCACTTATTTCATCTTGTCATTTTCTAATTAATGGAAGCGATTGTAAATGACAATGTTGAGTAGTAATTGGATATCATGATTGTATTGATCCGTAAACCTGTTAAATCTATGCCACTTTTAACATCTTTGCTAAGGGGTCACAATTAAAAATTAGCGCTTTAACTGCCGGTCCCGAATATATTCAGTTTCTTCAGTTTTTATTACCATATCAAGTACCACATTTTAAACATGGTAGATATAAAATGTGACTTTAAATAAGCAAGATTGTAAAAAAATTGACCTCCATTTTGTCAAATATGAATAATTTTCACCCGCTTGAAGTTATGGATTGCTGACGCGATCCACAACTTCAAGCGAGTGAAAATTCAAATTAAATAATTTGGCGGTTAAAGGGTTAATACACATCATACATGAAAAAAAACATCATATCAGGTATTAAAGTACCGGTATCTATTGAAAATGTGTGTGTTCAGCTAATGAGAAAAAATTATGTCTAGATTATAAGAAAAGGTAGTTGATTGATTATGATACAAGCTGTATAAGTTAATGGCATAAACAAAGAGAACTGAGAATGAGAAAGAAAATGCATGTAACCAAGTTATGACAATATAAAAAATTACAACTTATTAGTTATATATAAAGGTTTATATTGTGAATTAACCATAATGTCCTATGCATTTATTAAGGCTCCCCCCTACCAGGGGGAGGCTTTTAGTTTTTGTACGGTTTCGTCCGCCGGCGCCGCGCATGGACACCGCCTCTCATCCATGTCACCCTGATATCTACAAAACCGCTTTTTCAATTCATTTGGTGTTCAACATACTGGATACAAGTATTGATACCTAGGCTGCATCAATTTTTCATAAAGTTCGGGAAAATATTCGGGTCATTGCGACCATCTTTAACCTTTTTTCACCAAATTAGAACCTTGTCACCTTGATATCTACCAAACCGCTTTTTTTATACTTTTTGTGTTCAACATACTGGATGCAAATATTAATTCCTAGTCTGCATCAATTTTTCAGAAAGTTTTTGAAAATATTCGGGTCACGGCGGCCATGGTAAATCTTTTTTTCGTCAAATTTGGACCTTGTCACCCTGATAACTTCAAAGCCACTTATCCAATATACTCAAAACTCAACATACTGCATAGAAGTATTAATTTCTAGCCTGCATCAATTTTTCAAAAAGTTCGGAAGAATATCCGGGTCATGACGGCCATCTTTAATCTATTTTCGTCAAATTTGAACCTTGTCACGTACCTACTAACTTCAAAGCTGCTTGTCCGATAAACTCAATATTAAAGGGACCCCTTGGGATGAGACATTTTCAATGTTGTCAATTTTGTAAATTTAACTTATATGAAGCTATATAGCCTAACTAAAAATACAAAAAAATCAAAAAACTATTTAAAACACCGAAAAAAGAGAGAAATAGTAAAATTTCCAGGTCGTATATTGCCATGTAAACAAAACAAGTCAGCAATATACAAAACTTTACACCACATATTCCCACGTCTTGGACGAGGAGATCAAAGCAATCGCCGCTAATTGGTGTCTGATTGGTGTCTTATAGCCAGGACATGAGGTGATACACCTGCAACACTGATTGTCTGCCCAAAGCGGTTTCATAGAAATGTTGATAAAAAATCTTTTTAAAAATCTAAAAATCCTGAAAAAAATAAAATCATGATCTTGGGGATACACTACTTCATTACAGAACTAAAAACGAAAATTGATGTCATCCCAAGGGGCTGCTTTAAAAATACTGCATAGTACTATTAATTCCTAGGCTGTATCAATTTTTCAGAAAGTTTGGGAAAATATTCGGGTCATGGCGGCCATCTTTAATCTTTTTTCGACAAATTAGGACCTTGTCGCCCTGATATCTCCAAAACCGCTTTTTCGATTCGCTTTGTGTTCAACTTACTGGATGCAAGTAATAATTCCTAGGCTGCATCAATTTTTAGGAAAGTTCCGGGAAATATTCTGGTCATGGCGGCCATCTTTTTTCGTCAAATTAGGACCTTGTCACCCTGATAACTTCAAAGCCGCTTATCCGATATACTCAATATTCAAAATACTGCATAGTAGTGATAATTCCTAGCCTGCATCAATTTTTCAGAAAGTTTTGCCAAATATTTGGATCATGGTGGCCATCTTTAATCTTTTTTCTTCAATTTAGGACCTTGTCACCCTGATAATTTTAAAGCCACTCATCCAATATACTCAATAATCAACATAGTGCATAGTAGTAGTATTTCCTAGACTGCAATAATTTTTCAAAAAGTTTGGGAAAATATCCGGGTCATGGCGGCCATCTTTAGTCGTTTTTCGTCAAATTAGAACCTTATCACCCTAGCCTAAAGCTAGCCTCTGCCTCATAATATTACTTGATAATTACATGTACAAATTGATTATCTGCAAAAATGATAATTAATGTATAACTCTTATTTGAAAAGTGGGAGGGGGAGCCTTCTTGGGTGTTTACATGGTAAACACTTACATCTAGTGTATATATGTATATATTGATCAATGGCAGTCGGCCATTTTTAATTGTTTTTATCCCCTACCAGTAGGGAAAGGGGGATTTTAGTTGCGCCAGGATTCCGTAAAGCGTCCGTAACGTTCAGATTTTTTAAAGATGCAACCAAAATTCAAAATGGCCACCAGAGATCAACTTATCATTTTTGTGGTCGAGAAAACTTTTTCAAAATCTTTAAATCACCTTCCTAACAAGGTGGAGATGTGAAAATGCGTTTTTAAAGATGCTAACCGAATTCAAATTTTGCACTCACATTCCCCATGACATGGAAATGTTTTTCTTCATAATTTTTTGTGTGCGCAAAAAATCAACAGAAATTATTCAAATTTTACAATACCAGTAGTATATAGTGAGACATTAGAGGGGATAAGGCGCGTGCGCCCACTTGATTGAGTGCGACTTGAGTGAGTGCGACTTGAATGAGTGAGGGTTAAAATGCGCGCACTTGAATAAGTGTGACTTGAGTGAGTGAGTAAAAATGCGCGCACTTGATTGAGTGTCACTTCCTCAAACTGCGCGTCCTAGTTCAGGCACCCTTTAAACACTAGTTGATCGTTCAAGTCCTAATAGATGTTTTGAAAATATTTTTTAAATAAAACTCGACACTAGTCTGACAAGGGTGACACATAGGCACTTGTGGACCGATAAAATAAACCAAGTTAACAAACTCTGTCCATGCATTGGCTAAGTGTTGTATACGATTGGCCAACTGAACTTTGACAAAAGTACTCATTATATTCACAATTGCAAGCATCAATTACACATAAACTGAAAATGGTTATACAGTACTATTAGTCATCAGTATAAATACATGTTCCTGCATGTCCGACAACATGATGATTAAAATCAGAAAATCGAATAAAACATCCTTCAAAATAATTCATAAAAGTTTACACTAGTATGACAATGGTTAAAAGACCGTCCATACAGTCACTTATGGGTCAAAATGTACTGAACTTTGACATGAGTACCACTCACCATCCAGCGTGGTATATATCAACAGTAATAATGGTTATATATAATATAAGTTTTAGTCATCTATTAATCTACATATTCCAGCATGTCCGCCGACCTCATATAATTTTAAATGTAAACACCAGAAAATATATTAAAACTACATTACTGTCAGGATATGCAATTATTTATGAAGAAATATATACAACATGATACGAAAATGATCCCACACAGATGTTTCAAGCTATGTGGCAGTACTTACTCTATCATTTGACTAACATCAGGTCAAAGGGTCATTGTCATCATAAGTGTTAGTTGACATCTGTTCGAAGTATGCTTTACAATGAGAATTAAAATTTACAAATAATAACACAAATTTATTTAAAAACTCTCAAATGATCTGTAAAATCGTTGTACTCGGACAATATAATTATTGTTTCTCAGATATTTTTAAAACAAAATAAAATAATCAAATATTGAACTGATTATGTATGCTATGGCGGGAACAATGATTGTCTGAATTATTACAATAATGAACATTGATACTTATCACTATAAACTGAAAATGGTTATACAGTACTATTACTCATCATTTAAAATATACGTTCCAACTTATCCGACAACATGATGATTAAAATCAGAAAATCGAATAAAACATCCTTCAGAATAATTATTTTTAAAAAAAAGTTTACACTAGTATGACAATGGTTAAAAGACCGTCCATACAGATACTTAGGGGTCAAAATGCGCTGAACTTTGAGATGTGTATCACTCATCTTTCAAGCTTTTACATATCGACCGAAATAATGGTTATATATAAAGTTTTGGTCATCTATTAAACTACATGTTCCAGCATGTCCACCGACCTCATATAATTTTAAATTTAAACAACAGAAAAATATATTAAAACGACATTACTGCGAGGATATAGGAATTATTTATGAAGAAATGCATACAACAGACACGGTAATGAATAATTGGAAATAAAAGTTGACATTAGTATGACAATGTGAAAAGCTGTCCCATATAAAACGTGTTCCAAATTGCCCATACTATAGCATAACCAAATGAGTAAAATTTCACCCACTTGAAGTTATTGGTGGTGATAGCGAGACACAAAAAGGTGACAATTGAAATAAATAAATTAACTTAACGACATAAGGGCTAAAAGGAAGCTTTATATGAAACATATATCACAATGAAGCATAACCAACAACATTATACCAGCATTAGTTCAACGTTATAAAATGAACATACATAATATCACAATGAAGCATAACCAACAACATTATACCAGCATTAGTTCAACATTATTAAGTGAACATACATAATATCACAATGAAGCATAACCAACAACATTATACCAGCATTAGTTCAACGTGATACAAATCAATAGCCCCATTTGACTAACATCAGGTCAAAGAGTCATGACTGGTCATCTTGTTAAAAGTGTTAGCTGACATCAGCTCGAAGTACGCATTACAATGAGAATGAAAATATTAACTTTTATTAAAAAGTAAGTTATTAAAAACTCTAACATGATCCATAAAATCATTGTAATATGAGTTTGGACAATATAATTTTTCTTTCTCATTTTTAAAGCAAAATAAAATAATCAAGCAATGAACTGAATATGTATTCTATCACGGGAACAATGCTTGTCTGGATGAATACAATAATGAACATTGATACTTACTCTAACTAGATAATAAGAATGAACTTTGAATGACATAAGTGTCAAATCATCATTGAAATGCACGTCTCAATTTGACCCGTGACCCTATATGACCAGGACACAATTCATTTTCAGCTATAAAAGTCTGACCATTCGAAAATATTGCAGCACATGCTGCGCATATGCATCAAGCACCATGCCCAAACATTTTGAATGTCGAGTATGTGGGCGGAAAATAGAAGGACATCAAAATTTTTCTGAACATACATTTCAATGCAAAAAGCGAAATGTTGGTGATCAGTGTAGCACGTCGTCTTCAATTCAACGTGTGAATAGACGACAGCCTAAAGAAACAGAGTCGAAAAAAGAATGTTTGATGTGCAAGAAAACGATATCACGTGCCAGGGACATGGCACGGCATATGAAGTCGTGTAAGGGAATTCAAGCTGTTGCAACAAAAAGCAGTGGTAATAGGTGCGTTAAGTGTGGCAAAACATATTCCCGACCAGACAATTTAAAAAGACACTTGGCGACATGCATGACAAGAAAAAATAATTATAAATGCAACAAATGTGAAACGTCATTCAGCAACGTGTACAACTTGAAGAGACACGCATCGGTAAGTTTGAATAGATATAAATTATACCAGTATAGATAATATACCATTTCACTGATAATAATAATACGTTTAAAACAATTGAAAGCAGATCTAATAGATAGTGATGTAATATAATGTTACATATTAATGAAACAGTAATCTTTAGACATATACATTATTTTATTTATTTATTTTTATTTATTTTTTAATTTTCCAACATGTGTTTTCTTTTACAGATGTGTACAGCACGTCACGCACAAGTACAGAGACAACACGACAATACAGATCAACGCTCCGATACATACACACAGGTAATTTACATTTTATATATATTTATATTAAATCTTCATGACGCAAATCAGATGTATTTGTATTTATGAACGATTGTAAACTATACATTTATGCTTGTAGGAGAACAACACGCGACAGGTGCGATGTCACGTATGTGGTGAAACTTTTGACAGTCTGAAACGACTGAGACAACACAGATTGGACCAGCATATGTCAGGATCTGGTTCACGAACGGACGATCCCACTTGGTTCACTGACGCTTCTGCACAGTTACAATTGGTGTACAACAGACATCGATTTATCATTCAGGCCGATCACGATACCACTGGTGAGTTAGAACATATATTCAACTTCCCAGTGGATAGTGATGAAGATGTACAAGAAACAGTAATCAATCATTTACAGTCACTTTATGACAGACAAGGTGTCTCATTTAGATTAAATTTTGCTATGGGAATGATTTTACAAAACATCGAAACTGATGAAATGAGATACTTCATTCCGTACAATAATGCTAATATATTTTCTGAGCCCGCAATGATCAGAAACCAAAATGATTTGCGTCAAGTTATAGACGCTATTAAGCGAATTGCGCTAGCTGAAATTATGCTGCGTGATCGTCCTAACACCAAGTGGAAATTGATAAGAATTACAAACATTCGTTTTATTGTAACATTAACCAACTTTCCACTTGGCTGTACAAACATTGTTTTACCTGAATTTCTAAAAAAGAGAAGAGGCCTACGTTTTCTTGTATCTAACCCCCAAACTCGCGAGGTTTTCAATGATAACCTATGCTTATTTCGATGCCTTGCTGTGCATAGAAATGTACAAAATATTGAAAGGTCAGTAGAGATATATAGTCATCAGTGGTGCCAATTCAAACAAATAGCAAATGATTTATTTGAAGGTGTTTCTTTGGATGATCTACCTGAATTAGAAAAATTCTTTCAAATTAACATGTATATTTTTCATTTGGACGAAGATATAAAAGCCACCACTCTGTATGCCTCTGCTGATACATATCAAGATACGCTGTATATGAATGCTTGGGATAGACATTTGATGTTAGTCACAAATTTAAGGGTTTTTTGTAAGAAGTTTGTCTGTGACAAGTGCATTTATATGTGTAATAGATTAAAGAATTTGAAGCGTCACGTAAATACGTGTACTGGGTCGATTACCAAATTGCAATTCCCTGGCAAGTATTATAAAGCGACTAAATCTATTTTTACTTCTTTAGAAGAATATAACATTAAAGTTGATGACCCGTTTTATAGTTATTTCGCTGTATATGACTATGAAGCGTTACTAAAGCCTGTCCATAATAAACAGTGGGTTTCTGAACATAAAGCGATAAGTGTATCTGTTTGTTCAAACGTGCCTGGCTTTACAACGCCACAATGTTTTGTTCATGAAAATTTAGCCGAATTGCTAAAATTGAAAATGGATTATTTAGAAAAAATTCAAGGTACAGCTGAAATTTTAACTGCTTTAAAATGGGAGCACGTCAATGAACAAATAGACAACTTAATAGTAGTTCAAGAAAAACAAGAGATTAATCAGGTAAAGGACATAAAACAAGCTCAATCAGATTTTAATGATTATATTAGTGTATTGCCAGTTATTGGTTATAACAGCAGTAAATACGATTTGAACTTAGTCAAACGAAAACTGGCACATCGATTGAATTTGGGGATAAGTGGTTTTATAATAAAAAAACAAAATGCTTATACTTGCATATCAACACAAAAATTTAAATTCATAGATGCCAACAATTTCGTAGCACCGGGAACGAGTTATGACAAATTTCTAAAATCGTATCATTGCTCACAAATGAAAACTTACTTTCCATATGAATGGTTTGACGATGAAGCAAAATTGACTCATACCTCCCTTCCTCCTTATGATGCTTTCTATTCCAAGCTTAAAGGACATAATACTCTAGAAGCTGAATATAACGCATACAAAGGTGATGGACCTATCCCAATGACTGGACATGAAAAATATATTCAATTACATGAAATTTGGAGGGAAAACAACATGACGACATTTAGAGACTGGGTAATTTACTATAATAATTTGGATGTGGAGCCGTTTGTGGAAGCTCTAGAAAAAATGAGAAGATTTTATATGAACAAACAAATTGATGTTTTTAAGCAAACAATATCAGTCCCTGGTATTGCTCGGATTTTATTGTTTAGATCTGCTCGGGAAGCTAATGCTTCATTTTCCATATTTGACAACAAAAATAAGGATTTATACCATACTATTAAAAAGAACATAGTAGGCGGACCAAGTATTATTTTTCATAGACACCAAAAGGCGGGTAAATCTAAAATTAGAAACGAAAAAACTTGCCAAAAAATTGTAGGGTATGACTGTAATGCGTTGTATTTATGGGCTCTAGCTCAACCTATGCCTGTTGGACCTTTCATTCGTCGGCTGAAAGAGAACGAATTTAAGGCGGAAAAATCTGAGTATTACACGATGAGCTATCATTGGTTAAACTACACAGCCAAAACACAAAATTTAAAAATTGATCATTACTTAAACAGTGGTAAAGAAACCAGAATTTTGGGTTTTCCTGTGGATGGCTTTGATTCAACTAGTCAAACCATCTATCAGTATCATGGTTGCTATTATCATGGACATACATGTAGACATGACGCAAATTCCAACAAAATGACTTTACGACGTAACCAAACTAGCCAAACTACAAAATTATTTAGAAAAAATGGTTATAAAGTAATTGAGAAATGGGAATGCGAGTTCAAAATTGAAAGAAAACAAAACTTGAAGATAAGACAATTTATTGACAGTCAGCAACCCTCCTTTTTCCAGAAGACAAAATATAGAAAACAAACAAAAGACTCTATACTTTCAGCTGTGAGTGATGATACACTTTTTGGTTTTGTCGAGTGTGATATTGCTGTACCAGAGCGATGGGAAGGACAATTTAGATCAGCGTTATCCCCTCAAGAATATTTTTCAGAAATGTGCCCTCTGTTTGGTAATGTAGACATTCCATTCGAGAGTATTGGAGATCATATGCAAAACTTTGTGAGAAGAGAACAATTATCAAATTATTTAAAGAAAGGGAAAAATGAATCTTCATTTAATTTCACAGTTCCGAAACCTCGTAGATTACTAGCAGGGGTTATGAAGGCAACCAAAATTTTATTATCCACGTCATTACTAAAGTGGTACTTGGAACATGGTTTGAAAGTGGGTAATATCTATCAGGTTATAGAGTTTAAAAAGGATGCCTGTTTTCAAAAATTCTGTAACGAAGTTTCAGACGCTCGTCGTGAGGGTGACATTAATACTGCCAGTGACGTTATCGCTAATACTATGAAACTAATCGGAAATTCGGGGTATGGTAGTCTTATAATGGATGTAGAAAAACATCAACAGATAAAATATGTTAAAGGCGAACACGAAGCTTATCTGTATGTGAAAAAACCTAATTTCAAAAAAGTAACCGAATTGGAAAATGACATGTTTGAATTTGAATTGCTGAAAAAGGAAATCAAGCTGACATTGCCAATTTATCTAGGTTTTCATATTTTACAACTAGCTAAATTAAGAATGTTAAGTTTCTATTTTGACTGTATTGATCAATTCTGTGATCGCAGTGACTTCCAGCTATGTGAAATGGATACGGATAGTCTGTACATGGCAATAGTGATGTTGAAATAAAATTTATTTAAACAAGTATTATATGAAATGTAACATTTTGTGTACATATATTTTGAATGTGACATTTGTTGTTGATAAGATAAATAAATAAGACACACACACAATAAACTGATATTTTACACAATATTTTGTTGTTGTTATTTATTATGCTATAACATATATACATTTATTTATAACACTTTTATAAAGTCATTCACAACATTTTCAGTGCAATGTACTAGAATGTCAAGCATACTAATATGTCTGCATCTATAAAACAGAAAATAAAGGCAGAATTTGCCACACGCATCAGATTCTGGTCTTTGTAGTCGTTTTGTATTGTAGATAGTTTGTATATTAAAAGACCATCCATAGTATTCAGGAGAGTTTCCTAACGAGTCCATAAAATCTAAGTATTCTTTTTCTACCCATAATGCTATCCAATGCTGTCCAGGCTTGTCTTTATTATCTGTATTAACAATGTATCCACCAGGAAGCAAATCTTTTGGTAGTTCATCTCTTGCAAAAACTCCCCAGCAATCATTCTTCATGTGGAAATCACTTTGCATTTTGTGATGTAGCTGTTTTGTATCCATAATTATACTCGTACGTTTCGACTAGAATCAATCTGTAGTATACTCGGGAATGTAGCCAATAGTATAAGTGTAGCGTTGTGTGGTAAAGCTTTGTCAAAAACACCAGATAGTTTAACGTTTCCTTTACCTTGTGGTGATAAGTAATGAGAATGGTTGTCTGGTGCAATACGGAAGGTAAATAGAGCATATCCACCTTTATATTCCACTCTTGTAATATCAATAGAGCCCTGATCAAAACTCTCAGCGAATAAGGTTTGATAAGCTTCTATGAAATTTTCATCAGAGAAGTTCATTTTTAAGGGCTTACCGGGTACAGACTCATCATCAACACACAAAGACAGGTAATTGATGTCGTAATGATGAAAAAGATAGGGGTTTTTATCATAGGCTCCATTATATGCGTTTGAATCCACAATAGCACAAACTACTTGCGAGGGAACACTACCTTGGAAAATATCTTCAAAATTAAACTCAAAATGTCCGGCATTCAATTGATATGCCTTCATTTCAGTTCGATTAAATGGATAGGTTGCCGGTTTCAACTTAAGAGCAGCATCATGCGCCAGAATGACAGAAGGAAGTGGAGTGACTTTACATATTTTTATATAAGCTTCTACTAATTGTATTTTCCACCCATCAGATGGCGCCATAATACAAAACGCATCTCTCGCTTGAGTTAAAGTTACTTTCATTTCCACTCCATTTATTAAAAGTCGTTCTTGTTGGAAAAAATCTGACATAAGAGGTCCCTCGAGATCCACTGTACTGCCTCCTACAAATAAGCCAAACCTGTGAATATGGCCGTTATTCCCATTAGGCGGTACTTCTAAACTATTGAATAAACTTGCTGTGTCTCTGTAGTAGACTTGTGACTGAGAAAAACTGTGTCTCGCAGGAGGTTGTCTAAGTGTTTCTATGTAGGCCTTATAACCATATAACTGTCCACCTCCTAATACTTGTTGTTGAATTTGAACATCCGCCTGCGTAAATAAACTGTGAAGTACTAAATTGACCGGAGCTATTATATCAGAGTTGTTTGGTTTTGTACCATCCTCTTTCATTATATATGCTTTAACACACAATTGTGATCTTTTCAAATCTATATACTGACTAGACGTGGCAGGTATAGTAAAATTCAAACAACTCCCATTGTTAAGATGTGATGAAGTATGATAGTCAACATATTGAATTTTCTGATAACCAACATTTATAGGTATTGGTTCAAACAGAGATAATGCAGCAGGAAACACTTCTTCTTTGTAGTAGTCCATGATATCACTCTGCTTGTTAAACATCGACGTAATTCACAGAGAAAAATTGTCTTTATGCGAACTTATTTTACGTCTTTTGCTTTTACTCTTACGAGTTTTCACTATTTTTCGTTTCTTATATGGAGTGCCTGGTGGTTTGAGTTGTGAGCGTGCTTGCTCCACTATCATCGCAGTCGGAGTGACTAGTTGTACTCGCGGATCCTTTGATATATGCTTTAACTTTGTATATTCACCTCGGCCAATTTGTAATTTACCTTCTGCCATATCCACAAAATGACTGCGTACTGCAGCGACATCTGGGTATGAAGGATGTAGCTTCATTGCTGCTTAAAATGAAGAGTTCCGTGTAGTGTTTGATGCTTTAATGATGATATTTGATTGTGCGTGTCTATTAAGTATAGTTTAATAGACTCACATTCAATTCTTCTGATTGGTGTATATATAACGTGAGATGATGGAGGATTTTTACTGATGCGAGCAATGACTGGATGTTTCTGTGTGTTTATAAAATTATTTTTTAAAATATCACTGCATAAATAAAGTGGTCCTTTTACATTTCTACTCAACTGAAAATCCACTAAACCACAAAACCAAGTTGTTTCATTGAAACGAAATCTTTCAGCTAACACAATTGTAAAATCTTCGGCATTAGTCACAGGGAAATATACGTAAAATGAATTGTCCATTGTATGTCTATATCTCTTGCATGTCTGATGATTTTACCCAACTATTGAATTTCTTTGGATAACCTCGCCATTTAACAAGATATTCTTTTTCGTGACCTCTCCTCTTTCTGGACTTTAATACCTTTTCTATTTTAAAAACTCCAGATAAATCGGGAGTAACATGCTGCAGCTCGGGTTCATAAAATGTTCCAAGAACTGGTTCATCCTGCAGATCTTTTAGTATATATACATTCAAACCCACTCTTTTACGTCTACTACTAATTCTAAATAATTCATCTGTATACCGTTCGTCATATTCTCTTTGAAATACTCGTCGAATATGTGAAATTCGTACAAGATCTCCCAACTTTAATAAAAATTCTTTATCCGACTTATATGTTTTGGTTGCAAAATTTATTTTCCATATCAGTTCCTGATTTTCATTTGTAACAGACTGGGGAGGTTGCTTTATGCTACGATGATACGTGTTGTTGTAGCTATGAGTAATATCATTTAGGACATTTATCCATCTATGTGATTGTTTATGAGAAAAATATCTAGACAGTTTCATTTTTAGGGTTCGATTCAATCTTTCAACATAATTTGCCTTGACTTCGTTATGCGTTACGAAATGATGAATATGTTCTTGTTTGAATAAAGTCTGCACAACCTTATTCTTAAATTCGCTACCTTTATCAGTTCGTATCGTAGAAGGTTTACGATCTTGAAAAATCTCATTCAAAGCGACCTTAACATCCTTCCCAGTCTTTGTTTTCAGGGCTCTTGTCCATGCATACCGAGAAAATATGTCTATCGCGACTAAAATGTATTGGTAACCGTCATTACTTTGACGATATTTTATCATATCTATCAAGTCAAGGTCCCATTGACTATCTATTCCAGAGACTATGACTTTATTTCGTTTAAACTTATAATGTACTGGTTTGTGTAAAGTGTAGGCGTCTTGTCCTTTGAGCCATTGCTTCACATTTATTCGAGAATAATTGTCGATACTTCTATGAAATTTGTCCACCCCTGAATAGCTACCAGGGTGAAGTGGATTGAAATATGTCATTTCCAACGAAGCCATTTCAATTCCGATGTGTTTTCATTCGTTTTTGTCTGGGGATTTTGATGTGAGAGAATTATAGTTTCTTCTACAGATTTGTCTGTCTTCTCCTTCTTTGCGTTAGGAGATATCATTACACTATCTACGGGTGTGTCATTTTGTCGTTCTTGCCATTTTTCATATGGTACAATAATCCACTTTTCTGTCATGGTATAATATGTTTGGTTTCTTTAAATATTTTCATAAAAACGTTAATTTTCCCTCTCAAAATTCTTCGTCTCTGTTTTTCAGTTTTTGATCGATTTGATAATTGTCGTATAACAGTTCTGTGTCGTTTAATAATTTTTATTAAGGCGGTATCAATTTTCCCGTGTAATATATTGTAGCAGAACTCGCCTATCGCTTCCAACTGCTCATTAGTGATATGATACAAAACTTCTTTCATTTGCTGATAAGTAATACATAACAGGAATTTTAAAAACGAGAGTCCTGCCATGTCAACAGTTCCATGTCACTTGTTGAAATGTGTTTTTCTTGACTAATGCTCTCCTTTTATCGTATAAAAACAGGTCATTTCATCCGGAAATATATGAGTTCTCAACTGATACATTTTATTTGTTGATGGGTGTACATCGCATACTAAGTACCCGTACGGCTCATTTGTCGCATCTTGGTATGCATTCATAAAATATCCTCTTTGGAGGAAAAATATTTTGAGCTAGAAACAACACAGATATATTTTTATGATGACAATGTATTGTAAACAAGCTTAAAATATCCTTAGAACTACACGCTTCTTGCATCAAGTCATCTATTATTAACATCACGTGACCATCTGACCACTCTTCTAATTCATCTAATGTGGGGAGCCCTTTATGAAATTTTACGTCTCCCATTTTATCAAACATTGTTTGCCAGGCTCCATAGCAATATATAATAGTACTGGGAACATGTTTAAACATGTTCGCTCGAGAATTAATCAATCTTTCCACCCAATACGTTTTTCCACTCTGAGTCGGACCAGCTAAAAGCATGGTAGTGGGAGACTCAAACGGTATCGACATGATCAATGCTATAGATATACTGAAACCAAATCATAACTTGTAACTCGTATTTATAATCTCATATTTTTATTCATTATGATAATTCCAAAGGAAGGTTTTAACAATTGATACATATAAATAATGATATAAACTTATACATAGATATATAGATATAGGGATCCAACAAACGTCTGTATTGTATCTAATTCATAGAATATCTATTACAAGAATGTGGGTTACATGTGCTGCATCGCAGGGCACCCCATTGATTCTGATGGTCGCTGTCCAGATAACAAGGATTTTCCTGACACTCTGCTGGTATGCTACTGGTGATGGTATCTACCGACTCTATGATAGTACGCCAATCTTGCCTATGGAGACAAATTCCCTTTCGACCAGGTTTCAAGTCTGACATTTCCACTTCATTTTCAGGAGGAAAATCTGCTGGTGCGTACCACTCTCGTATGCTCACCCACGGCCCCTTTGTTGATATTGTAATGTATACACCTTCACCAATGTGATGAAGATCCTCTCGTTCTCTCGTCACACTCGTCATATCTTCTTCCACTCTAGTGATGTGTTGTAGTAATCGGCACCAATTCTGAGGTGTTAGTCGAATACCCTTACTGGTAAAAATCAACGAGCCATTGCTAACATCTCGCTCGCATTTTCGTATATCAATACCAGTCTTTTTGTTAAATTTCAACACTCTTACGTGTACATCGCGCTCTGTAGTCAATGTGAAGTAAACTTCATTTTTTCGATATGCAGCAGCCATTGTAGTGAGAGACTTACTACACATCAGAGTACACTGAATATTTACTAATGCTTCTGCTTTATATAGGAAAATGACACGTATCTGATTACATATGCACACTACTGCACACAGTTTGAATTAGTGTCGTGTCAGGACATCTAATCACTACATATGGTGACAATGATGGTATCAATGTTGATGACGAGTGGTACTTATGCCAAAGTTCATTTTGTATTCCTTCAGAGAATCATTGTACTCGTCATAGAGGTCATGTTCAGTTCATTGTTTGATTGTTTATTTTGTTGCAGAGTTAATATAGTCAGAAACTATAATTAAATTGTCCATGTTTATATTACAACGATTTTATAGATCAATTGAAGCTTTGATATTACTGCTTGAATCATTCACTTGTCTGTGTGTCCATATTATCAGAATCTATTTTTATCTTTTTCTTTATTTGAGGATGAGGCAGTAAATATCCAAGAGAGCTTCCGAGTAAACTTGACCATATGCAACAGGAATCCTGTTGTAAAATCAAGTTGACTAGACTTATCAGTATAACCAGACATAAAACTATTACTTGTACAAAAAATAAAATTTCAGGGTAATGTCGACAGCGTTTCATGTTGAAAACTGATGTGTGACTAAGTGGTACATTGATATTTCAATGTAACATGAATCTGTTTTATGGTCATGTAGGGTCACTGTTCATATTGAGAGGTATATTCTTAGTGATGATGTGACACTTTTAGTGATGATGTGTCATTCAAAGTCCATTCCTATTCTAAAATTATGTCTAGGTCATATGATATATCACCTTAAGACTGTGTATTTATCGGTGTTCTGATGATTAATATTCTTGCCATACAGAATGACAATTCAAGTTTTTGAATCCACCTCATCATATTGTTCAGTTTTTTCAACTGAAGGATAACTTGTGATAGGTGCTAAGAAAGTATTACAATGCTTGGATGCATACTCCAGTCTGTATGCTTCCAAAGCTGCAATTCGATTATTACTTATGGTGTCCATTTGTTTATTTTGATATTGATTTAATTGACGTTGACATAAACTTAATTCTACAATCTTTTCATTTAATAATTTAGTTGTTGCAATACAATGTTTGCATTCCTCCATGATGTTGTTGTGTCAGCTACTTTATACATAATGATCACTTCTGTATGCTATTTACACATATCAAGCTATGTTTTATTCTATTTTGACTTTTTCATCTTCGTGTTGTCGTCAGACTTGTTACAACTTGTATTTAAAATGCTGACTAATATGACTTTATAACCATTATTACTGTTGATATATACCACGCTGGATGGTGAGTGGTACTCATGTCAAAGTTCAGTACATTTTGACCCATAAGTGACTGTATGGACGGTCTTTTAACCATTGTCATACTAGTGTAAACTTTTATGAATTATTTTGAAGGATGTTTTATTCGATTTTCTGATTTTAATCATCATGTTGTCGGACATGCAGGAACATGTATTTATACTGATGACTAATAGTACTGTATAACCATTTTCAGTTTATGTGTAATTGATGCTTGCAATTGTGAATATAATGAGTACTTTTGTCAAAGTTCAGTTGGCCAATCGTATACAACACTTAGCCAATGCATGGACAGAGTTTGTTAACTTGGTTTATTTTATCGGTCCACAAGTGCCTATGTTTAACCCTTGTCAGACTAGTGTCGAGTTTTATTTAAAAATTATTTTCAAAACATCTATTAGGACTTGAACGATCAACTAGTGTTTAAAGGGTGCCTGAACTAGGACGCGCAGTTTGAGGAAGTGACACTCAATCAAGTGCGCGCATTTTTACTCACTCACTCAAGTCACACTTATTCAAGTGCGCGCATTTTAACCCTCACTCATTCAAGTCGCACTCACTCAAGTCGCACTCAATCAAGTGGGCGCACGCGCCTTATCCCCTCTAATGTCTCACTATATACTACTAATACCTTTGCCCATGATCAGATGATATAGAGATGTCCAGGTGATATTTTCAAGGTTTTACTGAAATTCAAAATGGCTGCCACAGATCATTTTCATTTTTGTAGGCGCAAAAACTCAAATACTTAGTCAGAAATTATTCAAATTTTACAATCACATTTCCCACCATATGGAGATGTGTTGGTGATTTTAATTAAATTTGAAATGGCCGCCACAAGTCGACTTTTTAAATTATTAGCAGGCGCCAAAATCCAGAACCTAATTTATGCCTCTTGTTTCTCATTATCACGGACAACTGGCATGATAGCTGGGTGTGCGGTAAAAATGCCATTGGTAAAAATGCCATAGGTAAGATTGCCATAGGTAAAAATGCCATTGGTAAAAATGCCAGATGGTAAAAATGCCATTGGTAAAAATGCCAGATGGTAATAATGACATTGGTAAAAATGCCAGATGGTAAAAATGACATTGGTAAATATGCCAGATGGTAAAAATGTCATTGGTAAATATGCCAGATGGTAAAAATGCCATCGGGAAAAAATGCCATCGGGAAAAAATGCCAGTGGTAAAAATGTCATATGGTAAAAATGCCATTGGTGAATATGCCAGATGGTAAAAATGCCATTGGTAAAAATACCACAATTTAACAGCCTTTCTTTGCTATTTTTGTGTAATTTTCTCATTCGAAATTTCGGAACACGAAGCTCCCGGAACTTCAAACTTTAGAGCTTGACGTTCCTGGAACGTCAAGAAATTCGGAATGTGGGAGCACCGGAACGTGTTATATTTCGGCAGCCAAGGGGGGGGGGGGGTAACCTTGTTTTGGCTGCTAGACCTGTACTTTTTTTCTCGACTGGTTATGCATCTCTTGCATCCTAGTGATGATTTCTCGGCGGATGTGGGTTTCTAACCCTTGGGGGATTTAAAAAAAACGCAAGATGTATACAATTGTCAGGATCATATAGTATGACCTAGTTGTTGATCTGTTGTATTGATGATGCAGGTGAATATTAAATATACACAGCTGTTACTTTATGACATGTTTACAATATTTAAAGAAGTAAAAGCCAAGGTAGGCCTATATGAATTGCTATTTAATCACGAATATTTATAGTGATATATACGGTCATTGCATATACGGCAATTTGTTGTTTTATGTTCCTAGGAATCTTCACTTTACATCATTATTGTTAGGCCTATAGTGCGATAGACATAAGAAAATAGCAAAATTCACATATTATTATTCTTATTTATTATATAACATGACATAATATTTTGGCCAGAGAAATGTTTGAATCACTGAAGAATAAGTGAGTTTCAACTTTGAAATTCAAAATTGATGTGCGGAATCAATATAAGATAATTTGGCGATTTGGACGACTCGCGGTCATTATATTTACCAATATATTATGTGTAGGCCTACACCCTACTGAAACGTAAAAATAAGTTGTTTCGCTGATTTGTCATTGAAATAACCATAAATTCACCTTGTAAGGCCACTGTCGTGAAGTGCACATTCAGTGTAGGCATATGTGAAGAATTAGACTTAGGCCTACACGCACGTAAATTTTGTTCATATAGAAATCATAGCTAATGTCCTACAGTATATTACATCTGCGTAATTCAACTGTACCTATTTGCTTGGGTGAGTTAACGCCTGTTCTGCTTATATTACACATAAGCTGATGCACTGCCAGGTTGCTATCATTACTGTAGTACTGAAATATTATATAAATAAGTGTTAAGATAACATTTCAATCATGATAATTATGCCAAAGAAAAGTATCACAAGTGTGTTTTTGTATTCCTATATATCAAAGACATAGGCTATGGTTTGGTGAAAAAATATCGTCTCTATCTCTATTATTGACAAGAGTATGTTAACTTTTGGTGATTTCATGGCGGTCATTTTACATTTTGCATGGTAATGATGGCCATAAAGTTTTCATGTATTTTATTGTATTCCTTGATACCGAAAACATGTGGTTTGGTGAAAAAATCAAGTCTCTATCTCAAATATTGAGGAAGATGTGATAATTTTAGTGATTTCATGGCAGCCCTTTTGTATTTTGCGTTTTTAAAAAATCTCTCAAGGGTTAGAAACCCAAATCCGCCGAGATATCATCACTAGGATGCTAGAGATGCATAATCAGTCCAGAAAAAAAGTGTAGCAGCCAAAACAAGGTTACCCTAAAAATCCACATTTGCCTGCCAGACTATCAGGCCTATAGGGTATCGGTTTTCCAAGAAAATATATCATACATGTGTAGGCTTATAGCCTAGACTATGTGAGTAGATCCGATCATCACTGAGTGGAGCATTGTAGAAATTCAGGTTAGGTTGGATATAGGAACCTCATTGTTCAGTTCAGAAGAAAATTTCACATCTAATTTCCCAGTTTTTCTAGGCCTACCCTTTTTTTTGGTCATAAATTTCGTTAAAATATCCCAGACTAACTAAAAACTCAAAAAAAACTATTTATACTGCCCCCCCCCCCCCTACCTAAATAAATTCCTCTGGACCTGTCAAATTATAAGTTCTGCAGATAGACTAAAGGTACTTTTTTGGTCATAATGAAATTTATAGCCTAGTCCTAACACAGGGAAAAGTCTATAGGCCTGAAGTTGGCAGACCACATGTTGTACAGAGTTGAGAGAGTGTGGTCGTGTGCAACTTCCTCTGTATGCACCAATCATGCCAATACTTATCTCCATCTAATTTGAAGTGTAGACTATCTTACTGCCTAACACTGTATCTTATCTTCATTGACATCTAATCCACGTAGCCTAATGGAACTGATACTAGGCAATAAAGGCGGGCAAAAACTGTGTAAAGATGGCTTTATGTACACCCAGAAGTCCGCATCCACAATATCAGTGTATTGGACATGTACAAAACGTACAAGTGGATGCCGCGGCTCATTGAAAACAACTTTAGAAATGACTCAACCCGTTGTTTCACATGGACATAATCACTTGCCTGATGAAGTCAATGTTTCAGTAGTGAAAGCTCGTGCCGAAATGGTTCGATTGGCTAAGGAGAATAGGGACAGACCATCACTTGTCTATGCGAATGCAGTATCCAATCTGCATGAAGAAACCATGGCTAACTTACCTTGCGTTGACATTTGCAAAAGAACAATACGTAATCAAAGAGATCCTGAAATCCCACCAGTACCACATCAACTTAATGAACTGCGCATTGAAGGGGAATGGGCAGAAACGCTCACCAATACTCGCTATTTGCTGTTTGATAGTGGTCAATAAGTGCCATCTAGAATTCTTCTCTTCGCAACAGACAACCAGCTTCGAAAGTTGGCAGAATCTGATACGTGGATGATGGATGGCAATTTTTCTATGGCGCCCCACCATTTCACGCAGCTCTATGCCATCAGAGTCCCCCTAGGAGAAACAAGTATCCCTGTAGCATTTGCCTTCCTAACTGATAAAACTCAATCAACATACGAGGAACTTTTCACTGTATTAGTAAACCAGTGCAGCAACAGAAATCTTCGCTGTGATCCCAATACTGCAATTATGGATTTTGAAAGTGCATCTATAAATGCAGTTTAGGTTGTTTTTGGTAATGGTATTCACATTCAAGGGTGTTTCCACCACCTCACCCAGTCGACCTGGCGAAAGGTACAGGAATTAGGTCTTACTGAGCTTTATACCAATGATGTTAACTTCAAGAATGCTTGATGGGCTTGCATTTTTACCTACAGGGGATGTTGTAGCCGGGTTGCAATTATTGCGTCGTATTGCACCACCAGAAGCCACTGATCTGATAAACTACTTTGACTCCACTTATGTAAATGGTCGATACAGGCAGCTGATGAGAAATGGGCACAATGTCATCCGAAATATACCCGCAAGATTTCCTGTTGAAGACTGGAACGTTAATCGAGCAACAATTAATGCTGATCCGAGAACTAACAATGAGTGTGAAGGTTGGAACAACAAATTCTTTCATCTAGTCGGGTATACTCATCCATCATTCTGGAAAGCAATCATATTCTTGAAACTTGAAGAGAGGACAACTGCATCCTCCATTGCTCAACATGAGTACGGGAATCTTCAACCACGGAAGAAAAGACGAGTATTCATTGAACTTCAAACCCGCCTGCAGAATCTATGTAATGATTACGGAAATCAGCGCCGTAATCTTAAAGAATTTCTTTGAGCAATTGGTCATACAATTCGCTTTGAGAACTGAATCCAAGTGTCAATTTATTTTCTCAAATAAGCCACTACACCGAGCGGTTACATTATGTATCCGATCATAGACCAGGATGATCTGGTGGACCTACAATAGGGGCCTATTATTCCATTACTTGATTACATTTGTAGGTTGGGGAAAATAGTCCCAACCATTATTGAGTTGTGTATGTTGTAGGCCCACATTTTTTGTAGAATAGTGATATATGTGTGAAAAGACTTTTTTTCAAATTAAACATCAGGTATTGATGTATGATTTTGGAAACATCAGGTGTTGATGTTCTGCTTCCATAATATGTTTTATTTTTCTTAGATTGCACTGACTTGTATAAACCTTGATTTCAATACATATATATCTTTACACCGGTCTTGTTTTTTTTCCTTAGCAATTAGGATTTTGCATTTGTGTGTCTATTTAATTTATCAACAGGCTAGGTTGATATTCCGAAGTTCCATTGGTCCGCTGGTCCGACAGTCATGTGAGGTACTGGGATGATTGCTAGTAGTAGTACTTTTTGCCCCCATCCGGGGAGGATCATTAGGGATCTGTTCCGTCAGTTGCATGCTGTATGGCATGGTATGGAAGCACTAGTCTACAGCAATCATCCAAGTGAAGCTGCAGCCTCCTCGTATCTGGCCATAATCTTCGGGCGGATTGCCAGTGGCGTACCCTGGTTTCTCTGCTCAACTGCGGTGCTAATGCAGCTCTCACATCAGTACTGGCGCTGGTGTAGGCTGTGGTAGCCTTAACTAACCGGCAATAGTGTGTTTGACATTAGGTCTCTCACGTGGGATGAATGGAGTTACCCAGAGTGAGTTATCCTTCCTATTGTTACTCTGGGGACTATCCGACCCGAGGATAGCGGAGCTGCGCGAAATGAGTTTCAGCATTAAATTGTACAGCGAAACCCGAGTCTCCGGTCATCTGGGCATGTCTGGAGGTAGATCCCCTAGACATGCCCAGAACCCCTTATCGGGTGAGCGAAAGAATACGCTCTCAATAACCCACCATGCCCTATCACCCTCACATCATCATCTGTACACATCATCATTATTTCATCTCATCAATTGACTACAACGTTTTTATCGTATTACAATGTCACTTGAAAGACCTTTTGTGCCGAAAAGTGACGTAAAGCAATGATTTACTACTACTACCGACAGTCATGTGCGTTGAATGCAATGGAATGATTATAGACTATAGCAAGAATTTGGTTAATAAATTCTTGACTATAGTCAATTGACATAAAAATGATACACAGATTATAATTACCCCACAGCTGGAAACCTGTCCAGCTATAATTGTTTTGGGAGTAACAGGAAAATGTTAAATTCGATGGGCAGAGCATGTGTCTATTTTCGCCGAGCGTCTGTCCGCCACTCTTGGCGAGATAACCTGTTTCTTGCATATTTACCCTGCGGCCTCTTCGAACACATATTTGAAAAAAATTGTCAAAGATCAAATTCAGATTGGCCGTCTTTCAAACATTTATGTTCTTTCCTACTATCCCAATCGAATTGCAAATCGATTCAAAATTACTGTTGCTTGGACATGTTAGTATTTTATTTGTGTGTGGGGGACTAAACTCGTCAGTTTTTATTACCATACTTGGCCCATGCGTTTACCCTGACAACCCCAGATAAGTTTGAAAATGATGTGACAGGGGCGTCTCTTGTCTACAGCGATTCGGCGGCGACACACACTTCTCCCGTCGGAATAACAAGCAACAGCAGATTCTTCAGGATGATTCAATTCAATTTATTCATATAATTTCTTCTTTAATTTCGTACCTCTCGCTGTGATTTTTTAAAACACTTTAGGTTCTGGCTGTTAGACTCTTCTCTATCTCCTGGTTCATATGCCAGCTCAGAGTACTTCAAGACTAACAGCTTTCCCCCGTGATGTCTGAGTTGAAACTCAACTCTAAAATAGAATTTTTATTCTGCCAGGAAACTTACTTAAACTTCTCCCGGTCTAGTTTTCATATCAATCTAGAATCCCCCCTTCCCTGCGGACAGTGCCCCCTGGTGGTCATTATTGACCAACCAGCTTCTAAGACTTCAAGTGGAGGGGTAAGGTGAGCCCTCCTCCCCTCGTCCCAGTGGGCATTGCGGCCGTGGCCACTCAACCATGCATCATTGCACGCGCCACGCGAAACTCAGCCAATTTAGAGTCACCTTAATAATATGAGCAATTTGTTAATTCACACCTTAAGGTTAATGGTAAGTTGTCCTGTCACGGATCAATCAGGTAAGCTGGTAAATGCGAGCCTTATGCGTTTGTTTGGTCAGCTGTGGCTCAATTGCTCTGTTGCCTAATTTGGCGGCCAGAACAGGTCTTTGTTAGCCGTGAGGCTCTTTTAAAGTGCCTAATCCCTTTAAACCCCAGGCGTTATTTAATTGATTTGATTGCTTTTGACCCAAACAGCAACCAGCGCTTGTTATGACTATGTGAAAAGCGCGCTGGCTTTATTGTCCTACTTTTAGAATTTAGCGGATCAGAGGTGACATTTACTGGATTGTAATTAACCCTTTGGGTTCCCGAATGCTAGATATAGTTAAAACATGATTTTCTTTAAATATCAGGGGAACTGCGCTACACTGTTACATTCCTCCACTTGAAACAATGATGTTTTATACATCGTCGTTTCATCTCATTGTACTTATATCAGGCTTGGGGCCAAAGTACTCAGTACTT
Source organism: Flabesymbios commensalis (assembly GCA_964017125.1). Classification (NCBI taxonomy): domain Eukaryota; kingdom Metazoa; phylum Annelida; class Polychaeta; order Terebellida; family Flabelligeridae; genus Flabesymbios; species Flabesymbios commensalis. The sequence continues at coordinate 9,753,637 of OZ024910.1, read as the reverse complement.
CGGTACTTTGGTACTCGAGTACCGATTTTGCAGTACTCGTCGGTACTCAGTACTCGTACTTTTAAAAAGTACTTGTACTCGTACTTGTACTCAAGTACTTTTAAAAATAAAAGTACTTACGAGTACTTTACGAGTACTAATCATCTCAAATTGATGCTAAATAGCTCACAGAAAAATCAAAAATCATTATAGCGGGATATGGAATATTCAGTTAATAATTCTTTTACCATCCGTTTAGCTATTATATTGAAAAATGGTTTAATATATATTGATATTATTTCAAAACTAGTCCTAATTACCTACATTAACTTTTAACAAAAGTGCGCCTTTTTTACAATATCATGCTGCTAATTGTTTGTTCTGCCTTGTATGCACTAGTATCCTCGTGTAGTTCACAAGATAATTAAATAACTATTCTTAATAAAAAAGACTAGAGACGTTTCTTTGGAAAACAGGAATATATGTTGATATCTAACATTTACAAGTGCCCATACTATACGGTAGAACTAGTAATCATTGAAGGGGGAGGCGTGATTTCAACAATAATGTAGCCTATTTAAGAATCAAACTTACAACACCTCGTTTTTCGCAGCTAAGCCCCAGGAAAGACACGGCATTGAACCAATGGTGGCATAATTTTGGGCCAACGTTGATGACTTGTGTACTAATATTACTATAGGTTCAATTTATCGTGTTTGCTGGGACGATCGATCGGTATTTGCACAATATTAGCCCAATTGCGTAGACACTTAGCCGACATTTCCCCAGCACCGGACAAATAATGCCACTTGAGTGAACAAGTATAGTTTATAACTGTTCTCTTATAAAGCAGCTGAGACTAGATGTGGACTAAGCTATATTAAAACTGCCATAGCTCATACAACTCAGTACCAATGTTGTGTAAGTACCAAAAAAAACAAGACGGCGACAACGCGACGTCTCATCTACCGTGACCTTATAATGTCGGGCCAATATCCAATACATTGGGCCAAGATTTAACCAGCAAGTACGTAGGATTAACACATGTAGTAACAGTACTGTTCAAACAAAGATGACGAAAGTGATTAGACGGCGAACATAACCCTTTAACTGCGGGACTATTTTTTATATATCATTAAAATTATAAAGCGGTTCATCCAAAAAAATTCGGAGCGCTTTACATACTAAAAGCAACAAAAAATAAAAGTAGACAAAATTATGCACAAGTTTACAAGACATCAGGTGTAGCGAACTAAACTACCTTGAAATGTACAACATATATACAATGTGTCAGGTCACCAGTAAGCAGCAGGTCAGTCAAATAAATGCTTTTTGATTTGTAATTTTTCTAATATCGTGATTATGTAGTTTGTCATTTGAAGCTAGAAATTGAGTCAGCAATTATAGCTGCAAATTAGAGAAAAATATAATTGAACACGTTAGTGTCGCGTAAGGGTTACAGGTGTGAGGCTACATAATGAGTCCATTGTAGGCCTACGGCGGCTTTCTATAACCCTTTCCGTTCCCGAAATGTGATGACGGACCGAGTATAAAAATAGATACAGCAGTGATGTGCTCCTCCTATAAATTGCATACAAATATATTTTTAAACTAATAATAGGCTAATTTATCAGCGTATACCCGAGCTGAATCGTGTAAGGCTATACATGTATTATGGTAATACATTTGATTTGATATCAGTCACCAGCAACTAAAGTGTGCTTGTTATCGCGAAACAATTCTGCCGTGCAAAGCTAACAGGCACTTCTGTTTACTTTACAAGTAAACAGATACTGTCTTTTGGAATTTCAGGGCAGAATTGTGATACTTGTACCTTTAATAGCCTTGATGTTTTCATGACACCACGTGTGTTCAGGCTCATTTAAACGTGTATTACAGGCGGCACTGGTCCAAAATTGTACAATCATTAGGACTACTGCAAGTTTTTAAGCTAGCGTGTTTTGCAACGTAAAGCTTTAGACACAGACAATTTGTATACTAGTATGTACTTATTTATGCATTATGATTCGCCAAATAATAGGCCTACATGTAGCATACAACACTTTGTACACTGAAAGGAAAATACAATATTATACTATTGGCTGGGACATGGTATCAGATATGCAATCTCAATAATAGGCCTGTCCCATAAAATAATATTTTCACCACTCATATATATCTATATGTGACCCGACCTGGCAAAATGAGTCGTAAGTCGCATATTTAATTATAGGAGTTATTAAGATATCCCGCACCTACACAAAATTACCTTTAAAATGGTATATCACACAACTCTGTAGCGTGTTTACCTCCGAAAATATGAGTCGACAAACCCAGAAAAATATGAAGTCTGAGTTGCGTCATTTTGAGAAAATAGCATTTGAAGTTCAAAAAGGCAATTTTTGCAGTTTTGGATAAAAACACGAAATTGTATTAAAATAAAATAAATAGAAACAATATTCATTTCCACTCCATTTTCTTAATAATCGTTTTCCAAACTCATGTTGCCTGATCGGGTCACATATATCAACATGAAGTAACATATATTATAATCAATTATTTATTTAATAAATGTCATGTAATTAATCAGAGTTTACAACCAAAGTACTCGGTACTTGTACTCAAGTACTTTTCAAAGTACTTGTACTTGTACTCAAGTACTTTTGAAAATCCAGTACTTGTACTTGTATTCGTCATTTTTTCAAGTACTTGTACTTGAGTACTTTTGTCCAGTACTCGCCCCAAGCCTGACTTATATACAAAACATAGTATACATATCTAAATCATCAAATAGAATAAACCTTGTAATATCTAAACAACTTCTTCGTTGTCTTTATCAAGTCTCCGGTCTTTAGTAGTTCGGTTTCGAACAATTCGTTTATCCATTTTACTATAATAACGTTTCCAATAGTGTAATATATATGTGATATAAGAAATAAAGTCTATGTACATATCGTCTGCATCTTCTCTTCTTCTCGTAACGTTTCAAATAGCATATTATATATATAGGGTACTAATCTATTAACTAAAGTTTATGTACACGTCGACTACATATTCTCTTCTTCTCGTTCACGTCTGTATACAGTGCGCATTTTCACATATGTCACTGTCCTCCTTGTAGGCCTTCCCTCATCTCACACCTGTCCGCTAGGTGTCGTCAAGAGTAGCGAGTATGGCTTGGGTTCTTCGTCGGAGTCCACTGTATCATTCTCCAACTTGCTGTGTGAGGATACGTCACCAGGCAGCTCCATCTCCAATCCCATCGCAGCAGTCTGTCCACTACGTTCTGCCATTTCCATGCTCTCTGCATGATTCCTCGCCCTCTTCTTCACGGTATCATTTGCATAACATTTCATCATTACCTGTAACATTATATAACATAATCTGTGTTACCATACCGTTACTTCATATGTTCATAGGGGTCTCTTCCCCATAATCTTCGCTAGATTAATGTTCGTCTGTATTATGATTTTTGTTACAAAATCCTTTATTTTCAGGGGTCTCTACGCCTCTCAGTTCGACTCTACATTAATAAAGTCTATTACCGATGGAGTCTCTTTCCATCACGTCTCACCAAATTTAATACATCATCATTTTAATAAATGTTATTTCCTCCAGTGATCTCTTCCCTTTAATCTACTATAGATTAACATAACCTTAGTTCATTTTGGGGGTCTCTTCTCCTTTAATCTACTTAAGATTAATATTTTACTTGTAACAATATTTGTTAAAATATCCTCTGCTTTAGGGGATCTCTTCCACTTTAATCTACACAAGATTAATATTTTATCCGTAACACTATTTGTTACAATATCCTCTGCCTTAGGGGATCTCTTTCACTTTAATCTACACAAGATTAATATTTTATCAGTAACACTATTTGTTACAATATCTTCTGCCTTAGGGGATCTCTTCCACTTTAATCTACACAAGATTAATATTTTATCAGTAACACTATTTGTTAAAATATCCTCTGCTTTAGGGGATCTCTTCCACTTTAATCTACACAAGATTAATATTTTATCCGTAACACTATTTGTTACAATATCCTCTCTCTTATAGGGGGTCTTTTCCCCTTTAATCTATTCAAGATTAATATTTCTCCCGTAACATGATCTTAGTTACCATGCCCCGTATCTATCTTCCGGGACCCTTGTCCTTAAATTTTCCCTAGCATAATTTAGGATGTTAATAGAACAATTGACTGTCATTTTCAGTCATGTTACTGTCATTTTCAGATTCTTAGCCTGCTCATCAGGTGACACAATATACCGTATTGTATCTCGCGAATCTTACTAACTTTTTAACCGTTCCTTTGGTCATTCACTCATTTCTGTCAGTTTATCTGTTGTGTACGTACTCTGTGTACCAGTAAACTGACGCTAAACAGGGAAAGTATCAAGGGGCACTATGTTTATATATTTTATTTTTATTATGGTGTAGTGTATGTGCCACTTATTGTTTAATTATTTTCATTTACTTTTTCCATAATTTCCTTCAGTTTTGCGATGGATAATTTTGTCACTGATGGTATATTTACAGTGCTACTAAATGAGTTACTAAATATCTGAGCTATATAAAATAGTCTGTCTCTTTCATAATCTAATTTACTTATGTCTGACCCTATCGGTCGACCAACATGTCTACTCTGACATTGTTATTTATTACTCTCTTACCATTCTAAGTTTGTACCTTTCTTTAAAACCGATTTTAAATTTATTATGGCCCTCTCATTTGAATTTTTCATTCTTTTTAACTTCTCGCAATCGTTGACCCATCGTCCTCTAATTCCGCACTGAAAACATCTACGGTTGAATTTATTTATTCCCTTTGGTTTTTCGTGTCTCGTTCTACTGTGTACTGTACTAGAACTCCCATCACGACTTCTTAAAGCAAACCTGGTGTTTAAATTTCGTTCATTGACGGCGCACCGTACTGCCGCCTGAATGGTTGTTGGTCCCTCCCTTAAAATTTTTCTAGCAATGGCATCATCAACCACACCATCTATAAAAACTTCAATCCATTGCCTTTCTATCGCTGGTGTGGTCAACAGTTGACCTGGCCATGCATCATATGCCAACCCCAATAGCCTCACTGCATAAATTTGGACAGATTTAGAGTGTTTTTGTTTTGTTTTTCTAAGGACTGATATAGCATGCGGAGAGTCTGTAATCTCAGCGAATCTTGATGTTAACTCATCTTTTAATTTTTGCCAGCTACAGTCTGGATTAGCTGTACTATATCTGTGGATGAAGTCACTGACAGGGCCATCAGCGCTCTCATACGCAATGGCCATGGCATTGTCTTCATTACCTCTCAAAATTGTTCTGTATTTCTCAATTTCTTTTAAATAAGCTAAATGTTCTAAATTTCCCAGTTTCCCCTGTGAATTTAGTGATAGCTGTATCTACTTTGTGTGTGCTAAGGATGGTGGTAATCCCCGCTAAATGTTGCTCAAGTTGATTGTTAGCCATGATAAAATAATGTTACACAAATGACACCTACCTTCCTGATCTGTTGCTCCTTCTCCTTCAATCCTGGTCACGGCACCAATGTGACAGGGGGCGTCTTTTGTCTACGGCGATTCGGCGGCGACACAGACACTTCTCCCGTCGGAATAACAAGGCAACAGCAGATTCTTCAGGATGATTCAATTCAATTTATTCATATAATTTCTTTCTTTAATTTCGTACCTCTCGTTGTGATTTTTGAAAACACTTGAGGTTCTGGCTGTTAGACTCTTCTCTCTCTCCTGGTTCATATGCCAGCTCAGAGTACTTCAAGACTAACAGCTTTCCCCCGTGATGTCTGAGTTGAAACTTAACTCTAAAATAGAATTTTTATTCTGCCAGTTTTTATATCAATCTAGAATCCCCCCTTCCCTGCGGACAGTGCCCCCTGGTGGTCATTATTGACCAACCAGCTTCTAAGACTTCAAGCGGAGGGGTAAGGTGAGCCCTCCTCCCCTCGTCCCAGTGGGCATTGCGGCCGTGGCCACTCAACCATGCATCATTGCACGCGCCACGCGAAACTCAGCCAATTTGGAGTCACCTTAATAATATGAGCAATCTGTTAATTCACACCTTAAGGTTAATGGTAAGTTGTCCTGTCACGGATCAATCAGGTAAGCTGGTAAATGAGAGCCTTATGCGTTTGTTTGGTCAGCTGTGCCTCAATTGCTCTGTTGCCTAATTTGGCGGCCAGAACAGGTCTTTGTTAGCCGTGAGGCTCTTTTAAAGTGCCTAATCCCTTTAAACCTCAGGCGTGATTTAATTGATTTGATTGTTTTTGACCCAAACAGCAACCATCGCTTGTTATGACTATGTGAAAAGCGCGCTGGCTTTATTGTCCTACTTTTAGAATTTAGCGGATCAGAGGTGACATTTACTGGATTGTAATTAACCCTTTGGGTTCCCGAATGCTAGATATAGTTAAAACATGATTTTCTTAAAATAACAGGGGAACTGCGTTACACTGTTACATTCCTCCCCTTGAAACAATGATGTTTTATACATCGTCGTTTCATCTCATTGTACTTATATCAGGCTTGGGGCCAAAGTACTCAGTACTTCGGTACTTTGGTACTCGAGTACCGATTTTGCAGTACTCGTCGGTACTCAGTACTCGTACTTTTAAAAAGTACTTGTACTCGTACTTGTACTCAAGTACTTTTAAAAATAAAAGTACTTACGAGTACTTTACGAGTACTAATCATCTCAAATTGATGCAAAATAGCTCACAGAAAAATCACAAATCATTATAGCGGGATATGGAACATTCAGTTAATAATTCTTTTACCATCTGTTTAGCTATTATATTGAAAAATGGTTTAATATATATTGAAATTATTTCAAAACTAGTCCTAATTACCTACATCAACTTTTAACAAAAGTGCGCCTTTTTTACAATATCATGCTGCTAATTGTTTGTTCTGCCTTGTATACACTAGTATCCTCGTGTAGTTCACAAGATGATTAAATAACTATTCTTAATAAAAAAGACTAGAGACGTTTCTTTGGAAAACAGGAATATATGTTGATATCTAACATTTACAAGTGACCATACTATACGGTAGAACTAGTAATCATTGAAGGGGGAGGCGTGATTTCAACAATAATGTAGCCTATTTAAGAATCACACTTACAACACCTCGTTTTTCGCAGCTAAGCCCCAGGAAAGACACGGCATTGAACCAATGGTGGCATAATTTTGGGCCAACGTTGATGACTTGTGTACTAATATTACTATAGGTTCAATTTATCGTGTTTGCTGGGACGATCGATCGGTATTTGCACAATATTGGCCCAATTGCGTAGACACTTAGCCGACATTTCTCCAGCACCGGACAAATAATGCCACTTGAGTGAACAGGTATAGTTTATAACTGTTCTCTTATAAAGCAGTTGAGACTAGATGTGGACTAAGCTATATTAAAACTGCCATAGCTCATACAACTCAGTACCAATGTTGTGTAAGTACCAAAAAAAACAAGACGGCGACAACGGGACGTCTCATCTACCGTGACCTTATAATGTCGGGCCAATGTCCAATACATTGGGCCAAGATTTAACCAGCAAGTACGTAGGATTAACACATGTAGTAACAGTACTGTTCAAACAAAGATGACGAAAGTGATTAGACGGCGAACATAACCCTTTAACTGCGGGACTATTTTTTATATATCATTAAAATTATAAAGCAGTTCATCCAAAAAAATTCGGAGCGCTTTACATACTAAAAGCAACAAAAAATAAAAGTAGACAAAATTATGCACAAGTTTACAAGACGTCAGGTGTAGCGAACTAAACTACCTTGAAATGTACAACATATATACAATGTGTCAGGTCACCAGTAAGCAGCAGGTCAGTCAAATAAATGCTTTTTGATTTGTAATTTTTCTAATATCGTGATTATGTAGTTTGTCATTTGAAGCTAGAAATTGAGTCAGCAATTATAGCTGCAAATTAGAGAAAAATATAATTGAACACGTTAGTGTCGCGTAAGGGTTAAAGGTGTGAGGCTACATAATGAGTCCATTGTAGGCCTACGGCGGCTTTCTATAACCCTTTCCGTTCCCGAAATGTGATGACGGACCGAGTATAAAAATAGATACAGCAGTGATGTGCTCCTCCTATAAATTGCATACAAATATATTTTTAAACTAATAATAGGCTAATTTATCAGCGTATACCCGAGCTGAATCGTGTAAGGCTATACCTGTATTATGGTAATACATTTGATTTGATATCAGTCACCAGCAACTAAAGTGTGCTTGTTATCGCGAAACAATTCTGCCGTGCAAAGCCAACAGGCACTTCTGTTTACTTTACAAGTAAACAGATACTGTCTTTTGGAATTTCAGGGCAGAATTGTGATACTTGTACCTTTAATAGCCTTAATGTTTTCATGACACCACGTGTGTTCAGGCTCATTTAAACGTGTATTACAGGCGGCACTGGTCCAAAATTGTACAATCATTAGGACTACTGCAAGTTTTTAAGCTAGCGTGTTTTGCAACGTAAACCTTTAGACACAGACAATTTGTATACTAGTATGTACTTATTTATGCATTATGATTCGCCAAATAATAGGCCTACATGTAGCATACAACACTTTGTACACTGAAAGGAAAATACAATATTATACTATTGGCTGGGACATGGTATCAGATATGCAATCTCAATAATAGGCCTGTCCCATAAAATATTATTTTCACCACGACCTGGCAAAATGAGTCGTAAGTCGCATATTTAATTATAGGAGTTATTGAGATATCCCGCACCTACACAAAATTACCTTTAAAATGGTATATCACACAACTCTGTAGCGTGTTTACCTCCGAAAATATGAGTCGACAAACCCAGAAAAATATGAAGTCTGAGTTGCGTCATTTTGAGAAAATAGCATTTGAAGTTCAAAAAGGCAATTTTTGCAGTTTTGGATAAAAACACGAAATTGTATTAAAATAAAATAAATAGAAAAAATATTCATTTCCACTCCATTTTCTTATTAATCGTTTTCCAAACTCATGTTGCCTGATCGGGTCACATATATCAACATGAAGTAACATATATTATAATCAATTATTTATTTAATAAATGTCATGTAATTAATTAGAGTTTACAACCAAAGTACTCGGTACTTGTACTCAAGTACTTTTCAAAGTACTTGTACTTGTACTCAAGTACTTTTGAAAATCCAGTACTTGTACTTGTATTCGTCATTTTTTCAAGTACTTGTACTTGAGTACTTTTGTCCAGTACTCGCCCCAAGCCTGACTTATATACAAAACATAGTATACATATCTAAATCATCAAATAGAATAAACCTTGTAATATCTAAACAACTTCTTCGTTGTCTTTATCAAGTCTCCGGTCTTTAGTAGTTCGGTTTCGAACAATTCGTTTATCCATTTTACTATAATAACGTTTCCAATAGTGTAATATATATGTGATATAAGAAATAAAGTCTATGTACATATCGTCTGCATCTTCTCTTCTTCTCGTAACGTTTCAAATAGCATAATATATATATATAGGGTATTAATCTATTAACTAAAGTTTATGTACACGTCGACTACATATTCTCTTCTTCTCGTTCACGTCTGTATACAGTGCGCATTTTCACATATGTCACTGTCCTCCTTGTAGGCCTTCCCTCATCTCACACCTGTCCGCTAGGTGCTACATATTCTCTTCTTCTCGTTCACGTCTGTATACAGTGCGCATTTTCACATATGTCACTGTCCTCCTTGTAGGCCTTCCCTCATCTCACACCTGTCCGCTAGGTGTCGTCAAGAGTAGCGAGTATGGCTTGGGTTCTTCGTCGGAGTCCACTGTATCATTCTCCAACTTGCTGTGTGAGGATACGTCACCAGGCAGCTCCATCTCCAATCCCATCGCAGCAGTCTGTCCACTACGTTCTGCCATTTCCATGCTCTCTGCATGATTCCTCGCCCTCTTCTTCACGGTATCATTTGCATAACATTTCATCATTACCTGTAACATTATATAACATAATCTGTGTTACCATACCGTTACTTCATAGGGGTCTCTTCCCCATAATCTTCGCTAGATTAATTTTCGTCTGTATTATGATTTTTGTTACAAAATCCTACGCCTCTCAGTTCGACTCTACATTAATAAAGTCTATTACCGATGGAGTCTCTTTCCATCACGTCTCACCAAATTTAATACATCATCATTTTAATAAATGTTATTTCCTCCAGTGATCTCTTCCCTTTAATCTACTATAGATTAACATAACCTTAGTTCATTGTGGGGGTCTCTTCTCCTTTAATCTACTTAAGATTAATATTTTACTTGTAACAATATTTGTTAAAATATCCTCTGCTTTAGGGGATCTCTTCCACTTTAATCTACACAAGATTAATATTTTATCAGTAACACTATTTGTTACACTATCCTCTGCCTTAGGGGATCTCTTCCACTTTAATCTACACAAGATTAATATTTTATCCGTAACACTATTTGTTAAAATATCCTCTCTCTTATAGGGGGTCTTTTCCCCTTTAATCTATTCAAGATTAATATTTCCCCCGTAACATGATCTTAGTTACCATGCCCCGTATCTATCTTCCGGGACCCTTGTCCTTAAATTTTCCCTAGCATAATTTAGGATGTTAATAGAACAATCGACCATTGTTACTGTCATTTTCAGATTCTTAGCCTGCTCATCAGGTGACACAATATACCGTATTGTATCTCGCGAATCTTACTAACTCAACCATGCATCATTGCACGCGCCACGCGAAACTCAGCCAATTTAGAGTCACCTGAATAGAATGAGCAATCTGTTAATTCACACCTTAAGGTTAATGGTAAGTTGTCCTGTCACGGATCAATCAGGTAAGCTGGTAAATGCGAGCCTTATGCGTTTGTTTGGTCAGCTGTGGCTCAATTGCTCTGTTGCCTAATTTGGCGGCCAGAACAGGTCTTTGTTAGCCGTGAGGCTCTTTTAAAGTGCCTAATCCCTTTAAACCCCAGGCGTTATTTAATTGATTTGATTGCTTTTGACCCAAACAGCAACCAGCGCTTGTTATGACTATGTGAAAAGCGCGCTGGCTTTATTGTCCTACTTTTAGAATTTAGCGGATCAGAGGTGACATTTACTGGATTGTAATTAACCCTTTGGGTTCCCGAATGCTAGATATAGTTAAAACATGATTTTCTTAAAATAACAGGGGAACTGCGTTACACTGTTACAATGACGAGGATCAGATTAAAATGGACGGCGATCAGACCGATCTCCAACATTTCGGAATAAAAGTGTGAATATTTGGTGTGGTCGATCATTGTGGTTATTGTTCGCATTTACATTTTTTGTAAAAAAAACTTGTTTGACAAAGAGCTAACTATCTTTATTAATTGAAAGTGTTCTTCGGCGCTTAGGGCTATTTTTCAGGGTTGTGCTATCAGTGGCTTTTCACCGATTACATTTCTATCATCTGCCATTTTAACCAATGGCTTTTTTACCGTTTGGCATTTTTACCACCGACATTCTTACCATTTGGCATTTTTACCACTGGCATTATTTCCCGATGGCATTTTTTCCCAATGGCATTTTTACCATCTGGCATTTTTTCCCGATGGCATTTTTACCGTCTGGCATTTTTTCCCGATGACATTTTCACCATCTGGCATATTTACCAATGTCATTTTTACCATCTGGCATATTTACCAATGGCATTTTTACCATCTGGCATTTTTACCAATGGCATTATCACCATCTGGCATTTTTACCAATGACATTTTTACCATCTGGCATTTTTACCAATGGCATTTTTACTTATGGCAATCTTACCTATGGCATTTTTACCAATGGCATTTTTACCTACATCCGATAGCTGATCTATCAAGTTCTGTTTTCTCATACTTCGCATAGTCATCACATACCACCGGGGAATTTTTGGTGACATTTTGATCCCCATATAATCATCTCTTTAATTAAGCAGTCCTCGCCGAGGCGTGCCGCTTACTGTATTCCACACGGTCCGCCGCCGCCTCCACCGCCGCCGCAGTTATTTGTTTCCAAGATAGCTACTAATCTATCAACTTCTGCTTCCTCATACTTCACATAGCCATCACATACAACTGGGGGATTGTTTTGGTGACATTTTGATCCCCATATTATCAACCCTTTAATTACTATGGGCACTAACAAAAAAATGCTCATTAGCGCATTTCAGGGAAAAAGTTGCCATCAGATCTTCTTTTAATTTGGCAAATATGTTCTGCAGCTATGTCAGCCAATGACCTGATTAACTTTGAGGATCAAACAATTTCAAAATGTCCGTTTAGCGGCCATTTTGAATTTCAGTAATTTTGTAATATTTTCGTAAGTCCCAAACAAAGGAAAATAGCTGGACCAAGCATATAGAACAAGATGTAATGACTCACAGAAGGATAACCCATGACAAATTTCGCAGAAATAAAATCCAAAAAGCCGACTGACGGTCTTTTTTAATTGTTTTTTTTTTGCATTATCTCATTAATCTTGCATAATAGCTAAAGCGCTAATATAAAATAAACCTTGAAAAAATGTACTGATCTATATCAAACTTAAAATGGCCGACTGGCGATAAAGGAGGGCTGCTTTCGTGTTCGTTTCCGAACAACTCTTTCTGGTTTGACTACCTTTTTGTTGGGTTTGAAATTTGTTTGCAAGACATATATATACTACTATTTAGTCATAGCAGAACAAGGGTTAAATTTTATTTCTGCAGATCTTTTGCTGAGAATGTAGGCTTAGTTTATGAAATGATGTACTATTAATGCCAGTTTTTTTTATATTGTGTCAAATATGTACATCTTGTCATATCAGAAAGTCATGCTAAGAAATACATGCATAACAAATGACAACATCACTGACTGATTTAGAAATTGTCCACATATTTATCATGGATAAAACAAAAATGACATTGATGTTATAATAAATCAGTCATTTCGGGCATGTATGAACTTTTGAAAATGTTATTCATAAAATATTAATTATGCATACACTTCAGATAAAATGTAAATAGCTACACATAAAGCATTCAATTTTAATCAATACTAGTCTCTTAGAGTACATTTCTTCAAGTATAATAACCTTTACAAATGAGTTATGATTCATCTGGTGTAGTGTATTTAATAATGTAGAATGTTTCGATTGCACTTTGTACATGTTGTAGGCCTACTTAATAGTATCATTATATATAAGAATTCAAGTTTTTTGTGCAGTTCAGTGTGTGTTTTGTATTCATGTAAAAATGGTCATTAATTGTGTATAGGGCCTACACTACATGCAATATCTTCAAACAAATGTATTAATAAAATAAGAGGAATATCAGAACTGAAAAATAGGGTAACAAATGTGTATGAAAACAAATGTTAGGAATTTATCATGTTTATGGCAATGAAAATTAAGTCTGTGAAGTTAACTTCTCTCACATTCTAGAAATAATAGGCATATATGCTTGATAAGTAGCAAGGGATATTACTGTCTATATATATACTAGAATCCAATGTATTATTGGGTCTTTCATTGTATTATTGGGTCTTTTAGAATGACCCAACAATGCCCGTCATTTAGTTAAGATAGAAACTTAACTAAATGACGGAAAATTTATAGATTGGTGGCGCCACCTCCATCCCCGACCACCGACCCTAAAGCTACTATCTTAGAAGTTTCTTTTAAATGTGTCTAAATTATGGTTCCTTTAAAAGACCCAATAATACGTTATAACAAAAGAAAGACCCAATAATACATTGGATTCTAGTATATATATATATATATATATATATATATATATATATATATATATATATATATATATATATTAGCAATATATTGCAACAATTTGTAAAATGTTGCTAACCAGATTTATTTGTCACAGAAAAAAAAATTCTGGACAGATGAGGGATTATTTCAAGATAGGCCTACTTGAAAATGTGTAATATACAATTTTTGTATTGATAATGAGCATGATGAGGGTGAAATAAAAGTTGAAACATTTTTTTTATTCTTGTTCGATCAATCTAATTTTAAAATACTGATAGCCAATAGCAAGGTTGACCTCCTAGTTAAAAATTAGTTAATTTTGCCTAGCCTGTTGGAGTCACATCCAGACCTAAAGTGTAACTCAAGAGGATTTGCTTGTATTTTTTTGCGGGGGCAAACACATTTTGGAAAAGTTATTAACATATTTAATAACCACCCACAACAGATGTCGATTTTTTTTCCAGGTGGGATGCTCGTTTTTTGCCAAATGTTTTTAATACTCCCCTATATTAATAAATGGGACATTTTTTACCTATCAATTAAACAAATGGGCCTAAATAGTCTCTTACATTGGCCTCGAGCCACCTGCGCCACTTCCTTTTTCAAATCCCGCGTCTACCCAGACCATGTCTAAATCTGGTGTAGGCCTAATGACAGTATTGTAGACTATTGTTCCGGGTAGGCCTAAACGTTTACTTTAATAAAGGTTGCTGTATGACTATAGGCTATAGGCCTCGCCTAACATTACACCAGGGTCTACATCTAGATGGGGGTCTAAATAGGGTCTTTAGCCTAGTGTTAGGCCCTAGGCCTACACCAAAACGGGCATGTTCTGCCTCACGGCTAACCCTTCTATCATGTCTAAAACCTGAGAGGCTAGGCCTAGTTCAGTTGGCTGGTTGTCACCCACCATGCCCAAACACACCCCGCACACAGTCACTTCTTCACTTGAAGTTGTAGTCAAACAGCATTTTGCAGGACCGGGCCTAACTCGAGTAACTGTCAGGCCCACCACTACCAGTACCAGTGTGACAGCGGCACGTTTATTGACATTGTGTCAATGTGTGCTTCACAGGTCTGTGAGGCTGTGTGAGCAGTGGTGGGTGACTGGTAATGTGGTATGTATAGGCCTACATGTGACTGGTGTGAGGGTTTGCCGGCCGCTGAACATGAGGAGATAGGCCTATTAATATCACAGTGCAGTCAGTGTAGTATGACACGCTCAAATTAAATCCGTGTAAGACAACTTCAAGCCATCTATAATCCATTAAAATGGTTTTAAAGTGATATAACAGCTGTAAGATCATGACCGGATATTTATTGAACCTAGTGTTTACCACCTCTCCAATATCTTGGCGTTTTTTTTGCCGATAACCGGCGGTCGCACCAAACGGCATGAGGGCACGCCTTAAATTCTAGACTACATGAAAATTCAATCAGTTAATAATTTTTTTCTGGCCAAAAAAAAGAACCAACAACGAAAAGGTGTGATTTAGAGAGAGTTTTTCAATCTCTCTGTGGGTGTCATATTAAATCCTTTGAAATTCACTGATTTAAATAGATATTGTTGACAAAAAATACGTAGAACAATTAGCTGATGTTGGTCTTACGTGAAGAACTGCCAGAATGACTCAAGGCCAATTTAAAATCGTTTACAGCAACAATTAAAACCAGTTGAAATGCAGGATGAATGTTGTACTTCCGCGCCAAATTTTGATCCCCCGCGGAACCTCTAAATTAATACAAAACAAAGCGACCTTTTCGCTAAAATAATCGCGGACTGACTGTACCGGTACACTCTCCCGTTGTTTTAAAGATGGCGTCTCATCCCACGGAAATCAAAGTCACTCAGAAGAATTTCCTATTGCTGTGCTCCTACATTGGTTGGCGTGATCGTTTATTTTTTATTGAAGTCTATAGGACTTGCTTAGAAAAATACCGTATTCTCAAAAAATGGTTTTCCTCATCATAAGGGCCTGCTTTAATATTAGGCCACCGTCTCCAACGCTAGCCTACATTAAGTCACCATTGGGTCATCAGCAGGCAATACGATCAACTGACGTGATTATCTGTGTGTTCTTTGACCTGGTGAATATTTGGGATATCAGTGGCCCATCGGGCAAAAGTCGGTATTTCTAACACTCAGCACTGGCTGTGAATGTGCGTTTATTTGTGTATATATGTTTATATAATTGTTTATTCAGAAATTTTCATTCATAAAGTTATATGTAGGAGGAAAACGAAATAGAATTTTTTGACACTATACATCCAACGCAATCTACTTCTGACACACACAGCTCCCTGGATTACTGTTCTGGACCACAACACGCTCAGGTGAACATTCTAATATCCACACTATATCTATTCAATATTAGGTAGATTAAAAAAAAAATCATTGTGTATGCGAACTACATAATAATAATAATGAATTTATTTAATGCATGCACATACATAGACATAATATTTTAAACTTTACGTTGATCATATATTCGATTGAATATAATAATAAAACATAAAAAATGCATATACAGTATCAAGGGGAATGGCTAAACAGGTATTAATTACACCTTTTCTAATAAAATATATATATATCTTGTAAATTTTTATATTAAAAGACATGATGTAAAATGTCGCAACTACAATTCTACAATTCGAGCAAAAATAACATAAAACATGGTACAACATAATGCTGTTTCCTGAAAATAATTATTTAAATTGACATGCAGGATTTGATCTGTGTATTTCATAAATGGTTGTAAGTCTCCTCTGACCTATTCTGGTACAGAATTCCATAAGTAAACAACAGCTCTTTCTAAAATGCTCAGTTTTTTCAAAAAGGGGCATTCATGAGAAATCTTTATTTCATCTGTCGAGCTGCGGGTACACCGGTCAATAGTGTAGGGTCATATGTAATTCCGTGGGAATCTCATGTTTATTCTTGTCGCTTAAGTTTTTCTTGTTCAGAACTTGATGTTGATTCCAAAAAAAATAGAGTGTAATTTTTTAGGTCACCTTAAGTTCATTATTCGACCCCTAGATCTCATTTTGTTTTGTTACTGTCGTGTAACAAATCAAAATGACTGAAATTGTTTAGGAAATATCATCAAATTTGAAAAAAATGTAAAACCCCTCGAAAGCCATTTTCTACCCGCTAGAGGTCATTTTAAGGTCAACTATTGCAAAGTTTTTAAATATACGTATTAGTCCATGGGCCATAATCGGTCACCATGCACCCCCCCCCCACTACTCACCCACACTAACTTTTGTTTAAGCTTTGATATGTCCAAAACATGAAATGAGATGTTACCGCTAAAAAAATAGGGACACACTTTATATTTTGACCGCTTTTATGGGGGTACCCCCAAACCTGTTTAGAATTAGGGGGTAGTGTTGCGTAAGCGTTTGTCGTTGATGTTCTGATTAACCAATCTGCACATGCAATCTCCACATACGCTCAAGCATGTTTTTATTATAAAATAATCATAATGAACAGCAGAACAAACTAGTCAACATCATTAAAAACCAACATACTAAATGATAGTTATGGGACAAATCCATATCTGGCCTATTTTTCTGAACCCAGATATGTGTATACTAAAAAAATTGTGTTATTTATATTTATAAATGTCATAAATATTTTTTCTATGAAAGAATATTGCAGCCTTTTATGAAAATAAGTCTATTTAGCCTGGGTTGAAATTTGAAAGGTGAAACTTTAGTGTACATATCTTTGTATTCACTTGTTTTTACATAATTTGCGTGTGCTGAATGCGAATCTGTCGGATAACGCTCTATATTTGGAGACCTTCACCTTCAAGCTAGCAAAACACAAAATAGCCACCGAAATGTTAAGAAAAACACATATTTTCTATAATTTGTCGCACATAAACGCACAATTTATGGTTTCTGAAAGCTTTTTAATTGATCATTTTTTGCTTGTGTCTTTGGAAAGGAATGACCTTAACTTGACCTTTAGATCCAGTACATCCGCCATTTTTTATGTATTAACTGTTACTATATGTATACTATAAGTATGTTGACGATAATATGACGTATTTGTGGTAGCATAGTCATTTTGCATATCTATTATTAAAATAATGATGTCATTCTAAATACTAAGCACATCAAAGCATGTTAGAATATACTATACTTAAAGGTACGTACATTGCTAACATCATTTTTTAATTTGCAAGCTAGAATACAAGTGTCACTCTTTACCAATAGTTAGCAGCTCCTAAAACGTGATTTCGGTGTTTAATAAAGGTTATAGAGCACTTTATTTCTACATGTTGTAAGCAAACTATTAGCATAAAACATCACAGGTCCAGCCTATACGTTTAACCTACCTGACAACCAATGGAACGATCATGCATCATACTAATCAGAGGTGCATGTTCAATTCGCTAAGTTTAATATAAATAAATAATATAAGCTTTTTATTCTGCTCCCAACATATATAGCTTGTACATGTGTTAATATTCAAAAAAATGCCTTAATTGATCTAAATGGAAAGGCATTATTTAACAATGTGATACATTATCAAAGCTGAGGACAGACCTGTGGGCGCGCCGGAACATTGCATTTCTGCTGCACTTTACCGTAAATACTGTGATTTTGAACGCATTTCATCATACTATATATTTCTTGCTTGCCTGAGCTTTTGACAATATCCTGCCACTCAAATATCACCAGAATGACAAACACAGAAGTATCAGATACTAGTAGTAGCTAGCTAGGACAAATAATACATATATTTTTTCAATGTGTATACCTTTTGACACAGTTTTGAATGCCTTGCAACCCAAGCTGCCGTTTACGTAGCTTATTTTTTTAGATTTCCATCAAACAAATGTTGTTTATGATAATTAATATAGTTCACGTGCATATAAAACGCTTTTATTTGTGTGTTGGTGGTGACCATTTTAAATTTGAAGGTCAAATAAAGGTCATTTTGATCGAAAAACATGAGACATAAATTTATCAACTCAAAATCATGCACAAACCAGAAATCGTGCAATAATTTGTAACAAAAATATAGAAAAGATATGGTATTGGTGGCCATTTTTTGTTTTGCTTATTTAAAGATGAAGGACACAACATATAGAATTTTATCCTACAGATTCGAATTCAGCACACACAAAGTATGTAAAAACAAGCAGGAGAAAAAACATAGACTTGAATGAAAGCTCAAATCAGAAGATAATCATGTTACGCAGTCCCAGGGATATAAATCAAAACACCTAGGTCATACAAAAGTTGAAGTAGAAGTCAAAACGTTCAATTTATGAGGTCAAAAGCGTAAAAAATCTCAAGGCCTGAATAAAAGCTCACATTATCATATTAACTTTATTATGTATGGCATCATTGTCTAAACAGGATATGCATAGCGGTGGGCCATATTTCCAACAC
Source organism: Flabesymbios commensalis (assembly GCA_964017125.1). Classification (NCBI taxonomy): domain Eukaryota; kingdom Metazoa; phylum Annelida; class Polychaeta; order Terebellida; family Flabelligeridae; genus Flabesymbios; species Flabesymbios commensalis. The sequence continues at coordinate 9,734,467 of OZ024910.1, read as the reverse complement.
CAAGGTCAGAAAAGGTTAAAATGAAAAGTCGAAAAGGCAAATTTTAGGGGGTTAAAAGGGTACAAAAAGAATAGCATTTATATTTAATCAATACACGTTTTAACAATTTAGTCACAATAATAAGTGGGTCTTGTTGGGTCGACGCAAGTTTTTTCACTGCAAGAAAATTTCGAATTTTTCAACCGGATACATCAAACAAATCATCATAATTCATAGCTCATATTGTATGTAAAACCTCATAGGCCGGGAGCCAGATCTAGCCCTCGTACTCACAAAAGCTAAGAAATTTTCACTGCGATTTTTATTTAGCTTGACCACTGGGACATAACGAGTTTTGCTTCTTTTTTGCTAAACATGACGCTTTACGTCCTAGGGCCTATTTTACCATTTTTTAGAAGGGTACCAAAATAAAATTGCAATTCGAAAAATTGTTCAAAATAGTAGTAGATCTACTTATTTTCACTATTTTTTTATTCACAGCCCTCGGCCATATACACATGTAGGTCACTGAAAAATATTTGTGCCCAGATTTCATTTTGAATATTTTTTTCAACCCTTTTATCAATACGGCGCCTGAAAATACAAACAATATAAGATATGTGTCAAGCTTGAAAATATGTTATTTTAGTTGAGTGCTACTTAGAAGCATGCTAATTTGCAAAAAAGTGTCCCCATTATGTCCCCAGGGGACTGGAAGTTAAAAAGTTAAAAAATCTAGGGCCAATTTTTTCATAACTACATGTTTAGGATACGCGCGTCATTACCGCTAACTCTAATTTGCGGTACAATTCAAATGTGCTGATATCTCTGCCTCCAATAGACTATGAAGAAAAAATATATAAAATAACACTTTGAATGCTAAGACCAATTTTTTGCTAACAGTGTATATATACTGTGAATATTTAAAATTGGATGTAATATAAATATTTAATATTAGTCTCATATTGATGTATATGTTAAAATGTTTGCTAGAAAACCAAACAATATGTATAATGACACTTTGAATGCCAAGGCTGAGTTTTTTTTTTTAATAAATCTAAAATAATGCATAATAAAGCACAAGGCTTAAGACTTGTTGACCAATATGGCGTTATCCAGATATCCATAAAGTTTATAACAATAAGCACAGGATAAATATATTATATTTAATAACTCACTGGAAAAACAAGGTAAAATTTAATTGTTTTATACAGTTTGAATGCTAGGGTAGATTTTTTTGTTTGTAAAATACCATAAATAATCCGGCTTTTATTATGATTGGTATACATATTTTATGTTAGTCGCAGATCGTCGGAGATCGGAGATCGTGGGCTCTTCAAGCATAAGCTGATAGTTCACTTCTACCATTTTCTTCAGTCTCATAACAGTGAGTCATTGTACAAGAGTGAACCATTTCCCTGCAATACAGATCCTCGTAGCCCAGGTTAGCATGCCTAATTCAGTGTGTTTTTGTCGTCATTATGGTGAAGCTATCATGTTAGATTCTTGGCTATATTCTAGTTGTAACTAAATACATATTTTTTGTGGTAAACATTTTTCAATTATTTTCATTTCAATAAGCTTTTTTAGGATTTTATGACGTCTATGTGAATTTCAGGTACTTGTTTTAAATACGCACACTATTTTAATATAGATGTGATTTTTATTGTAATTAATACCAATAAAATGTTTACAGCTATCAGCCATGGCAGAGGCCGCCATCAGCCTGATATTAGAGTGTCCTATCTGTCAGGAACATTTTTCCGAGCCACGTGTTCTGCCTTGTCAACACACCTTTTGTCTTCACTGTCTGGAAAAGATAATAGATCATCAGAGCACGACAGAGAGCATCCCGTGCCCTGTCTGCCGTGCTACATATCATCTCTCAACGGATGGAATAAATGACTTACCCAAAAACATACTTGCAGGTAATTTAATTGATATAGTTCATCAAGTTGATCTTCATGAACAAACAATGCCAGGAGCCAGTAATACACAAAACAGACAGCTCTGTACATTAGACACTGATGAATGATCGCAGCCGGCCACTGTTTACTGTTATGTATGTGATGTTTACATGTGTGAAAAATGTAAGCTCGCCCATAAAAGGAACAAATCTAGAAGAAAACACAAGACAATGGCAGTAACTCGCGCGACCACAATACAAGGCGAAACATATTGTCCTAAACACAAGTCGAAACTGATGGATATATTTTGCGAAGATTGTAACTCAATGATATGTTCGGTTTGTTTATCCCAACTAAAGCAGCATAATCTTCATAGTTTGGAAGATAAGATGGAGGATTTAAGTGGTAAATTAGATCAAGTGTTATCTAGGACTGAACATTCTCTTAAGGCTATCCACAAGGCCATCGAGGAGACACACAAGGCCACGAGGAGACACAGAAGCAAACTGTCAAGGTCAGAGCCGATGTCACCAAGTTAATGCAGAAAACATCAGTTGCTTACCGCGCCATCCGGCGACATGTAAAGGAACAAAAAGAGCGTCATCTGGCGAGTATAGATGAGTATTTTCAACAAGCAGAGAAGGTGATTGCTGAAACCCTGGACAAACAGGAAACTCTGCAAGATGTATTCCACAGCATACTGCTTTATGGTCAATACTTGTCCAAGGCGTCAGCATATGACTTGACCACAAACTTAAGATCACTTGTAAAGGGGTCAGATGAGGTGAGTAAGTCAGTACCAGAGTTGAGATGAAAGGTAGACCTCACCTGGTCTGACTGGAATGTAATAGGTGATGTAGACAGAGTGAGGCTGGTCAGGGAAGGTGAGGTTAATGTAGAGAGTGACCAGCAGCTGACCACAGTGACTGGTCAGTCTGTTACACATGGTGATCGTGATGTCAGACAGCTGACCACATTCACTACTCAGTGTAATAAGGCGGTTGTTGGTATGGTGTCATATCACAGTCATCTGTTTATAGTTCACGCTATGCACGACAAGCTGTATGTTTATGATGATAGAGGTATGTTAGTTAGATCAGTTCTGATTTCTAGTTGGATCTTTTGGAAAATGCGTTCTCCTGGAGATATATGTCTGGTTCAGGGTGAGGGAAACAAAGACAGTATGGTTATAAATGATTGTGATGGTAACTGTTTGTGGTGGCTGACCACAGAGAAACAGGCACTTGACGTGAAGCTTGGTCATCCACAACAACACATGCTACAGTATAATCCTTGTGGAGTAAGCACTGATAGATCAGGACGAGCTGTGGTGACTGACAATAGAAACAGATGTGTTTATATTTACAGTCACCCTGGACAGCACGTCAGGTGTATACAGCTGTCAGGTGGCTTAAATCCATGGCGGGCCTTGACTGACCAGTCTGATGGCTATGTGTTTACACATGGTTCTGCTGGTCAATTAGTATGGGTGAGCAGTGCTGGTCAGGTGACTCGTCGTTACACAGACACGCCAGCTGTATGTGCTAGTCGTATTACAGATTACGGCACACATTTACTGGTGTCTGACACTTCCAATAAATGTGTACATGTAGTGACGAGAGAGGGCAGACATGACGGTCATATGATCACTGACATAGATCATACACATGTCTGTCTGGATTCTGTTGGCCGCCGTCTGTGGGTGGCTTATAAAGAGAAAGATGGATGGAGCGGCCATGTAATGAAGATGTCATATACACCTCAATCATCAGCTGTGATGTCACCAATGACCTCAGCTCTGACATCATCTGTCTGTAGCCTAATTCTAAAAGTAAACCTTCCACAATTACGCTGAATCAACAAACTTAAATTACAACAGTTATCTATCAATCGTTTTACAAACTAGAAGACATTGAAAGTACTAGGTCCACCCTTTAAATTTCACATTCAAAACATAAATGTATGGGCGGAAAGATGACATAAAAACTTTTTAGACATCGAGATCTCTTAGTTGATTTGCTATAGTCTTCAACAGTTCAAAACTCGGTTCATTGACGTTGTGCTTATTTTTGTATTGCGTGGCTTATTATAGTTACATAATGATCAGTTTATTATTGTATTGTATAGGTTGTCAAGCTGACATAATAAGTGTTCTTTTTTGTAGTGTATAGTTTATTATTGTCTTCTATAGCGTATTATCAAGATATAGTTTATTCATGTCCGCGTATTATACTGATATAGTACTCAGTTTATTATTGTCTTCTATAGCGTATGATATTGACATAGTACTTTACTTTATTCTTGTCTTCTATAGTGTATTATACTGACATAATGCTTAGTTTATTCTTGTCTTCTATTGCGTATTATATTGACACAGTGCTTTAGTTTTTTAATTTAGTTTTAAATCTGATTTGTTGTTCACGTTCCTAAACGTCTGGATTTCAGACTATTTACTTTATATCATTATTATTTGTTATTCACTACAAGACACCACGGAGATAGTAGAATAGGAGTTGCAGCTGGTCCCAAATCTTTTCGCCAAGCGCGTCTGTGCCTGGGCCATAAACATCTCGGATTACAGTGAGAGAGGGGGGATAAGGGGGACAGCAGAGATTCTGCTTGTAAATCTCACAAGACTTTGAAAAATGTGCTCTGCAGAAAAGCGAAAAAATCAATCTATCTCTCTATAATTTCAGTTAAGCTCAACCGTTTCCTGTAATTAAGTTATAATCACATTTGTGCTGATTTCGTCACTTGAAAAACTGAATTGAAGCTGCGGCCAATTTCTTTCGACAGGTGTAGACGATTGCGCATGTCAACAACCCTGTTGTACATATGTAAATCATGTGACACAAATATCAGGTCATATAAATAGGTCAAGTCATGCACACACAAATCTGGATTGAGGCACCCAGCCAACGCTAGATCCACATACCCGCTTGGCGAAAGCGTCTCCCCACTCCTATTATCATTATGACCGTGATCGTAAAACTCCCACCACCAGGACAACTAAATCTATTGTGTATATGAGGGAGGGAAATGAGCGACATACCAACCGCATCCTTTGAATTGGGAAGCTGAACTCCTACTCTACTATCTCCATGAAGACACACAACACTGTGTTCCTTGCAAGAGTGACCTGAAAATGTAGGCGTTAAAAGTGGGGTGGTCAGCATATGACTTGACCACAAATGCGAGATCACTTGTAATGAGATCAGAGGAGGAGGTAAGTCAGTACCAGAGCTGAGGTGGAAGGTAGACCTCACCTGGTCTGACTGGGAGGTAAATGGGGAGGTAGACAGAGTGAGGCTGGTGAGGTAAGGTGAGGTTAATGTAGAGACCACAGCAGCTGACCACAGTGACTGGCCAGTCTGCCACACGTGGTGATCACATTGTGTTAAACAGCTTATTCACTACTAATAATGAAGTAACAGGTATGGTGTCTTATCATAATCATTGATTTATAGTTTGCTATGGTGATGCCAGATTGTATGTTTATGGTGAGCGAGGGTTAAAGAGATCAGTTCACAGCTGTATCTTTTTCAAGAAGGGTAATCCAATAGACATGTGCCTCGTTCAGGGTGAGGGGAGTCACACGAAGTCTGGTTATTTGTGACCGTTTGGGTCAGTGTTTGTGGTGGCTAACCACAGCCAAACAGGGAGATGATGTAAAACTTGGTTATCCACAGCATCACAAGTTAGAATACAATCCATTGAGAGTGAGTAGTGACAGGTCAGGGCGAGCTGTGGTGACTGACCATGATAACCATTGTGTTCATGTTTACAGTCACCCTGGAAAACACGTCATGTCTATACAGCTGTCAGGTGTAGAGAATCTAAGGAATGTGCTGAGTGACCAGTCTGATGGGTTTGTAATCACACATGGTTTCCCTTTTAAGTTTTCATGGGTGAACAGTGCTGGTCAGGAGACCCATCAGTACACTGGCCAGCCACATGGGCTTCCAAATTATATTTTAGATGACGGCACAAAATTACTGGTGTCTGATCGTTTAAATCGATGTGCACACATGGTGACGAGAGACGGCAGACATCACAGTTACCTGATCACTGACATAGATCCTACATGTGTCTGTCTGGATCCTGCTGGCCGCCGTCTGTGAGTGGCTGGTGAAGAGAAGGATGGCTTGACATCTATGATGGTGATGTCACCATATCCACCTCAATCATTATCCGTGACGTCACCAGTTACCTCAACTCGCCTGGTCATCAGTTAGTCACATTTAACGATTGTAGTGTTATCGTGACATAAATGTACAACAGTCATATTTATATTTAAAATACTATCAATTCAATGAAAAATTATCATGATTATTAAATAGATGAAAATAAAGCGAAATTATATAATTTAAAAAATACAACGATTGGTTGATATAATATACATTGATGTACACTGATGTTACATTATTGTATTCTATAAAATCATTATATTTGTATTTCCGTCTAGGTTGGATTGTGTCAACAATTCACGTGTAAATAACTAATCCCAAATGTGATATTAGTTATAGCTCCAAACGCACTTACTCTATTGTGATGAAATTGTTATATAATACTGGCGATGTGTGTACTCGGAAATGCAACAGAGAGAGTTATTCTCTTCAATTATTAATTTTCAGCTTGAATGCCTCCCCAGACCCGTTCATTTTACATCCAGATTAAAGCTTGACCCAGTGAGTTTACATACAGGGTTGAATGACCCCTTACCCACAGAGTAAGCTCACATCCAGATTAAAGCTTGACCCAGTAAGCTTACATCCAGGGATGAATGACCCCTTACCCACAGGGTAAGCTCACATCCAGATTAAAGCTTGATCCAGTAAGTTTACATCCAGGGATGAATGACCCCTTACCCACAGAGTAAGCTCACATCCAGATTGAAGCTTGACCCAGTAAGCTTACATCCAGGGATGAATGACCCCTTACCCACAGGGTAAGCTCACATCCAGATTGAAGCTTGACCCAGTAAGTTTACATCGAGGGATGAATGACCCCTTACCCACAGGGTAAGCTCACATCCAGATTGAAGCTTGACCCAGTTAGTTTACATCCAGGGATGAATGACCCCTTACCCACAGAGTAAGCTCACATCCAGATTGAAGCTTGACCCAGTTGGTTTACATCCAGGGATGAATGACCCCTTACCCACAGAGTAAGCTCACATCCAGATTGAAGCTTGACCCAGTTAGTTTACATCCAGGGATGAATGACCCCTTACCCACAGGGTAAGCTCACATCCAGATTGAAGCTTGACCCAGTTATTTTACATCCAGGGATGAGTGACCCCTTACCCACAGAGTAAGCTCACATCCAGATTGAAGCTTGACCCAGTTAGTTTACATCCAGGGATGAATGACCCCTTACCCACAGGGTAAGCTCACATCCAGATTAAAGCTTGACCCAGTAAGTTTACATCCAGGGATGAATGACCCCTTACCCACAGAGTAAGCTCACATCCAGATTGAAGCTTGACCCAGTTAGTTTACATCCAGGGATGAATGACCCCTTACCCACAGAGTAAGCTCACATCCAGATTGAAGCTTGACCCAGTAAGTTTACATCCAGGGATGAATGACCCCTTACCCACAGGGTAAGCTCACATCCAGATTGAAGCTTGACACAGTTAGTTTACATCCGGGGATGAATGACCCCTTACCCACAGGGTAAGCTCACATCCAGATTGAAACTTGACCCAGTTAGTTTACATCCAGGGATGAATGACCCCTTACCCACAGAGTAAACTCACATCCAGATTGAAGCTTGACACAGTTAGTTTACATCCAGGGATGAATGACCCCTTACCCACAGGGTAAGCTCACATCCAGATTGAAGCTTGACCCAGTTAGTTTACATCCAGGGGAGAAGCAATTAGTGATAAGAGAGCTGAATTGACTGATATAATAATAACGTCTCGCTCTTTTTAGCATGCTTCATAAATAATGTTATTAAATTTGTATCTACATTATATTAGATTTATATATATATATATGTTCATTATCTATTAGCTGTTTTTTTAATAATTAACATATCACATTACATTAAAATAACACTAATTTATACACTACCCCTGTGTTTTATTAACATTTAAACATCCATGCGTTCTGATTGTTCACTATATTGGCTTCTGCATTAGATTCAATGTTATTTAATAGTTAGATGACGAGTAAATATATGTCTCAGGCATGACCCAACTGACATGTAACCCAACCTACATGTGTAACCATCCATTAAACACTCATATAGTTCACTGCATCACATCGGGTTGATAACATCCTGCATGTTTGTCATTGCTATAGTCAGATCTTGCCAGAAGACCTTATTTTTCATCCCCAGGTATCAAATAATACAACATTCAAGAGACATTACTGTACGTACTGAAAGTCAGGTGCATGAACTGTGTAATTAAGTATAATATTTTATGTAAATATTATTCAGTGGAATAAGTAAGTTATTACTCAACTCATATTTAGTACTTTTAAATGTTGGAGAAGGTGATGTAGTCCTACCTAAGTATATTTTATTATTAATACTCTGATTATGAATGTTAACAGGTTGGGAAGTTTGTGTATCTGGAAAGTCAGCAAACTCTCGACAACTGATAGTGTTAATTAACCCTTTAGGTCCTCACGATGCATTAAAGCATCATTTTACATCCCAGAAAACAGACTTAATTTTCCTACAACTAGGGGTTTTAGAACGAAAATTTCCATGAAACTGGTTTTTCAATACGTGGTAATTTTCTTTAATTTTTAAACTACATCAAGTCATCTTCATCCACTACAAGTCGAGAATTGCGACAGCAATTCGCGGCTTGTAGTGGACGAAGATGACAGTAGTAAATTTAAGCTTGAATGGGTTAACCCTTAAAGCTGAAGATTTGTTATGAAAGCCTTGGACGTCAAAGTTTTTTTTCAATTTGAAATCATCAAAACGGTCTTAGTTAGCTCTTTCCGATTCATTTGAATATCTATGTTATGGGCCTACGGCCACTATAAATCTTCTTTTCTTTTATAGTGCGGGGGTAGAGTTTAGACGTCAGAATCTGACGTCCACGGACGTCAGATTCTGTCGACAAAAATTGATCCCCGCGCTATTTAAGGTTTGATAACACTTTTGGTCCAGAGAAATAACATGCATTTGGATCTGTGGAATAAATACAATTTTAATCACCCAACCACTTGTCTTGTTTATATATTGTGTTGTTTATATAGTGCCTAGTTAAATGCTGATTACGTATTTTTGGTAGATTATGTAAAATAAAGAGCCGAATACATATATATCACCCTCATTTGTGAAAAATCGGTCAACACACAATTTAAATACGTTCCGAACGAAGCCGATGCATTGCAATTTTGTATTGCCTCAATATAAAGTGTCTTTTGATTGAGAGAAATGAAAGAATATTCAAATCCTGTGTAGTTATTGTCAGCGTTATTGTTTTATAGCAATGAATATGAATGTGGTAAAAAATAGACCAAGGAATAAAATAAGTTTTGTCATGTCCAAAGTACTTTGTGGCCACGTCACTAGGTCGGGCTTATATAAAAACCCTATGTTAGACACCAAAATCATGAATCTGCTCCTATTCTGTCGAAAATTCCATAAATTTAATGTTTGACCCCATCTTTTTTAATGCAAAAAATGTAATTTTTAATCTTTTTAATCTGAATGCTCCTTTTTTAATTCCTGGGACCGCCCCCTGGTCCAGCTATTAATTCGAATTATTTGAGTGCTTAGTTGACGAAAATAGAGTTCAGATTTTTGCAGTTTTCACAAAAAATGTAACATCGGTCAGATTTAAACTTACACAGAAGTTATAAAGGGTACCTCAATTTAAACTGATTTTCTGGAAAAAACTGCCGACAAGAATTTTGTAAGAAATGGATTTTTTGACGCAGCACATGTTTGTACATTAGGAGCAACCTTTGAACCTTTTGGCACTTCTACATAAATAAAATCGACTTATCTCCTAGACTAAATCAAACTGCTTCAAGTCAAAACACAGCCCACCCGTCATTGTATTATCTTCATACGGAGAAGACTCACCCATTCTATGACTTCAAGATCCGGAATGCGGTCTGAAGGAAGATGAGAATAGATATCTAGGTATTCAGAGAGTTAATGCACTTTTACAACTTTTAATGGATAAATGGATGAATGGCTGAATGAATGAACTGCTGATTGAATAAGTGAATGAATGTACGAATGAATGAATGAATAAATGAATGAATAAATGAATGAATAAATGAATGAATGAATGAATAAACGAATGAATGAATGAACGAATGAATAAATGAATGAATGAATGAATGAATGGATAAATGAATAAATGAATGAATGAATGAATGAATAAATGAATAAATGAATGAATGAATGAATGAATGAATGAATGAATGAATGAATGAATAAGTGAATGACTGAAGGAATGAATGGACAAATGAATGAATGAATGAATGAGCCATTCGTGTGTGACTCTGGTCCAACATCAAGCATGGATCCATCGGTTATATAGTGTTTGTTGTGTCGTTTTTTGATATAGTTTTTATTTTATTTATTATTACATAGATCTCCTGTCTCAGGGACTCCAGCATATTGATGGTGGACTTATCAATCAGATGATTTACCTGGATACCACATACCTCATGGTGGTTAACACACAACTTAATATCTGTTTAACTAAATAAGTTGTGTGTTGACTACCACGAGGTAATTGTTGTATCCAAAGTCATCTAGGGGTTGGATATGTCTGTACATAGACCTAGGTGATGTTTACATTATATTCACCTGTACCAGCTGTATCTCATGTTTTTTTTTATTTCGGATGAGTTTAATTTCTCCACCTAGCCAAGGCGATACAGATTTGTCTTTAATTGGTATTCTAGGCACACATTTATTTATTATATCCATCAAAAGAGAATCCCACAGTTTTAGGCATCATCAATATTACAAGAATTATTGACATTATCACAGAGATTTGCGTCATTACTGAGATTTGTTAAAAGTGTAAAATCGAAATAATATGAATGTATAGGAAATTATATATCATGATTTACTGTGTCAATAATCAACTTGAATTCTAAGAGATAATGATTTGTATCAAATTCATGTTCATAATAACTTTTCACTTCAATTACGTAACAGTCAATTATAAACAAATTATAAGCGACATCACATGAAACATGATAAAGCCTCTCTTTGGTAAGGTAACATATCAAAAATACACGCTGTTTCGTAACTATAAGGCACACACTCTGTTCTATATTTTCAATTGAAGCCTTTTGTGAGTAAAAAAACCGGTAAGCTCTGTGTAAGTAAGACGCAATATTATAGTATAGAGGGATACGTAGGTGTTTGCCAAATATGAAAATGTGTGCCGGGGCATGACGCAAGAGGCCATGCGTGAAAATTCAACGCACTGTATAAAAGCTAGACACTTCAGGTAAACATCCGGGCCCAGCATTGATATCACATGATTACACACTGGCGACACTTTACTGGATCGAGTATATGAAACTCTCTCTGACCAATAATAGACAGAGATAAAGTCCTGGAGTATATGTCAGCCTGCGGTAAACAAGACTGGATGTTTATAAAACACACGTTTACAACAGAGGACACTTAAGGTTTGTTTAACGTAGATGTAGCTTTTTCTTTGCTGGTTTTGTATCAATACTGGATGGGCTTCAATACTTATCTATCGACATAACGACATTATATATGCGATGTTTTTTTTTTAATGTTACATTCGTATCATTGAAACGCGCGGGTATACATTCATGTCGCTTATCAGAACAACACGGGTGGAGGTCGCCTGCCTTCATTATATTGCTGGAATGGAGCTCCATATTAGAACATTACAAGCAATAATATATTTCTTATATGTAACCCCCCCCCCCCCCGCAATATCATACTATACGAAACATTGATTCAATGTTAGTTTAATCCTGGTCCACTGTCTGCAACGTTGACTATTTTTTTGAAATTCTAAGTATTTTTGTCAGAAAATGTGTACAAATGTATCTATTTTAATGCATTATAATTCACCTATGGGCAATTTCACATAAATGGTGCATTCAGGAAAAATTAAAACTTTACACAATTTTTTAGCAAATACTGCTAGATATTTATATGAAACATTTTTTATTTTACGGTACATTAGCATAATAAAACAGTTACACTACAACTAAGTAACAAAGTAAAAAGAAAATGCTAGATTTCAGGGAGTGAGAGCTGTGACCTAACAAATTTGAACTTGATCACATTCAAAATAGCAGACTTGCGGCAATTATTTAATTATTGAATATGTCTGATATCTGGCAAACTACGGTATGTTAGCTAGCTAGACCCTACAACAAGCTTATGCTCCTAACAGCCATGATGAAGTGAAGATAAGGGAGGAATATGCATTTGAAAATGGTTGTTTTCATTTATATACCTTGACAAATTTCAACTCTATCAAATGCAAGATGGCTGAATATTGCCCATTATTTACTATATGCTTGATATCAGGCAAAGCATCCAGGATACCTAGCCCAGTACTATAATTTATCCAACTCCCCTCATGAAAGCCCGGAAAGTATTTTGTTGGCATATATATCCCTCCCTCAAAACTCACATTTTGTTTTATACCATACACCTCACATTTTGTTTTATGGTATAAAACAAAATGTCAGGTTTAAGGGAAGGATGTGCCAACAAAATGCTTTCTAGACTTTCGTGAGGGGGTTGGAATGGATACACTAACTGTCTCTGCGGTTATATTAGAATAATAGTAATATAGTTGCTTGTAAAGTATGACTGATTATGCTATTTTATCTCTTTATAGTAGTTTACTTGTTATTCAGTTGAATTATTGAGTGATCATTCATGCTCACAAGTTTGTTATTGTTGTTAAAAAAAATATATCCTCTCCAGTACATTTTATGATATTAGCTTGAACACCGTGACATTGTCCAAGTTATGTCACAAAAATCAAAATTATTTCCCATTGTTTTTCCTTGATGGTGTTTAATACGATGCAGACAAATAGTTGCGGCCTTTACCCGTGATAAACCACTTAAACATCATTTTATTTTAGCAAAGTTTATACAATTATGCTACTTCAGCTCAATTTTAAAACAAAATGTTGATTAATAACAATATATATTTGGAGCAAAATTAGAATATGAAATGTTGAGCAACATAACATGTTTTACTGATCTAAAGTATGCATTTATAGCACTTGTGATGTTGTTATTTCAACCGTTAAAAAATGTCCCCTCCAGTACAGTTTGTCACACGTATAATTGTGCAGAGGATTCGCATGAAAAAGCACTGTAAAAATGCACAAAATATGTCATTTATAGTATTCAAGCTATATGTGTATATTTAGTTGATGTCAGAGCACTAATTTGTTGAGCTGTCGAAGTAAATGCTGTACAATTCATACTTGAGTGTATTGCAAAATTTCATTTGTCACATTTCAATTGAATATCAAATCTATATACATGTGAAATACGGGTACAACACATAGTGATCTTCCTCCTTTAGAAACAAATTTAGGGGTTAGGATTTTCAAATCACCTACATTATTAGCATTTGAGCAGAGACTAATGATTGTTAAAACAAATGTCTACTCCAGTACACGCAAAAACAGATATCAGTAGGAACTATATCTATAACAATATTGGGATCTCAACATGCCTAACGGAGCGTAGTAAATATACAGTAAATGCATAGACCCATGTTGTTCTGATGCTATGCAATTATATCCTGGCATATTATACACTTGACAAAAAAGCAACGCAACGTTGGCACGTACATTTTTCTCAATTTTTATGGGGATTTTATTTAGCCATGCTTGCGTTATTTATCTGTTTATCATTCAACCGCAGTATATTCACCCTTAAAGCGTCAGGTTATCTGATTAATATTTTTACCCACTTGAAGTTGTGTCTCGCTACCGCGACACACAACTTCAAGTGAGTGAAAATCAGTCATATTTGTTGAGCTTAAGACACAACATTTGGCACATTTTGATGTTTCAATTCCCAATAATAGAGATTTTAATAGAGATTTTAACTGTTAACGCAATAGATTAAAAACGACTAGTGTCGTCAGGCTGCAAGGGTTCATACATCACACTATGTAATCTACCTGATACAATACCTCATACATCATCATCGATAGCGATTTACTTATCATGACGCATAGTGATTATAGTCATAGGAAATACATATAATCTTTATTATTATTATTATTATTATTATTATTATTATTATTATTATTATTATTATTATTATTATTATTATTATTATTATTATTATTATTATTATTATTATTATTATTATTATTATTATTATTATTATTATTATTATTATTATTATTATTATTATTATTATTATTATTATCATTATCATTATTATTATTATTATTATTATTATTATCATTATTATTATTATTATTATTATTATTATTATTATTATTATTATTATTATTATTATTATTATTATTATTATTATTATTATTATTATTATTATTATTATTATTATTATTATTATTATTATTATTATTATTATTATTTTTATTATTATTATTATTATTATTATAATTATTATTATTATTATTAATGAACATATTCATATGATTTACGATTATGATAAAAAGACTAAACGTGTAGACGTGGTTTCTGGCTTTGAGTCGATATTGAATGATGCCCCCCCCCCCCTCAGGCAGGGAGTGATACATGCTGTCAAAAAGCTCATAGTCACGAACTTGTGAGTTGCTATTTATACTGGGGGTAAACTCGGTCACGGTGTATCACGGTTTCTCAACTATATATTCAGTTAACAGGCAGCATTGAGCCTGTGGAAGCTCAACGCTGGGACAGTTTCGGAGACGTTAGCCCGCATTGATTTACCACAGGGCCTTTATCGTATTCACTATGATACCGAAACACATTATATTATCGCAGCAGCAGACAACTAAAATCAAAGCCAATATTTCAAAATGAAAACAAACGCGTTAGTCAACATATGTTTTTGAGAATAATGACGCAAGCTTGGCTATTAATATAAATCGTGATATTAAGAAAATCCATCGATTTATATTGTGAACTCTCGGTCTTATAAAAATGATATCCCTAAATATAATTTCAAAACATATGATAACCATAATGACATTACTTTGTAAATGCAGTACCTGTAAAAATATTTCTCAAAAACATGGAAATGGTACATTATACGCGACATATATTTTTAATAATAGCATGATTAAAATTATCAGCATGTTTTCTCTTTTCAAATATAAAAAAAATATTTTTTTGAGCGCAATGTACTACAATATTACATAATGTGTTTGTTTATTTATGTTGCTTTCTATTGCAGACGCTCTGATATGACAGTTTCAATCTTAGCAGGATTCCTTGCTTTCACATGTCTTGGTAAGATTTTTTAAATTTATCATACATAGTCCCATTTATTTCCAACAATCTTTGTCAACAAAAAAAATATTTCAAATTTAGGTTCTTATCATGCTTATGGGACGCTCAGTATAAATGTCATTTTACACCCGAATATTTGATATTTGCAGGATGTAATGTGATTTCTTAATATAAAAGCAAAGAACATTGCGAACAAAAAATATAGTGACGCCTTTGTATTCACTTTGACGTGTTCCCACATCAAGCTAGTACAATACGTTTTCCCCATATTGTCACCAAAGGGAATGCGCTGGTCTAAGTTTCGATTATGTGTTTTGCTATTGTTACTCAATTAGGGCCGTATGCCATATATACCAGATATACCGGCAGCTGGTTTATCTAACATGACATTTAGGCTGAACACTGTGCTAAGTAAAACATTGTGTTATAAAAAATAACCCTGTCCCAAAAGTAGGGTTAACAATGTGATGTGTTAACAAACCATAAGTCATATCCTAAACCAGTATTTTAGTGTCATTGAACAGTGGCGGATGCAGGAATTGACAGACGGGGGGAGGGCGCCGATTTTTCAAAAAATTATACACACCAGAGCTGGCACTTATATGCTCTAGAGGGGTCCGAGGGCATGCTCCCCCGGAAAATTTTGAATATTAAGGCCTCAAAAAGGCCGAAATATGGTCGTTTTTTTGTTTTTGGGACAGTGAACGGGAGGGGGGGGGGGGGGGCGCGCCGGCTGCGCCCTCCTCTGGATCCGCCATAGTTGAACGTACAATTGTTATGCACTTTGGGGAATTCCCCTCGCTGCAATCAGCCGTGACCAAGTTCACACTGTCCTCAGGCCAAGTGTGGACTCACGGCTGGTACAAATGAAACGAAATGAATGGGGTCTCAGGCCACCTTTGTGCACAAATAGGCTAAACTGGGCCAGTAGAACCTCCTGAGGATGGTGAGATGAATGAGATGACACTGCCCTTCAGACACAGAATTCTAAATTCGAGCCCTGGCGGTCTGAAAGCCGACCACGCTACCTCTCTGTCACGGAGGCTCCCCACAATATTGAATATTTACGCGGAGAAACATTTTATTTCTTTGGAACTTGGAGGCCAGAGCTCTCCGACTTTCCAAGCAGTTAGATAACCAATTCACATGCGTCCCAACAAGCACGGCTGGTGCAGCAACAGTGACGCTGGCCTCTTTTAACACAACGCTGGCCCAATGTCCCGTGTTCAGCCCTATCCTCAGTGAGGTAATTAAACCCTTGTCCTGCTGAACTGTCAGCTGGTATTTTTCATTCATCTGAGCCTGGAAAATGGATGAAGATGACATAAAAGTGGGTAGCAAATGAAAACAAATATTCTTATTATTAAAACGGCTCTACGATAAGTTCTGGGTATAGGAGATTCAATAATTCTCAGGGATGCAAAACGTTGCTTTGATGCATCACGAGGGCTTAAAGTGTTAATACTGCCGTTTGGTGAGCATAACACTAACCCTTTACCTGCTGATCACGACAAAAGTCTTTTTAATCTATTTTATTAGCCGATTAATTCACTGTTATTGTGAATTAATGACTGCTTAAACAGCAAAGTTTGCAAATGTTTGGTCTTAGATTAAACAAATATGAGTAGTTTTCAACCACTTGAGGTTGTGGATCGCGGTAGCGAGACAAAACCTCAAGTGGTTGAAAATTTATTCAAATTTACAAAGCAGGATCAGGTTGAAACATGCTTGACTTTCTTTTAATTGTTGTCGGCGAAATGTAAAAATAAAAATGCTAGTTTTTCTGCACACATAATTTATCTTGAATAGCGTCTACTTGAGAAAGTGAACAATTGATCATGCTGATATTGTTCCTTCGTGACAACTGCAAATTCGATTTTTTTTATAAGTTCGTATTAGCGGAAGGCGGTTTTACCCAAAATAGATTAAACCATTTTTTAAAACTACCAAAAAGAAGACCCTTGTGATAAAAAATACAGAGTTTTAGGAGTTTGTACTACTGAATATAAAAAAATTATGATTCTTTAGTAGCGTGCGTGCGTGCGTGCGTGCGTGTGTGCGTGCGTGCGTGCCGTGCGTGCCGTGCGTGCGTGCGTGCCGAGTGTATGTTATTTTTTTTTATACATATAAATAAGGAACATAATGTAGGCTTACAGGTTTTTATTCGTGTTAAGTCTAAGCCAGCTTCGGTCATACGGGTTAACGTTAAACTGGATGTTATAATACTGTTTTAGATAAAATCTCACTAACATCTGATCTAAATCTTATCTTAACATATTTTTACACCCTGTTCATCTGAGGTAATGCTATTTGAAAGGGATACCCGTGATTCATGTCATCATTGTGATTCCAGTGTCTCGCATTAATGGACAATGTACACAGGACGCAGTGGACGAATGTGCCAAGAAACTATCAGACTCGACCCACGAAGTTAACGCAGCTGCCATTCCATTCCTGAACGAGCGTGACGCCAGAGAACACTGCGAGTAAGCCATGTTGAAATCAAATACTAGTAGACATTCAATGGTGAAAATGGACTTGTACAATTTGTTTTCGTAATATATATTTAAGTTATTTATTCACCTATTGACACCTGTGGCTTGCTGTTTATCGCATGCGAAATACGTTATTTATCGATGTTTTTCAGACACTATAAATATTTTGAGAACTGCTTGAGACCAATAAAGCCTCACTGTTTAGAGGCAAATAGATTGAACTTTGAAGGAACAGAGAAGGCTTACAAATGGTGGTGTGAAGATCTGTTTGATGGTAAACTGAAAATATAATTATTATCATAATTATTTTATATTATAATAGCTGATGGTGGTTCTGTATGCACTTTTATGTCCACACCTTAGCTCTTCAACTTATTGGAGGTCATTGAACAATTTTTGGTTGGTAACGCCACTGACGCCGCTATTGGAAAAATACTTACCCCCCCCCCCCCCTAAGCGAATTACCACCAGCAGCCGCTACTGTATCTTTTGAACTATTGGGCCTAGAAGGTCATACAACCCCCCAAAATTTGCGAAATGACCATATTATGTGGGGTCGGTAATACGCTTGTATACGCTAACATCAATAGTGTGAAAGATAATGACCTAAAACTGATTTAACATAATAAAAATAACCGCTACGACCATTTAATATGTTAACTGTTCTCTTTTGTACATTTTGCACATTGTTCTAATACACGATATCAGGGCCTGGACGGAGCTAGACATACTACTGGTGTTTTGCCAACATGTGTTGCTTCATGTCCATGCTGAAGTGGATCTGGTTCCATGCATTATATCAACATTATAGTGTTACATCTAAACATTATAGTGTTACATCTAGCTAGACCTTATAGTGTTACATCTAGACATTATAGTGTTACATCAAGACATTATAGTGTTACATCTAGACATTACAGTGTTACATCTAGCATTATTCTACTATTTATAATATTATACCTTGACATCGAGTACTATTATCTGGACACTATCGAATGAATAAATAGTACAGTACAGACAGTGGGGGGGCACTCGATTTGTGGCAGCAATTACCGTGTGTTACGAAACGGACACGCCTGACCTGGCACGGCGTGAGCGTTGAACACCGTTTAGTGTGGACGCCACAGATGGATGGCTTAATCACACCTCGTTAAGATAAGCAGGTGACCATTGTCCTGCTATAACAATAGGCACGCCCGCCAGCCTTTCCGTCTGAACCCTTGTAGTACCATCACCCACATATTATATCCTCACACATTAAAGTGTGTAAATTACAATTACGAGCCATACTTTTCCATCCTACATATCATTATATATGTTTGGAAGATGTTTTATCAATTTAACCATTTCATAGTGATTTAAAGACTTAAGTTTCCAAAGTTTTCTGAAAGTTTGAGTAGCGATAGCTATAGTAGATAGTTATAATTTTAACTTGTGGTACTAAAGTTTATCCAGCAGATAATATTGAGAGATGAAACAATCCAACCAAGGTAATCTTCAACGTTTACTTACAATAAATTATTCAGCGTTAATGACTATTTTGTGTTTTAAATGTATTCATGTTTTTAACCAGTAAAATTATATTTTTTATTGCAATGCGTTTGTTTTGAATGACTACATATCATGTACTATTTATGTGTAATGTTCCCGTCTGTTGCCATAATTTTCGCCATAATTGCATACGGTGGTCCAACATTAAACCAGCATTAAATCAAAGTGTCATGTTTGTCTTACCACGACACTCTCGCTAACAGACTGTTAGACGGGTGGTCTCTGAGGCGTGTCCTGCTGAGTTTAACTGAGTTTAACTTTAACTAAATACTAAAAAAAACATCTATCTAATGGATAGTATACAACAAAATCACATTCCTCAGTTCATCGGTGACATACAGGACATACACCATCAATCAATATGAAATTATTTCAACAAGACATTGCTTTCATCATAGAGAAAAAAAAACATAGAGGGCTATAAAACGGCTACCATTAAGAAACAGCCTGGATAAAAAAGACATGTGAATGTGTTATGCTCGGCTGTGGAAGATTTTGAAAATATTTTTGCTCCTAAAAAATAACTTATATACAAACGTTTTATAATTATGTAAAAAAAACGTCAATATTCTAGGCACAGCGCCAGGACGCATATCAGATCATAGTGGCCGAAAAATGTTTTCCGGGGATATAACTATTTTTACTGTGTAATAATACTTTTATCTGTTATTAATTTAAAACCATGTTTGAATGTGGTTTTCAAAGCATATACTTATTTATATGCGGAGCAGTTAACACCTAGTGCACCCTTGGCTTCACAAGGTGCAATTACACCACTGATAAGCACGGAAAGGCAGTGGTGTCAGGTGTCATAAACATTCCAATATAAATCCCTAACTTTTTTAATTTTCATCGTACAAACTCGTAATAAATATCATTAGAAAGCTTACTCATTACTCAAAAAAATGATATAAATTATATTATGACTGCACGTTAACTCGCAAAGTTATTTATTTAGAAAGGTAAGCAGGGTTTATCAGTGTTGGCGTGGCTGAGACATAACAAGCAGTTAGCGAGGTGTGACAACACAAAACAGTTGTATAGCATTTATACAATATGTCGAAGACGTTGTGCCGTCATTCCCTAAATGTAATACAAATGTTTTGTATTTACTGGGCGAAACAAATTCCTAACTTTAACTAAAATATAACTTCGGCACGTGAGGAAAATATGGGCTAGATTCAATCTGAGTAGCGTCAATTAAGAAGTATGTAAACATGCAGGCCTATTCTTCCCTGAGACTGCAACCAACACAACATGGGAATGACTGAGGTCCATGTGACTGCGTCCACTAAGACAGTAGTTACATTAGCTAATTAGCAGTTCAGAAAATTAGTAAAAATATAAACATTGCCATTGATAATAAAAAAAATTGTAAAAATACAATCGTATTTTAAATTTGTGAATAAAATAATACTTTGATAATGTTTTTTTTTGTGACTTATTAATTAATCATTGACTGGTAAGAGAGGTCAACTTAAACTGGCTTATCTGAACAGCAGTGCATAGCGTTATCACCTCGTTAACGTCTGCGTTTGATCCACCTGCCGCGTGCCACACCCTAACACCCACCCCCCCCCCCTGTGCAGGGGACGCGACGTGGAGGTGCGCAGCGCCCTAGTGTGACAGGGGTGTGCGCCGCTCACTAATGTTCGTGCCCCCCCCCCCATTGTCTGTACTGTATCTGGTCAATCAGGGTATCTGGTCACAAGTGGATGATCTTTCTCATATCATCTTGCTTTAATATAGTATGCATGTAATATTAAGAGATATTAGTCAAGATTAATGAAATGAAATACTATGTATGTAATATCATAGTGATAATCATACGATATTATAATACCACAATATAATTATATTTATATATATTTTAATATAATTACCATAATATCACATGCCATTATAATGTGACTACGTCGTAAAAAACAAATTTCAAGATATGGCATGATAGTGTCAAGATATGATATAATAGTAGGCTTACCATGCTATGATGACACGACATTAAACATGTTGGTATATGATATTAAATATACAGATTAAATACTGTAATGAAACCATACTATCATTATATTACATTCTAAGCTCAGTAATTATTAACAATAGAAAAGTCATTTTAGACTTATTTTATATTTAATATAATGATAGTCCTTGTTAAAGCAGCCCCTTGGGATGACATCAATTTTCGTTTTTAATTCTGCACTGAAGTAGTGTATCCCACGAATCATGTTTTTATTTTTTTCAGAATTTTCATATTTTTACAAATATTTTTAATCAACATTTCTATGAAACCAGAAGTAACCCAAACAAACTATTTGTATGCCTGAAGGGCGATTGAATGTTTTCACAGCATTGGGCCACATGCTGATGGCATCGGCCCAGCGACGATCAGGGCTGCAGGTGTGTCCTCCCGTGTCCTGACTATGAGACACCAATTAGCGGCGACTGCTCTGATCTTACCGTCTGATACGTGGGAATATGTGATGTAAAGTGCTTAATATTGCCGACTTGTTTTGTTTACATGGCAATATACGACCTGGAAATAGATCTATTTCGCTCTTTTTCGGTGCTTTAAAATTGTATTTTGACTTTTTCGTATTTTTAGTTAAGATCAGTAGGCTATATAGCTTCATATAAATTAAATTTTCAAAATTGACAGCATTGAAAATGTCTCATCCCAAGGGGTCCCTTTAACTTCCATATGTTATCACTTTCTTTTACATCTTTTATTAGAAGCAAATACAAAATGTATATCAGCATTATTTTTATATCTGTGATCGGCCCAACATTTTTTGCCGGTGCTGGATCAATATACTTTGCGATTACATGCTGTGTTATATTTATTACTTGGCAGTGTACTTAAATCACAACCAATGTTTCCAAAATGTTGAATTGCACAAGATGGCGGATGTGTGCGTGAGTAACTACAATAATGCCACCCAGAAAGCTATAAATCTCCAAGGTGAAGGCAAATACAGCGATTCAATCGACACATATTGCCGGTGAGCAGTTCAACCCTTAAAGCGCTGAATATTTGTTATATAAACAAAGGAGACCAAAGGAGTTTATTCAATTCGAAATTATTATAAATGTCTTATAATTATCTCTTTCCGCTTCATTTGAATACC
This sequence comes from Flabesymbios commensalis, assembly GCA_964017125.1. NCBI lineage: Eukaryota > Metazoa > Annelida > Polychaeta > Terebellida > Flabelligeridae > Flabesymbios > Flabesymbios commensalis. Next base: position 9,711,975 of record OZ024910.1, on the reverse strand, counting down.
TATGTTATGGGTGTACGATTAATAGTAACAATTTCACTCTTTAGACGTCAGAATCTGACGTCTACAGACGTCTGATTCTGACGTCTTTAAGGGTTAAAATTGTTCTGATAATTCAATACATTTTATATAATTTTCAAAAACCACAAGCTCATTTGAACCCTTTACGGGTGCTTATGCTAATATTTTAAAATGTTTTTTTTCTCATTTAAAATTCATAAAAGGTAATGTTTTTCTGGGCGCTATAATATACGACGCTCTCTTTTTAAAATGAATCACAGTATGTAGGTGAGGGACATATTATTATTTTTGCAATATAGTACCCCTAACTTGAGGTCCATCTGTGAAAAAATTATAGGTAGCTCATTTCCACTGATTTGGTGGGCATGGTTGGTCAATTACCAAACAAAGGTAAGGTGTGATAGGAGCTGGATAAGTTTTTATTACAAAAAATCTAAAATGGCCGCCACTGGCACATATCGCCCCATAACGTTTGAACTATTTGTATGAAAGGTGGGAAAATCATTTAATTATAGGAAGCTAATTTCAACTGATTAGAGTGGATATGGGTATGGTCATTTAGTCAGATGGGATAGGGACTGGTGAAATATTTTTATTACAGAAAATAATGTCACCATATAGTAGTATAGAAGTTGTGTTTCGCTAACGCGACCCACAACTTACAGCGCCATTGAGTCACATTATTGCTGAGAGATACTGGTGCTATAGAAGTCATTAAACTTACTTAACTTTAAGTGGTCAAAAATTGCCTGAAAATGATGCGCATTCGGTGAACACACACCACGCCTTTACCATACTGTTCTCAATCAGTTTGGTGAGCACACTTCATTGGCGCATCAGTTCTCATCTTCATATTTTATTTGTCCTAACCCTCCAACCGCCAAATCGTTTAATTATAATTTTCACGCACTTGAAGTTGTGTCTCGCTGACGCGAGACACAACTTCAAGTGCGTAAAAATTATTCAGATTTGAGTTAAACTATGTTGACTTCCGGATTGACGTCACATTTTATCGTCTTTAACCCTTTGAGCCCTCACGATGCATTAAAGTATCATTTTAAATCCATGAAAACAAATTTAATTTTCCCACAACTAAGGGTTTCAGAACGAAAATGTTCAAGAAGCTGGTTTATCAATACATGGCAATATTCTTTATTTTTTCACCCACTTTAAGTCATCTTCATCCACTACAGGTCGAGAATTGCGACAGCAATTCGCGGCTTGTAGTGGATGAAGGTGACAATGTAAAGTCAGGCTTGAAAGGGTTAACATGTTCAAAAGCTGGTATTTAATGTGCTAATAAAAAAATGTAAAACCGAATATAATCGGGACCGGCGGTGAAAGGGTTTAATGTGCACTTGTTTGCTTTGCAGGGGAAGTTTATCATATTTGGACTGCATCGAGGCAGACGTAACAGATCACTGTAACGACTCCACGGCCGGTCACTGGCAACGAGGAATGGATGAGAGGCAGCTGTCTAGCTTCCTGGAATACTTGGGATGTGTCGTTGAAGGATGTAAGGATCATTTAATTAGTACTAACCCTTTGCCTGCTGATCACGACTATACTCGCCGTCAAATTAACCAGGATCGCATGATTTTCGGCGATTTCTCCGTCAATTCTGAACCGATTTGCTTGAAATTTTGCAAATGCCATTTTCTATTCAAATCATAAAAGCGGTAAAAATTTCGCTAAATTATATTAAATATTTCAAAAGTTAGACCATTTGACATGTAATAAAATTCTAGAATTAGTCTAATGGGTTTATAGAAGGACGTCGTAATTTCAATTTATTACATGTCAAATGGTCTAACTTTTAAAAAACGATATATAATTTTACGAAATTTTCAGGGATATTAGGATTCTGTTGAAATATGATTGTTACAAAATTTCATTAAAATCGGTTGACAATTGACCGAGCAAATCAGCGAAAAACATGCTATCCTGGTTGATCACTTTTAATGTGACTTTGGGTATAGTGTCGTTTTTAATCTGTTTTATTAGTCGACCAAATCACTGATATTAGGAATGAAATGTGTGTCTAAACATCAAGATTTTCAAATATTTGTGCTCAAATTAAACAAATATGAGTCATTTTCAGCTACTTGAGGTTGTGGATCGCGTTAGCGAGACACAACCTCAAGTGGGTGAAGATGTAAATAGATTAACTTATTCAGTCAACACAGCCCAACATATTGACACAATGTTGGACACATGCTATCTTAGTTTATATTTTTTTCGATCGTGAGTGGAGTATATTCTATGCTTAAGTAATTTAATACTGTGATAATGCACTTGCATCAGTCTGCGACTAGACGTTTGCAACCTCGCAGACGAGATCGCAGGGAAATCGTGTAGGCCCTACTTGTGGGGTAAATCAATTATTTTTCACGTGGTGGGAAATTTTACACTTCCTGGTGGTGGATAGTAGGGTGGGACAGGCTATGATTTTAATGTGTTTTGAGTGATAACGGTGGACGCATGTGACGTGTGGAAATAGGGGGGGGGGGGTAATTTATTCACCTCACACGTGATAGTTTACAATCATATTTTACACTCCCTGGTGTTAGAAAATGTCAGAGGGAGTGTCAGGCTGTGATATCAATGAGTTTTCAGAGATAACGGAGCATGTGATTTGATGATAACTGCTGTTCTTATCGCCAAGTGTTGGATTTTTCTGGCTGTAGTTTATACAAATATTAAAAATAATAAAAAAAATAGTTCTTATATAGTGCTTAAATCCATAGATGTGCTCAGTACGTCTTCACAATTAAAAACATTGTAATACTCATTATACCCGCCGTCAGATTAACTTGAATCTTGAATCATATTTTTCGCAGATTTCTCAGTCAATTCTCAACTGATTTTGATGAAATTTTGCTTAACTATTTTCGAGTCACGCGGCGACTACCTTGACATTTTAATTGGAAAATATGGTATAGCTGAAAACTAACTTTAATTTAACCAGTTTAATGGGTTTATAGAGGAACGTCGTAATTACAAATTTAGTACATGTCAAATGGTCTAACTTTTGAAATATATAATATTTTTTTATGAAAATCTTACCGCGTCACCGCGTGACTCAAAAACAGTCCTTGCAAAATTTCATCAAAATCGGTTTATGACGGCGGGTATAAAACTAGCTAAAATAATTCAGGGTATAATGTTTTACCGAAAAATTTTGTATCAGTTTATCAGCCGTGCATGTGCGAAGGTACTTCGCTACATGATAAAATGCTACGCCTACATGTTATTGTGTAGCATTTGCCCCAATTGTGTAGCAAACTGCTCCGCTACACCAGACACATTATTCGCTATAACTATTCATATAGGCGAGAAACCGCTAATTAAGTAAGATATTGTTATCCATTTAAAACAACAACTACTAATACAAGTTTCGGCTTCAAATTAATCGAAAACATTTTTTATAAAATCTACACCCCGTAAATGTTAATATATATTCAGTAGTTTGTGTGTGTCCATACAATTGTGTTAAATAGGGTACTTTATGTCACGTAGTGGACAAAGGACAGGACACGCATCCGTACAAACAAACAAACAAACAAACAAACAAACAAACAAACAAACAAACAAACAAACAAACAAACAAACAAACAAACAAACAAACAAACAAACAAACAAACAAACAAAAAACAAAAAACAAACAAACAAACAAACAAACAATAAATTATAATAAATTATAAATAAATAAATAAATTAATTAATTAATAAATAAATGACCAAACAAACAAACGGACGGACATTTTTCGCCCCCGATATATCTCAAAGGCCGCGCTAAAATGGTTAATTAGTTTGTCTAAGGTAATTACAACAGTGTTCAATAATGTGTATTATTTTGTAAATTGCTGTCACTCTACCTATTTATGTTTAAACAGATTGGATAATGGCAGATAGAAGAGAGAAATTTCCAAGTACGTAAAAACATGAAATACAATGTATAATTTAGATCAATGTATTGTCATGGCTATCCACGTAATAGTAATAGTATCTGCAGCTTGAGATAGACGGCGGATACGTCCCTTTATCCTCTAGGTGACAACAAGTTACATTATTTAAAGCAAATCAATTTAATATGTGTTTAGCATGCTTAACATTCTCAAGATGTAGATTAGCGCCAATTGTACATTAATTACTTATGAAACTTTTTAATGTTCATATAATGGTCTCGATTTCTCTATCACAATGATGTGATGTGCATTTATAATTACACGTTCAAGTATGTATAAAATCTGAACTGTATTTTGTTGTTGTTGTATCTTCTAGGTATCAGTGTTTATCAGTTTCCACATGAAGACGGCTCAGATAGAACTACACTCAGAAGTATCAGTGAGGAAGGTAGAACTATACAAGTGTATAATTCATAATTGTATAATTCAAGACTATAATACACACTTTTAGTATATTAAGCACATCACTACATTATTTGCTTTCTCTGACCAGTATATTCTGAGCCGGGGATGGAGAGTTATTGTCGACCTAGTACAGACCAATTATCATGGTAGGCCTATGGTATTAAAATCAGTCAGGTGTGACCAAGCTGTTGATTATGAGGGATCCTCATTATGGTCGGATGTGTTTTAAGTCAGTCAAAACCTTCGAAGTTCTACATTCTTAGCTGTGAAAAAGGACTTGGCCATCGGTCTCGACCTTTTTCACAGCTAAGAATGTAGAGCTACTCGGGCTTTATCCCATATGGACCATAATAACTAAACCGAAGGGCCTTGGTTACCATGAAAGCAAGCCAGTAACTGTTCTGAACTCGTTGAATTTCGCGATGTTGGGATGTTGTAAAGGGTGTATCACACTACAACGTATGGGAGAAACGAACCAGTTGCATTTAAAAATCATTAAATTTGGTGTACGAGAAAAAACTTGAAAATGCTGAATTGTGCGTGCACTACACGTATTAAACATATGAGTAGCGTTCTGCAGCCTATCAGATTATATTCGAAAATACGATATCAGAAAATATCAGCCTATGGCCAGCCTATGGTCAAAAGTAACCTGCTTATGGCTAGCGTATGTGTAGCATATTTTTATCACAACGAAGCCCACATGCCCAGACATCCAATACCACGTGCGATGTTCCCATAGAAACAACATATTTTCTACATTGTGGTATTATAACGCATAAGGCGTTTGCATAACGCTTGCTCAACGTATAAATCATACCAACAAAGCATATTATAGGCCTACAAATGATCGTCCATAACGAACAATAACCGCTGTTGCTATGGACATAGATGGCAACAATAATATCATCACATTTTAGAAAGACAGTAATATTTTCAAACCCATAATGGAAATGTACCAGGGAATATTATGTAAATTTATTATACGAAAGATGTGAAAAGTGACTGGGGTGATGTGCTGTGTTTTTCGACATCGAAAATCACAATTTTCAACACTATTATTAATCTTGGTTCCTGATTAAAACTGGTAAACTCGAAAGTTGGAAGTTGAGACTTTGAAGCTGGAAATTGGAACTCGCACTCAGCTCCTGAATTCGACCCAGTAGCCACGTAACAACATGCAGTACCATTGATTTAATTTATAGCGTATATCATTTTTACAAATCACAAACAATGCGAAGTGTCTTAAAATATTGTGTGTTTGTCACTAAGCACCATTGCTAGGTAATTTAATCACGCTGAGTAAGACGAGTCATATTTCAGGGCATCACAACTTTTTTTTTCTAATCCAATGAAATAGCACTGCTTTGGCTATTGATGTTTGACTACTTGTTTATGCGACAAGACACTCTGTAAGCTGCATAGGATAAAGCCCGAGGACCTCTACATTCTTAGCTGTGGAAAAGGCCGATGCCGAAGGCCGTTTCGTTTTCAACAGCTAAGAATGTAGAGCTCCAAGGGTTTCAGCCAACTTAAAACATAATAATTGGTCTCTCTTGATCAACAATACCTCTCCATTCCCGGCTAAGAATGTAGTGGTCGAACAAAGAACAGAATATAGTGGTGTGTTTTAAAAATGATAAATATTAATTCTGATTTCTATGTTGTAGTATATGATCCAAGTCAGTGTTCATCACAGACACTGAATCATTGTATGTTGGAGTTGGCGGATGCCGGTCATGACGTCAATGAAGCTGTTGTACCATTTCTGACAGAAGATGAGGCTAGAGAGCATTGCAGGTAGCCTATCATCATCAAAATATATAATTATATTTACAGTACATAGTACTTCTACTTACATGGTTCATTTAAAACCACTCACATGAACATATCAGATATCTTAGAGTAAATATTCCATAACCATGTAATTGTCGTCATAAGTTAATTGTGTAGCTGAAGTAGGGAGGTCATAACTGGAAAATTTAAGTGGACCATTGAAATAATTTTACAACAGTATCCATCTCAGAAGCATAATCCTGATGCTACATTTGTGTTCAGACTAATATTTAAATATTATGTCATTATTGAATAAATGTCTATGAATATATCAATGATTACCTGCAACAAGGTATAATGAACCTCACCCGGTCAATAATCAAAGCAATATGACAACTGCACGAGTCACACTGTTCTGTAAAAAGACAGTGGTAGCTTCAATACCATTGCAAACAATGCCAGTTGCCGCATGACATAATTTAAAAATAAATTAAAAGTGACAAGTGGAACTGACCACAACTAAATCCTTTACAATGTTAAGGATTTAGTTGTGGTCAATTGCACTTGTCACTTTGCTATTTGTGACCTTTTTTCGACTTGTCACGTTTTGTTGATTGCAATAATTTATTTTAATTTTTGTTAATAAATTGTTGCAAACAACAAAACGTGACAAGTCGAACTAACCACAAATAAACCCCTAATGGGAAATGTTAAAATAGAGGAGAGCGTCCATGTTGCCGGCGCCCATCGATGTGTTATTAAAAACCGCATATTTTACCATTCTAAACAAGTCATATGCTATACCAACAGCAAAGCAACACACCCTAACATCGCCACCCACCATCTTTATACTGAGTCGTAGAAAAGTACACTACCTTTAGTCTAATAAAAAATGTTGCTTGTATTTTTTAAATATTTCCGTTTTTTATTTCTAACACATTTCATTAATTTATGCCGTTCATATTTAAAGGGACTGGCCCAGGCTAAAATCATAAAAAAATCGTTGATTTTATTTTGGCAATATGACCATTATTAATGTCTAAGGACATGTTTACATCATATGGTCATATTAAGAAGCCAAAATAAAATCACCGATTTTTTATGATTTTAGGCTGAGCCAGTCCCTTTAAATATGAGGTATTACAATATCTTCAAACAGGTTGTACTATAAATTTGAGATTTGCTGGGAGCCTGCTAAAGAGAACTGTTCTTCTGCTGATAAACGCAATTTCGCGGCCACAGAATTGGTTTATGAGTGGTGGTGCAAAGACTTATTTGACGGTATATCCTTAAAATCTTCACCTTATGACAAGAACCTCATAATTATTTCAAGCAAATTGCAACAACTGATACATAGTTGTAACAATGACAAGTTTCCCGAGGTCAGAATAACAAGTTTTCGCTCCGTCAGCCAGATATATTGCTCATTCTGTAGACTATTTTAATGCAAGCAGCTATGGACTTCTTGAAATATAGTAAATTAATAACTATTTGTATCTGGGCTAACTTGTCTTATTTTACTTTTATTTACTTTAATCCTACTATTATAAATGAAGACGCAATGTAATGCAATATATAATATGTTGATATTGTTTTTGTTTTTTGCATGTGGCTTAACAATCAACCATATGAGAACAAACCATGTTTTGTAGAATATTTGGAACACCAGCCGTGTCTAAACAACAAGGATTTACACCTTGGAGGTGATTATTGTAAGGCAAACATCGAAATCCGCATTGCCAGTGCTTCTTCAGATTACCAAAAAGATGGAGATGAAGAATCGTACAACAAAAGACTTTGCCAGTAATGAACTTATCATTCTCAATTCCCTTTACAACGATGCTCCATGTGTAGTAAATGCTATATCTAGGTATCATTTTTCGATTACATGGGAAAAAATCTAATTATATTTACAAATAAATGTGTTGAAAATAAAAAAATGAAATATTTACAAATATAGTAACTAAGACAACCTTCTACAAAAAGGTATCAAATACGTCAAATACGTTTTATGAGAGGTTGCCTTAGATAACATATTCCTAAACAAAACAAATGTTGTTTCCTGTAATATATTAAAAAGACTAATCGCTAATAAACGTGGTGGCTAAAGTGAATACAACGTACAATGATGTCCAAATGACAATGAACATAATCCCACAATTAAACAAATAATCTAATGTAACTCAATAAGAGAAAACTATATACCTAATTCTCAGGAATACTGTCCCATTTAGGATTTTAATCTATCATCGCCAAGACAATAATAAATGATTATATTAAAATTAAATGTTTATTTTGTTTAGATACATCCAGCAATATTTGAACTGTGTTGAGAACGTCGTAAAACGCCACTGTGAAGATGTGGATGCGGCTAAATGGCAGCGCGGATTTGACGAGAGATCATTCCTTCCTCTAGCAGATCATATAGGCTGTGTGGCTAATAATAGTAAGTCACTGAACACGTGGATTATTGTGCTCAACCCTTACAGCGCGGGGATCGACTTTATTCGTCAGATTATGACGTCTACACGGGGATCGACTTTATTCGTCAGACTATGACGTCTACACGGGGCTCGATTTTATTCGTTAGATTATGACGTCTGCACGGGGATTGACTTTATTCGTAAGATTATGACGTCTACACGGGGCTCGATTTTATTCGTCCGATTATGACGTCTACATGGGGATCGACTTTATTCGTCAGATTATGACGTCTACACGGGGCTCGATTTTATTCGTTAGATTATGACGTCTGCACGGGGATTGACTTTATTCGTAAGATTATGACGTCTACACGGGGCTCGATTTTATTCGTCAGATTATGACGTCTACACGGGGATTGACTTTATTCGTCAGATTATGACATCTGCACGGGGATTGACTTTATTCGTCAGATTATGACGTCTACACGGGGCTCGATTTTATTCGTCAGATTATGACGTCTGCACGGGGATTGACTTTATTCGTCAGATTATGAGTCTGCACGGGGATCGACTTTATTCGTCAGATTATGACGTCTGCACGAGGATTGACTTTATTCGTCAGATTATGACGTCTGTAGGGATCGACTTTATTCGTCAGATTATGACGTCTGTAGACGTCAGAATCTGAAAAAAGTCGATCCCGGCGCTGTAAGAGTAAAAAAAAATAATGGCCGTATACCCATAACATAGGTATTCAAATGAAGCGGAAAGAGCTAACTAAGACATTTATGATGATTTCAAATTGAAAATAACCCTTTGGTCTCCATGGTTTAAAAAAAAAACTCAGCGCTTAAAGGGTTATGCATCATTTAAGCATCCGTGTTGCACTACTGCATCACATGGCATTGAATGCGATCCATTTATCACATAAAGGGGTAATCTATCACAATAAGGTCGTTTTGAGATATTATACTTCGTTGGAATTGCGATAGCAATTCAACTTTCGAAGTGAATGGTAACCACTGGCTCTCACAAGAATAGAAATTGCTGGGCCTGTATTCTCGTACAAGTTACGATATATCGTAGGCTTCGGATTGGTCAAGATGGCCAATCAAAGCCTACAATACATTGCAACTTGTATGGGAATCCGGGTCCTGATTTCTGAGAGTGTTTAACATCGTGCATAATTACTACAAGTCAATGAACCACCATCTGTGTACTAACTACTTTTTATCTTTTTTTTAGAATGGGTTGCCGATGGATCATCTTTTCCTTGTAAGCATATGCCATTTTTTATAATCAACTATGTTTACTTGATTAGATTTTGGATTGTCGTATCACGTAATGTAATTTACATTTACTTGATGTGCATCTGTTTTGCAGCTGTGACGGTTGACTATTTCAACGATCAAAAAGGTTAGTTTATACAGATATGTCTGAACATGGGTTGTCAGTGCATCACCTTTTCCTTGTAAATCTAAACATTTACTACTGTTTCATTATGAACTATGTTTATTTGACTAGATATTTTGCATTGTTGTGTCACGTAATCTAATATATACATTCACTTGATGTGCATCTGTTTTGCAGCTGTGACGGTTGACTATTTTAGCAATCAAACAGATTAGTTTATTTAAATATGTATGAATATGGCAAATTTATTACCTTCGTATACCGACCAATCCGAAGCCTAAGATATATCGTAACTTGTATGAGAATAGGGATGCTAGGTTTTTTGACATCGTGTATGATTATAACAGGTCAATAAACTACCATCATTGTTTTAACTAATTTTTATGTTTTTCTTCGGAATCGGTTGTCGATGGATCACCTGTTCATTGTAAGTATATGTATATACAGTAGACTCTCGCCTTCCGGTCAGATCACCAATGCGGTCAGATCGTCATTACGGTCGATTTTTTTCGGCCCGAATTCGTTCTCAGTCAAAGCCATATTAAAGACGATCACCATTGCGGTCGGACCACCATTCCGGACTACCGTCAATTTTTTGTGGCAAAATGGCAAGTTCACTCTCGTCATTGCGGTCAAATGATATATTTAAAATATATCGTTATGACAATTTTGTTTTGAAAGAGGATTTTTATACTGAAAAAAACGGTCACCTATGTTTTCCACACAAGTACAATGCGTACATTACAAAGATAGTCAAATAACTCCATTATCATGTGGTGACGATAACATCAGATCACACATTGCTATTAGGATTTGTTTTTTAAATGTTCTACAATAAAATATACGATTGATCCGTTAGTTATATAGACGTTTAAGGGTTAATTGTCTGTTGATAAAGTGTCCCGCTACTGCTGGCCATACACTGTCTGCGTGCTGCAGTAACTATTTTATTTCAAGCTTTAATTACCTGGTATCGTCAATAAGCATAATTAAACATGTTAAATAATGCAAACACAATGCAATTACAAAAGAATATATGACAAAGTGTTATTAACCGACAAATAATGAATAGTGATTATATTTAAAATCATGTTATTTTAAGAAGCTGACTGCGTTATGTGTATAGCAGATTATTTCTTGATAAAGCGTCTCGCTACAGCAAACAGTGTTCATGCAGTGCTGAGGTAATGATGGACCGTCATCGCAGACGGTTGGCCAACATTAAACAAGCGCTGGTTCAACCGCACGTGATAATAAATGTCGTCTTAAAAAATAATTAAAGACGTGTGAGTGTCGTATTTATACAACGCAAAACTTTGTATTTGAGATAGTGTCTATAGAGATTTCACGATTCACCTTAATCAAATTTTAAGTAATTATCATTACATGTTATGTTTTAATACAAATAATAGACGTGGATTTTTGTTTTAAATGGGGACGCAGAGGGTTAATGACCCTGTCTGCGTTCGCACTTGTCGCGACGTCGACGGTGAGAGGACACATAACTCTAGTACAAACACTTAAAACAATGCGCATAAGTAGACAATAGTAGGACTGTTAGTTTCTTATCGGAACACTTCTTTGAACTTGCATTACCAGTTACCGTTCATGATTAGCTCCATAACCTGGAGTAAATTTTGAACTCCACGAACATGACATCTCAACTCGGAGTAGCTATACTCCATATAGGACTGTGATGTGCGCTGAGTAAGGATATGCCCTCAGATGTCTGATGATGATGACGATACAACTGACAGTCTGCCAGGGATTAAAAAATACTCATTTCATGAGGCTATGACAGCGGTTTCTGTCCCCCAAAATTTTACAACAGACCGTGGCCTAGATGCATTCTATGTTCTGCATTCTATGTTCAATATTGAGGATAAATCACAAGATTCTCATGTGCAAATAAAATCCGCCAGTCAACAATCCTTCATCAATAATATTCATTTTTCAAACTGCAGTAAGCTGTTTTGTGACATTCATTGAAAGAATATGATTTTTTTTTATTATTTTTTTATTTTGCATAGTTGTATAATCAATTTTAACTTTGCACTAAATAAAAACACTGCTTTTCTAAACAGCTGCAAACAACTTTGAACACATTTTACTACCGTCATTGGTATTGTTCATTTTATTATTTGGAGCATATACGCATACTTGATTTGATATCATATAGCAGGACACCACGTGGTATTTATTGCCTTATCACTAATGCGGTCGGACCGCCATTACGGTAAAAAAATTCCGGCCCGTACTTGACCGCATTGGCGGGAGTCTACTGTACTATTTTTTTATTATCAACTATGTTTATTTGACTATATTTTGTATTGTCGTATCATGTAATATAATATACACTCACTTGATGTGCGTCTGTTTTGCAGCTGTGACAGTTGATTATTCCAGGGATCAAGCAAGTTAGTATATATAAATATGTATAATATGGCAAATTTATGAACATTTTATACTGACCAATCCGAGGCCTAAGATATATTGTTACTTGTACGAGAATTGTAGTACGTAATATATTATACATTCACTGTTTTGCAGCTGTGACGTTTGATTATTCCAGGGATCAAGCAAGTTAGTGTATATAAATATGTATAATATGGCAAATTTATTAACATTTTATACTGACCAATCCGAAGCCTAATATATATTGTAACTTGTACGAGAATTGTAGTACGTAATATAATATACATTCACTTGTGTGTACATGTGTACATGTTTTGCAGCTGTGGCGGCTGACTATTCCAGTCATCAAAAAGGTTAGTGTCGTTATGTCTAGCTGTGAATTAATTTATGATCTTCTTCTGGGTACTGCGTCTACAAAGCTGGAAATTCGTATATTTTAATTTAGAATATCCACTGTAACCCAAACCATGATTTTGTTGTGAAAACATGTTTAGATATGTATAATGTATAGCTCTACTTCATTCCCCTAGCCTACTATTTGATTATTATTTTATCACTGCGTTAAGTGCTTGAAAATGTGTCTTGTTCATGTAGACGTTACCATATTTCCTAGACAAGGACATCAGAGACTGCCGTGTTACAGGGTTGATGTCGGTGGCGCTCTGTCTGTGATGGCATTGCCTACGGAAGATGGTGTTAACTAAAGTTAGAGATACTAGTGCTTATAATGTATAGAAATTCGGTACTTTACAGTTCTCACATTTTCGTTGTTACAGGATCTGATCACATTGTTATAATAGCTGCTGTGCTGTGTGTACTGTGTGTGCTCGTCATAGTGGTTGCCTCGACCACGATCTACCTGCGAAAAAGGAAACTCAACATGACCAATGCCCGCCCGTCCATTATGAATGAAGCCCCTCAACCGTACGCTGTATACGAAAACGCACAAGACAACGCGCATGTGTACCTTGGTATAGACCCCTTCACAGAGTCTACGGATGACAACAATGCAAAAGAGTATGTGCTCACAAAGCAAGGCCATTCAGACACTAACGGCAACGTTCCTTCACGACCCGAAGGTGGAGAAGGATGTAACTACCAAAAGTTTTAACACCAGCAAAGACTATGGTGTCTTGAATAATTCGAAATTAATAGACTTGTCCTTCATCTCGTTATAAGGACACTTGAAACATCTTTCTTTTCTAAAAATGAATGCTTCGAATATCATAGCTTCCGTTTTTATAGTGAAAACGTAAATGATTTTGAAATATATTCATAGGAATCAAAATAATACAACAAGAAATACAATCATACTGCTTCGTAGCGTGTTATAAACTTATCTTGCAGAAACATTATTTGAAAGTAGCAATAAAGTATAATATCAAAATTAACGAAATCACACTAAAATTCTCACCTTGCTAGTTTTTTGTTGAAATGACAATACAATACAATACTATTTTGTATTCAAGTGATGATGTAATCCAAGTAAACACAAATTAACTAACACTGTCCAATATTTTGACACAATTGATCTGATAATGATCAAGGACGCGAACTAATTTCAATTAAGACGTATCTTGCTGAGGTTGAATTAACAGTTCGTGTCTAGGTATGTCTCCGCGAGTGTAGAGGTATGTCTCACCGCGAGCGTAGAGTTGTAAACAATAATGTGTTTGTTTACAAATGTGCGTGAACTCATATCTTATTTGAGGTCACAGCTGTAAAGATAAGACTGAGACTGAGAGAGTGAATAATGTTGTAGATGCTGCTGTTGTTGTCACTGCTGTTGTTGCTGCTGTTGCTGTTCTAAATGATATTGTTGCTGCTGCTACTGATAATGATACATTAAACTCCGACCACCAAGACAATTCACTAATTGTTTTCAACAACTATGTATTCAATATTCAATGTGTTAGGCCCAGGGTGATGACCTGACACATTTTCATCAGTAATGTTTGTCAATTTGTGGCTAAGTTTTGTTTGTTTCAACACAATACTTTCCGTCAGTATCAACTTTTTTGTTGTTGTTGTTGATCTGAGCTTGACATTTTACTTCATGCATGAATAGAGAAATAAGAACAGCGCTCCCAGCAGCGTAACGAACAAATTCTTAAGTACCGTCATTACTTCAGGGAACACAAGGTTAAACCACAATATAAGGTAAAATTACTATCTACAGAGCTAGTTGACATTTTATATACTAGGTGACGCTGGCGAGTGACTGTGGATAAGCTTTTCTCTGTCATTTGCAATACAGGGAAATCATGTATTTTATACCACCTGCATGATAGACCGAGAGAACAAAACGCACAGACACAAAACTGATGTGTCATAAAAATGAGCGTTGAGAAGCAAACCTATATGTCTCCCCTTCTGTGTACAGAGGGGAGACATAATTAACCCTTACGGTATTATAAACCACATTGGACTGCACAAAAAACAAACAAATTTAAACAGAAACCACATTGGACTGCCCCCCAAAAAATGTAAACATATTAATAAATTTCACCATATCATTACTAGAAGCAACCATTATATTTTTCCTCACAATGTTTAAACATCATAAAATAAATATTGTATTGCCTAACTAATATTAGTCAGGGCCCATTTTTCAAAAAGAGGCATTCCTAAAGTTTGTAAGGCATTTCTTAGTAGAATTTGTCATGCAGTTGTTTTCACACAATTCGGATATGCTGATTCCAAATCTGCCCCATGCCAAGCTCTATTTTTAGTTTTTCCCTTTCAAAATTGCAAAACAAAATGGCCGCCAAAATAGCAGATAAAGTCTCAATTATCATGATTATACATCATGTCTAGGTGCACAACGGACATACAAGCTTGACTTTCATGTTTAAAATAACATTTTTGTTTTGAGGAATTTTAATGTTCTAAGACCTGGTCAACTATCACGCAAAAAATCCAAGATGGCCGCCAATAATACAAAAAGTACTATAACGTTTTTCTAAAAGTCATAAAGAGCTGTTTTTGGTGGCTAAATATAGGTTTTTAATACTAATAAATCTAGTACAATACAGTAATAACCTCTAATATATTAACTCAAATATATTACATGTAGTTTTAGGGAAAAATCCAAGATGTCCGCCAATTATACAGCAAGTACTATAACCATTTTTCTAAATGTCGTAGGAAGTTATTTTTGGCGCTTAAATAGTTTTCTGATACAAAAAAACACACAGCATAGAAAACTCAACTTCCATGTCTCATGTAGTTACGGTGAATGCAAAAAAAAAGATTATTTAAAAACAACACATTAACTATGAGGAAATTGCACAAAAGTAGCATGTGTTACTTTCATCACTGTAGCTACATAGGCTTGCTGTGTATATCTCAGATTTTCATGAATGCCATCATCTTGCCTAATGCGACTCCTTGATAGGACACCTTTACTGTCTGAGTTGATGGGGGAAAGCTTTTCGCTACGCTTCCAAAAATTCGACAGCGAGGTTGGCGGATGGTTATGATTTCCAAACTTAGGTGTTGGCAGTCGACGAACCAACGTGTCCGACTTTTTCCAAAGACTCGACAGTTCTGACGCTAACGTAGGTGTTGGCATTTGACGAACGAACACCGTGTCCGACTTTTATTGGTATATGTATACATTGTGTTTCGGTAGCGCGACGGCTTTACGAGCTGACGCCAGCCGATGGTTTTTTAGACTAATTGTAATAATTTTATATAGGTATGTATATGTTAAAAGCATGACAATTATTATAACTTGCTTGTTTTGATTATACAAATATTCTACTTGTATTTATTTTATAGGTTTCAACGCTTCCCAGAGTGTATTTTGGTACTATTTATAATAATATGTAGTTATTTTATCTCTGGTTTTGGCGCGGGAAACTCATATTATTATGTATATTATTTTTTTATACTTTTATGCTTATACTTTTTGTACATAGATGAATATAAATATAGTTGCTGCCTAGCTCGCAGAGGCTTCTATAAGCCTGTTCTAGCGCAGCACGACCAATGTTGTATATAATATTTTAATGATATAATGTGTATATTTTTTCTGTATCTGTTTTCAAATATATATATATGTATTGGTCAAAAGCTAAATAATAAAAAAAAAAATACCATTGGCTAGTTTCTCGTGGTCCTAATACTTAATCAAACTAGATGTGATAGTTCTTCAGGTTGAGCAGGAAGCTTTTACAAGAGAACTAGAACTTTGCAGTTGTCCATCAATGAATCTCCAACCACAATCTCATAGATGTTTATAGTTTTTATCTGACCAGAGCTGTATTTATTGCTAAACAGGCCTAAAATACAACGGAAACAATATCCACTTTTGGTAGGGGTTATTGACGAAGAGGATACATTGAAATACTCAAATTGGCTTAAGTTCTAGTTCTGGGTGTTTATGAATTTATTTGAATGTCTTTCTTTTATATTTGATGTGCTGGTGTTGTGGAAGCCATTGAGACCGTTGAATGGTACGATAAATATCACCAGTTCTAGGTTTACACAGCTAGGCATTGCTATGATGAGAACGTTTCGAAAGCAGAATGAGCAAGTTTACATCAGTTCCTACGACTACCACATTGTCAGTATCTGACAGCTTGATTGCCGTAATAACATTTAACGACCCATCATGTACCTCAGTATTTTTCATACTTAAATACCAGTGTTCATTGAATAGTTGAATGGCATTGTTCTTTACCAAAAGTGGTGAATTTGAACATTGAACTGAAACTGTATTGCCCTCCTCCCTGATTCTGTACTTTATCTGTTATATATTCATCTGACATAACATCGCAGTGTGCATGGAAATGTTTTTGATGTAGGATACATGTGTCTTGCATAGATTATTAGATGATCAATGTTTATTAGAAAAGAATAAAGTAGATAAGTAATAAATACTCTGTATGAATGATAATTAATCTACTATG
Organism: Flabesymbios commensalis; assembly: GCA_964017125.1. Lineage (NCBI taxonomy): Eukaryota > Metazoa > Annelida > Polychaeta > Terebellida > Flabelligeridae > Flabesymbios > Flabesymbios commensalis. Next base: position 9,694,641 of record OZ024910.1, on the reverse strand, counting down.
TCTGGAGGAGACATATAGTTATTATGTACCTAAATATCTTCAGGTCCATCATATGATTTTATCACTTTATATATGGTAAGACTAATTGTCATTAACATTGATACCTCTTCCTGCAAAATAGGTTGGTCGCTCCATACCACTTCAAGACACAACTGAACCTGTTGGGTTATTGTATATTATGTGAGAGTGAGAGCTTATATCTGATTAGAAGCATGCATGACCAGAACCTACTGATTCCTCATACATTCTACCATATCACGACCACATCAAGAAAGTTTCTGTATTTTATGTTAATCTTCATAAAAACATCCTGATCGTGCTACGAACGGTATTATTGCCCCAATTACCACATATTCTGCATCATATCTTGTTGCAATAGTGTACCCAATAATCTTTGGTGACTTGTTCATGACACTCTATAGCTTTAGTTGCCAAGACTAGGTTAGTTACTAACATCTTCTGAAGATGGTGTATGTTCATACTATATTTTTAAAATCAATTCATCGTCAGTATTTTCAACATTACCCTAGCGTGTCCTCGCCCATCAATCTCATATGCCCAAAACATATATAAGTCAACTTCTGCACCAAATTACAGATTTCCGATATCGTGTAACTGTTTTTTATCATAGTTATTGATGGTGATATCATCTTTCTCATTCAAGTTAAGGGAGTAGAAATATGTGTAGCCTACATTACGGTTTTGTGTGGATCTCTGAGCCGATGGTTGGGACTTTATTCGTTCAATTATGTCTGAAAACTGTGTTATCAGCGCATTACCAGGCTTTTGTACGGTATCTATTCTGATCAAAAATATAAAAATTAAGATGATACTTTTATCATGATCATGTAAATTGTCAATCCGATTGAGAAACATAATTTTTATATGATGTGCACGTTTTAACCAGCACAATATACCTAGTCACTAGAATCATAAATTGTTTAATTTAAACGACTTCTTGTCTCAATAGGAACGGAACATGTATATGTGTCATTATTGCCATGGTTATGCAGACCACCTTGATGGATTAACTTCATAATTTGCTTAGTCCTAGTACAGGGCTTGGGCAGGAGGGTGCCACCCGTGGCCAACGCACATTTAAATTATTGCTTTCTTCCTTACGGTACTGTAAAAATAGGATGCAAGTGGATATCACATGGGCCACATACTAATAGGCCTAGAACGGATATATGGTGAGCGACAGGTTATCTAGTGCCGGACAGTGATCAACAATCATAAAATATTTTTTGTCAATAGATTGAACATTTTTACAACATTATATTACTTTTGTTTCCCTTGGCTTCTAAATGTGAAATAATGACTTCATTAAATAAATCATTATTATTACACTGGCCTACGCTGTGTCGCTTTCCTAGCGCAACATTGTTTTTTCCCCCATAATTTGGAGAAATATTGATAATATTGGTTATCACGGCTCTGAATTGGTTTCCCGGGTGTGAGAAACCTATATGTAAACACCAAAAACACATCTCCATGTTATTTGGAAGCAAAGTTATAGCACATTGCCTTGCAGTGGCGGCCATTTTGGATTTTGTCCTCTAGCAGCAAACGCACAAGATGAAATTCAGGGGACTTTAAGTATGTTGCTCAGGTGGGTTTTAATACACCGAAATTATGTTTTTATGTTCATTGTAAGCCAAGCCGTGATGTAAAAACACAAAATATAGCTTGGCATGGGGCAGATTTGTAATCAGCGTTCCCAAATTGTGTAAGAACAACTGCATGACAAATTCTACTAAAAAATGGGCCCTGACTATATGTTGGTTATATGGATCTGTAGATATTTACGCGCATCCACGTTGCAATAATGCTGTGTGGCTAAGCTTACATAGTGTCTAGATAACAGGATATCTAAATAAATGCAAATAGTACCATTAAAAAATAGATCAATAAAAAATATATTTCTTGTGTTTATAAAAAGTCTCAAAATGCATATGATATGATGTTTACTATTTTAAAATGTATATAAAAAATATATGATACCATAATACCTTGTTATGGCTTTGGAAATGGTAGTTGTATTAGTAACAGTAATAGTAATGAATGTGAGAGTATTAGGAGTAGTACTAGTAATGTAACTCAAATGCTGTAATAGTATGGTAATAGTAATAAATGAATCACGATATGATAGTAAAAGATTGCATTTAATAGATTTTTTTTCTGTATCTGTCTTAGCAGGTGTAATGGTATCAGTAATCAACAGCACAGGGGTTATGTATAGCATAAAGCCCGAGGAGCTCTACATTCTTAGCTGTGAAAAAGGTCCGAAACTGAAGGCCGAGGCCTTTTTCACAGCTAAGAATATAGAGCCGCGAGAGTTTTAACTGACTTAAAACACACTCGACCGTAATGACGAGCCCTCATAATCAACAGTTCAGTCACGCCTGCCTGAAATGTAGTGCTATTAGGCCTACCATGACAATCGGTCTGTATGCCTACTTCTTGATCAACAATAACTCTCCATTCCCTGCTTAGAATGTAGAGGTCAGACATAAAGAATAATGTAGTGGTGTGTTTTGAAGTACATGAATATGCCTAAGTGCGTACATTCATAGAGCATAAAATTATATTGATTGTCAGCGACGAATACAAAACAGGTACTTTTTGGGTGGAGGACGGAAGTTGGTTCTGCCGCTCAATACCCTCACTTTTATAGCTCGTAATATATCGCTTATCGGGCCATACGGGAGTTAGGTTGTGCGCCCTTCGCACCCCTCTGAATCGGCCACTAAGGTCTTAACCCCTTGAGCACTGAGATATTCAATTAAAATTTTCAGCCACTTGAAGTTGTGTCTCGCTACCGCGATCCACAACTTCAAGTGACTGAAAATTTGTGTGATTGGCGAAATTGAAGTCCCAACATACATCGGTGTTTCAAGATAGAAACCATATTTTACTTTTAACAAGTGATTATACAGGTGCTAGTAAAAACACGGAATGTCTACTGTAGATGACATCATTGTTCTAAGTGGTAATCATTCCCATGTTCTCCATATCAGTCACACACGTCAACCATAGTTATCACCAGATAACACGATCATCTGATGTGATTATCTGTGTGTACTTTGATCTTGTGAATATCTGGGGTATCAGCTGAAACACCAGGTATAAGTCAGTATTTCTAACACTCTGCTCAGCCCTGGCTGTGAATGTGTGTTTTGTCTGACAATATACTTATTATAATCGGCTATACGTGCCAGAAAAAAGATATTAGAACAACAGACACCATGAATCTAATACGATCTAACACGTATATAAACCGGTCACTTGATTAACGGTGTGAATAACATCACTGATAAATGAGGTAAATATTAGTATTTTTGGATTTCTTTACTTGATCTTGTTTATTCACTGGTAAATATAAAAACAATATATTTAGTGTATTCTCCATTAATATCGATAACCCTTACAGTGCGGGGATCGATTTTAGTCGTCAGAATCTGACGTCTTTAGACGTAAGATTCTGACGACTAAAGTCGATCCCCGCACTGTTAGAATAAAAATATTTCTAATGGCCGTGGACCGATAACATAGGTATTCAAATGAATCGGAAAGAGCTAACTAAGCCATTTATGATGATTTCACAATGACAAAAACCCTTTGGTTTTCATGGTTTAGACAAAGGTATTTCAGCGCTTTGAGAATTAAGCAGGTAATTGCTGTTATCATTATGGCAAACACTGGCAGTCAGCTCTCAGTACTTTACATGCATTTGTGAGTACATCTTGCAGACTCAATAGCACTGCAAGCTGCAACACTTTCCAGAAATGATGTTTTAATATGTTTTGAGACCCAAACAGGATACATTTATTTCTCCCGTTTGGAACATGACACCAAATGCTGGTTGTGGTTAGAGGATGAGTATCACCGATGACATTAAAGCAGCCCCTTATGATGGCATGTGATTAAGAAATGTATTTTTATGTTAAGTCTTGAAGTCTACTAGTCCCAATTCTAGCCCGCAAAAGTACATACGATGTTTGTAAATATCCTAAATTATTATTTAACAATAATAAATTCAGCCGGGAGAAACCCAAACATTGATGTTATGTACACGATTTGTTTACAAAACTATTCAAATCACTTGCACCCAGGAGGCACTGGGCAAAGTTGCGCGCGCGTGATGTATGCAATTCGTGTCATGTGATTTCTTCACTGTACACCAACATCTGATCATACAAAAATGGCGCCGAATCCCATCAAGTGATAAACGAAGGAGACGAATATTTCAAAGGAAAGCGAGAAGAAGAGATGGAAAAGCTCACGGATTAAATTAGCCAGTTCAACGAGAATTTATCTTGGATCTGCTTATCAGCGCTGGAAAGACGTCATGGCGAAAAGAACCGTGAGAAATAACAACGAATTGGCGAAATTTTTGCCAGATCGGTAGGCCTAGGCCTCTGGTAAGTTGTACTTGTCAATGAGTGAATGACGTGATTCATGTATTGTAGGTAACCATGGTAATCCTGTATTGTAGGCCCCATTGAGTATTGTAGACTAGGCTTGGTTATACTAACGTTAGACAAGTGACAAGATCTAGGGGTAAAGTAGATCAGGCTGATCCACTTTGCTTCGCGACGGAGCATAGCGCAAGAGTCCCCAGCTTGGACTAGGGGTAAAGTAGCCTATGGCTGTGCCAAGTGCTGTAGCCTGTAAGTTACACTTCAGACGTTCGAGTGTAAGCAGGGGCGTGCGTAGCGCAGACTGGCTCGCTGCGCTCGCCCAGACTGGCCAGATATGTTGTTCAGCCCCCCCTACTCGGCTAGGGCGTGCGCAGCTTCCCGTCAAGGGGGGGGGGGGGTCAAGCAGTAAAATTTTAAAACAAATTGGAACATTTCAAAAAATTTGCAGCTAAAGGGGGGAAAGGTTCAGAACTCCTCTGACCCCTCCCCCCTGTGCTGAGACTGAGTGAGTGGGACAGTGACCAGTTTGGCAGTAACGTGTTATCCTGGTTACCAGTCACAGTGTCAGTGGGGGTCTTCAAAACACAAACTAAGATTAGATAACCAGTCCATAACATGGTCACACTCACAGTACAGTCTAGTTACTGTCTCTGACAGTATAAATACTGTTTAAATTAAATTAATTATTTATTTAACAGGGAATATTATTGGTGCCCTCTTTATATCTGAGGTTTTGGCAGGTTAATAAAAAACAGCAAAGTTTGGGGGTAAATCTTAAAATCTTCCAATTTTTTTAAAGATATAAATAATGGTGTGGCCCACCTTACAGTAAGCCTGAGGCTTACAGAGTGCTTACCCCTCCCTTCGAGAGCTTACCCCCTAAGCTTTTATTGACTGCAAGCTGTACCCCCTACTCTTTGATCCACCCTGGATATAGTAGACCCTATTTAATATTACACATGTAGACTACCATATTTATGATAATAAACGCCCATATTCAAATAAACACCCACTCCCCTGATTGATTTGAAAATATAATCCACGATCATAGTACACTATATACCCACACTATATATTAAGCGCCCACTTCCCCTAGGCTATGTCTTTTCTAATAAATTTACCTTTTTACAGTCTTGCTTAGCTCTGTATATTAGCCTAAGTAGGCCTACTACTAGAGAGCCTAGTCCAAGCTGGGTACTCTTGCGCTATGCTCATCGCGAAATAGAGTGCATCAGCCTGCTCTAACTGGAGCCTCGATGAAAAAATATAATTGTTTGCCATGCACTGTCAGATAAAACAAATATCCAGGCTATCACCTGATCAGATCACTTGAAAAAAAGTTTCTTTTAAAATTACTTATTTGATTTATCAAATATACCTGGTCTCCCCTAAATGTCAAATATTAGCCTCCTTAGGAAACTTACAGTTTATCAAATAGTCTAGAAGGTTTCTTTGGCTGAAATATAAAATTTATGAGCATGTTGTGGAGCATGTTGTGTGGAATAAGATGGTTATGTAGGCCTTTATTAGAAAACAATGCACTGAATAGACTATGACTAGTGACAATTTGCTCTGTATGTTTTGTATTTTACAGGAATTATCCCATCACATTTGGCAGTAAGTTTGACTGGTTATCTTCTACTCTGGACACTGTGCTGCTGATACAAAGCTTCAATCTGTACTCTTCAAATACAGGCATTGCTGTGTGACAGAAAACAATTTGGAAGCTACAAGTTATAAATATAAACACCTGGTGTGATCCTTCTCAGTTTTTCATATGCATACTGACAGTGTTTGATAAGTGAACATTTAGTAAGATATTTTTTAGTAATTTTACTGCTGTCACTGGTTATTGGTTTTAGACTCACTGCAATACCATAATCTAACATTGTTAGTTATATTAGATTCAAAGCCAAATGTTTGACTGAGTCTCAGAATATATGTAGGCTATGTGATTTTAACCCTATCAGGATACTTAATCATATATTTCAAACAAATTCATGTAACATTTATAATGTTATAATGTAACATGTATAATATATCATAATATAGCATATTAGGTATAGTTGGGCTTTATTTGAAATATAATATCATCAAATTTTCATTCACGGAGAGTTGGGAATTGCAATAGCATTCCCCATCTCAAGGTGACTAAAAATAAAATAAAGCTAGCTGAGTGAGGCTAGTAAGATAGACAAGAATGTGAGAATGTGAAGACTATGTTCAGCACAAAAGATATTATAATATATACATTTAACCCTTGTACTTTTGCTTGAAAAATTTGCTTGAAAACGTACGTTTGCTAAGGCTGTATATATACATTTTCAAGTAAATTTAATACTCGCAAACTTGAAACAGTTTTTTTTAATAATTGAGACTTAGCAGCAAAAGGGTCAAAATAAAAAATGGGCCTAATGTCAGAAATGACTGACAATTATGTCAATAAAATAATTATATGGGGCTGTAATAATGGTAGGCCCTAATAGTCAGTGCATTATTTATTTATATATGATCGGATATAATGATTGATAATGTACATAATGTAAATGCCTGTGTAGTAGTTTTGTAAGAAGGGGGGGGGGTTCAACTGGAATCATAACAGGTAGAAGTAAAAACAATATGAGTTTTTGGTTATAAATGGAATATGCCATGGAATTTGAATCTTGAGTATTTTTTAAATAATAATATTTAAACCCATATTGTGTTATGTATAGTTGAATAGTCATGTTTAGCCTTTTATTCAATATATTTAGTTGAATGGTCATGTTTAGCCTTTTATTCAACATGTTTAGCCTTTTATTCAATAAAATTTGGAGTAGAAATAACTACGCCTATTCAAATTGTACAAAAGTAGGTAATTTTACCCATTGGGTTGTGGTAGCTAAGCGAGATACAACAGCAAATAGGTTAACATTTAAATTCTATAATTCAGCGCTTCTCATGTTCAAGAGTTAACTAATTTTAAAATTGTCAACCCAGTGCTATTTAGTGACCAGATTTAATAACAAGGAAATGCTGATATATTGAAATGCTGATATTTATTAGGTTTTTCATATTATATTTTGAACAATGTGTTTAATTTTAATGTATATTACTGATTATTATTATTAAAACATAAATAATTTACCCAGTATTTTTAATTGATTGAGCTGTTGGTCGCCACTATTTTTAATTCATTTTCAGAGAATGTGTTCATAATAACACAAAAAATAAATTACAATTATTTTTATTTTTTGAGATCTGATGTAAAAAGTTAGAAAAAATCGCAGTCTGGAACATTCCCATCAATATCAATGTTTTATTATCTCTTTATTGGGGGGGGGGGGGGGTTTGGATCTGGACCGAAGGGGGAATATTCCTTTGTTGGCAAAGAAAGTGAAAATATTTCATACCACTAAAACAACCAAATCTACGGTAAGTGACAAAATTCAAGTCAGAAAAAAATTCTAAGGGATGACACCCAGAATTATAGGGAACTCAAATACAAATTTAAATCAAATTATTATATTTATTTTGAAAATTTATAAAGTAGTCTAGAAAAGGGGTGGGATCACTAACCTAAGGGGGGTTACGGCCTAACCTAGGCCTACTACCCGGCAGGCCTACTCAGTTACTATAATAGTCTAAAAGTTCACTATCAGATTATATAGGCCTAGACGGGGATTGAAGTCTTCATAATTTTCGGAAAGGTCTAGAACTGGTGCTGCTGAATCTAACTCCATGCTGAGACGGTGACTGTCGCACCGTGGCGTGATACTCATAGCACACAAAGCCAAGGCAAAACCAAAGTGCTCCTGCCACGCAGAGCTTGGCAAGTGGTCGCCACATCGCCACATGTGGCGACATATATGTTCATTATCTATTAGCTGTTTTTTTAATAATTAACATATCACATGACATTAAAATAACACTAATTTATACACTACCCCTGTGTTTTATTAACATTTAAACATCCATGCGTTCTGATTGTTCACTATATTGGCTTCTGCAATAGATTCAATGTTATTTAATAGTTAGATGACGGGTAAATATGCGTCACTGGCATGTAACCCAACCTACATGTGTAGCCATCCATTAAACACTCATATAGTTCACTGCATCACATCGGGTTGATAACATCCTGCATGTTTGTCATTGCTATAGTCAGATCTTGCCAGAAGACCTTATTTGTCATCTCCAGGTATCAATTAATACACCATTCAAGAGACATTACTGTACGTACTGAAAGTCAGGTGCATGAACTGTGTAATTAAGTATAATACATTTTATGTAAATAATATTCAGTGGAATAAGTAAGTTATTATTCAGCTCATATTTAGTACTTTTTATATGCTGGAGAACGTGATGTAGTCCTACCTGAGTATATTTTATTATTAATACTCTGCTTATGAAGGTTAACAGGTTGGGAAGTTTGTGTATCTGGAAAGTCAGCAAACTCTTGACAACTGATAGTGTTACTTAACCCTTTAGGTCCTCACGATGCATTAAAGCATCATTTTACATCCCAGAAAACAGACTTAATTTACCTACAACTAGGGGTTTTAGAACGAAAATTTCCGTTAAACTGGTTTACCAATACGTGGTAATTTTCTTTAATTTTTAAACTACATCAAGTCATCTTCATCCACTACAAGTCGAGAATTGCGACAGCAATTCGCGGCTTGTAGTGGACGAAGATGACAGTGGTAAATTTAGGCTTGAAAGGGTTAACCCTTAAAGCTGAAGATTTTTTATGAAAGCCTTGGAGGTCAAAGTTTTTTTTCAATTTGAAATCATCAAAACGGTCTTAGTTAGCTCTTTCCGATTTATTTGAATATCTATGTTATGGGCCTACGGCCACTATAAATCTTCTTTTCTTTTATAGTGCGGGGGTAGAGGTTTAGACGTCAGAATCTGACGTCTACGGACGTCAGATTCTGTCGACAAAAATCGATCCCCGCGCTATTTAAGGGTTGATAACACTTTTGGTCCAGATAAATAACATGCATTTTGATCTGTGGAATAAATACAATTTTAATCACCCAACCACTTGTCTTGTTTATATATTGTGTTGTTTATATAGTGCCTAGTTAAATGCTGATTACGTATTTTTGGTAAATTATGTAAAATAAAGAACCGAATACATATATATCACCCTCATTTGTGAAAAATAGGTCAACACACAATTTAAATACGTTCCGAACGAAGCCGATGCATTGCAAATTTGTATTGCATCAATATAAAGTGTCTTTTGATTGAGAGAAATGAAAGAATATTCAAATCCTGTGTAGTTATTGTCAGCGTTATTGTTTTATAGCAAAGAATATGAATGTGGTAAAAAATAGACCAAGGAATAAAATAAGTTTTGTCATGTCCAAAGTCGGGCATATATAAAAACCCTATGGTAGACACCAAAATCATGAATCTGCTCCTATTCTGTCGAAAATTTCATAAATTTAATGTTTGACCCCATCTTTTTTAATGCAAAAAATGTAAATGGTCTCTAGACCTCCTTCTTTTTAATCTGGATGCCCCTTTTTTAATTCCTGGGACCGCCCCCTGGTCCAGCTATTAATTCGAATTATTTGAGTGCTTATTTGGCGAAAATAGAGTTCAGATTTTTGCAGTTTTCACAAAAAATGTAACATCGGTCAGATTCAAACTTACACGGAAGTTTTAAAGGGTACCTCACTTTAAACTGATTTTCTGGAAAAAACTGCCGACAAGAATTTTGTAAAAAAAGGATTTTTTGACGCAGCACATGTTTGTACATTAGGAACAACCTTTGAACCTTTTGGCACTTCTACATAAATAAAATCGACTTATCTCCTAGACTAAATCAAACTGCTTCAAGTCAAAACACGGCCCACCCGTCATTGTATTATCTTCATACGGAGAAGACTCACCCATTATATAACTTCAAGATCCGGAATGCGGTCTGAAGGAAGATGAGAATAGATATCTAGGTATTCAGAGAGTTAATGCACTTTTACAACTTTTAATGGATAAATGGATGAATGGCTGAATGAATGAACTGCTGATTGAATAAGTGAATGAATGTACGAATAAATGAATGAATAAATGAATGAATAAATGAATGAATGAATGAATGAATAAACGAATGAATGAATGAATAAATGAACGAATGAATAAATGAATGAATGAATGAATGAATGAATGAATGAATGAATGAATGAATGAATGAATGAATGAATGAATGAATGAATAAATGAATGAATGAATATATGAATGAATAAGTGAATAAGTGAATGACTGAAGGAATGAATGATTGAATGGACAAATGAATGAATGAATGAATGAATGAATGAATGAATGAATGAATGAATGAATGAATGAATAAATGAATGAATGAATGAATGAATGATTGAATGAATGAATGAATGAATGAATGAATGAATGAATGAATGAATGAATGAATGAATGAATGAATGAGCCATTCGTGTGTGACTCTGGTCCAACATCAAGCATGGATCCATCTGTTATATAGTGTTTGTTGTGTCGTTTTTTGATATAGTTTTTATTTTATTTATTATTACATAGATCTCCTGTCTCAGGGACTCCAGCATATTGATGGTGGACTTATCATTCAGATGATTCACCTGGATACCACATACCTCATGGTGGTCAACACACAACTTATCTGTTTAACTAAATAAGTTGTGTGTTGACTACCACTAGGTAATTGTTGTATCCAAAGTCATCTAGGGGTTGGATATGTCTGTACATAGACCTAGGTGATGTTTACATTATATTCACCTGTACCAGCTGTATCTCATGTTTTTTTTAATTTCGGATGAGTTTAATTTCTCCACCTAGCCAAGGCGATACAGATTTGTCTTTAATTGGTATTCCAGGCACACATTTATTTATTATATCCATCAAAAGAGAATCCCACAGTTTTAGGCATCATCAATATTACAAGAATTATTGACATTATCACAGTGATTTGCATCATTACTGAGATTTGTTAAAAGTGTAAAATCGAAATAATATGCATCTATAGGAAATTATATATCATGATTTACTGTGTCAATAATCAACTTGAATTCTAAGATATAATGATTTGTTTCAAATTCATGTCCATAATAACTTTTCACTTCAATTACGTAGCAGTCAATTATAAACAAATTATAAGCGACATCACATGAAACATGATAAAGCCTCTCTTTGGTAAGGTAACATATCAGAAATACGCGCTGTTTTGTAACTATAAGGCACACACTCGAGTTAAGTAACTCTGTTCTATATTTTCAATTGAAGTCTTTTGTGAGTAAAAAAACGATAAACTCTGTGTAAATAAGACGCAATATTATAGTATAGAGGGATACGTAGGTGTTTGCCAAATCTGAAAATGTGTGCCGGGGCATGACGCAAGAGGCCATGCGTGAAAATTCAACGCACTGTTTAAAAGGTAGACTCTCCAGCTAAACATCCGGGCCCAGCATTGATATCACATGATTACACACTGGCGACACTTTACTGGATCGAGTATATGAAACTCTCTCTGACCAATAATAGACAGAGATAAAGTCCTGAGGTAAACAAGACTGGATGTTTATAAAACACACGTTTACAACAGAGGACACTTAAGGTTTGTTTAACGTAGATGTAGCTTTTTCTTTGCCGGTTTTGTATCAATACTGGATGGGCTTCAATACATATCTATCGTCATAACGACATTATATATGCGATGTTTTTTTTTAAATGTTACATTCGTATCATTGAAACGCGCGGGTATACATTCATGTCGCTTGTCAGAACAACAAAGGTGGAGGTCGCCTGCCTTCATTATATTGCTGGAATGGAGCTCCATATTAAAACATTGCAAGCAATAATATATTTCTTATATGTAACCCCCCCCCCCCCCGCAATATCATACTATACGAAACATTGATTCAATGTTAGTTTAATCCTGGTCCACTGTCTTCAACGTTGACTATTTTTTTGAAATTCTAAGTATTTTTGTCAGAAAATGTGTACAAATGTATCTATTTTAATGCATTATAATTCACCTATGGGCAATTTCACATAAAGGGTGCATTCAGGAAAAATTAAAACTTTACACAATTTTTTAGCAAATAGTGCTAGATATTTATATGAAACATTTTTTATTTTACGGTACATTAGCATAATAAAACAGTTACACTACAACTAAGTAACAAAGTAAAAAGAAAATGCTAGATTTCAGGGAGTGAGAGCTGTGACCTAACAAATTTGAACTTGATCACATTCAAAATAGCAGACTTGCGGCAATTATTTAATTATTGAATATGTCTGATATCTGGCAAACTAGGGTATGTTAGCTAGCTAGACCCTACAACAAGCTTATGCTCCTAACAGCCATGATGAAGTGAAGATAAGGGAGGAATATGCATTTGAAAATGGTTGTTTTCATTTATATACCTTGACAAATTTCAACTCAATAGTCAGCCATCAAATGCAAGATGGCTGACTATTGCCCATTATCTACTATATGCTTGATATCAGGCAAAGCATCCAGGATACCTAGCCCAGTACTATAATTTATCCAACTCCCCTCATGAAAGCCCGGAAAGTATTTTGTTGGCATATATATCCCTCCCTCAAAACTCACATTTTGTTTTATACCATACACCTCACATTTTGTTTAATGGTATAAAACAAAATGTCAGGTTTAAGGGAAGGATGTGCCAACAAAATGCTTTCTAGACTTTCGTGAGGGGTTGGAATGGATACACTAACTGTCTCTGCGGTTATATTGGAATAATAGTAATATAGATGCTTGTAAACTATGACTGATTATGCTATTTTATCTCTTTTTAGTAGTTTACTTGTTATTCAGTTGAATTATTGAGTGATCATTCATGCTCACAGGTTTGTTAATGTTGTTAAAAAAATATGTCCTCTCCAGTACATTTTATGATATTAGCTTGAACACCGTGACATTGTCCAAGTTATGTCACAAAAATCAAAATTATTTCCCATTGTTTTTCCTTGATGGTGTTTAATACGATGCAGACAAATAGTTGCGGCCTTTACCCGTGATAAACCACTTAAACATCATTTTATTTTAGCAAAGTTTATACAATTATGCTACTTCAGCTCAATTTTAACACAAAATGTTGATTAATAACAATATATATTGGAGCAAAATTAGAATATGAAATGTTGAGCAACATAACATGTTTTACTGATCTAAAGTATGCATTTATAGCACTTGTGATGTTGTTATTTCAACCGTTAAAAAATGTCCCCTCCAGTACAGTTTGTCACACATATGATTGTGCAGAGGATTCGCATGAAAAAGCACTGTAAAAATGCACAAAATATGTCATTTATAGTATTCAAGCTATATGTGTATATTTAGTTGATGTCAGAGCACTAATTTGTTGAGCTGTCGAAGTAAATGCTGTACAATTCATACTTGCGTGTATTGCAAAATTTCATTTGTCACATTTCAAATGAATATCAAACCTATATACATGTGAAATACGGGTACAACACATAGTGATCTTCCTCCCTTTAGAAACAAATTTAGTGGTTAGGATTTTCAAATCACCTACATTATTAGCATTTGAGCAGAGACTAATGATTGTTAAAACAAATGTCCCCTCCAGTACACGCAAAAACAGCAGACATTTCACAAGTCAATATCTTCATTCATGGGCATAATTAGGCTATGGAAATTTAACTGATGTTGGGGAATGACATCTCTCTGTCAAAAGCTGTGAAATTATCATACATGGAAGGTTTTTATTTTTGACATGCTATGAGACTTTTTGTGTGCCCTTTACGTGAAAATGCCCCTATCCTACATTATTTTAAAATGATAATAATGTATCATATCAGCACATATATACCACTCAGGTTTAAGTTCCTTTCTGGACGCAACTTAAGCTACACCCCCACTGCAAGCTGTGATGGTAGATGTGCATTTTCATTATTTAACAGTAGGCCTATTGAATTATTTTTTGGACCACTGATATAAGTAGGAACTATATCTATAACAATATTGGGATCTCAACATGCCTAACGGAGCGTAGTAAATATACAGTAAATGCATAGACCCATGTTGTTCTGATGCTATGCAATTATATCCTGGCATATTATACACTTGACAAAAAAGCAACGCAACGTTGGCACGTACATTTTTCTCAATTTTTATGGGGATTTTATTTAGCCATGCTTGCGTTATTTATCTGTTTATCATTCAACCGCAGTATATTCCCCCTTAAAGCGTCAGGTTATTTGATTAATATTTTTACCCACTTGAAGTTGTGTCTCGCTACCGCGACACACAACTTCAAGTGAGTGAAAATTAGTCATATTTGTTGAGCTTAAGACACAACATTTGGCACATTTTGATGTTTCAATTCCCAATAATAGAGATTTAAACTGTTAACGCAATAGATTAAAAACGACTAGTGTCGTCAGGCTGCAAGGGTTCATACATCACACTATGTAATCTACCTCATACAATACCTCATACAATCGATAGCGATTTACTTATCATGACGCATAGTGATTATAGTCATAGGAAATACATATAATCTTTATTATTATTATTATTATTATTATTATTACTATTATTATTATTATTATTATTATTATTATTATTATTATTATTATTATTATTATTATTATTATTATTATTATTATTATTATTATTATTATTATTATTATTTGTATTATTATTATTATTATTATTATTATTATTATTATTATTATTATTATTATTATTTTTATTATTATTATTATTATTATTATTATTATTATTATTATTATTATTATTATTATTATTATTATTATTATCATTATTATTATTATTATTATTATTAATGAACATATTCATATGATTTACGATTATGATAAAAATACTAAACGTGTAGACGTGGTTTCTGTCTTTGAGTCGATATTGAATGATGCCCCCCCCCCCCCCCCCCTCAGGCAGGGAGTGATACATGCTGTCAAAAAGCTCATAGTCACGAACTTGTGAGTTGCTATTTATACTGGGGGTAAACTCGGTCACGGTGTATCACGGTTTCTCAACTATATATTCAGTTAACAGGCAGCATTGAGCCTGTGGAAGCTCAACGCTGGGACAGTTTCGGAGACGTTAGCCCGCATTGATTTAACACAGGGCCTTTATCATATTCACTATGATACCGAAACACATTATATTATCGTAGCAGCAGACAACTAAAATCAAAGCCAATATTTCAAAATGAAAACAAACGCGTTAGTCAACATATGTTTTTGAGAATAATGACGCAAGCTTGGCTATTAATATAAACCGTGATATTAAGAAAATCCATCGATTTATATTGTGAACTCTCTGTCGGCAGATCGCTCGGTCTTATAAAAATGATATCCCTAAATATAATTTCAAAACATATGATAACCATAATGACATTACTTTGTAAATGCAGTACCTGTAAAAATATTTCTCAAAAACATGGAAATGGTACATTATACGCGACATATATTTTTAATAATAGCATGATTGAAATTATCAGCATGTTTTCTCTTTTCAAATATAAAAAAAATATTTTATTGAGCGCAATGTACTACAATATTACATAATGTGTTTGTTTATTTATGTTGCTTTCTATTGCAGACGCTCTGATATGACAGTTTCAATCTTAGCAGGATTCCTTGCTTTCACATGTCTTGGTAAGATTTTTTAAATTTATCATACATAGTCCCATTTATTTCCAACAATCTTTGTCAACAAAAAAAATATTTCAAATTTAGGTTCTTATCATGCTTATGGGACGCTCAGTATAAATGTCATTTTACACCCGAATATTTGATATTTGCAGGATGTAATGTGATTTCTTAACATAAAAGCAAAGAACATTGCGAACAAAAAATATAGTGACGCCTTTGTATTCACTTTGACGTGTTCCCACATCAAGCTAGTACAATACGTTTTCCCCATATTGTCACCAAAGGGAATGCGCTGGTCTAAGTTTTGATTATGTGTTTTGCTATTGTTACTCAATTAGGGCCGTATGCCATATATACCAGATATACCGGCAGCTGGTTTATCTAACATGACATTTAGGCTGAACACTGTGCTAAGTAAAACATTGTGTTATAAAAAATAACCCTGTCCCAAAAGTAGGGTTAACAATGTGATGTGTTAACAAACCATAAGTCATATCCTAAACCAGTATTTTAGTGTCATTGAACAGTGGCGGATGCAGGAATTGACAGACGGGGGGAGGGCGCCTATTTTTCAAAAAATTATACACACCAGAGCTGGCACTTATATGCTCTAGAGGGGTCCGAGGGCATGCTCCCCCGGGAAATTTTGAATATTAAGGCCTCAAAAAGGCCGAAATATGGTCGTTTTTTTGTTTTTGGGACAGTGAACGAGAGGGGGGGGGGGGGGCGCCGGCTGCGCCCTTCTCTGGATCCGCCACTGTTGAACGTACAATTGTTATGCACTTTGGGGAATTTCCCTCGCTGCAATCAGCCGTGACCAAGTTCAAACTGTCCTCAGGCCAAGTGTGGACTCACGGCTGGTACAAATAAAACGAAATGAATGGGGTCTCAGGCCACCTTTGTGCACAAATAGGCTAAACTGTGCTAGTAGAACCTCCCGAGGATGGTGAGATGAATGAGATGACACTGCCCTTCAGACACAGAATTCTAAATTCGAGCCCTGGCGGTCTGAAAGCCGACCACGCTACCTCTCGGTCACGGAGGCTCCCCACAATATTGAATATTTACGCGGAGAAACATTTTATTTCTTTGAAACTTGGAGACCAGAGCTCTCCGACTTTCCAAGCAGTTAGATAGCCAATTCACATGCGTCCCAACAAGCACGGCTGGTGCAGCATCAGTGACGCTGGCCTCTTTTAACACAACGCTGGCCCAACGTCCCGTGTTCAGCCCTATCCTCAGTGAGGTATTTAAACCCTTGTCCTGCTGAACTGTCAGCTGGTATTTTTCATTCATCTGAACCTGGAAAATGGATGAAGATGACATAAAAGTGGGTAGCAAATGAAAACAAATATTGTTATTATTAAAACGGCTCTACGATAAGTTCTGGGTATAGGAGATTCAATAATTCTCAGGGATGCAAAACGTTGCTTTGATGCATCACGAGGGCCCAAAGTGTTAATACTGCCGTTTGGTGAGCATAGCACTAACCCTTTACCTGCTGATCACGACAAAAGTCTTTTTAATCTATTTTATTAGCCGATTAATTCACTGTTATTGTGAATTAATGACTGCTTAAACAGCAAAGTTTGCAAATGTTTGGTCTTAGATTAAACAAATATGAGTAGTTTTCAACCACTTGAGGTTGTGGATCGCGGTAGCGAGACACAACCTCAAGTGGTGGAAAATTTATTCAAATTTACAAAGCAGGATCAGGGTGAAACATGCTTGACTTTCTTTTAATTAGCTATGTTGTCGTCGAAATGTAAAAATAAAAATGCTAGTTTTTCTGCACACATAATTTATCTTGAATAGCATCTACTTGAGAAAGTGAACAATTGATCATGCTGATATTGTTCCTTCGTGACAACTGCAAATTCGATTTTTTTTATAAGTTCGTATTAGCGGAAGGCGTTTTTAGCCAAAATAGATTAAACCATTTTTTAAAACTACCAAAAAGAAGACCCTTGTGATAAAAAATACAGAGTTTTAGGAGTTTGTACTACTGAATACAAAAAAATTATGATTCTTTAGTAGCGTGCGTGCGTGCGTGCGTGCGTGCGTGCGTGCGTGCCGTGCGTGCCGTGCGTGCCGTGCGTGCCGTGCGTGCCGTGCGTGCGTGCGTGCCGAGTGTATGTTATTTTTTTTTATACATATAAATAAGGAACATAATGTAGGCTTACAGGTTTTTATTCGTGTTAAGTCTAAGCCAGCTTCGGTCATACGGGTTAACGTTAAACTGGATGTTATAATACTGTTTTAGATAAAATCTCACTAACATCTGATCTAAATCTTATCTTAACATATTTTTACACCCTGTTCATCTGAGGTAATGCTATTTGAAAGGGATACCCGTGATTCATGTCATCATTGTGATTCCAGTGTCTCGCATTAATGGACAATGTACACAGGACGCAGTGGACGAATGTGCCAAGAAACTATCAGACTCGACCCACGAAGTTAACGCAGCTGCCATTCCATTCCTGAACGAGCGTGACGCCAGAGAACACTGCGAGTAAGCCATGTTGAAATCAAATACTAGTAGACATTCAATGGTGAAAATGGACTTGTACAATTTGTTTTCGTAATATATATTTAAGTTATTTATTCACCTATTGACACCTGTGGCTTGCTGTTTATCGCATGCGAAATACGTTATTTATCGATGTTTTTCAGACACTATAAATATTTTGAGAACTGCTTGAGACCAATAAAGCCTCACTGTTTAGCGGCAAATAGATTGAACTTTGAAGGAACAGAGAAGGCTTACAAATGGTGGTGTGAAGATCTGTTTGATGGTAAACTGAAAATATAATTATTATCATAATTATTTTATATTATAATAGCTGATGGTGGTTCTGTATGCACTTTTATGTCCACACCTTAGCTCTTCAACTTATTGGAGGTCATTGAACAATTTTTGGTTGGTAACGCCACTGACGCCGCTATTGGAAAAATACTTACCCCCCCCCCCCTAAGCGAATTACCACCAGCAGCCGCTACTGTATCTTTTGAACTATTGGGCCTAGAAGGTCATACAACCCCCAAAAAGTTGCGAAATGACCATATTATGTGGGGTCGGTAATACGTTTGTATACGCTAACATCAATAGTGTGAAAGATAATGACCTAAAACTGATTTAACATAATAAAAATAACCGCTACGACCATTTAATATGTTAGCTGTTCTCTTTCGTACATTTTGCACATTGTTCTAATACACGATATCAGGGCCTGGACGGAGCTAGACATACTACTGGTGTTTTGCCAACATGTGTTGCTTCATGTCCATGCTGAAGTGGATCTGGTTTCATGCATTATATCAACATTATAGTGTTACATCTAAACATTATAGTGTTACATCTAGCTAGACCTTATAGTGTTACATCTAGACATTATAGTGTTACATCAAGACATTATAGTGTTACATCTAGACATTACAGTGTTACATCTAGCATTATTCTACTATTTATAATATTATACCTTGACATCGAGTACTATTATCTGGACACTATCGAATGAATAAATAGTACAGTACAGACAGTGGGGGGGGGCACTCGATTTGTGGCAGCAATTACCGTGTGTTACGAAACGGACACGCCTGACCTGGCACGGCGTGAGCGTTGAACACCGTTTAGTGTGGACGCCACAGATGGATGGCTTAATCACACCTCGTTAAGATAAGCAGGTGACCATTGTCCTGCTATAACAATAGGCACGCCCGCCAGCCTTTCCGTCTGAACCCTTGTAGTACCATCACCCACATATTATATCCTCACACATTAAAGTGTGTAAATTACAATTACGAGCCATACTTTTCCATCCTACATATCATTATATATGTTTGGAAGATGTTTTATCAATTTAACCATTTCATAGTGATTTAAAGACTTAAGTTTCCAAAGTTTTCTGAAAGTTTGAGTAGCGATAGCTATAGTAGATAGTTATAATTTTAACTTGTGGTACTAAAGTTTATCCAGCAGATAATATTGAGAGATGAAACAATCCAACCAAGGTAATCTTCAACGTTTACTTACAATAAATTATTCAGCGTTAATGACTATTTTGTGTTTTAAATGTATTCATGTTTTTAACTAGTAAAATTATATTTTTTATTGCAATGCGTTTGTTTTGAATGACTACATATCATGTACTATTTATGTGTAATGTTCCCGTCTGTTGCCATAATTTTCGCCATAATTGCATACGGTGGTCCAACATTAAACCAGCATTAAATCAAAGTGTCATGTTTGTCTTACCACGACACTCTCGCTAACAGACTGTTAGACGGGTGGTCTCTGAGGCGTGTCCTGCTGAGTTTAACTGAGTTTAACTTTAACTAAATACTAAAAAAAACATCTATCTAATGGATAGTATACAACAAAATCACATTCCTCAGTTCATCGGTGACATACAGGACATACACCATCAATCAATATGAAATTATTTCAACAAGACATTGCTTTCATCATAGAGAAAAAAAAACATAGAGGGCTATGAAACGGCTACCATTAAGAAACAGCCTGGATAAAAAAGACATGTAAATGTGTTATGCTCGGCTGTGGAAGATTTTGAAAATATTTTTGCTCCTAAAAAATAACTTATATACAAACGTTTTATAATTATTTAAAAAAAACGTCAATATTCTAGGCACAGCGCCAGGACGCATATCAGATCATAGTGGCCGAAAAATGTTTTCCGGGGATATAACTATTTTTACTGTGTAATAATACTTTTATCTGTTATTAATTTAAAACCATGTTTGAATGTGGTTTTCAAAGCATATACTTATTTATATGCGGAGCAGTTAACACCTAGTGCACCATTGGCTTCACAAGGTGCAATTACACCACTGATAAGCACGGAAAGGCAGTGGTGTCAGGTGTCATAAACATTCCAATATAAATCCCTAACTTTTTTAATTTTCATCGTACAAACTCGTAATAAATATCATTAGAAAGCTTACTCATTACTCAAAAAAATGATATAAATTATATTATGACTGCACGTTAACTCGCAAAGTTATTTATTTAGAAAGGTAAGCAGGGTTTATCAGTGTTGGCGTGGCTGAGACATAACAAGCAGTTAGCGAGGTGTGACAACACAAAACAGTTGTATAACATTTATACAATATGTCGAAGACGTTGTGCCGTCATTCCCTAAATGTAATACAAATGTTTTGTATTTACTGGGCGAAACAAATTCCTAACTTTAACTAAAATATAACTTCGGCACGTGAGGAAAATATGGGCTAGATTCAATCTGAGTAGCGTCAATTAAGAAGTATGTAAACATGCAGGCCTATTCTTCCCTGAGACTGCAACCAACACAACATGGGAATGACTGAGGTCCATGTGACTGCGTCCACTAAGACAGTAGTTACATTAGCTAATTAGCAGTTCAGAAAATTAGTAAAAATATAAACATTGCCATTGATAATAAAAAATCAGGGTATCTGGTCACAAGTGGATGATCTTTCTCATATCATCTTGCTTTAATATAGTATACATGTAATATTAAGAGATATTAGTCAAGATTAATGAAATGAAATACTATGTATGTAATATCATAGTGATAATCATACGATATTATAATACCACAATATAATTATATTTATATATATTTTAATATAATTACCATAATATTACATGCCATTATAATGTGACTACGTCGTAAAAAACAAATTTCAAGATATGGCATGATAGTGTCAAGATATGATATAATAGTAGGCTTGCCATGCTATGATGACACGACATTAAACATGTTGGTATATGATATTAAATATACAGATTAAATACTGTAATGAAACCATACTATCATTATATTACATTCTAATGCTCAGTAATTATTAACAATAGAAAAGTCATTTTAGACTTATTTTATATTTAATATAATGATAGTCCTTGTTAAAGCAGCCCCTTGGGATGACATCAATTTTCGTTTTTAATTCTGCACTGAAGTAGTGTATCCCACGAATCATGTTTTTATTTTTTTCAGAATTTTCATATTTTTACAAATATTTTTAATCAACATTTCTATGAAACCAGAAGTAACCCAAACAAACTATTTGTATGCCTGAAGGGCGATTGAATGTTTTCACAGCATTGGGCCACATGCTGATGGCATCGGCCCAGCGACGATCAGTGCTGCAGGTGTGTCCTCCCGTGTCCTGACTATGAGTCACCAATTAGCGGCGACTGCTCTGATCTTACCGTCTGATACGTGGGAATATGTGATGTAAAGTGCTTAATATTGCCGACTTGTTTTGTTTACATGGCAATATACGACCTGGAAATATAACTATTTCGCTCTTTTTCGGTGCTTTAAAATTGTATTTTGACTTTTTCGTATTTTTAGTTAAGATCAGTAGGCTATATAGCTTCATATAAATTAAATTTTCAAAATTGACAACATCGAAAATGTCTCATCCCAAGGGGTCCCTTTAACTTCCATATGTTATCACTTTCTTTTACATCTTTTATTAGAAGCAAATACAAAATGTATATCAGCATTATTTTTATATCTGTGATCGGCCCAACATTTTTTGCCGATGCTGGATCAGTATACTTTGCGATTACATGCTGTGTTATATTTATTACTTGGCAGTGTACTTAAATCACAACCAATGTTTCCAAAATGTTGAATTGCACAAGATGGCGGATGTGTGCGTGAGTAACTACAATAATGCCACCCAGAAAGCTATAAATCTCCAAGGTGAAGGCAAATACAGCGATTCAATCGACACATATTGCCGGTAAGCAGTTCAACCCTTAAAGCGCTGAATATTTGTTATATAAACAAAGGAGACCAAAGGAGTTTATTCAATTCGAAATTATTATAAATGTCTTATAATTATCTCTTTCCGCTTCATTTGAATACCTATGTTATGGGTGTACGATTAATAGTAACAATTTCACTCTTTAGACGTCAGAATCTGACGTCTACAGACGTCTGATTCTGACGTCTTTAAGGGTTAAAATTGTTCTGATAATTCAATACATTTTTATATAATTTTCAAAAACCACAAGCTCATTTGAACCCTTTACGGGTGCTTATGCTAATATTTTAAAATGTTTTTTTTCTCATTTAACATTCATAAAAGGTAATGTATTTCTGGGCGCTATAATATACGACGCTCTCTTTTTAAAATGAATCACAGTATGTAGGTGAGGGACATATTATTATTTTTGCATTATAGTACCCCTAACTTGAGGTCCATCTGTGAAAAAATTATAGGTAGCTCATTTCCACTGATTTGGTGGGCATGGTTGGTCAATTACCAAACAAAGGTAAGGTGTGATAGGAGCTGGATAAGTTTTTATTACAAAAAATCTAAAATGGCCGCCACTGGCACATATCGCCCCATAACGTTTGACCTATTTGTATGAAAGGTGGGAAAATCATTTAATTATAGGAAGCTAATTTCAACTGATTAGAGTGGATATGGGTATGGTCATTTAGTCAGATGGGATAGGGACTGGTGAAATATTTTTATTACAGAAAATAATGTCACCATATAGTAGTATAGAAGTTGTGTTTCGCTAACGCGACCCACAACTTACAGCGCCATTGAGTCACATTATTGCTGAGAGATACTGGTGCTATGGAAGTCATTAAACTTACTTAACTTCAAGTGGTCAAAAATTGCCTGAAAATGATGCGCATTCGGTGAACACACACCACGCCTTTACCATACTGTTCTCAATCAGTTTGGTGAGCACACTTCAGGGGCGCATCAGTTCTCATCTTCATATTTTATTTGTCCCAACCCTCCAACCGCCAAATCGTTTAATTATAATTTTCGCGCACTTGAAGTTGTGTCTCGCTGACGCGAGACACAACTTCAAGTGCGTAAAAATTATTCAGATTTGAGTTAAACTATGTTGACTTCCGGATTGACGTCACATTTTATCGTCTTTAACCCTTTGAGCCCTCACGATGCATTAAAGTATCATTTTAAATCCATGAAAACAAATTTAATTTTCCCACAACTAAGGGTTTCAGAACGAAAATGTTCAAGAAGCTGGTTTATCAATACATGGCAATATTCTTTATTTTTTCACCCACTTTAAGTCATCTTCATCCACTACAGGTCGAGAATTGCGACAGCAATTCGCGGCTTGTAGTGGATGAAGGTGACAATGTAAAGTCAGGCTTGAAAGGGTTAACATGTTCAAAAGCTGGTATTTAATGTGCTAATAAAAAAATGTAAAACCGAATATAATCGGGACCGGCGGTGAAAGGGTTTAATGTGCACTTGTTTGCTTTGCAGGGGAAGTTTATCATATTTGGACTGCATCGAGGCAGACGTAACAGATCACTGTAACGACTCCACGGCCGGTCACTGGCAACGAGGAATGGATGAGAGGCAGCTGTCTAGCTTCCTGGAATACTTGGGATGTGTCGTTGAAGGATGTAAGGATCATTTAATTAGTACTAACCCTTTGCCTGCTGATCGCGACTATACTCGCCGTCAAATTAACCAGGATCGCATGATTTTCGGCGATTTCTCCGTCAATTCTGAACCGATTTGCTTGAAATTTTGCAAAGGCTATTTTATATTCAAATCCTAACAGCGGTAAAAATTTCGCTAAATTATATTAAATATTTCAAAAGTTAGACCATTTGACATGTAATAAAATTCTAGAATTAGTCTAATGGGTTTATAGAAGGACGTCGTAATTTCAATTTATTACATGTCAAATGGTCTAACTTTTAAAAAACGATATATAATTTTACGAAATTTTCAGGTATATTAGGATTCTGTTGAAATATGATTGTTACAAAATTTCATTAAAATCGGTTGACAATTGACCGAGAAATCAGCGAAAAACATGCGATCCTGGTTGATCACTTTTAATGTGACTTTGGGTATAGTGTCGTTTTTAATCTGTTTTATTAGTCGACCAAATCACTGATATTAGGAATGAAATGTGTGTCTAAACATCAAGATTTGCAAATATTTGTGCTCAAATTAAACAAATATGAGTCATTTTCAGCTACTTGAGGTTGTGGATCGCGTTAGCGAGACACAACCTCAAGTGGGTGAAGATGTAAATAGATTAACTTATTCAGTCAACACAGCCCAACATATTGACACAATGTTGGACACATGCTATCTTAGTTTATATTTTTTTCGGTCGTGAGTGGAGTATATTCTATGCTTAAGTAATTTAATACTGTGATAATGCACTTGCATCAGTCTGCGACTAGACGTTTGCAACCTCGCAGACGAGATCGCAGGGAAATCGTGTAGGCCCTACTTGTGGGGTAAATCAATTATTTTTCACGTGGTGGGAAATTTTACACTTCCTGGTGGTGGATAGTAGGGTGGGTCAGGCTATGATTTTAATGTGTTTTGAGTGATAACGGTGAACGCATGTGACGTGTGGAAATAGGGGGGGGGGGGTAATTTCTTCACCTCACACGTGATAGTTTACAATCATATTTTACACTTCCTGGTGTTAAAAAATGTCAGAGGGAGTGTCAGGCTGTGATATCAATGAGTTTTCAGAGATAACGGAGCATGTGATTTGATGATAACTGCTGTTCTTATCGCCAAGTGTTGGATTTTTCTGGCTGTAGTTTATACAAATATTAAAAATAAAAAATAAAATAGTTCTTATATAGTGCTTAAATCCATAGATGTGCTCAGTACGTCTTCACAATTAAAAACATTGTAATACTCATTATACCCGCCGTCAGATTAACTTGAA